>OX328013.1:9064214-9784214 GCA_946811545.1 Netelia fuscicornis
ATCGTTGTTCGATACGACGATAAAAAAATCATCTTTTCTTCTTCCTTCGCTATCGAGTGTGTGATTATTCGTCGTTTCGAGACGCGAGTAATATTCTCCGGCTCATGCGGACGGTATTAGTCTATGGCTGGTATAGGCAATTAGATGTTCCATGGGATTTCGTGGATAGACGATTTTAGGCTACGAATCTCAACACTTTTTCTTGGCAGTCTCGTATTATCCCATTGGAATACTAAAAGGGGCAGCAAAACGGTGGTGAGGCTCGCTAGCTAGCGAGCAACCGAGCTAAAGCAAGGCACACAGGCGGTGCCTGCAAGGTACATAATAAAAGTGGCCACCATTATTTCGACACGACTCTCTCGGTCGGGTCGGCACGGAGCTTACGTAATCCGCCGCTCTCGCGCTGAGCTCGCGAGAGAGCCGACGAAATGAAATTGAAAGTAAAGTAACCAAACGTTTCTTAGCCAACCGAGCGAACGAACGAACGAACGAACAAATCATCGACTTTCGTGGTATACAGGATAGAGGATAGGATATAGATAGAGAGCGAGAGATAGAAGCTTTGGTGAGCATCGATGTGAATCGACGCACACACGTATAGGGAAACAGAGGCGCGCGTGCGCGCAGGCGCATAGCACTTACACGGCGCATATGCGCATGCGCTACGCGCGCGGGCGCATGCGCACCAGTACGCGCACGCGCACAGGGTCACTCACGCATCCGCGCGCGGCCTTATTAAGCATGTGGAACAAGATCGGAAATAATTGCTCATCCGCGTTTCGTACGGCGTCTTCACAAACTCGAAAGTTCGGACGCGATGATAATCCTACAACGAATCGATCGTACCATGAAAATATGTATAATTTTAATTCAATATTACAGCCCGAATACTTATTACGTTGAATGTTGATCGACAATCATGCTTCAATTTTGTTTCACGTTCCATCGAGAGCATCACCGTGAAAAGCCTTGTGAAAAATTACAACGTGTACTTAACCAAAATTGCCCAATAATGAATTAATTATAATCTTTTTCGATGTTTTTTGTAACGATCGTACGTCTATTTCTTTTTGTTTTTACTTTCGCCACGCGGTTGCTTCCCGCGCGATCGTTCTTTTTTCTTTATCGATCCGAAGGCTTTCGCAAACACTCGTAAATTGTAATAAGTATATTTGGGTCCTAAAACACGCTGCCCATTTCTCTCGGGCTTCAAGACGCGAGATAAACCGAGGCGCGTTCTATTTTCCCACTTAAGTCAGTTAACTTGGCCAACGTGCACGGTTGGCCAAGAGCCACATCTATTGCACCTTAGCAGCCTCTTCCTAACTCTCCCGGACCTTGCTCCCATTTCCCTCTGCCTCAAAGATGCTGAGAGAGAGAGAGAGAGAGAGAGAGAGAGAGAGAGAGAGAGAGAGAGAAAGAGAGTGTAAGATTTTACAAATAGAACTTGCTATACGCGTCAATCGGCCGAGTTCTCTTCGGTGTGAAAGGCCCTTGCCCGTCGCGGATCCCCGTTTCTCTCAGCCCCTCTTGATTCATCGACAAAGATATATCTTAGACTATCGCAAGAAACGCATATTTTTACTTCTCAACGAAGGTGAAGAAGAAAACGAAGGATGAGAAGAAGAAAAGGAGAAAGACGAGATAAACGAATTGACAATAAACATTTGTTACAAGAAATCTGTCAAATGTTAAAATAAAATATTTAAAAAATTTGTTCCCAAAAGTGGAATGAATATGATTTTATATTCGTACAACCATATCGGGCGACGTATACGTGCTCGATGATGCCAGTAGAAAGTTTTATAAGACGTCGGAAGTTCTCGTAATATTCCGTGGGGGAATAATATTCTCGTAATATTACCGTCGCTTCCAAGGTTTGTGAGGTCAGTTTCGCGATTTTTTTATAATAATTTATTTACCCATCTATATAGATTAATATGAATATCAATAATTTGACAATAGCTGAATTAATTTAAAATGTTTTCATACTAACGATTTCTTCCTGCTCTTCGATTTTATTCATGGATCTGTACACATTGATTTGTCGATACAGGTATACACGATATAGAACTGCATAATTCACAAAAATTTACTGATTTACTTCTACATCGACATTAGCTGTTAAACACGATATTTAAAACGGTCAATGGATAGTGATAAGGGCAAAATTGTATTTGATAAGAGCAAAATACTTTACATTTTTCCCTTAATTAGTTATTGAAATTTTGCAATTTTCAAAATTATTTTAATGCATTTCTTTTCCCAAAAAAATAACCATAAACTCATCACAAAAATAGCACACATTACTCATTAAATCTTTTCACATATTTTCCTCCAATAATTAATAATCCTTTGCTCTCAATTTTCTTTCATTTCGAGTTAATCTAGATTTATTTCCTAAATTTATGAAATACGTGCAACATTATTCGATAAAAGTTTGCATCTACATTACTTACATTTATTGCCGTGATGACAAACCAAAAAAAAAATGTCTCCAACCTATGGCGAAACAAAATTATATACAGTTTCGGCGCATCGTCGTAAAGATGTCGAGTCCACGCGTTTACGAGAGTTTCATATCCTCGAAGAAAAGCTCTCGCTTTGTGTTAGTACGGAAGAAAAATTCTACACATTTTTCGAGTTTCATCTCGCACAGATCTTTTCCGAGAAAGGGTGTCCTTCGGTCCCTCGGTACTGTGTATATTGCCTTCGAATTCTTCCATAGGAAGAGCGAGAGGAAATAGAAGAACGTACGGGGGACAGGGGGATGAAGAGAGAAACTTGCTTAATCTCTAACTCTTACATTTCTCGTCCTCGAAACACGAGACTTTTACAGCTCCTCGCCGACTCTTGTACAATGCTGAAGATGCTCAATATAGAATCATCAACAGGGATTACACATAAATATATGTATACATAGATATATAGTGGACTAAAAAAGAACATCTTAAAATTACGTATCGAAAAATGATCGAAAATTCTCAATTTCGCAAGGCAAACGCTTCCAAAAAACAAATTAAAATAGCCGCTGTCTACAAGAAACTAACGAAGGACGACGTAGATTTATACCTCCCAAAATTCTCTACATTTTTCGGACGATGACGATTATTCAGGCGATTGAGTTTATTTCTCAGATGAACACAAATTGGTCGCGATACAATTATCTACGTTTCAATAGTTTGAAATTTAACCGCTCAAAATTCCGCACTTAATTTCGACGACGCCGTCTCGATTTTTCATATCGCGAGACAAGAGGCGATCTCGGTATGAATAAAAAAAGATAGGAACATGCCGACCCGCATTACGCCAACGAGATAGGGATAAGCGCGTATTCATCGTCGAGGGCACGTCAATCCGTCGTCAGTGAGCACATGTGACCTTCGACGTAGTGAAAAGATGGAGAGGCTGTTCACGGTTTTTTTCTTCTTTTTTTTACTTTTTTCGAACAACGAGTTTTCGGCTGTCTCTCATTACCGGGAGTAAAAAAACATTTCATTAATTTTCGTCCTCGCCCCATGCGAAAATAAGGAAGTGAGAATCACAAGCTGTCAAAGTTCACGTATCGTCTTATTTTGTCCAACGTGATGAATTTCGAACGTCTCAAGGATCGTCTCTGGAGCCCGTAGCTGCCTCGTAAAATTAACTCTCGTATTGCGTGATATTTCGATAGATTAAAGTGTAGGACCATTTCACTAAATACATATTTATTTTGTGAATAAAAATAGATTTTCTATGATTTATTGACGTAAGTCATTTTGTTTTTTTGACGAAACAGGATGTTACGTCGCAATGTACGTAGAAGATTAAAAAAATATAGAAAAACAATAGTATTACTGACGAACGTTAACAATAAATTGAAAATTTACAAAATAATCGCAAACAAATTTTCATCATTTTCATACGTTAAATTCCAATTAAAATCGTCATGCAACTGGGACAATGTAAAATCGGACAATTTTCACAAACTGTTGTGTGGATTATTTAATTTTTTTAATCGAAAAGTACGAAATACGCCGGAAATGTTTGGGACGTTGGGAGATTTTTATTTTAGAAATTCGTCGGCATAGCAAATTTGCAACTAGGCGGAACGCGACGCGTTTTTCATGATTGTGCGACGATAAGAAAGATTGATACCGTGGTTTATCGGAAAAATAAAATAAAAATAACTTTTTTTGAGAGACGTGAAGTATTCGAGAGAAAAGAAAGCAACTGAATTGTTCGATGATCGAAGATTGTCTCAGCGAGAACGGAAATTAGACCAGTCGGCAAAAATTTGAAATGTATCGATAACACGAAATGTTCGCGGATAAATTATTTAACTGGCGGCGGAACAAGCGCACGAGGAAGCGAGAGTGGTGTAGCCCGAGGAACAACGGTTCTCCGCTATATCTATACATAATCGTATCTATTTCTTCCCATCCGTTGGGCAACGAGACAAGCGGAACGAGAGATAGAGAAAGAGCAAGAGCCAAAGAGCCATGAGCGTTATAAAAGCGCTCGTCGAAGGCCAATTTCTAATCCCCTTGCGCCCGCGAGCTCACACTTGGCTCAAGGATAAGAGAAACGGGCGCGGTCCTTGCCGGGTTATACAGCTAGACCGAGAGACGACAAAAAATCGCTAGGAAAAAAATAAGAAGCATTATAGTTATGTAGTATGGTAGAGAGAAAAAGAGACATAGAGCGAGAGTTTCGCTGTGCACTGCTTGCTTTTGCCTCATTGAATGCCTCGATGCGGCACTCTCTGTCGACGAGGAAAGAGCAAAAGCGAGACAGCGAAGAAATAAAAAAAAAAGCGAGTGAGCCATTTCCTTTTCCGCCCTTCATCGCGTGCCCTTTGCACGCGAGAAGACCGCTTTGCGTTTCTCCAGGCCCATGGAGGGAGGGATCGGAGAGGGCTGTGAAAACCGGGGTATGTTGGGATAAGAGTAAAAAAAAAATATGCCCGCCTTTACTGACCCTTGGGCTCTTTCGAGGTCGACCGAGAGACGACGCAATCCTTCCGCAGAGACTGAAAAGAGAAACGAAAGAGACAAAAAAAAGGGAGAATAGACCTCGTGAAAGAAAGGATTGAGCGTAAAAACTCATAATCTCCCGTCATTGTAGCGAGAGACCGGTTGACCAAGAAAATGAAATGGCTAAGGGTAGTGGCGGGGGCCAGAGGGTTGCAAGAGAAAAGAAATGAAAGAAGTGTCTAAGCCCATTCCGGAGTAACATTGAACAACGTTCGTAAACGCTCGTAAAGTCATAATGTCGGTACTTTGACTAGTGGGGAGATATATATATGTATACACAAATACTTAAGCCTATGACGTGCCATGTTTATAAAAAGGAGTGACCTCGGTTCCCAAAGTCTCGAAAACTTTGCGGAATATGAAGAATTCAAAAAAAAAGGGTTTGGAAGGACATCCTCGCTTTCCGGTTTTCACCGAACCTTTCAATCGTTTTTCGGTTTTTTTTTTTGGTAGAGTTACGGCACCCCGGACTTTTGTATCCCTCTCAGTGGTAAAGCGATTAAGAGACCGGCAGCAAAACTGGCGGACGTTTTATTACCCGTAATAAAAATTTTCGACGCAACGCGACGAGAAAAATCGCAATTTTGTCCAGGATTCAATTGGCCTTCGTTAGAAATCGAGTTGTAGAGCTGAGAAAATAAAAGGAACTAAGCTGCATTGAACACATTGGAAATATTTCGTATTTTGTTGAGTGCGAAACTTTCACAATTTTAAGCTCACTTGTGTTATTTCGTTGGCATTGGTACGGAACGTCCCCGAGATTATTTTTGTAACTTAAGAATCTATCATTCTTATTTAAATCCAACCACAATTCTCCTAATTTTGTACACTATAATTTCTTCACAATTTGCATAAAAATTGTCTCAACGATAAAATTTAAAGCGTCTTAACAATTATTAGAAGTAAATTACGAAACTTTTAGTGAGGGAAAATAGTTTGAATCACTGTCGAAATCTCCAAATGGTCAGAAAATAACGAAAAATGAGATTTTTCGAAATATTTGTAGAAATATTGTGCATTTTTTTGGTAAAAATAGCAGATAGCTATTTTAAGTTACGATATATGGCGACGAATTTTGAATCAGCCTGTCTATATGTATATAAAAAAAACTTCCCATTCGTGGCTGCCATGAACGACTCGGCTTTTACGGCCACATCAGTTAGATCTCATACAGCGAGAAGCGCGAACTAGCCACTACTACCTCTCTAAGTTGGCCGAGGCTATACAATTTTACGGCACACTCTTTCTGTCTCTCAAATGGGAGTTTTCCTTCTATCTTCCGTGCTTCGCTCATTTATTTCTCTCTCTTTTCCCTCTTCTTCTTCATTCTTCTCCTGTTATTTCATACGCCGAACGGTCTTTCAAGGTTGACACTTGTTCGTGAAATGCGCGAGCAAAAGTGGGCGAGTTAATGTCCGTGTGCTCTTCATCATCTTGGTTATGGGTTGGACTTTTTTTTATGCAACGTAGACATATACGTACGCAGGATCGACAAGATCGAGAAGCTGAGCTCATCTTGTTCAAATCGCTTTACACCTTCGTGAAATAAATGATTCAGCTAAAACGTATTTTGTTAGAGTTTAAAAAAAACAAGACCTTGACTTGGAATTTGTTCAATTATATGATCCTCGCTTCAAAGTGACTCGATAAATTTTTCTTAAATTAGAAGATAAAACGATACGAGTTAAAATGTAAACAACAATTTTTTATACTTTTAAACAAACATCATCTTATCTGTTGATATAATTATTCATTGTACGAAAATTAATTTTTGATTTTATGAAATTTATTGCTTTAATTTATAAAGTTATGCTATTTTATAAAACCGTGTACAAATTAAAAACTTTAAAACAATTTTCATGAATCTCATTACCAAAATATCCAGATACAGGATTGTCAACCGGTTTTCCAATAAGGAGAAAATAACGTGATATTTTCCACAAATCTAAATACGATATAGAATAAATACGCGGAAAAACCGCTCGATATTTACATTAATTAAATTAACTTATTTAATTTCTTCAATAATTTTTCCACATCGCACCTAGTCGATCTTCCATATCCGGTCAAAATGAAACGCAGCCCATCTTTTATCCTCAAAAATGCATTGGAGTGAGAAACGATGTTCCATCGAGTGAATATGAAATTGCAGGTTTCGATATTTTTAAACCCTTTCTCCCCCCGCTACGTATCTCACTCATACGATACGTGTGTTTCCTCACCCCAAGTATAATATTCTCTTTCATCGTCTCGTTTCACTTTTGGCGCGTTTATTATTCGCTACAAGTACGCCTCGCAATTACATGCATTAACCATCATCTGCATCGAGCCAGTTGGTCGGCGATGGTTTTGCATACCGCGTGGCCATAGACGTCCCTGCGATTCGCGATATATGTATAATGATGCCCTGATGCGCGTTAAAGTTAACTTTTCTCAAAGGTTCACTTGCATTGGGCGATCGAAGTTTTCACCGTGGCCTCTCTATCCTTCTCTCTCTCTCTCTCTCTATCTTGCTATCCTGCTGGCGTTACTCTCGATTATTGCGTAACGCGAAATTGAAATTCTCTTCGGTCCGGCGGGACCGAGAGCCTGACTCAATCTCGAAAGTGTTATGCCAGAGAGGGGCTGAAGTCAGCCAGGCTTACATGTACCTACCTACCGATTTTGCTACTTCTGCTAACCGACGTTAGCCGGACTCTCGCGCGTATATTCCCAAATACATCTCGAAAGTCGTAGATTCTTTTTTTACTTTCCCAACAAAACGTACGATTCGATCGACGAATTTGCATAACTTCTTTTAGGACGAGCCGGCGTCGCTACGAGCAAATAAAAAAAAACGATTCGAACAATTCAACGGTTTTCGAGGGACCTGTCTTTCGATGAAAGATTTCGAAAATTATCCGTTTCACGCGGGACAAGAAATTCTTTTTTCGATAAATCCTGAAAAAAAGAAAGTGTAAAGAATAATTATGTTTTCGCTAAAGTCTTGTTGGAAACGGCAATTATTTTAAAGCGACAGAAATAAGTACACGGTCTTAGGTAGATTGAAAAAAATATGCTGTAATTGCACGACTTCGCTCTGGGTGAAAACGCTTGACATTGATAACTCCATGAGTCATGACTTTTTTGCTTGAATTGTTGAAATCGTGTAAAACATTCGTGTCGATGTTTTTATTTGTTTACAAGCTACCCCCTCTCCCCCTGATTCCTTCATCCAAACTGCAATTTCCACACTTCAGGAACATGCTGCAATCGATTAGGACCTGATTTTTATTTCTATGTATTGACGCAATTTCCCCATTCAAAAAGAATTTTCGGTTCGTTTCGACTTGAAATTCATTGATCGATTAATATCGACTCGTTTCTCGCGAATTAACATGTAATTTTGGTCCCAGTGTCTATTTTTATAAAAATATTTTCGATGCTTCCGTAGATCCGGATAAACGGAATATTATATAACTTTACTTGTTTACACAGTATACACGTGTATACGCACGTTTACAAGCAAAGTGTAGATTTTGGGTAGCGTATAAAAATCCTACTGCTCTGGCAACCACACTCTTCTTTTGGAAACTCTCTTTCTCTCTCTCCTTTTCTTTTTCTTTATCTCACTCCCTTCCTTTCTCCCGCTGCCTCACTCTCTCCTTCTCTTTCTCTTCGCGAGTGCATGGGCGCGTGCTGCGTTGAATTTCTGTCGACCTAATTTCGTAATGCGTGCGTTTGTGGGAGAGACGCATACACACGCGCGTAGCCACGGAAAAGATCGCGGGCTATTCTTTCGAAGACTCGCGCGCATGCGCACGGGCTCTGGCTTATATGTAACGAGGTAACAAAGAAAAAATTGTATTGTAGATCGAACATGCGGGATGGAAAATTGATCATCTGGCGTGACGATCGAATTTTCATGCGTAGGACAATGAAGGACTCTTGTATCGATACCGATTAGAGATTTCTCGGTGAACGCGTTCAAAATTCACGTGGCTTCCCGCGTATATTTTCTCTTTCTCGTTCATTCTGTCGCGAACTTATCGATGAAACGTCGAAGCCTTCGTGACGATTTCACGCGTCCATCGCGCTGTTTCTCGCTTTCGATAACCTCGAAAAAACGAGAAATTAAATCGTAGCGCGGGTTATGGACTAGTTAACGAAACAAACACCTTCGAGGTCCATTGATTTCTTTTAATCGACATAAAAATAACAATTGTACGAAACGTTGGTCAATATATTGGTAGATAACTGTCATACATGCCGATTTCATCGATCAAAAGTTAGTCAATGTGCGAATAATCCATCGATTACGCGATTTTCAATTGACTCGATCGAGAATCAAAACGATCGATCTCTGTTTTCACAAAATATCGCACGGTCATCGTCTTTTGGTCGGATTACGCTAATAAAAATAAAGGATCGAAGGAAACTCGATTCGATCGCACACCTATCAAGTTTCCAACGAGCCAATCCTTCGTGATTCATCAATTTTCTTTTATCGAGAAAAATAAAATATTTAAACGAATATTTTAACATATTCCTCGATGTACGTTCATCCACGTGGAAATTTATACGGATTTATTATTACGAACAGCTCGTAGCAAAAGTTCGAATTTAATCATACGGATTATAGAAACTTTATTGCATTTTGATTAAAATCGTATTTAGCTCGAACAAACTTTATCGCGATTGGCTAAATCTATACCTGCGAATAATTCTAGAACGTAATCAAACGATCTATTATTTAGAAAATTCCTGACGTAATTATGAAAGTAAAATCTAAAAATATTTGTTGAAATTTGTAAAAGCCAACTGAACCAAAAAAATCGTCCACTTTCGCTGTACAGAGGTCTTCCGTTTATCTTCCATGTATAATATCCTTCGAATAATATTGACGAACAATCCGATCTTATCGTTACTCAATGTCGAACGATCGTCGAAAAATCGTCTCGTCGTGTTGATATAATTTTCGATTGTAACAAGTTGAATTAAAAATAGACATCTCGTCACGTTACAGGCTGACAGAGTGGCAGGGCCTTCCATTTTTATTCCTCGCGGATACTCCACCAGCCGATCGGTTATTTCAAAATCGATACAAGGAAATTACGACGGGATATCGAAGGTGTTCGATTATTATTGGTATCGCGAGTGAGGGAATGCAAAATCATGGGTTGAAATTTTATTGACACAAGCGCGAACTTTTATTACGTGTTATGTTTATATATATATAATATATATATACGTATATATTCCTCTAGACGGTTGTCTAGGCACTCTCTCTCTCTCTCTCTCTCTCTCTCTCTCTCTCTCTCTCTCTCTCTCTTTTTCTCTCTCTCTCTCTCTCTCTCTCTCTCTCTCTCTCTCTCTCTCTCTCTCTCTCTCTCTAGCTCTCTCTCTCTCTCTCTCTCTCTCTCTCTCTCTCTCTGTGTGTGGATAATCAAGCAGTGGGGGAGGATCGAGCAAAAAGTCAAGGCCTGTGCCGGAGTTACTCCATAAGAGAGGGGGAGATGGAGAGCGAAAGAGGGAGAGAGAGAGAGAGAGAGAGAGAGAGAGAGAGAGAGAGAGAGAGAGAGAGAGTGAGAGAAGTGCAGCAATAACGCAGCAGCAGTAAGAGCAATAGGCCCCTATTAGAATTGTCATCACTCCCACGTACCTCTTTTCGTTAGATTGGGCCGAGAGTCTCGGGGCCGCGTGGTATACTGGCTACATAGTTGAATTTATCTAGCTCTCTCTCGCTCGCTCTTTCTCTCGCCAATTTGATTCGATTTCACTCAATTATGATAAAACTAGAAGACCGAGAAAAACTCGAGGCTTCGTACGTTGCGGTCGTTTCGTATAAAATAGAGAACACTTTATCCTTGATAAAACGACGTAGAAAATAAAACTACGTTGAGATAATAATACGGAATAGGTTTTTCTTTTCTGTTTATTGTTATTTCTCTTTTTTTTTTTTTTTTGTTAGTTATTAGAATTTTATTGCGACGAAATACGTCGCAGTGAAAAACGTTCTTTCTATTTCGAGCGTTGGACGAACAAGTGCACGAAGTCGATATACGCCGTTGCCCCGAGTGTCACTCACGTTATACGAACAAAAGTGGGACAATTGGTCGCATAACGATTTCGTTATCGCGGGAGCAAAAGCGCGAGAGAACGGACTGCTCGGAGAAACTACGAGAGAAATAGGAGAGATAGCTTTGGCTTTGTCGATTGGACCGATTTACTTGCGAGAAAACGAGTAAACGCGAAAAGCGCACGATATTATTTCTTCGGGACGGTTTGAAATTATTTCAGAAAAAAGGGATTCTTGAAAAGGAAAACATTCGCATCCGGGCGTAATGCGATCTTGCAGGTATTTTAAATCGAAAAGAAAAATATAATTTTAAGTTTAATTATCGGATAACTATCGAACTTGATCAATTTGTCGAAAAAAGAAATATATTACTAAAAACATTTTTCATCAAAAATGAATGACATCTGTTTTTTTTTAATAAATCCAGAAAATTGTTTTTTAGTGATAATAGTAAGTTCCGAAAGTCTTCGATAAATTGATTCGAAAAAAATGCATTCGGCTAATTAACCGGTAATTTCTCTTTCTAACAATTTTTATTTTGGAGCATTTCAAAACATTACATTGAGAAAACTAGTTTTACGATGACCTTGAAGCTTTACAGACCTAGCTCAAGAGCCTAGCGAAATATTAAAAACCTCGAAGATTCCCTCAAATTTTTCAATTTTCGTAAAAATAATTTTTCACTACAGCGTAAATTAAAAAAAAAGTAATCGTTCGGTTTTGGAGAAATAAGAAAATTTGTATATCTAATAAATGATGCATATTGTTTACATTTTCCATTTCCCACAAAGCACTGGAATTCTGATGGAGTCAAATGCAAAATTTTGTTTCGTTTGGGATTAAATTTTCCGACATTTCTGGCTCTCGTGTCAATTTTATAAAGCCATATAGACGTTGCAGTGTGTAAAGGTGTGTTGGGAGATGCGATTTACCCCCTTCTCACTTTCTCTCTCTCTCTCTTCCCCACACGTAACCAAAACACTCGAGCACGTAAATCGAGAAACGTGGAGTGACAAAACCGTATAATAGACGTATAGATATGTATGAGAAGGCAGAAAGAGGCAAATACATCGAGTCACGTGTGAAGCTCTCGTACATACGCGCGGGCATTGTAAAAGTAGGCCACGGTGCTTTCACACACGATAAGAACCTTATCAGAGCATACGTATGTACGCACCGTTCATGCATGCTATGCGCTCTGCTACGACGAAGAAAACCGACCAAGCGTTTATTTCTCGCCTCTCTCTTTTCTTTTTCTTGCTCTCTCTCACCCCCTTCCTCCCTGTCACTCTCCTATTTCCCTCTCTTTTTCTCTCTCTCTCTGTCTTCCCCTCTCTATCACTCTCTCCTATTTCTCTCTTCCTTTCTTTCTTTCTTGCTTTTTCTTTCTATCTCCGTCTCTCTCTCTCCCTCAGTCTTTGAAATCGTTCGCGAACCCGGCACTTCTCCACGCGAGAACCCACCCCTCGCTTCTTCCAACCGACGCGATAAAACTCTCTTCCCACGCGCGCTCCCGTCACTGCATAGCACATTCTATGACTATACGACCAACCAGCAATATACACAGAGAGTAAAGAATACACACAGAGCCAGCCCGTCTTGTCTTTCACTCTTTCTTCCTCTCTCTCTCCTTCTCCATCTATCTTCCTTCCTCTTTTCTCTCTTTCTCTCAATCTCCGTCCCTCTTTTTCTTTCCTTCTATTTTTTGTTTTCTCCTCGTCGCGTATATAACCGCGCGAGAATTTGTAAAGCACCGACGAACGCGCGTGAATGAGAAGGAACCGAAGGATTTGTAAAACCACTCGATTCGTTGCTTCCCCCTCCCCTCTACCACCTTTCCTTCTCTCTTTCTCGTCTCGTTCACTATTTTTTCCCTCTCGCTCGATCTTTCGGATGCTTACAGTATATATCGAGACAGCTTTTGCAGTGCAGCCGCCGAACTCTTCCATCGTCCCCCCCCCCCCCCCTTCACGAAGGATCACACGCGAGACCTCGTCGACACTGGCACCCTCTCTTTTACTCTCGAAGCCGCAATTTTGCCCTGCGTGCTCTTTCTCGACTCGATCGTTTCTCACCGGTGTATTCTCATCTCGTGTATACTTATATATATATATATATGTATGTGTGTGTAGATGTATATGTACACGTGTATAAGTGCGTATATATATGTAGATAGACCATACATAAGATATTTTCTATAGCTATATACACGTACCGCAATGTGGTACTTTCGCGTTTCTAAAGCGTTTTCGAGACACTTTGTACATGGTACTTCCTCTTTTCTCGCCCTTTTTCTCTCATTCTCCCTTTCTCTCTTTGAGAGGAAATACACCACTCGATGTGCGCAAGCTCTCCTTTTCTCCTTCGATCCATTCTTCCTATACCCTTGGCTAACACGTGTACGTCCGTCCACTCTCTCTTTCTCTCGCGCTCTCGTTCTCTTGACTCGCGCGATCTCTTTCTATGTGAACAAGTTTCTCACGCAGAGAATAATATTTTTTTTATCAATGACGGAGGTATCTTTGTTTTATCATTGTCGGGCTTTTTCCTCCGTGGAATAACGAAAAATGAGCGTAGAAAATAATTGCACGGGGTGTTTACAACCGAATATGAAACTCATAAGTCCCTTTTTAAAATTGAAAATATCGAGTATTTTTCAATTTTTTAAGTATTTTTCAATTTTTTAAGTATTTATAAACGACAATTATTCCTAAAAAGCAGCTGTCGAGATTGAAAATATCGAGAATTTTTGAATTTTTTAAATATTTATAAACAACATTTATTTCTAAAAAAAAATTGTCTAAATATGATAAAAAATGGGATTCTTGCGTTGAGAATAACGAATACGTTGATTTATTGAATAATCAAAGATTCGTTAATCATAAAATCCGTCTCTATGCGAATTAAAAATAAATCATACGCTCTCAAGGTTTGTACAAATAGGCTTTTATCCATTTTTCATTATCCCTCAAAAACGAAGACGATAATGAGAATTAAATATCCATCTACATGAATAAATAAAAAAATCCCAACGAGCTTATTGAAATCGAGTCTTCTACATGATAGAAAAAAAAATTTAATTTCTCTCAATTCGAACGTATTATCGAGATTTTGCTTTCGTCTTTGAGACGGCAACGACTACGGCGTCGAGTTAACACGAGGAGTAAACAATAATGCTCGGACGAACCTTGAAATCGCAATGGTGCGAGACGCGCGGAGCGTATGAAACGAAGCGGCATAACGTTATGATATTACATAAGAATCACAGTCGCGGTGATATCTCTCACTCTCTCTTTTATCTTTCCCTCGCGTTCTCATTGTTTCGATTATACGTATATACATATCGCGAGTATATATTTTACTCACACGTACATGGGAGATATACGAATGCCGCAGCGCTAACACAACGTGCGTAACGTAGCGATATACCGCACGTTATCGTTGTCGTTTGCGACCGCGAGAGAGCGAGAGTTTCGCTCGATGAATCAGGTAGGACAACGTCGCATCGATTAACCGGGGATCGAGTGACACATATGGCGAACGCTGGATAAATTTTATCCATACATTGTCCACGGACCAACATATTATGTATAAATATAAACTGTTTAGCCGAGAGAGTGGAAAGAGAGCAGGAGAGAGAGAGAAACAAAAATGTTTTCCATGGTTTCAAAATGAAATCCTGCACGTTCCATCGATTGATGTGTAAATCGATCTCGCGATAATTATTTTAAAATATTTTCAATAAAATTCCGGGTATGTTATCGCAATCGATTGAAAATTATCGTTCGGATACGATCTTAATTTGTGATAAAAAATCTTGTCAAATCCCTTATCCCTTGCTCCAATAAAATTATATTCAGTTTTGTATTTTCAATTATTTTATAACCCTCAAAAATCTGCGGTTTATTATTCGAAAAATCTACTTTAAAAAACATGATGATTGTTTTTAAACAAAAATATTAAACAAAAATTATTGAAAAAAAATTCTAATTTTTGAAAATGATTTTATCATCGTTACTATCGAGCGATCGATGAAAAAAATGAAAATAACGAAACTGGACGTACCTTAAAATTGTACCAAGCTGTACAATAAATAACGAGCAACAATTCGTACGATAACGTACCTGACCAATTGAGCCGGAATGTCCTATACATATTTATGCAAATAAATAAATTTACATATACATACATATACGTATGAATTGATTACGGATTAATGGATTAGTTGCATCTCGAGCGAACGGGTGTAGCACTTTTCGTTGTATTAAGGTGGAACGCGTAACGAGTAGCCTTGAGAATGGTCGGCTCGTGCTATCATCACGAATAATAATATATCTTACAGCTTTATCCAGGGAAATATCGAAGGTGAACTCTCGGTATACACGTCGATAACAGATGAGCCAAAACGGGGGCAAGATTTTACACGCATCCTATACCACCGCTGGTTTCCTTTTCTCTATTTCCTCCTCGCGAACCACCTCTTTTATTCCCGCTCATCTTTCTCACAAGCAACTCTCTCTCTCCTCTTTTTCTTTCTTACTATGTTTCACCATCGTTCGACCGGACGTTCGGTTTGTGTTATGCTTGTATACGTAAATATATATATATATATATATATATATACATTGCAATTTCTGTACGAAGACTATAATAGCCCTTATGGGAGTAAGCGAGACTTTGCCGCGCGCCTTTCCTTTCCCTCTCTCCTTCCTTTCTCTCTCTCTCCTTCCTTTCTCTCTTTCCACCATATATCTCTTATATTTCCCCTCTGTTTCTCCTACCTCTCGCTCTTCTCATATCCTTCAATGGCGGTGTGATAGAGTTCTCCCGAGAGCATTTTGCGCTCGTTGCAAACCGGATTCGCAATAAAAGCAGAGGCTCTCTCTCTCTTTCTTTCTCTCTGCCCCCCTCCCCACTCCAACTATGCTGCCGTCCATCGTCGTTCCCTGCATGATATGCTGAGAGAATGCATATATATACATACATCGTGAAAGAAGCATACAAGAGAGATAGACGGTGAAAGAGAACAAACGCGAAGAGGTAGAGAACGGACGCTGTATGCGGTGAACACAGGATTTCGCGGTGGTTTTCTGTCGGTAAAAAGACTATGGAAAAGGGAGAAAAGAGAGGAGTAGCCTCGTCTCCTGATGCGTGCGAGAGAATGACGAGTATTTTTATACGGGAATGGGAGAGCGGGGTCAACTGTGCCAATGTGGTCAACGAGTACAGTTGGGTGTAAATTATTGCAAATTGGTTGTACGAAAGCGAATGGACTACGGTCACGCCCCATCGACAAATTTCCAAAACGAAATATTACCAAAAAAATTATTTACTTTTTTTCTTTCTATTCACTTCCTGTTTTTCCATGGTACAATATTTTCCTGCGATATCGTGGAATCAAATGGACGAAAATAATTAACCGTAGATTTTTCTTAGTCAGTTGTACGAACTGGCAAAGTTTCAAATGTTTTCGAGGGGCGGGGATACGAAAATAAGTGGCTGATTTATTTATGTATAGTCGACTATATACATATATACATATACTTATTCCTAAGACAAGTAGAAGATCTGAATAAAAATTTAGCTCTATCGTTAGAAATGTCAAAAGAAAAAAATTCAATTAAACAATATAAAAGCAAATTAACGATAAATCTTAATTTAATTTCTCGATTAGGCATATATGTGTGCGTGATAAATAGCGAGGCTTTATAGCTTTTGCCTCGCGTCGATTGCGCAATAAATATAAAAACCTTCTGTCAGCGACACCCTCTCCACAACGAAAAAGCCACGGGAGCGAGAGCATGACGGACTATTAATTTAGAGCTTGTGTAAATAAATGAATATAGTACGAGCGATAACTCGAAGATTCGATATCGTAAAAGTGCGTAAGAGAAAGAGACGCGACGGAGAAAGAGAGAGGGTGGGAAGAGTAATGAATCAGAGAAATTATTTCCCCAATTAATCCGGGCTAATTAATATACCCTGTGTGCCTCGAGGTTGAGACTGTGATAGCGAAACGAGCTCATACACACACACGCACACAGATATGTCGCACTCGAATATCTCGCTGTAAAGGCAAATATTTGGCGCACGCATCTCTTTCCCTCTCTCTGTGTCTCTCTCTCTCGCGCACTCTCTCTCTCTCTCTCTCTCTTTCTCTGAAGGCCAAGATCCTCGATGTCTCACCAAATCTTTTTTCAAATTCACCGGAATTCTTAATATTGCACATTGCTTTGCCTTGCAGTGAAACTATATTATTCTCATCAATGTATCGACGACCTAAAGGTCGACTTCTTCATTCTTTTGAAATGAGCTTCGGGCGTTTCTCACCTCTATACAAAAACATCATAATCACAGGAGATTTAAACTGCGATATGCTCAGCGGCGATTACACAGCAAATTACGTTAGGAATTTTATTATTTCTCGTTCCCTTTATCTTGTGCCATCGGAAGCCACTCATCACACGGCGCATAGTGACTCATGGCTTGACGTTGTTATAGTGGATGATGAAGAGAAACTCTCATCATACACGAAGTCATCCGCACCCTTCATAGCGGGGCACGATATTCTTTTTTTTCAATATGCTATTGACACTCCATCCGACAGTTTGCGTGTAGTCAAAAAGCGTAATTTACTGCTACAAAGGGAATTGGGTGCTCAGTCTACTTGAGGGTTTCGGCTATTGTGACTATCTGGAGTCTGTCAAATTACTGTTAGCGTTAAGTATCCCTCATCTTCATCGTTAGTATATATCATTTATCTTGTTACTATTATGTACTCTACCACTATACTATGTACTTGTAACAATGTGTTACCTGTACCTTCAATTGCTACTAGCTTTAAGCTTAGATTTAAGTATTAAGTTTAAAATTGTATTCATTGTTTTACCACGAGCATGAATCAAAACCGGCAACAGTGAAATTGTTGGTTTTGCATTTGTACGCACTCTGTATTGCCCCATAGCCTGCTAGGGCATAATAAATATATCAAATCAAATCAAATCAAATCTCTTTCGTCGTCGCTATATACGGAGTCGCGTGGGAATCAGCTGACCGGACTACGAGAGCTTTTATACGTATATATATGCGCGACCTCGCACAAATGCAAAATAATGGATCCTGCTTCCGTTCGTTGGTAGAATGTTGTTTTTTTTTCCTCTTTCTTTCGAGAAAATCGCACTCGGGGAACCACGATCCGTTTTAATTATAACGCTAATTACATTTTATTTCTGTACCTTATTTCATTCGTACACGTTCGCGGGAATAAAAACAATATGAAATCTGAATCATCTATCATCTTTTTGGTGGAGTGAATGATTTTTGTTTTGGGGATATCGTATACCCCAACGATAAATTTAATAGAACGATTTTGTTTTAATTTATCGATAATCGGAAAATCGATCAAATCTGGGAGAATATTAAATCGTGTTTGTTTTCTTGCTTTATTGAAAAAATATTCTTCATTTTATTAAAAGGGAAATGTTGATGAAAAACCAAAGTAGCTTGTAATTTCCCTTCGTTTATACAATTTCCTCATCGTGGGAGGAAAAATTGACGGATAGAGTTCAAAATTGCTGTTTTGATTTATGTTTGTTATCAGTTCGATATAATAGCGAGTGTAAAAGCAACGTGGCTTGGTTGCGCGCGCAACCCAGGCCCAGTAGTAATGTCCTGTCCTGCACGAACATCTCTTCTCGAGAACGTCGCGCTCTCTTCTGTCTCCCTCCGACGTACGGTGTACAGAGTCTCTGGGTAGCGCTCTCGTTGAGCACCAGAACGGCTGTATGGGCGAGTAGTGCGTGCCGGCTGAGCTCAGCCACGGGACACACAACGACGAGCTATATAGAACAACCACGGCGGTGGCGGCCGTTCGGAGTGAAATACTATAAAAATAGAATGCTGACTGGCCCCGCTCTGGAGAGCGGAGAGTGGCGCGAGAACTACTCCGAATAGCGAGAGAGAAAGAGAGAGGGCAAGAGAGGGGGAGAGAGAGGGAGAGAGAGAGCATGAGATAGCTATATACGTATTCGTGACTCTACAGACCAGCGCGGCCGCAGAATGAAGAAAGAGAGAGGAGCGAGAGAGGGCGGAAATATCTGTAGAATGGAGAAAATAATAATAGCAATGTGTGATTCAGCAATAATATAAAGCGCGTGTATACTGTATCGTAGTCGAAGTAGTAAATTCCAACGATGGCCACATAGCGCGTTAACTTTAATCTAAAATAATTTCCCCCGTCGATACGACTTATAAATTTATATAATATATAAATCGTAATAAAACAGAATTAATTAATAGCTTGACACTTTTGAGTGTGGAAATATTTTTGAACAATTTTTATTAATAAATAAACTGGATTTTAGTTTGCTAGATTTTTATTATCAAGTGCAAAATAAGTTCTTAATTAATTTTTAGAATTGCAAAATAACTTTTTAATTAATTTTTACGTGAAACGTCTTTGCACTAGTTCGTCATTTTTTAAATGAAAATTATGAGTACATGGAGTTGTAGTTGAAATTAAAATTGTGAACAAATATTTTCAATCATAATTGGAGCTTGGACGTTTTTGATTGATTGTCTCCAAATGGACTCGAAAGGGTTTATTGTGAGAACGTAAATTTTGATTTTTTTTTTTCATTTTTTGGAGAATTTATGGAACGTTTCGTCGACTGGGAGAGACAAAAATTGAACTAGGTCAACATATGGGCTTCGATAATTTATTCAGTGATTCTCGCGGTGCTGAGAGAGGCAGAAAACAAACGGATAGCCCATATATATATATATATATATATATATAGTGTATTATGAGAAGAGCACGTTTTATTACTGGGGCAATGCGTCGAGCACGAGAGAAGTGACGAACAGCTAGAAAGAGAGAGAAGCAGGGAGGGGGGAGAGCGAGAGAGAAAAGAGAGAGTGAGGGAGGAGGAAGGGGGCCCGTGCGATTGAATGCAAACGAGGACAGAGTGGTAGAACGAGGGATAGAAGAGAGACGGAAAGGGAGGGAGAGAGAAAGAGAGAACTCCATGAAAAGAAGAGTCGTAACGAAAACAAAAAAAAACGAGAGTGAACGAGCGCCAAAGTTTCGTCTCACTTTCTCCATCTGTTTCGAGATAAACTCGACTCGTATACGAAAATATTCGTATAATGTTATTCCGCAGTATTAGAAAGATGTCTACGAACAAAATCGCAAGCTTCGTTCAAAAAATTTAGTTTTAATCATAAAAATTTAACCATTTAAAAAAAAATTTTTTTTTATATTTGGGATAGGATTTTTTTTGTTATAACAATAAGGAGCACAGAAGTTATCGTAGGTCTTAATTTTGAGACCGAAAAAAAGGTGTTCTAACGATTATTTCAATTTACCGTCAAACTTTTTGTTTAATTTGCTAGAAATGCGAAAATAAGAAAATTTGTCTTAAGACAAAATGAAGATCACTCGATCGTCTTTCAGTCTCTCGGACTAGCCAACTGCGTAGAAGCCAAAGAAAGAATCATTAACAAAAAGCATTCCTACCGTCGTCTAGCGAAACATAGAAATTCTTGTTAATTTTCGAATTTTCAAGTGATAGAAACTTAACTAGCAGGGAATCAATTTATATTTCGTTTATAATTTATAACGCTAATAAGAAATAAAAATTCGTTAAGTTTATTCGTTGTTTGTTATAATTGGCGGAAACTTAATTCAAATGAACTTACGAGTGGCAAGAATTAAAGTTTAAGAAAGAAATAAAATTGAAATAAAAGTAGATGCCAAGCTCTTCCGACTGGCGCTTTATCACAATTTTCATTCTTCATCGTTTCCTCGATTTTTCTCCGTTTCTCGTTCGCCGCGAGCAAAGTGCGTGCGTTTATACGTTCACGTCTATCTTTTTTTTTTTTAATTTTCGCGATGCGTGGTGCGCGAGACGTGTAGCGCGAGCGCGCGCCGCACGAAACGAGATCCGGCGAGCATACCACGTGTGCCTATTCTCGCGTATAAATTAATGCCTGACGCACGTGTATATAAGCGTCCCTGTGTACGAAGTTTTTATCGTTGTATACGCTTTCGCATATATCCGAATAGAATTTATCGATGCATTCGACGTAAATTTTATCTCCATGCATTCGTCTCTCTCACTCTCTCGTTGGTCCAGTCAGAACTAGGCAAGGGAGCTATTTGTAATGTAATAGTAAACGAGCGAGAGAGAGAGAGAGAGAGAGAGAGAGGGAGAGAGAGATGGAAAGAGAGAGATTGAGAGAGAGAGAGCTTCCTCTCCCGAGTGTCATGGAAAGGGAGAGTTCTCTAGCGCGGCAAAAAGGTGGGAGGTCCGGCACTAGTGAGCTTGTCGCTACTACGAATGCTCTCCGTACCGTGTACTATACATAAAGAGCATAGGAAAAGTAGGTGGAGGAGGAGGAGTAGAAGAAGGAGGAGAAGGAGGGGGCGAAGGAAAGAGGGGGGATGTAGAAATAGAAGGGGTCGAGGAGAGCTCTCGGTGTCCCACAAACACAGACGTCGAGTCTGTGAGAGATCGACGAGAGAGCAAGAAGGAGAGGGAGTGAGAGAAAGAGGGGGAGAGACAGAACTGCACAAAACGAGTGGGGCAATGACGATGAGAGAGTATAGATGGTGGTGGAAAGAGAGGTCGCAAGTTGGTAGTAGTGGATGTTGAATCGTTCTATAGGTGGAGGTGGAGGTTCCTATAAATGTTTGTGTGTATGTGCTTTTTCGTACACGCGTTAGAGCGAGAGAATAAATATGGACGAGAGATTAGAGCGAGAACCCCGAAGAGTGAAAGAGCGAGAGAGAGAGAGAGAGGCTTTGAAAATCAACTACGGCGAGGCTGTACGAAGTTAACTAATACACTGCAGTTCCCTGTACGAAACTTAGCGAGAGAACAGTGAGAGAGGCTCCGAGGCCTTCGCACGAGTACCGAGAGTCGCCGGAGGATATGTATACAGTACGTAGCGCAACGTAATATACGTACAAAAAAAAGAACAAAAAAACGCACACCCACACACACGCACAGATTTTCTCTCTCGATAAAACAACAACAAAAAACAAAACAAATTTTCATCTCGTAATTAACGGACGAATATTTCAAAAAAATGCAAAGACATATCGAATAAACAATCAAAATTGATATTGTAATTGAATGTATCCGAATAGCGAATCCAGAAACGAAGAAAATACGCGCCTCGATGTGTCAAGGGATGTAAGAACCCTTTGCTGTCCAAAAGGGGTTGTACTATTCGCTAATACGCAGACGAAGAGCGGAGGAGTATTAGGGACCTTCGAGACACCTGGCACTTAACCCTTTCCCCCCTCCTCCGCCTCCCTGTCTTACTCTCTCGCTCCCTGTACATTTCACCGTAACTCCATATTTCTTTCCCTCGCTTCTTACATTTCTGCGTTCCTCTCGACTCCCTTTCTCTACATTCAAGCCTCTTTCTCTTTACCCCTTCTGCAAAACCCTTCCCTCCCTTTACCACACTTCGCTCGCCTACCGACGTTCGTCGTTGATGTCTTCGTCTCCCCCCCCCCCCCTCTCCCCCCACGCCCCTCCTCGCATCGTACGACCAATGCTCGATTTTACAAACTAACACTGTAACCCTTTTCGCTCTTGTGCGTTACCGAAGCGCACTCGACCTCGTGGGTAACACGCAGACTTTGAAGTTTCTGTGCATTACGCACACCGCTTTAACTCCATGAAGAGACCGTATATAGGGTATAACATAGGCTGTTCTTTCCTCAAACTGAAGCGGTATACGTATATATACGTCCTACACTGTTCTCGAGGTTTTGCTCTAGGTAGATTATACGAGGCATTCTCCATGACGTCAACCACTTTTTTCCCGAAACCTCGTGAATATTTGCCAATATATTTGTCGTTCTGTCGGGTGACATTTAAAAGTATTATTTTATCAATTTCACGAAATATTCAGCTCGGATTATTACCACATTGCATTTTTGTTGTTGTTGTTGTTAATGTTATTTTTGAAAAATGTGTGTTTTAAAGAACGATATTGTTGAGAAAATTAATTATATTAACCAAACAATGTGCGAGAAATGAATCGTGATAGGGATATCGTTTGATTAAAATCGTTAAAAAGAAAAAAGTTCAGGCTTTTTTTTTCTTTACTCTCCTTTGTTTCCTACGTCTTGAGAAAGGAAACGTAATAGGAGAATGAATTCGAGAGACAGAAAAAAGGACCGATGACAGTTCGAAATGCAAATAGACAAATATACAAATACAAATAGACAGAGTTTGGTAAACTAGTTGACGTTACAAAAAAAAAGAAAAAAAAACGTTTTCTCTCAATTTTAAGGAGAATCCCCCATATATAAACAAGTTATAGGCTGCTGGTGTTACTTCCCACCATCGTTGTCACGATTTAAAGTTTCGTTTCTTCCTTGCTCTCACGATAAATTCACTAGATCTCTCTCTCTCTCTCTCTCTTCTTCTCTTTCTGCCTTCCTGTCTTTCTCTCTCTCTCTCTGTCTCTCTCTGTCTCTCTCTCTCTCTCTCTCTCTCTCTCTCTCTCCTTTTCTTTCTGTCTTTTTCTTTCTCTCCCTCTCTCTCGCGAATCAGAAAGAGAGAGAGAGAGAGAAAGGAAGAGATAACTAGAATGGAAAAGGTAAGAAAGTGAGATAGTGAACGAGTGAGAGCGAGGAGGAAATAACGAAAGCGAGGGCGAACTAGAAAGATAGAGAGAGAGAGAGAGAGAGAGAGAGAGAGAGAGAGCGAGAAAGATGGAGAGGTGTGTGGCGTGGCAGACCGAGAGGTGTTTGCGCAAAAGTTACGCCGTAGCGGAGAAGCTCGCACAGTATAGCAAGGCACACACAACTATCCAGACCGGAAGAGAGGCCTCTCTTCCGAAGACATCGCTCGAGAATTCGCGTACGTGTGCGTCCACACGTGTATGTGTGTGTGTGTGCGTATATATACATAAATCCATGTGCGCTTGTGTATACGCGCATGAAAATACGAGCGCGCATGCGCGAGCGAGAGAAACTTGTTTCGTCTATAAACGCGATTCGCGCGCTTCCTTTCGCGGCCGGCGTCACTCTCGTCTTATCGTTTGTTTTCGACGCCGAGATTATATCCCTCTTATTTTTTCTTCTTTTCTTCCCGCTATTTTCTCTCCACTAGTTTCTACTCTACGAAAATACATTGCAATTATAATTTTAGAACATTGAAAATTGTAAATCGTCTCATTTCTCGAGAGCAACATTACGAGCGTTATTTGCTATTTGTTTTATGCTCTTTTTTCTTTTCCTACCTTTTTTCTTTTTCTTCTTCGAGTTTGCGAGCACGCCGTCGCGCGATATCATCCCATTGCCACGTGGCGAAGAGACAGCTGACGAGAAAAATATCGAAATAAACAACACGGCCGCGTCCGCGCTTCGGACCTTTTTTTCCTTTTCGTTGATTCGGTTTCTTTCTTTTCTTTTTTAACTCTTGTTATATCGGGCCTTCGCCCCTCCGCACGAGGTTTGTTGGCAATATACTAACGAATGAGTCTCCACGTGCAGACATACATATATATATGTGGGTGTGAACGTGCGTATAGACCGATAGAACGAGAAAGAGACTAGAGTAGAAAGTACACGGAAATTCGTTGAACAGCGCGACGAGGATGATATTTGTTGGATAAAAACGTTGCGATAACGTTCCTGATCCAAGTGATAAATTTCACGTATGTAAATAAATAAGCTCGAAAAAAATTATACACGAACGGGTGTAATTTTTTTTTCAGAATTAAATTTATTACTCCTCGAATGATAAGAACAATCAAAAGGAACTAATAAAAAATACAAAATTCGGTGAGATCTTGTAATATAGAGGGAAAGTGATAAATTTTACATATGTAAATAAACAATCTTGTAAAAAATTTTATACAGATGAGCATAATTATTTCAGAATTAAATTTCTTATTCCTCGAATGATAAGAACAACCCAAAGAGACGAATACCAAATATAAAATTCGGTGGGATTTTGTAATATAGAGGGCAAGTGATAAATTTTACATATGTAAATAAACAATCTTGTAAAAAATTTTATACAGATGAGCATAATTGTTTCAGAATTAAATTTCTTATTCCTCGAATGATAAGAACAACCCAAAGAGATGAATACAAAATATAAAATTCGGTGGGATCTTGTAATATAGAGGGCAAGTGATAAATTTTACATATGTAAATAAACAATCTTGTAAAAATTTGTACACAAATGGGTATAATTTTTTTCAGAATTAAATTTATTATTCCTCGAATGATAAGAACAACCATAAGGGACGAATAAAAAATAAAAAATCTGGTGGGATCTTGTAATATAAAGGGCGAGTTATTCGCTCGCATTCCCGTGGGCTGTTCGCAATAATTTAATAATAAAAAATATATATCTATATATTTATATACGTATGTATATTTGTATATCTATAGATTTGTGTGTTTCACGGTGGCCTGGTGAGCGCTCGTTGCTATATATCGGAGCTCTCGGTGTTTGCCGCTGGTGGCGGGCTCGTGGAGCGAGCGTTGTGTAAGAGCTGAAAGTAAAAGTTGAAACCGCGCGCGCGACGAAAGAACGAACGAACGAACGAATGGACGAACGAGCGTACGTACGTACGAACGAGCGAGAACGCGAGAGAGGCGCGAGCTCGACTGCGAGCGCACCGAAAGCCCACGAGTGAGACAAACGAGATTTCATCGACCGCGAATGCGTTCAAATTTGATTTCTCACCGAAATCATCAACGCGAAACGAAATTTCTATGAGAGAATAAATTATATCGTCGTTTTCCTTTAATTCGATTATTCATAAATCGTTGAAATTTTCGCGAGCTTTCAATAAAACATGAATCAAATTTCGCGCTACAAAAACGATCGTACCTAAGTAAGTTCGAGGCGGATCGTGAAGAAGGAAGAATCGGGAGGAAAATTAGATCGGTGCGATCGGAGAATTTCCACGGAGAGAAAAGAGAGGGAGAGAGGGAAATGAGAAGTGAAGGGGTTGAGCTGCGAGACGACGTCTATATACGTTGGTTCTGGTTTGTTGCTGGTCTCTCGCTGTGGCGGTTGTCCTTGAAATATTACAGTCTCTCTACGGCGGTGTGAGAGAAAGTGAGGAAGAATCGTGAGAGAGAGGGTCCACATCGAGACTCAACGAGACTTCGCGTCTTTTTTTCCTTCTTCTTCGTCTTCTTTTTTCTCCTTATTCTTCGTCTTATTTTCCGTATAATTCTCTTTGCTTCTCTTTGCCAGGAGGTGTTCGCGAATGGGCGAGAGATAAAGCGCGTGTGAGTAGAAGAAGAGAAGGAGACAAACGTGAGAGAAACGACGAGTAGGAGAATAAGTACGAGGAGAAGAGAACGCACGACAAAAAGCAGTAAGAGTAGGAGTCGAGACTGTACGTAGACGTTATATACGCTCGAACAACATTGCGTAACCCGAACCTCGCTCAACTCTCCAACGTCTCTCTCTCTCTTTCTCTTTCTCTCTCTCTCTCTCTCTCTCTCTCTCCCTCGCGAGAGAGAGGGAAAGGGAGAGAGAGAGAGAGAGAGAGAGAGAGAGAGAGAGAGAGAAAATTCTGTTGTACGAACAAAACAGCGAATGAAGAAACGGAGACGTAGTTTAACAGTCAAACGAAGAGAATAAAAATAAAAGTTTCCCCCGTCAATTCTAGAACGAGGGAACGGATGAGAAGAAAAATGGAAATAAAAATCGAATTTTCAGCTGTAAACGCGACGCCGGAAATTATTTCAATTATTTACGGACGATATTAATAAACCGGAAGTGACGAGGAACGGAAACGAGTGAGAAGAAGATAAATAAAAAGTTATCAGTAATAGTTGAAAATTCAAGATGGCCGCGTGTTCGTGAGACGCCCAGTGGAAAAAGTTGGCGCGGAAAAAGTCGGAAGAAGAGGAAGAAGGAAAGAATACGAAGAAGAAGAAGAAGAAGAAGAGGAAAAAGGCGAAGGAGACGAAGAAGTCGACGAAGAAGAAGAAGAAGACAAAGAGGACGAAGAAGTTCCGGAAGTCGGAAGGTCTCCGGCGTGAGAGGTCTCGTATCGCCGGAAGAGTGGGAAGAGTTGTGCTCGAGTGTGCGTTTGTTTCTTGTTGGTGTGCCTGGCAGGGCACAGTGAGGCCAGTCACAACCTCGCCGGAGTAATAGGAGCTCCTCTCTCGTTCGCCAGTCGGTCTCTCACCGTCCGCCACGTCGTCGTCGTCGTCGAGTTAGCCGCGAGTGCTCTCGCGACGACTTTTACTTCGTTTACACACACAAAACGGGAGAGAGAGAGAGAGAGAGAGAGAGGCGAAGAGACGAAGAGAGACGGAAAGAGAAAGAACGAAACGGTGAGCTCTGCGGGCCGATTGAGCCGCGCGAAACCGCGGGCAGCGCGCGCGCAAGTTTCGTAAAAGGGATTACAAAATCGTGTAGAGAGAGAGAGAGAGAGAGAGAGAGAGAGAGAGAGAGAGAGAGAAAGAGAGAGGGAGAGAGAGAGAGAGTCACGGGCGAAACAAACACACACACACACACGATTAAAAAGCGTCGCGTGTGTCAAAGTGTTAGTATTAGTGTGTGTATGTGTGTGTGTGTCTTAGTGCGCTTAGGAGAACGAAGAAAGGAGGGAGAGATAGGGAAAGAGAGAATACACAAAGTGGTGGCCGAAGAAGAAGGAGGTGGAGGAGGAAGGAAAAGACAGAGAGAGAAAGAGAGAGGGAGTAAGTGAGTAAGAGACAGAGAGAGAGAGAGAGGAGGAAAGAGAAACGAATGGAAAAGAAAAAAAACGAGTGAGAAGGGAGGAATCGGAGAAGGCGAGCGAGAGCCAACACACTACTCGGCGAAAGTGAAGTTGCGCGCTCACGCTCCGAGAGACCCTCGTGGTCTTTTCAAACGTGCTCGTCGGTCGTTCCTCGCTCGTACCCGCGCTCTCTCGCTCTATCGTCCGAACCAAATTTTCTGGAAAATTTAATTCTTTCTTCGTGTCTTACGAGAGAAACGACGATTTTCTTATTGTTTTTTTGTTTTGTTTTTTCTTTAATTTTAATTGAGAAAAGAGAAAATAAAACAGTGATTAACGTTCGAAAATTTGATACGTCAGAAAAAAAGAAATAAGAAAAGAAAGAAAGGAAAACACGGTGAATATAATTCGAATTCAACGACTCCTTGGATATTGTGACAGCCGAAGTGAAACTTGAAGCACGTTTGTTTTTCCTTTTGTTTACGTTGCGAGAGTGAAAAAGTGTCGTTCGTGAAAAGAAAAATTGAGGAAAAGGCGAATTTGTTCGGGAAAAATTGAAAACGAAAAGAAATTATACGACGTATAAAAAAAAAAAAATAAAAAACAAAAGACCGCGAACGAGTGACAAATTTGAAAAGCAAAGAACAGTATTTCTTTTTACGTTGCAACGAATCGACGAACGACGATGAGATAATTTAAAGAAAGAAGAGAAACACATGACAAAAGAAAAATAAGGAAATAATAAAAAAAACATTAAAATCGTCGGGGCGAGTTGAACGACGTGAAACGCACGTGTTCCACCGTTCGTACGTCGAACCGTGCGCGATAAATATCGTTGTGACGCGTGTGCTCGAGGTTTCGACGATTACGAGGAAATACGAAGAAATTCTCGAGGCTTTGGTAAAGCGCGTTCGCACGTTTTCCCACGATAAAGTTATAAGAAAGAAAGTAAACGAGGAAACCGGAAGAAGAAGAAGAAGTAAAAGAAACCCACGCAAAGAGGAAAAAAATAAAGAAATAACCGCGTGTTCGCCGCGTCTATTTCTCATCTTGATTATCGAAGCAACAATTTCGTTTCTTCGTTTCGCGTGTGTTTCCCATTCGCGCGCATGCGTCACGAGGAGAACGCGAAGAATTTCGTATCGCCAATTGGGCGCATGTCACGTTGATCCTTCCTGACAAATTTCAAATTTCCCGCGCGAGCCGTTCTCCGGCGCGCTTGAAGCTTGCACGCGTGCGCGCAATCGAAATACGATTTCTCGCGCACGTTCTTCTCCCGCTTCATCGACAATCTCATCAAAACGTACAAAAGTACAAAAATACATATGTAAACAAACTAAAAAAAAAAAACCTCACGATAATAAAAATTAGAAGAAGAAGAAACGAAAATTCAACAACGAGAAGATACGAGTTCGTCCTGAGCGAATATTTCTTCCATTGCGCATGCGCCCGCGCGTGTTTGTATATGTGTGACAAAAATAAAGAAACACGCTGAAAATATCAATACCGATATTATAAATCGTCTCTCTGGAAAAACGTGTACATTCGCTCGTGGGTAGTGAACTATATACATATATATATGTATTTATACGTATATATATATAGATATACATATACAAAGTGTAAAAGCACGAACGACGCCGCAGTGCGCGATGTCGATGAATTAAAAGTCCGCTTAAAAAGGTTAGCCGGATAAAAAAGGCTCGCGCGAAAGGATAAAGAGAAAGGAATATAGGAGAGACTTCGCGTCGTGAGAGTCCTTGAGCAGCATATATAGTGTGGCCCGCAACGTGGTAAAAGTGGCGTTGTACGGTTGCACATATATACAATATATATATATATAGATATATATTTTATTTATATATGTATACATAAACAGAGAGAGACACACACACCGACACGCACGCGCGCGCGCGGCCAACACGTAGAGAAAGAGAGAGAAAGAGAGAAAAAGCGTACGTAAGTTAACACGTACATTCGTGCATCTCGGTTTGGATATACAACGAGAAAGAACCCGACAGCGGTGGTTTCTGCTACGAGAACGAACTAATACCACTGTCCGTACCCGAGAAAGAGCGAGAGTGCCAGCCGGCTGACCCTGGGAAGCCCGGACCGGTGGCTCACCAGGCCCCCCTTTGGCACACTCGCGCATGGAAAGCGACTCGAGAGCCAATTCCAAGCTTCGCTCTACTCCCCCCAACCCCCCGGCCCCTGCCCCCCCATCCTTACTCGGTCCCCACCAACCCACCGTTCGCCCCCCCCCCTCACACTATCCCACCTGACGTCGAATCCCACCGGGAAAATAATAAAATTTTCGAGTCGGTGTGAAAAAAGAAAAAATTATCATATTTTGATTGAATAAGGATAATAAGAAAAAAAACGTACAAGACGAGAGGAATAAAATAAGAAAGTAGAGGAAGGGGCAAGGAGGAAGTGCGACTCGTGTGGTAAAAACGTGTGTAGTGAGGAAAAGAATAAATCGTCGCGTAGTGAAACGAAACGTCGACGATCGAAATCTGTTTACAATCATTATCATCGTTATCTTACCTGTATATACATATATTTATTTTATATACGTATATATCGGTGGATTAAAAACACGTGTACGTTACGTTCTGATTTCCAGGGTAACGGGGAGTGTCCATTGTGAAAATAACGCAACGGAGAAAATAAGGAGGAGAGAGTGCGTTTGTGTGAGAGGGAGAGAGGGAGAGAGAGAGAAAAGTGTGAGAGAGAGATTGGTGATAGAAAGAAAAGTGTTGTTTCAATGTACGTCACGTGTCGTCGCGTTGGGCCGTGCCGAGCGATCGTCTTTTATCGTATACGAAGCGAGGAATCGTTCTTCAAAGCGTTATCTACGTTTACGTTTTCTTCGTCCTCGTCGTCGTCGTCGTGGCGGGACATTAACAGTGTAATTGAGATGCGTCGAGATTCGTCGAGAGAATCTTTATAATAATAATAATAATAATAATACACAAGTTTGTTCGTGGACGACGCGATCATCGTCATCGTTCGTCGTCGTCATCGAAAGTTGGATAATTTTTTTTTCGTTCACCCGTTATCTACCAAATCTCATTCAAAACGGATTCGACAGTGTGGAGAATCATACAAAACAAGGTTCGTATTTATTTATTTTTTCTTAACGATTTTGATCGATCGATCAATTTTGTGATTAATCGTGTATTTTTGTTTTTTGATAAATTTCTTTTCATTGGTTTGCAAATTTCATAAATATGGAGAGGTAGTGTGAGACAAGGAGAGAGAGGGATTGACTGATTGATATGTTTAATTATGCTTTAGCTAACTGTGGGGCAAATACAGCGATCTCATAAATTTTCAAAACTCACAAATACACAAATTTTTCAAATTTACAATTTGTGTCAATTTAACAAATTTACAAAATTTCATCGGATATCACTAAACCAGACCAGTTAAATCGAAAGAGAGAGAAAGAGAGAGAGAACGACAGACAGAGAGAGAGAGAGAGAGAGAGAGAGAGAAAGAGAAAGAAGATAATGAGGGAAGAATCGCGAAGGAGAAAAAAAGGGAAGGTAGAAAAAGAATACGAGAGTCTCACACTCGTTATATTTATACGTGTCGACGACCCTGTAATCTCAGCGACACGGTGAGTGATTTACGAATGACGTTTATCGCGAATCTCACGCGTTTGCCTCTCTCTCCCTCTCTCTCTCTCTCTCTTTCTCTCTTTCCATTTTACTTTCTGTAAAGTCGAGAATTTTTCTAAGATGAGTGTGTCACGTCAACCTCATGCGTATATATAGTAACGATAGTACGTACTATAACCGATGGTGTTGGCCTCGACACCACTCGCTAGTCAAATGTAAAAAGGAGGTCGACTTTACACGGAGTGAGAGAATACGATGATTGCCGAGAGAAGATCGATCTTACGCGCACGTGGTTTCGTTGGAAAATGTTTTTATCGATACGCGGTATCGAGGGTCGAAGTAATATTCGAGAAAATTTGATTAAGATAATAACAATCGAGTCGAAAACAACATAAGAACGCCAAGAGAATCCAATTACGACCTTCGAATATCGATCGTCATAAATAATTCCACTTTGACTATTAGGATCGAATAAATTAGAGTGAGAGAGAGAGAAATTTCAATGATAATGATCGTGGAAGTTTAATACAAGTCTGAAAACCCAACGGATTTCACGATTGATACAGCCGATAGAACGATCGATAAATCTTCGACCCATTGTTTTTCACGTCGCACAAATTATTACGAAATAATCGAGCCACGATTAAAGATAATAGTGAGTCGTGAAAAAGGAAAACATACAAAAGCATTCGAACGATTCAAATCGTTTCAACCTCGAGCTACGTTAGAAAGATCTTTCTTATGACAATAATTAATCGATCGTTTTCGATTAATTAAGAATTCTTCTCAATCACGAGGAAATTGTTATCGAAATATTGAAAAATTCCATTCATTGATATTTTCCTAACGAGACTTCCGGACAGAACTTCCTTCCTGACTGACAGAAATCATCGATTTAAGATTGTTACTTCGTCTCGAAATAATCGCAAATGAATGAACCAAATCGAGGGATCGATCGATCGATCGATCGAAGAATTACTGCAGCTGCAAAATCGTTATTCGTGTGAGTGTCTCTGTATAAGTGTGTAAGAGCGCGTCGGTGGGGCGAGAGCGAGGCGCGTGGAGACTCCCGTCGATCGTAAAGGAAAAGTGATCTCTCGTCAAGGTCGGGCTCTGGCGCGCGCGCGCGCAAGATCTCGTCGAAAGGCGCCCGAGAACCGACTCCGTCACATTTCGCATTCATCTCGTCGTCGGCGTTATTATCTTCGCGAGAAGGAAGAACGAGGGAGATGAGGAGGGAGGTAGTGGGAGGGAAAGGAATCGTGAAGTAGTGGATACCACTGTAAGGGGGGAGGGGGAAGGAGTCTGTCATAGATCGTGCGCGGGAGGAGATGGTGGGGGGTAAGTGGGGGGACGAAGAGGAGGATGAGAAGAGAGGGGTTCCTCTCTATAACCGATATATCTCGCGATAAACTTCACGATTTATACTACAATAACACGCTCTTGCGTGACTAAGTGCTCGCGTCCGTGTGATATATGTGTATATGAGGCGTTCCGTGTCAACCGATCCACCCAATTTTCTTACTTCGCATGAAATGCGATTAGAATTTTTGTATTTTTTTTCGATAAAATCGGTCAAAGTCGTCGGGCAGATGCGCACATCTTGTCGGATTTGTAAACGGCATGGTTTAGGAAGATATAAATGCGAGATACGATTTTAAAATGCTTTTGTTGAATCGTAAATTACTCGTTGAATTAAAAAAATTATCAATGAGATAAAAATTGAGCCCTTTAGATACAATTATTTTCACAGACTCTGAAAATTCTATACCCTATTTTGAAGCAAAATTATATTTTATTTATTTTTTATTTGTTATTCGTAATATAGATAACCTCTATTTGTTTGTAATTATGAGAGTTTTCTAACAATATTAATAAATATATCGACCGCAAGCAAACAGAATCACAAAAACGCTATTATATTTAAATTCAATATATTTTTTTAATTAATACGCATAAATTAACAATAATAACAAATATTTAAAAACAATTTTCTTATAATTATGAGATTTTTCTAAAATTATTAATAAATATATCGAGTGCAAGTAAACAGAATCACAAAAACGCTATTATATTTAAATTCAATATATATTGTTTTAATTAATTCACATAAATTTAAGGTTAACAAATATTTAAAAACAATTTTCTTATAATTATGAGACTTTTCTAAAATTATTAATAAATATAAGAACCGCAAGTAAACAGAATCACAAAAATGCTATTATATGTAAATTCAATATTTTTGTTCTAACATCCATAATTTTAAGGTTAACCAATGTTTGAAAATAATTTTCTATGTATAACAAATGATATTAAAAAATAGTGCGTTAATTCAAATTTGTGTCACGTCGCAAATGCAGTTGCTAAAAAGGAAAAGTGCCGATAAAAAAAAATTAATTGGTTCATTTTACATAGAAAGCCCTGCGTACGTTATATTATATCCCTACGGCTATAGGACTCGCCGTAAAAAACAGCACATACATATAATAATATACCATTATCTATCGCGAGTTCTACGGATCGTATAGGAATGTCTGCCGCTAGGCCTCTACGCGTGGGTTCAGTCCAATATTATTATTACGCGTGTGTACTATATGACGTCTGTATAACGTAGCAGATTAAATGAACATATATTTTAGAAACTCGTATACGACGCACACGCGAGACGCTGCTCGGATGAACGTATATTAATACATATGTCAGCAGCCACGTGTCAGGAAGAGTGCGACAATAAAAAAAATAAAAAATAAAAAGAAAAAAAAACATGAAACTCGAGAACGAGAAAAACATTTTTCTTTCTCTCTTTTTTTTCTCTGGCTGTTATCTACGATATTTCGGACGGAGAGATTTTGAAACGGAGGTTCGGGCGAAACATTTCGATCAAGATTGACGATACGACGAATCGTTTTGATAATTTTGTGACATAGAAAGAACGGAATACGTTATATATGTTTTTTTTTTAATTTTTTATTTCTTCTGCACGATTATTTTTATCGTATTTCCGGATCTCGTGTAACCTTGATTTTACATACGATGATGTTGAAATTGTGTTGGAGTTGTGAAAGATTTTTTGGGTTGTCTTTGATTTATTGCTGTTGATATTTGGCTATATCTTAATGGATATATATATATATATATACATATGATAATAATCATAATAACGATGATTGCGCTGTTGGGAATAAGCTCTTATCTACAACCTGCACACTATCATTTTCTATAAAGAAAATGGTAGTGTGCTTTTTTTCCAATTTCTTAAATGTCTTCCATTACTTTATTTCGCACTCTCCCACTCTTTCTAGCTAATTATCGAAAAACTATTATACATCAATTTATTGAATTACATTTTTTCAATATTTTCTTAATGCAATTCTTGAATTTAATGCAAATTCGAAACAATTCTGTACAAACTAACGCACAGAAGGAATATTCTTGCCTCGATTTTTTTCTCTATTAAAAACGGAGCTTAATTACAAGTGAAATATAATTATCATTGCCTTTTTTTTAATTAGAACGATAACTCTAGTCTCTTGCCCCGACGTTTTATTCCCGCACTCTACCCCTCGCAAGATACATAAAGATAAAGCAAATGAAAATCGTAAATAGAAAAGTACAATTAAAAATAATAATAATAACAATAAGAACGGAAAATTCTTGCAAGTCGTAGGCTGCAAGCCGGCAAAGTACTCGCGCCTCACGTATGCGAAGAAACGAACACCTGCTCAATCGCACGAGACAGCGTTACTTCCTACTCTTAATCCCGGCTTGGATCACCATGTAATATGAACGCGTTTCTCAAGCCTTTATACATATATCGCAATCAAAGTGAATAACTAATTAAGGAATCGTTTTACCACGGAAATCGATCGATCGATCGTGACTCTGTGGTTGTCACAGGTGTGAGTAGAAGTGAGAGAAAGGGAGAGAAAGAGACAGAAGGACAAGTGTAGCGGGGGTTAAGGGCGATTAATTAACGTGGAGTGCGACGTCTAATTAGCGCCACTCGACTTCGTCGCAAGTTATCTCGGATCCGCACGAAGACACGTCGCCACGTCCACGAATTGCAATATGCTATGGTACCAATTGCCATCTTCATCGCTAAAAACGAACTTACTCATACGATCTAGAAGAACAAAATTAATATGATCCAATCAGAAAATACAGTGACGATACGAATATCTCGATTCGAAAATCTTTCGATCGTTTCCGATCGCGAAATTGAACTAATTAAATTTCTTTTCCCTCGCACGAATTTCTCCGATCTCCAACGATTCCCACATTTTATTCGCTCCCACCGGTGCGTGTGTGTGCGAAAAGATCTCGAGGAAAGCGAACGGGGGTGTACAAGAAGTGGAAACAAAGTAGCGAGTCGAGGTGAACAAAAAAAAAGGGACGAGTGGAGAAAGATAGAAGATTGAAGAAGACGCGGACGAGCAGGATGATGTGGGAAAAGAGGAAGCTAATCAGAAGCGGAGGTACGCTCCGGCGAATCCCGGAGAGCAAGAGAGAGAGGGAGAGGGAGAAAGAGAGGAGAGAGTGAAAAAGAGAATCCGCTGCCGGGCACTGTGGCTTTTAGCACTTTAATTGCAACCGCTCTCTCGCTCACTTTTCGTCTCACTTACTCTCGCGCACTAAGCCAGCAATTTCTCGTGTGTGTTCGCTATTACCGGCGTACTTAATACGCGCTTCGAGCTACGCTGGGTACAACCTGGTACACTCTTATTTCCTCTCGCCTTATTCAAGGAACTTTAATAACGAGACCAACGCACACGTACAGATGCAACGAGTAGCGAGGGAAGTGGCGAGGTACGTGGTGGAGGAGGGGTGGAAAAAGGGGAGGGGGGGCAAGTGAGAAAGCACGCGGTTTGTGCAAACGTGCACTTTTCGAATTATACGGACGACTCAACAGGTCCTGGTGATTCATTAAATTACAAAATTACCAAGCGCGAATGGTTGAAAATTTTTAACGAACGTTGCATTTTACAATGTACGATTTTATTTTATAATTTGCGGTCTTCGCCAGAGCAATTTCATATTTTTTCTTCTTCTTTTCGCTTGTAAAAACGTATGGGATGATGAGTAGGTCGGTGTGGATCGAGATATTATTCATATTGGTATCGTAAATTCTCCCACAGGAGTCCTGGAGCGAATGGAAATCGTCTCGAACTTTTTTATCGATAACGTCGTCGGGAACAAAAAATTCCGATCGGATGCGTTTAACTTCGTTATAACTCGTACGAGCACATTTTTACAAGAGACCTTTTTTGTAGAACGTAAGATTATTTATAAAAAGTGTAATATGTCATTTATTCGTAAATGCGTTCGTTTTTGAGAAAATCGATCGCTTGCGTTAACTTGGAATTAGTCAAATATTCGCGTGTACGAAACAATTTATTTACGTGTCCCATGACGCGTTCGAGTTGATCGCTCGTTTAACAATTATTCTAGCGGGCGAATGACGAACTCGAGAATAAGGGCGGATGTTCTCGTGAGTACGTAAATATATTTTAAGCCGTTCGGCACGCGACGATGTCGACCTACCTCGTTTGACGCGTAAGCTCAAAGGTTCGAACGCCATTCGCATTTTCAATGTCCCTGAGATTCTTCAGGTACTCGTACCTAGCATAGATATATATACATGAAGCGAAAATCTATTATATACACGAACTATTTTCAATAATAACAACACGAGTTTGGTCCTCATAGTCGCAGATCCGTTACAATTTTCAAAATTTATTTTCGAGGAGACCTAAGTATATTTTCCTTAAAATTTGTTCGGCACCGCTTCAAACAGCTTTGTATAAATGCTACAAAAATTTTGAAAGTCGGGCCTCACCGATTTCGGCTTTTTTCGGGAATTTTCGTACTCGTAGGTGGACGCGCATTTACTCGCATTTCTTTTCGGTTAGGCGTGTTGCCGTACACGCTGTTGCTCGGCACGCGAGAGAGTGAGGGGGGGGGGGGGGGTACCTTTAATCGGACCATCGCAACTAGCCAGTTCCACTTGAGACCCCTCTCCCCCTTTTCAAATATATATATATAACGGTATCGTCCCTGGACTCAGGTAAATTACCTGTTGCACCGTACATTTGCATTATTTATATACATAGAGGGAGGCTCGTTAAGCCCCTGACAATTTTTCACCTCTCTCTCGCTCTCTCCCAAAACGAACCCGGTCTAAATGAGGTAATTTAAATTTTCCTCCGACTAACCCTTTGCCCATTTTCGACCCTTTTTTCCTATTTCCTCGCATACCTGCGACCTCTTCGTCCGAATAGAACGAAACGAGCGAGCATTAGTCGTTCCTGAAAACTAATGGAAAATCGATGCCTCGTAGTACGTACAAAACTCGATATTGTCGATGTATATCCTTCGATCTTGTATTAGTTTTTGCCGAGGTAAATTTAAAAATAAAAAAAAAATATAGAAACAAGTTTAAGTCAAATAAAAATGTTCCAACTCGGTTAATTGAGTGGCAGCCGGTTTCGAGTCGAATCGTGGCGAACACAAATGGAACGAGCGAGTTGATACGTATAGGCACGAATCTTTAGAAGTTACAATTATTTGTATAGATTAGAACTTGTCGAAACGTACGAAGTGAGAAAATTGTACGAGTGCCAGTCACGTGAAGTAAAAGTACGATTGGGCCTGCGCGCGCGCATGCGCCTCTATGCGCGCGCGCACTGTGCGTTTCACTGCGATATATTCCACCGTTAAAACGTATTATACGCTGTTGGCCGTTCGGCGGTACTGCACGTTATGTTTTACTCGTTTCCGCGGTTCGTTGCGGCGGTTCTCGAGTTGCGAGATTATTAAACTCGCGGGTCCCGGCTACACGTACTTATACAGCCGCATGCTTTACGAATATATTATGCTAGTAGGGTTATTCCAGAATAGACGGTACATCGTTTATTATTTTTCGTATCGTTTTTTGTCAAAATCTCGTTCTTAACGAGACAATTTTAGAAAAATTGGCTAAAGATTCGTTTCTAAAGAAAAATATTACTGAGTTGCAATATATATAGAAGGCAATTGCGTATTTTTTTATCATGATTGATCCAATTGTTCATATTTAAAGGGCAACTGCAATATCTTTCCGTATATACGATGCATTTACCTAAAATGTTGAGAAGAGGAACTTGAAATTTCTCGTCAGAAAGAAATTAACAAATTGATTCAAATAGAAAAACAGTTCGATATAAATAGCGAATGTATTTTTAAATGTACAAATTACGTGCATTATTATTTATTAAAAATCGAATTTGTCGCGTTTTTTTAATCAAATTCTCTCGATATCAATATTTTTTCAGGCTTTTTATCCATCGAGAATTAATATAAAGCTGTATAAAGTTTTGCAAACTTATATATTATTAAAATAAATTTCGAAAATATTTAAATATATATCTGACGTATACTTTTTTTTATGTAGGACACGAATATTTCTAAATAATTGAGAAAAACCGAACGAGGAAAAAAATAGAACATTTTAACAAAAGGTGTTCCATCTCTTCTGGATTTATGGTATCTCTGTATATTTGTTGCTACGTGTGTATTTGTGTGCAGTCGAGCCAATGTAGAAGACTATGGCCAAACAGCGAAGGAATGAACGAGCTAGTAGCGAAGCAAAAGTAAAGAACGTGGCGAGAAACGAGAGGAGTGCAACGAGCCAGCAGCAGCATCAAGCCAACAGCAGCCCTTTCTACCTTCCCTTTCACTTTCATCTATCGCTTATACCGTACACCATATATAACTCCACGGATGCATGCGATTTAGTACACGAGGCTTTATACCTATCCGCCTCACTGCCGGTAGTCGCGATTTTTCCTACACGAACTTCTCTTCCATCTCGCCGCTTTGCGCTTGAGTATGAATTTCAACGAAAATTCCAAGTCCAAGGAGAATAAAATATTTGAATAATGTGAAATTAATTTTAAATTATTGTCCATTAATTTCTTATAGCTAGGTATAAAATATTACAGCTTTTTTCAACTCTGAAAAATATGTTTTTCGTTATTGTTTGATAAAGATAACAATTAAATTTTACTGGACTATTTTTTTCATTTTCAATCGCTCGCATTATTATTTTTAATTGATTTTTCGATTCTAATTTAAAAAATTTACATGCATTAAGTACACTAAAAAACTAAAATCGATGTTTACACTGAAAAATATTATAGAATTTTATTACCCTACAAAATAATTACACTTATTTTTCATTTTCACACGAGGAGAAAGTGCTAAATATAATTAACCAAATGTGTTCAAATTTCAATTATCTCGATTACTATCTCCAACTGACGTATAAACGATCTTTTGTTACATAAAATCGACGGGATTCGAACTTCTTTGTACGAAGGGAAAGATAAACAATCTTTCCCTTCGTAAAAAAATATTAACTATCGATAATTCAATGAGATTTCTCGATGAAAAAATAAAGGAGAGTGATAAGATTCACTAATCGTGTTCTCTGGATTCGAAGTGCACCAAGTATACCTTTCTATCGATAGCGCATATTTATCTCTTGCACTTCGCTAATTCTTTTCTCCATCACACGCACGCAAAAACGCATACAAACACACACTCACACACACACACATAGACTCTAAATAAAAGAGTGCACATCGGTGCATGACTCGTATACGCAATTTTTCTCCCTCTTATTCATCATAGAGAGGCCTATGTAACTCTCTCAGCAAGCCAATATAATACTTGGCTCTAGCGTTTGCCCAGCGGTTAACTCTCTCACTCGGCTCTCTGTGTGCCTCTATAGACCGACGACCCAAATACCGAATTTCGTCGTGTGTGCTACGCGCGACGCGTTTATGCACGGGCCGAGGACGATGGAGAATAGAATTCAAAGCGAAATAATGAAAGAAAGCGCGAATTATGTAGGTATTAAAAAAAAATTAAATATAAAAGAGAAAAAAAAAACAAACTTATCGCTCGACTTTTTGGATATTTGCGTAGATTCGTGGCTTCGCCGTGAATATTGGCAGAAAAATATATCATATCGTGCACAAAGGTGCACCTTCGTGCGGTAATTATTCGCGAACGTGGTGGACTATATACATCACGTAGGAGAGTTATAACTTCCTAATGACCTGGCAACAAAAGACTGTTAATTATTCTTCTCCCGCCTGGAGAATGTGGCGGTATATATATACATGTGTATATATATGTATATACGCCTATATACATATGACTATGGGACTCACTCCCTCGTTCGCGATTTAATCCTCAGGACGAAGAAGAAAATATTAAAAGCGCGATCGTAAAGAGCACGAAAATAAGTTGCACGCGTATAAAACGAGTGGGCTCGTAGGGGCGAGGGTAAAAAAATTATTTGAAAAAATCATAAAAAAGATTTTGCGATGTATTAACGAACGTGACTCACGACCTTTGCATATTATATCCTATTAATTATTTTGTTCACATTAATTCCACTCTCTCTCCCTCTCTCTCTCTCTCTCTCTCTCTCTCTCTCTCTCCTTCTTCATAGTACGAATTATCATTTAACACGTTCCTGTCGGAAAAAATTGTTTTCATCACCCATAATTTCTTATTAGACATTCGTTTTAATTTTAATTACTCGCAAGCTCGGTTGTTCGACCTAAAATTTATTAATACGAATTTATTAATACGACCTAAAATTTATGAATACATTCGTAAATAAAAAATTCCAATCTTCCCTAAATCGTTATTTAAAAAAACAAAAATAATTTTCTCAATTCTCTCCAACGTTCCACGCTCTTTACCTCCCGCAATCCACTTTCTTCCTCCTCCTCCCGAATCAAGCTTTCACAAGAAAATGAAAAAAAAAATAAACAATAAAAAATTCTGTCCTTTCGTCCCGTCGAGAAAATAAACAAAAACCCATAAGTCATTCGCCATTTAAAAATGGATGAAATACCATAGCGTCATAGTTTCACGAGGTAGACGAGGAACTGTGTCGATCTCGGGCGCTATAATGCCATAGCCGTGCCTGCCGCACGGCGCGCACCGCCTGTATGTCTCTCAAGGTCTGTCGGACAGCGACGAGAGAAAATAAAATGAGCGTGGCGCGACGACGAAGGAGAGGAGGAGAGTAGAGTAGAGCAGAGCTGATCCCGACCCATACGTGCTAACGCGTGGACTTATATACATATATATATATATACATAAATACATACATACATACATAAATACATATATACACACATATATACATATATACATACATATATACATATATACATAATATTATATTATATATATTTACCAACATACATAATATAATATAATATGTATATATATATATATATATATATTATGTATGTTGGTATATATATGTATAGGTAGGTATGTATGTATAGAAACGCGTAGAGAAATAGTAAAGTGGAGTAGCGAGAGAGCGGAACTGCTGTCATAGTCTCGGGGGGCGCGGGAGTACGGGCGATCGTCACGGGGGGTTTCCCCCACTTGGCGTCCTTGCAGTCCGGCTGCAGCGGCAATGGCAACACGCAGCTCGTCCGACACACGCTGTTGCACGGCTCTCTCGGCCGCGAGAGAGTGAGAGCTATAGACAGCAAGTCCCCACCTACAATGTGAGATCACTCTCGCGATTACGTAAGTGTTCGGCAACAGAACAGCGGGCTACCTATAGTAACTGAGCGGAGAGATCGCTCTTTCTCGCTCTCCTGCGATGCATGCACGCGCGCACAGGGCAATTGCTGGCAAGTACGGGAGAATCGGGGAAATGGCGGTCGTTCATGGAGAAATACGTATGTGTATAGCTAGAAATTTTGTTAGTGCGAGAATTATGTTAGTCTTGTTCGAGCGAGGGTGGTTTTCGCGAAGGGTGAGGAAGATCTTTTTGAAAATGATTTTTTATGTTTAGGAATTCATTCGGGGAAATGATAGTTAAGCGTTAATAAATACGTATATTTCTGTTGGAAATTTAGTTGTGACGCGAAGTACGATATCATGGTTCTTTTTACGGTTCTTATTGTTAGTAACAAACAACGAGAGAATACGTAAATTTGCGAAAATAATTCTTATCTTTGAATCAAGAAAATTGAAAGTATCATTTTTCAATAACGTAATTCCAGTTTGGAAATTAAATCCAGAGCTGTGAGTGACATTGTTACTCGCGAATTTTTCATTTCACACGAAATATCGATCGCTTCGAATCTTTGCATTAAAAACCAAAACAATTATTTTAAAAAATCATGAAATAATGGCTAAATCCTTATCGTAGTCTTAAATTATACTTCTCAATTCAGATGATTTACGTTAGTATTAAAATGATATTAATCAGATATAATTATTTTTCGATTACGTAGATAAGAGACGTAACGTGGACGAGGAATGTCCGAGGGTTAAATTTTGAGAATATACACGTTGATACGGGATATTACGAACAGGAAAAAGTGAGGTGAAGAGTGACGTGAGCGTGACACTATCGGGTATCAGAGCGTGCAATCGAGTCACACGTGACTCTCATCCGTGTACTCTCTCGTCTCGTTCCAACATAATGCACACAGATACATAATATATATGTAGATCTACAATATCTAGAGAGTGACCAAGAATCGCTCACGGCCCATCCCATGGATTTAAATATTTTGGCTACAAGATAAATATTTTATTCACGACGTACCCATAAATTTTTAATGAGTTATTATTATTATTATTATTATGAAACGATTGAATCGAGAATTTTTATTTTTAATCATAATTTTCGATAATAATTGTACATTTCCTGGGTACGATTTATCATAATGAGGATCGGAAGGTTGAATATATCATGAGAAATGGATCTCCGTTTATCGGGAATTATCGGTGTCGAAACGCCATGGCGATTGTACCATCGGCGATTAAAATATCCCCGGTTGTTTGCACGTCCGAGCTATTACAGACTCGAGGACTTATTAGAAGGAAAATTGACGATGCGATAAGAGACAATAGGAAAAAAGAAACGATTTTCTCAGTCGATAATAGCTCGGCCGTTTGCTCGTTCGTGGAACTTCGTCGAAAATGTCTGTGTTTTTTAAATATTTTAATTATATCTCGCTGACGCACGAACGGTCGTGACTTTTGGAGAACTTTCACCGTTGGGATTCGCGATCGAGCGATCTTCCTTCGATCGATCGAGGCTAACGCATGATCATCGAGTTCGAAACTCGTTACCATTTTTTTCATCTCTCTCTCTCTCTCTCTCTCTCTCTCACTCCTCTATTATTTCTCGTTTCCATAGACGCGATTAGAAAATAATTTTCTCGTGAATGGAACGGAAAAACCGAGCGATGACGATGAGGCCGGCTACAAGGACATTTCGTGCAGAAGAACGCAGAAAAACAGGTGGTTTTGCAGGAGGAAATTCCGAGAGTGGGAAAGAGACAATGATAATAAAAAAAAAGAAGAGAAAAAAAGAGACACGTGGGAACGAGACGACGACGGCGTCGACGATGACAACGACGATGCAAAGTGAAAGGATCACAATGGACGAAAAACTCGCTTTGTCGGACTTTTTCTATATCTGTGTATATACTTTTTTTCTCTCTCTCTCTCTCTCTCTCCACCTTCCACCCCCTCGCTCCTCTCACTCTCTTGGCTACATTATTATGTATCGTGCGGCACGATCGCCACGAGTTACGTAACGACTGGCCGGCAGGATCAGCAACAACATATATATTCAATGAATATAAATATATATACATTCATTGAGTTTCTCGCTCGCTCTTTCTCTCTCGTTCGCATCTCCAGCCATTTGAGATACACACGCACATGTATATACAACGTTTGGAGATGCGAACGAGGGAAAGAGAGGATTTTTTTTCTTTCTTTAATAAACGATAAAAAGAGCGAGAAGAGAGGAAGCGAACATGCAAGCGAGAGTATCTCACGTTGGGCAGAAGCAGCGAGAACCTTGCCGTTTACCACGTGTACGCGAGGACGTAATTGATACTTTTGGAAAAATCATCATTTCGGAACGAGGGGAAGGAAGAAAAATTGAGAGCGAAGATCGACGAGGGTAATTTTCTGGAAAATGCCAGACACGAGATGGGAATCAAGGATCGAATAAAAAAGTATACGTTAGGTAGGATAAACGGCGAAAGGAAGAACGAAGGAAAAACACGATTGTTGCGAGAGAAAAAAGAGAGAGAGAAGAGACGAAAAAAAATTACAATGCTTCCATTAGAAAAGTCATCGTTTCCGGTTTAGTCATCGAACGTGAAGCAAAGCACACAATGCGAGAGACGAGGTTGCCTCGAGAGGGCAGGAAGGGCGGGGAGATTGCCCGGTTGGAAAACGTTCTCCATTGTCTCGGCCGATTCGAGATGCGTAGTCGCGATTTTACCCGCAGTCGACGATTTCAAGGTGGCCTGCATAATTAAACACTCGCTCGAGCTAGTACACGCGTTAGAGAGAGGACAAAAAAATAGTCGAGGGGATAGGTAAAATGTGGATGTACATGAATGTACGAGGAGAGCGAGAGAGGGGTGGGGGAAAGAGAGAGAAAGAGAGAGAGAGAATCTCTAGCTCCACACGTTTTCACGATGACATAAGTGATTGAATGACACGGGTGGAGAGCGCGATGGAGCATCGAGCGTGTCTGTGCGTGTGTGTGCTCGAGTGAGTGTAACGCGGGCGTAACTGTTACGATATGTACGCTGCAACGTGCCCTTCGAATTTATTCGAGGCGGTGAAAAAATAAAATGTTACGAGAGGAAAATTCCTACCGCAGTTTTATCGCGAAGCAAATAATTCACACGGCAAGATCATTTGTACGAAATAAGTATAACGTAGAGAAAATCCCACAGTGAATGCGCGCGCCACTGCTCATGCGCGGCACCGTCGCGCTCATACCCGCCCTACGGCGCATGCGCGCCTCGGTCAACAATCGGCGAATCGTATAAGGATGAAAAAGTTTGCAATCTTTTTTAGCAACATCGATATTTTTCAGTAATATTGGATATTTTTCCTTCAACTTTCGTATTTTTAGTTTATTTTCTGATTAATAAAATTGTAGTAAAATTACGATTAATTAACTATTTTTCGATTAATAAAATTCCTTATTTTATTCGATATATAAAATTTCGATTAATTAATTATGTTTCGATCAATTAATTATATTTCGATTAATAAAATTCCTTTTTTTAAATTAACTGCAACGAAATAACGAAATATCAAGATTGAAATTAAGCCTATAATTTAAATACAGTTTTTTGCTCAAAATCGTATTCAAATTCAGATTTAAACATCCGATCTAACGTAAATTCGTAATTAAATACGTCACAATTATTTTCCCATTTCGAATCTAGAAGCCTTAAACGAAAGAAAGGACGAAGAAGCAGATACGAGCGGAGTTAAAAAAAAGAACAAGGATCTAATTGAAACGGCTAATAAAACCATTTGAATCGATTCTTCTCTTTCCCGTACGTTTCTCTATAAAAAGCTTCACCTTTTCACGAATTCCACATACGTGCGCGCACCCACGCGAGCGCACACTCATTACTCGTAACTTTATTGCCATACTTTTTCATCCAACCAAGTGTGCGAAAACAAAAAAAAAGAAACGAAATAAAACGTGTACGGTTCATGAAGAGGCATCGGGAGAGTCGGTGAGAGTCGTGAGAGACAGGATGACCCGTTACGAAACGCAGCGTCAGGCACAGGTAGAGTAATACACGGTATATACATACGTATACGTTTACGTACGATAGCGTGATGAGAGTGCGGTGCGAGAGCCGCGCCAACGTCGTTGTCGTCCTCGGCACACCCACCTTACTCGTATAAAATGGATTTGAAAAAAAGCGAAAAAAAAGGAAAAGGAAAGAAAAAAGAAGTGAAGAGAAAAAAAGCGTTCTTCGAACGATCCCCAACAGGATACTTTTATATGCTCTGATCTTTTCCTCGGCGCGTACAATGCATCGTGGCTGTCAAAAGAATTCACCGCGCTCCAATGTTACTCAAGTGCATGCGAGAGAGAGATAAGACCGGTGCATGATCCTCGAGGGAGCCGGAGAGCGTTAAAAGTCGTTAGGAAAGATATGAATATATATATGTATATATATGGATACGTATATAACGTAGAAAAAGAAGAATGGAGGGATAGCGCAAGTCGAGATCTATCCGTAATTGTCTCCGTGTGGGTGCGCAAGCGCGCAAGATCGGCTTGCCCTTCAGAGATTCTTCCACCGCGAATGATGGAGCGTCCATTATAAAACCGAGCGACGATTGTTCTTATATAATGAATAGATCATGTAACTGGCCGCTTTGCCGTGGTCTCTCTAGACCAGGATAGCAAAGAGAGAGAGAGAGAGAGAGAGAGAGAGAGAGAGAGAGAGAGAGAGAGAGAGAAAGAGCGAGAGAGAGCGAGAGAGAGAGAGAGAGAGAGAGAGAAGGAGAGAAAAATAGAAGAGAGTGACAGGGAAAGAGGGGGAGCGCGAGGGGGGTGGGAGAGAGGGAGTGATAAAGAGGACGAGGGGGACGGAGTGCGAGACAGCGAAGAGGGGGGGGGCAGGCATAATATTAATATATATATATATATCTAGGTGACTATGTACGTGCATATGTTTCACATAAGTGCAAGGTACACGTACACATTCAAAAATTGCACGCTCGCTTGTCTACGAATAACTTGCACATTCGCAGTTCTTCTCCATCGCAGGATGTGTTACACACAACGCACACTAACCCATGATTTTCCACTCTTCCACTCTCTACTCGCGGCTCGTCAGATTTGCCGAAGGTAAGAGCGACTGGACACGAGTGGATGTGTATCCGTAGGGTAAAGCCAGAAGAGATGGAATACGTTTTCGTATTTGTTTTTTTGTTTCAAGACGCGAGGCAGCTTTGAGAATTTTTTTTTTTCGCGAGAGGCTTAGGTGGATAGGAAATTTAAATATCGTTACATTATACATTAGACATTATTCATCAAGGTGGTTTTATTTTTGACTTGGTTTTATAACCAGCGAGAAACGACCATATTTCCTCAGAGTCGTATGAAAAAATTTTCACGGCATGAAAAAAGATTGTTAAAACGTTATAAAGAATACTCGCTTCGCTCAAGGAATATATTTAACTCGTATGTTACATTCTACATTTGTAAGAATTAAAAACATATTTCCATTGTGTCAACTTTGCTTAAAAAAATAAGCATTTTTTCATTTTTGTTTTGTAACATATAATTTTATAATCTTTCATGAAACAAATTGATGAGAAAAAAAACAATTGTACAATTTTTGTTGTACAAGTTTATGAAAAATATATTTTCATGTTTAAATGTGTTCCATGTGGTCGAGCTTTCCCCTAGGTGGATTCGCAATAACAGCACTATCCTATCTATTCTGGAATAGACCTTACGTGTTAACTCGTCTCGGTGAACTGCGCTTCTCGTCTCTCTCCTCAGGCCTGCCATATACATATATACCTATGCGTATATATACCTATGCCTATATATACCTATGCCTATATATACCTATGCCTATATATACCTATGCCTATATATATATACATATGCGTTGTAATAGTAAGTTTCTGATCGGTGTATTCGCGTACACGTATATCGTTCGTCCAGTTAAGCCGTGTTTGAGAGAGTGTTGGAGTGCGGGCTTGAAAAGGCTTTTTACTTCTGGCCTTGAACGAAATGTATCCGGCAGAGAACAGCACCGCGCGCTCCGTTCCGACGGTCATCGCTTTGCTGGACATTATCTGTAGACTATATATACGTGGACAAGTAATATCTACGCACAAGGATGGCAAATCGGGGACGAGATTGCGCTAAATTATCGAGTCTTCGAATCGGACTAGTTTTGCAGGACAACTTTGCCAATTAAAGGTTCTAATGAATAAATCCAATTAAGGCGTCACATCCGATCGTAACCCTTGGAAACACGCGCTTTTACCACGATTTTTCATAAATAATTGGACGTATTAGTTTTACTTTTTAATTAGACCGTGTTTTGATAATTATGTAAAAAAAAAAAAAAGATTGACAACATTTTCCCCAACCATTCCCCAGTCAATTTTCCCCAGACATTTATTTTTCTCACAATTTTATGATTTGACTGAAGTTTGATTGGAATTTTTTCACTTTGTAGTGCTACGTGTCAATTTTTCGATATTTTATATAATGATTATTGTATAATTTGCTAATAATCTTGACAATGATTAATATCTCTAAGAAAAAAATGTATTCTTCAAAGATGACGATCAGTCTTAATCCTGTGAGAACTACACTTCAGTATTTTCGTTAATCGGAAACAAAGCAAAACAATTTTGGCGGTCGTTATTTACCTTGGAATTATAACTAATTTGAAGAGACGTTAATTATGGGGGTGGGAGAAAAAACTGTTCAAATATCGAAATACGTTAATTGAGCGCACTTTGAGGTTCTGCTCGTTCAGTTCGAGGGCTGTGAGAATGGCACGACCCACGCGCCCGCGAGAAGCTACCTTTATACATGCATATATATATATATATGTAAGTATATATATATATTTACATATATAATATGCAAGAATCGAGAGAGCATAATCTGCAGCAAGTTGCAGCGCGAAAAAGCGAGAAACCAATACTGTTTATGAACGGAGAGAAATCTCGCTAGAGCATCGTGTTAGCCGGGGCCATGCGGATGCCGTGACCCAGTGACACGAGAAAAGAGAAATAATAAATTGCACTCACAATATTTTGCTCAACGCAAAATAAATCATGACGTTATATATATTACCCAACCAAAATTAGCTTTCCTCACGTTAATCAATTCACTGATTTAACCCAAATACGTCGATTAATTCTTTCGAATGAAATCTTCATTTTGCAAAATGAAGCGAACGTGAAATCCGAGTAGAAATTTCGTCGGAGTGAATTATCGAAGATCCGTTTTCGACGTAAAGCCGGTAGAGAAATTTTTTTGTGTGTCGCGTGAGAATGGGATTGGAGACGCGGAGGGAAAGGGGCAGAGACGATACTCGCGCAACAGCGTAGCATGGACTATTCAGCCTGGCGAAACGTAATTGGGCCCACAAAAAAATTGAGCGGAAACGCTCTCCGGGGCCCATTACACACGTTCTGGAGCGTCGAGAGCTCGCGATTCACCTTCCGGTTGTTCAATCCTCCTCCTGTTCGTCGTTATACGACCCCAAGAATCTTCTCGTCTGCGTGTTTTAGAAATATATTTATATACTCGAGGTTACCACCTTATGGCAAAATGGTAATGTGACGCGTCACGTAACGGTCATGTGACCGTCGGATGACAACCATGATAATGACCGATGTTACCAAACAGCTCGTAAACATGGCGGTGTTACCGTGCCTCTCGACATCTCGAGTTTCTACTCCTAATTTACAAACCACGAAGAGGCGAATCTCGAGAGACAAAAATACAAGAAAATTACCGCTATTTTGAAACTCGTTCGGTCATTTTGACGTAACGGTTATATCCCACATAAAAATTTATTAAAAATAAAAATGACGTCGAACCATCGTTTAACACAAATATTAAAATTTCAGTAATATTTCTACGCCGAATGTTGTATATAAGCAAGATTGGAAAGATTGAAATCACGCAAGAGCTAAAATCAATTTTATAAATAAATATCCTCCAGTAATTATTGCGTCGTAAGTGATTTTTTGACACTAATTGTAATATTTTACTTAAGGTTATCGCTATTCCTAGCTGATTGTCATTTTCCTGTTCTACATAAATATCACTAATTGTAAGTGAGATGCGAACCATGCCTCGTCTTAATCAGCGAGACGTCAGTCAGTCAGAAAAGCCAATAATCGAGACTCCTTTCGCTGGTAAACATGCGGCCTATATATATATATATACATACATATATACATATATATTTATATTTATATCGCACCATCACCTGAATTGCATACAAAATTCGCAGCCATGTGCGTCATCCCTTTTTTGAAAAGCAACTTATACAGTGAACTCTGGTCAAAAAAAGAAGCCCCAAAATTTTTCAAGGATCGCATTCTTACGCGATTCTATATATTTATATATATTTGTCATATATATATACGACAGGTATCCTTGAAATACTAACATTCTAACACAGAGTCTCTCCCTCAAATTATCTCGTCTTTTTTTTTATAGCGAGACTATTAATCATTTCGGCGAAAAAGACTCTCAGGATTCGCTTATATAACGCTCGGCATGAATGAAAGAGAAAGAGGAAGAGAACGTGCAGGAATCGGACGATTCGTCATAGCCTAGGTAGATAGATCGTAGGAGGTAAAAATCAACTTGAATATTTTACTGACACATCGTTATAAAAAAAGAATTGATTTTTCTTTCGTAATCTCGTTTTATCATTATTATTCTCAAGTTTTTTTTTAATGTGCGTGATTCGCGGCGGTACTATAAATATAACGATGTCAGACTGAGCGAGGAAACAAAAATTTGTTCATTTTTCATTAAATCAATTTTGAAAAAAGATGTTTTTTTTTCAAAAGGCTGATATAAAAATATTCGTTTACACGAATCGGTATGTGTATGTTTTTATATCTTTATTATCAACACGTGCGATGTACAACATATAAATATACAGATATGGACAATGAAATTTCATTTATGAGGATAAAGGAATGAGTGTTAATTCGTGTGTGTTTGCTGTATACAAGATACACACACGATCAACACAATGTGTATAAAAATACGATAAACTAGCAAAAACAGTTACGGAACTCGCGAGATAAGCGATTCGACCTAGTGAGTTAAAACAGGAATTTACGAATTCATGGACTTTCTCTTCTTATCGCAATCTCTTGCGAGCTAGCGAGCGATCGAGAGAGAGCGAGAGCGAGAGAGAAAGAGCGCGAACGAAACCGCGAGTTCGCGCGACTGGTGGCGCGACCTCGTGAACTCGAGCGGTGTCATATGTTCCGGTGCGATCAATCGGTCCCGTCCCGCCGTCTATACGATCGATCATTCTCTCAACTCTCACATTTATCGGTAGGTAAATCGAAATATGGTAAAAAAGCGCAAAAATAAATTTCCATTTTCAATTCCATGATACATTGAAAACATTTGCATTTATAGTAGCTATCGCCATGTCCCTACTTCGCAAATCGGAGGGTCCTTAGATCTCCCAGAAATCTTTGGTTTTGTAAAACTAAAAGTATTTTTTTGAATTCGTGAAACTTACGAACATCGTTTGTTCCAATTTGAATGATTGTAAAAATGTATAAGTTCCATTTTTATGGAAAATGAAATGAAGTTGGTGGAGATCGAATAAGAATATTGTAATTAACGATTATTCCGTCGATTAATTTAGCTTGACCAACATTTAAACAATCAACAATAATGGTTTCCAATAATAAGAAATATGGGGAAAACTAAGTTCTGTCCATTGATGCAAAGACCGTTCTGTTAATGAACAATGGACAATTAACGATCAAAACAATGATTTTTAATAACGAAAATCTTCCAATTTTTAATTTTCTTGAATCTACGTATAAAAGCTTGAGTCTAGTAACTCCGATCATGCGGAGGAGACTAAATCAACAGGTTACTTTTTCCATGAGTAACGCATACACCAGAACAGTCTATGTATTCTGATAAGCTCCTGGCTTTCTCGCCTCGCGAGAATCGCGAGATAAGGTGGAGGAGTTGGAAGAGAGAGACGCGAAAAGATTATGAGTCACTGTTATGCTCTTTGGTCTGATATAAACATGTATATATGTATATATATAACCATGGGAGCATTTATAACATCGTAACGATGTCGCAATAGAAAGCAAGAAGAGACCCTGAGCTCTGGACCGAAGCAGAGCTATAAATTCCTCGCGTCTATTCGTAGTATGAAATGGCATAAATCTATGTTCTTGTATTTCGTATCCATCACCTCTTATCAAACTCGGCAACGACAACTCGTCATTAAATTTCTTTTTTCTCCATGTCATCCGTTAATTTCCATGACGGAATGTCGATATTCCATACAAGATCGTAAATTTTGTTCGACCATGGACGATAATAGTTAGGGCCATCGTATCGTTCATCGCCCATTTACCAACGGAGCATGTCTTTGAAAGATTCATTCCTCGCATATTCTCGCCTCTAATAGCCCTCTCTCGTCGTTCAACGGAACTCAACTTTGAGTCGTCGCGTTACGAAATTGCTTACCGACCGCGTTCACCGGCGCATAGTAACGCGTTTTCATTATTGGACCCTATGCCAGAGAGCAGCACCTGTCAGGAGTAAAAGGCCCAAGGCAGAGTCGAGCCGAAGAGTGGGAAAAGTCGCGAGCCTCGTGCCTCGTTTATTCCCCACCACGAGTTCGTCTCACGTGAGCGAGCGTTTCTGGTTTCCCCCGCCACTCTAGGCCCCGTGTCGGGCCCCAATCGTTCTCTTCCCCACCACATCGCGGTTGCCCGTGCGCGATCCACGCGGTCGTCAAGGCCCAAATAGAAGAAGAAAGACCGAGAGAACGCGCGCGACCGTTCTCGGCGGCTGCTGGTGGTGCTGCTGCTGGTGCCGCTGCCGCTGGACGTAATCCCCGCGATCAACACCGCCGATTGACCCTGAACTTCAGGCTCTCTCGCTCCGCACACTCTGTAAGAACTCGCTAGTGAGAAAGAGAGAGAGAGAGGGAACGCTCGTTGCGCACCACACGGCCGTACCGACAATTTCCTTATTCAGCGATTTTCTCGGTGCATAACGATCATTACGTATGCGCGCGGGTATGTCACGATTCTAGCTGCCATAACTCTTACTCAAGGACACCCCTTTTTAATGCTCTCCGGCTCTCTCGATTATATTAACTACCCAGATACATGTATGTGTTTCGCATATACATACGTTAAGTACTGGGAAACGTGAATCCATTAGTTTGCAAGATCCGATCGCAAATTTATAGTATAATAGAGTTGTCAAGACTGGGAAATCGTGAGGTTTGCAAATACCCTGAAACAGAAGGGCATCGAGGAATAACAATAGATTTTTTTCTCTAAGATGGCGCTCGTTCGGAAAATCAAACGACTTTATTGTCTTACGTTTGAAAATTTATGATAAAGAAAACGATTGTCTTCGGCACGTTACAATATCGATACGAAGTCTACCGATTTTTCGTTGAGGATGAAACAGACTTTTTGTTGCTTTGACAATAACGATGCGACGATTGTCGGGAGTGGGTGAAAGTAGTGGGTAGCGATTTATACGTCGAGTTTTCCGGGTGCGATTATCATCTATGTAATCAATGCGACGCGCGCGATCGCTTCGGCCTTGATTGTTTTATTGCGCTCGTTTCGAAGAGTTGTGCATATACATATATGCATGTAGTTGCATAGAAATATAGAGGGGGAGAGAGAGAGAGATCCTTCACTCTTTATACATATCAAGACAAATCGTCGGACACGTGTCGATTGAAATCCTATTGTGACCACGTGAGCTTTTTCTCCCTGGAAAATCGGTAATGCGTCATTTAGATTCTCATAATTTTATGATTTTTATTACTCCCGCATTATTCCCTCGTCGTGTATAATTGAAACAAATTATACGCGGCTTAAAAAATGACATAATTAGCAACTATTTCCTCGTTGGTCTTAAGGTGGATGAACATTAACGACGATACTAAATTGCCGATAGGAAAATCGAGTTGAATCAGAGCGAATGTTGATGACTCCGGGTGAATGGCCGCGAATTGAGGCGAATCATGATCACCAGATTCTAGAGCAATATTAATTCTCGAAAGAAAAGAACGTTCACAAATGTAAATTAATAATTATCGAGAAACCGATGTGGAGTACCGATCACTGGATCTCTTTCGACGAACCGATATTTCCCGTTTTATTAATGATAAAAGCTTCTTCACTGATGGCAATTATTTTACAGAACGATTTGCACCCGCTAATTGCGGGTCAAACAATGATGATCTCCACTTATCACTCCGATCGATCTATGGTAATAATCGATACATGATTGATTCAATATTCAATTGCTTGTTTTGCATTTTCTTTACCTGCTTTATCGTCACCTTTCCATTTGCCTCTCCTCGATCGCAACCAGCGAAGACTTCTATCCATTGCTTCATCCGATTCCACCTCTTCCATACGTAAGTGTTACGTATTCAACAAAACAACAATCGCGAGATCTTAACACATTATGCAGAGATCGGTAAGAGAAGTTAGAGAGAGAGAGAGAAAGAGAGAGGGAGTGGAAGAGAGAGGTAAAGAGAGAGAGATCGGCAAACGAGCTCGAAAGAATGACGCGATTCTCTTCGTGCTTCGTGACTCTTACTCAAGGTTTCCCCCTTTCCAATTCCGCGATGATCGAAGGTCGCAAACATACACAGACAAACAACGCGAAATGGTCATACCCGCTCGCCGATTAACGCGATGCCGCCTGGCTAAATTCTCGATCCTCCTCTCGAAGCGAGAGAGACTTTTCATTTCCGTAATATCGCAAAGAGTTTTTCACTCGTGGTGAATCGCGAGGGAGACACGCTCGCATGTGTCGGACTGTTCAATTTTCAAATCACGATATATTTACGTTTCTATTTCTGTTTTTTAAATTTGTTTCTATCGATCGACAGTAGCGATTGGTTTTGTCACTACGAGTGACAGCGATGTTATAAATTTTCATTCATTCTGCGTAGATTTGTGCGTAGGTCGAGCGGAATCGACGCCAAGAGGATGAAATGTTTCAACGGAGAGGCAGGTGATTGCTATGAGAGAGAGAAAACAAGAGTTAAAGTGTGTATTATTTTTATCAGAACGCGCTGAGAAACTTAAGGTTTTCACTCGTTTCTCGTCAGTGTCCTAGGATAGTCGCCAAGAATTTGGAAAATTGAAATTTGACATTTCTCAGTGTTCTGAGCGTTTGAAAATTGTAAACAAATTTCAACGAGCTTTAGCGTATCTAAGAAACGTCGGGAATAAACACTGTCAGGTTGCATTAGCCATTTCGTTGATTAATTTACAATAATTAATCAAACTGCATCGATGAATTAATTTGAATTTGATTTAAACACAAAATAACAAAATGGTTGTCTATAATTGTTTGTTTTTTTGCATTTTACAGACGATGTATACGGACGGTCTACTGACCCTCCATTATGGAAAACATCCAGCGACCCTGGCCGCAGAGGTCGGTGCCTGGTACAGCGGTGATCGTCACGTTGACGTGACCCTTGCATGCGATGACGGTTCCGTCGTAAGGGCTCATCGTGTCGTATTGGCCGCAGCTAGTCCACTTCTGGCTAGTCTACTTCGTAATCCTGCGCTGGATCACGTCGTTCATTTGTCCGGCGTTAGGAGAACCCAACTCAGTCACTTGCTGGAATTTCTCTACAATGGGGAAGCTCTGATACCGGTAATTGCCTTTAACAGATGAACTCCAACACGGAAAGCCGAAATTTCCTTTACTTGACTTCAGTTTTCTAATCCATGTCATTAACTTTTTTTGCCATATTAGTATGCATTATCCATTTGATTCCAATTTTTCTCACTTATTCCAGTGTTTTTTTCTGCAATTTTCATTCATGTATTTAAAGAAGGTCTCGTTCCTTGCTTGATACCAATTTTTCCATCCATCCTTAAGTATCTTTCTGTTATCTTAGCTATGTAAAATGTTTCGCTAGAAGGATATATAATTGTTATTTTCAGTCGACGGAACTGACACCGTTGAGAGAGCTCTTCGATCTGTTACAAATAAAATCGGAACTGTTCGATCCGAATCAGGCGCAGACATCGAGCGATTCCGATGCCTTGAGGATAGCGACGCCTCAACCCTCGGACAGCCAAGAGAGTTCGAGCTACGAGTCGCAATATGACAGCAGGTAAATTTTCGCTAATTCTTTTTATTTTTATTTATCTTCATTTCTGTCGATGTTAAAGTTTTGTTTTTTATTTTCAACTAGAGTTGGTGATTTTTACAATTTCAACTTCCGTTCCTTTCAGACAATCGAATAATCCAGCCGATTGTTGCTCCGTGCTGATAAAGAGCGAGGGCTGCGACGAGGAACCGGAAGTCGATGTCGAGGGTGTCGAAGGTGAAGCTATGCTCGCTGACAATCGTGAAAGCAGTATCGAACCACCGAGACGAAGGGATAGTTCCGATCCCGTAAATCTCAGTCTCAATTCTGGTATCTCGACGACCAGTGACAGCTCTCACGATACGACTCACAGGTGAGAAATTTGTACGGGATGCGAAAACTCGAGCGAAAGGGAAAAAGCGATTGTCTTCAACGCGGATAAGATATGAATATAAAATTGCAACTTTGTCTACAGGCCAGAAAAGACTCTTCTCGAGAGGAGAGAGTCTATGGAAGAGGCAGAGGAGAGGCGACGACAATTAGCAGCTCGTCTCTCGCTCGGTCTCGAGCCTGGCAAACGGAAACCCGAGGAGATACCGATCCCACCGGCCGAGGCTTATGTCGTAACGCCCCACAGGAAACGAAGACCGGGATTTCACAACGCACCGGCACAGAATCCCGCCTTCGTGCCCTTCAATCCCGGATTCGAAACACCGAGAAGGTTGCAAGCACCACATCCGCTGAGCGTCTCGGCGCCCCCTTATCTGGTTAGTGTCCCTGGGGTCAAGGCTCTTTCGAAACATCGACTTAAATCGATATCAATCATTTAAACCTGAAAATACGAAATCAAATCAGATAAGAATTAACAGGGAAATTAAATTGTGCCATTCCGGAAAAATGCAATCATTTACAAGAGGACGTGGAATTTTCAATATATCCTCAAATATCGATATGTTGAATAAATAAAGGTAAAAATAAGAAATTCAATGTTACCGATGAGGCCAGAAATATCAGAAATTAAATTTTGCAAATTTGAAACAATTATAAAATTTACGCGAACATATAAGATTCCACAATTGATGTTGACTTTTTCCAATTGCAGCAGGATAGATCAGTGACGCCACCAGGAGCGTCTCATAGGCCACCCAGTGCCGATCCAGCATCGGTAGCCGGCCTCGAGCCGCCCTGGGGCGCATGGACGTTGCCACCCGCACGAGCACCTCCGCCTCCGCCATCGGAAGATCCACCCAAATCGAATCCCGTACGGGAATATCGTTGCACGTATTGCGGCAAGCAATTCGGCATGTCGTGGAATCTCAAGACTCATCTAAGAGTACACACGGGGGAGAAGCCATTCGCTTGTCGCTTGTGCGTCGCCATGTTCAAGCAAAAAGCACATTTGTTGAAACATCTGTGCTCGGTCCATCGCGGTGTCATTGCAGCGCCCGATAACACGTTTACCTGTTGCTTCTGTTCGCTCAGCTTCGACAGCCTGCAGGAGCTTATAAGACATTTGTCGGGGCCACACAACAATTTGCTGCTTAGCAAAAATTTACACGACTAGCGACGGGGCTGAAGGTCGGCTGGCAATTTGTGGACAAGCCTGAGGTTGAGTCTACTTCTTATCGTCGCTTGATCACTGGGTATTTGGATCAACCAGATCAATCGGATCACCCTGATCGCACGAATTATCTGATCAACCGAATCGCCCGATCAATCGGGTTACATGGTCGTCTGATTAACCGGTTTATCTGGTAAATCAAATCAGCTTATCAACCGGATCAGAGGATGATTTTGGTTTCCATTCAAGTGCGAGAGATCGTGGAAAGTTTCACAACGGATACATAGAGGGCAGGCATGATGCTTTGACTCTCAGAATACCTGGAAAGATCAACGAGGATACCCAGTTAAACAGTGTGATCTACGAATGCTCCGCACGACGGGATTTATTGATAGTCACCTCTTCGTGATAGGCGATTAATCCAGGAAAAGAGAAACTTCTTGCTGTGAAACGAAGAAAAATTAAGATTGCCGGGACGACCTTTTTTACCATGCCCAAGTATTTGAAAACTGCAACTTTACGCAGTTCGACAAAAAAGCCAAGATTAATATGTCAATTTTTTTCGCCAATGAGAGCGAAAATTCTCGACCGGAAGTACGAAAATTCGAAAATGTGAATTTTGAGTTAGATAGAACGCAAGTCGTTCGCACGATTGTAGGATACGTAGAACATTAGTATAGGGTATTCGAGAAAACAAAAAACGAGGAAACGACAAACTTTTGAGCACCGTGCGTAGTTTCGAAGCCAAACAATTTTTGGCTCCAGTGAACTGCGATTTTTTTACGCGAGTTGACGTTACTAAGACCTTCGGGGTAAGAAATTGAAACTCGCACCATAACTCGATTATTGTGTAAATAATGTTACATACATAGTATATACATATATATATATTTTATAGATACGAAAAGGACATTATTATTATTTATTTAAAAAAACAGTTGCAAAGGGACCAACCGACTTTCCACCGATTTCTGTCTTAGGTAGTTGTTAGATAGTGTCCTGCCCGTGAATCGCCACCAATTAATTGACCGTGTTAGTGAGTTTTTGTAATCGAGGAAGAAGGTAAGAGAAACGAAACAACAATGCAATAACAACAACAATAATAGTTCGACTCTCTCTCGCTCTCTCAATCGCTCCAGCGAATTCTGAATCCGAAATTTTTCTCATGGCAGCTCGTAACTAGACGTTATCGGAGGCGAGCGGCCATTCGAATACTGAAAAGCAAAAACATTTGATATTATTTTCTTGTAAAATCACTTAAGAAGAGTTTTTCGAAAACAAACATTGATACTCAGTGGATGAGAATTATTCTCGGTATGGAAACAAGGTGTAATTATTCATAATAATTGTTTACGATGATTTCGTCATTGAATGATTTTACGTGATATTTTATTCGATGAAAAATGTAAATAAGATCTAGAAGAAAGAAATTTTCGAGATTCGGTGCGACTAGAGTGAAAATGGGTCGAAAATTGGTCGATCGGGCAGTGATTTCATGTGTTCATAGGCTTAAGTGTGTACGGGGAGGTAATGCTCGCTTAGGAGACCGTCGAATAATAATGTAGGCAGATTTAATTCATTGATTCGAATTGGGACGAAATTAGTGTTTTTGTCTATCGAAGCGTCGATACGGACTCGATTGGAGTGAATTTTGGTAGCCTCGTCAGGCGTTGACGATTAGCTATGACGCAGGCCGTCAGATTTTTAGATAAGCCTCGAGGTGCCTTCTAGAACTCGGCGTAGCGTTTTATTTTTACTTCTTTTTCGAATCTGTCGCAAAATGAATTAATGTTTTCTTTTCTTTTTCTCGTTTTCATTTTTCCCCGCCCGTTTTCGTTTCAAGGAAGCTCTTTCTACGTGCACGCACGACCGACGGAATGCCTTACACGACGACGACGACGATAACGAAAAGAGTTGTACGTTTAAAACATATTTTGTATTCGAAATTATACGTCCGGCTGAAATTTTCAACAACAAGATTTTCCGGAAAGCTCACGATTGTGCGAGTTAAACGCGCGTTTTACGTACAAACTTATCATTTTTGACAAGTAAATTGTTTTCATCGCCCACGAATTTTGAGTGACGTACATATTTCAAATAGGTAAAACATTATTTAAAAACAAAGATAAAGACGGAAACAATCGTCATTGCGTAAGATTGCGGAGGAACGAAACAAGTTTTCTTTTTACGCTAGCAATAACTGATATGCAAACAAACAAAAAATTACAAAAAAAAAAAAAATGAAAAATGAAACACGAGAGGATGTTAATTTAAGAGAAGGTCCGAGGATGAAACAGTACAATAATATGAAGAAGATAAAAACAGGAAAAAAAAATCTCGTCGTGCCGCGTAATACCCCAGCAGAATGCATAATAGAGCACAGTTATTTTACAAGATAATTCTTTATATTTTGTTTTTTTTCCGCAGCAGTACACCAAAGATATGTTCGTAGGGCCGTTCGAGTGGGTAACTAAATAAGTTATTTTTCATCGTCCCGCGAGAGACACCGAGAAGAAAAAAACGGTACCGAGAGGAAATGTATATTGTAAAAGTTGGAGAGACGGATGAGGTTTTGAAAGATTTACAAAAAAAAAGAACAAAGAAAAAGTAAAAAAACAAATCGAAACGCCGAGACCTGAACCCTTGTAACGAATTTAAGACGATACCTACGACAGATCGCTGTACACGCATAATTAATGAAACGATTAGACGATAATAAAAAAAAATTTGTTAAATGCGCCCTCCCCCTCCCCCCTGTTATGCACTCTCGTTCTTATATTAGCTTCCGAAACCGCCTGTATGTTTCCTGGCTTCGTTTTACCATTTCAAACTCAACCCAGTTTCATTCATTTTTTTTTGTCTCCGTCAATTTTATAAACCATCGAAAATTTGGTTATAATAAATTTATCCTTATTCGAAAATTATTTAAATAATAAAAATAATGAAACACGTCTTTTTTTAATTCCAATTAAAATCAAGAAACAAGATTCCTCGCCAGCCAGGAATAACATTCAGCACAACAGTGAACGCCATGTGATACTAAATGATAAATAAAAGTAATTATTGTTTAGCGCGCGCAATATTTCTCGCGGCGGGCATGAAAAACTTGCAATTAGCGAACGGTGATGATTATCACAAAAAGCCCAAGCTTTCTTTCGAACCTAAGCGCACTAAGATTATTATTATTATTATTATTATTATTGTAATTTTTAATTCATAATAGAATTTATTATATATATATATTTTCTTTCCCGCATGTCGTCGATGATTTTCATCGTACATGTCGGCGTTTTTAATGTAAATATTTACGCACCGAGTCTCGCCCAGGTCTCCCCCCCCCTCACCCACTCCATACATTCTTGTATAATATAAAAACGCTGTTTCCAAGAAAACCGTTCCGAAAAAAAAGAAAAAAAAACATAATTGAGACGATACTTTGACAATAAATCGATAATTACTCAATCGTCTATATCGTTTCCGGTCACGCGATAAGGAACTTCGTTATCAATGAGAACATGACAATGCTCACGATAAACCAACGGTGGGACAAGTATTTTGTTTTAAATAAACGACGCTTGATCGTTTCGCTCATCTTGCAATGTTTATAATTATTTTTTCTCCATTCTTCTTCTTCCGGAAATCTGGGCGAACGATGTAGTTTTTTTGTTTAAGCATCATTTTCCGAGCGGACAGATCGTCTGCGCGTGCTTTCTTAGTGTCCATACATTTTACGAGAAATAAATTAATTGAGAAATGACGAATTACGTTGACAAAAAAGAAACAAAAATGATTATTTACCCGTTTTGTTGATTTTTTATCCATATCACGACTCAACGAAGAAGAACGGAGTCCCTCGTGGAGTTTAACGATAGTGCTCGTTGAAATTCATCCTTTGTGCGATGTCCGTTTCGGAGTTGGAACCGTTTAAGGAATTTTTTTATTCGTTCAACAGGTTTACTTTTAAATCTGAAAATTGATAAAAAAAACAGGACCGAAGGAGGAGATAAAAAATTGTTTCCGTCGCCTTCTTCTCTTTTTATTTTCCTCTTGATATTTTGGTCGACGCAGCGGTCCAGTGGACGCCAAATCACTGTTTATCGGTCAAAGATCGAGTCAACCACTGAAATTGCGCCCCAGGGGTCAGCCCACCGGTGTTGCAGGGAGGGACATTCTCCGCGTTCTCTCTTGTACGTACATACAATCTAACGGTTCAAAGTTTTACTTTTGTGAGAAAAAAAAGAAGAAAAAATGCGCGTCGACGAGACCCGTTACCGGTTGCGGCTGCTATAGAGCTGGTCTGGGCTCAGCTCCAGCGAGACGTAAGCGCGTATGCAAAGCACACGACTCTCCGGTTCGATCCCGAGTATCGGAGAATCCGAGCCAGCAGAGTCTCCGAGTTTCGACTGGCGCGCGATAAATAACTAATGATGTTCCGCCATTTTAAGTTTAAACGTATTCTTTCGATCGGACTCGAGCAATTTTCTAGCAAAAAAAAAAGAACGTCTACTATCATCGTAAAAAATTTCACCTCGTATTTTCTTGCAGTTTATGATAATTATGAACGTTATGAAAACACTTTTATTACTTTTGATTTCTTGATTTTTTTATGGAGACTTCTTTAAAGTAAATTGTATTTGTTGATAATTGAGTCACAGATTATTATTATTTTTCTTAATCTGAATTATGTTTAACCTTTGACCTTGATATTTCGTAATCATTGATTTTGATTCGACCTTAATCTTTGATTTTCTGTCTGTATTAATTGACATTCATACATTGACCTTCGCGGTACTTGGAGTTTTGACCTTCGTCGTTTCTCAACCTTGATCTTCGTAGGACTTAAATCGTTGACCTTCGTACTTCTTTGTCGATCGTTTATGTTCTTGATATTTTTGTTTTCAATGGCATTCATGGCTTCATCATCTTTAATGCTATTGGATTGAAAATGGGAAAAACGAAACACTTACCATAAAGGAATCCATCGACAAACTGCAAGCCCTAACCAAAACAAGATACGTTTGTCCACGTGGAGAACGTCAATGATGTTTTCCTCGTCATCTCGAAGAAAAGGGTTCGACATTTAATGCAACGTTGTCGGATATAACACGATGCACCAGTTTTTTCATCGACGCATCGTCGCAACTCCAGCCTTTTATGACCCTGGAGGAACGATCGAGTGACGCCCGAGAAGAAATTGTAGCAACACGCACGGATGGAATATAAAATCGAGTTCCTCTTTTACGAGGAAGCAAATCTCCGATAAGGAAAAATGGCCTTCAACGGAAAACGCCCTGCGTGTCATCCACCATCCTGCAAAACAATTTTGTCTTTTTTTCTCTCAAAAAAGAAAACTAAACTGTCATTCAATGAACGACGATGATTTCCGAGAATTAACGCGACAAAACATGAAGAAGAGATATTCTATTGATAGACGAATGTGGACTATAATTATTGTCATCGAGCTGCCTTAGGGCTTTGGGATAAGCCAAGGGGTCGTCGCACCGTTGCCCAATCGACGAACTTTAAGGGCACAGCACTTTTCTTCGTACACATACACTTCTTGGGCTGGCTGTTCTCTTCGTCTTGTCTCTTTCTTCCTCGAATACTTTGGTCGCACGAGCCAGAAGTGCACACACGTGCTGGACCCTGGACCATCGGAAAGCAAACGATCGGAGTGTTGACCAATCCCCATCATGCGTGCCTGCGGGATTCTCGTTTCTCCCTCCTTCTTCCATCTTTTTCTTCATCTTCTCCTTCTTCTTCTTCATTATTTCTTCTTCGTTCCCTCTTCTTCGTCGTTTCGTCTTCTGGCAGGCAGTGGTTTAAGCTGATGTGTCGTCAGGGTACCGTAATGTAAGAACACGACATATGTATATATAAATACCCCCACGTATTGGAAGATCTTGGCGTTGGATGTCGATGGATTGCCCCCGGGTGTACCTGGTAGAGGTGGAGTAAACTGTCGTGACTTTGAGAGGGGGAACGAAATGTCCGGTCATCGCTCCTGCCTCGTAATGTATATAAGGAACGGGGTTCCTCGATCCTTACGCCAGATCGTCCAGAAATGCTGAAGAATATCCTTTTCGTATTGTCCGTCCTGGCTCTTGCCAGGGCACAAATCCCCAGTCTGGGATGGTGTCCCGATTACGTGCCAATGGCCAACTTCGACATGAACAAGGTAAGTCATAGTTTCTTTTAACATTTTTGCCACTGTCATAGACAGAACTGTGATTAATGATTTTTAAGTATTCTGAGAAAAATACCATGAATGATTGTGTGTGGCAGTAGGGGTTGGATCAAGAAAATTATTATTGTTGATCTTTTTACCTTTATTATGAATTTTTTCATAAAATTTGTATTATTTTGGGGTTGTTTTCGCCCAAAATTATTCGCTGGGTTATTTAGGAGTAATTTCCCAAATAATTTTTTTTAATTATTACGTGTCAATTTATTTTTGATTGTTATGTGCTGTAATTAATGTTTATGATAGGTAGTAGAATTTTTGTGGGTTGTCCTGGTCCTCTGCCTCATTCTTATGTTGTTCGAATCTTGGTTACTGTTTTTCAATTTCACTCTGTTATGATTTTTAAAAATGTTGACAGCATTTATTTCATTCCATGGTTTATCTCATTTCTCAAGTATACGTAGGAATTACTCTATTATACCAAGTATGAGCCAAATTAAACCGTCAATTTGAATTTCGAAAATTTTAATTCCAAGTATTAAAAAATTATATTCTTTTGACATTTATAAATTCAAAATATTCTCTCAAAGTCGTAAAAAAATCAGTGTCCATGGGCTTATCTGTATATGAAACATTATGAAACGTGGCAAAACAACGTCCAAAAATCTGAACAGTCTCCTCATAATTCAATTACAGTTTTTGGGAGTTTGGTACGAGGCTGAGAGGTACTTCCAGCTCTCAGAGGTGGTATCACGATGTGTAGCGGCTAATTACACCAAAGCACCAGATGGAAAATTGCGCGTGAGCAACGAAGTGACGAATCGATTGTAAGTAAAAAAAATCTTAATTTGAAAAATGCATTTTGAATTTGGTAGAATAGTTGTGTAAAAAATATATATTTTTGTAATGGTCCCTAAAGCACCGGAATCAAGAGAATTCTGGATGGCGAAATAAGGGCTGCAGCGTCCAAGGCTGAGGAGGGTAAGCTCCACGTAAAATATACGACCATACCGTTGACCCCGGAAACGCAGTACGCCGTTCTCGAGACCGATTACGACAATTACGCCGTGCTGTGGAGCTGTTCTGGCATCGGACCAGTTCACGCACAAAATGCTTGGCTGATGACCAGAGATCGACGACCCAGCGGCGAAGTTTTGCAGATGGTATGTTATGACAAATTAACCATTTACTTATTTTTTATTTATTTTTTAAACCCCGATTCGATTTTAAATTACTAGATCCAAGATGATAAGCAATTGCACAAAATTTTACTCGCTTTGCGAACAAAGTTTATAAAATGTTTATTGTTGGAACATTTTTTGGAAGATTATTAGCAATTTTAGATACTTATATATTTATGATGTATCAATAATTATACCGTTTATGAAAACTCAATATCGCAATGATGATTTTATTTTACGACGATGTGGTCAAAATATGAATTTTGACAAATTGTTAACAATTTAATTTAACGTTTATTTTTTTCTTATTAAGGCCTACGGTGTCCTCGATAAATATAAGATCTCGAAGACTTTCTTCGTGAAGACCGATCAGGATGACTGTGCCTATCTCGATGAAACTCCGAAGCCGGCAAAGCCAGCGGAGACAACGGAAAAGCCGATGGTGGAAGAGGCAAAGCCTGAGGATCCGGTAGAGGAGCAGCCAGGTGGCAAAAGTATCCTAAATCTGCGTTCAGCCATCACACCCGACACTCCGGCGGTAATACTCGAAACGAGAAAAGAAGAGATCGCAGCGGCAGCCAGTAAAACAGCAGCGACTGAGCCGGAAGTTTTGGCGGAGGAGAAGCCCGAAGTGCCCAACGCCGAGCCGGTCGAGGTGCTGGAGGAAGTCGTACAAGAGCTTAACACCGTGGAAAAAACGGCAGAAATATCACCATCCACGGTACCGGAAGTTATCCTTAAGGCTGCTGATCGTGCGAAGGACATCGTTCGAAAAACTATCGAGGAGGTACAAAAATTCGAACCGCTCGAGTCGATCAAGGAAACTTTTGAAAAACCCGCGGAGAAAATTCAAGAAGCATTCGAAAAGCCATTGGAGAAAATCAAGGAGATTCTCAATATTCCAGCGGCCGAGAATGCCGAAAAATTGCCCGAAAAAGTAAGCGAGACTACCGAAAAATTGCCAGAAAAAATTCAACTGAAAGGAGTGGCTGAGGAAATAAAGGAAGAAACGAGCGAGAAGAAAAACGAATCTTAAATATCCAAAATAATGGAAATTCGTCGATTCGTCTTATGGGAGAATGACTAAGGCATTTTTTTTAAGTGGCAAAATGAGTAATCCACTCGGATTCCCAGGCTCGTAGCGGTTTTTCGTATCGACTCGTAGCTTTAATTGTTGAAAAAAAAGGAAAAATGGGTCGACGACGATCAACCAGTCTCGCTTGTGGAATTTTGATTTTTATTATTATCTCTCGACTTTTTTTTAATGTAGTTACTAGAGGATGAAGACAATGTAATGAAACATGAAAATAGTTATAGAGAAAAATGAAAAAAGATGACGTTATTATTGTACAAACGAAAAGCAAAAAAAAAAATAGTGAATAAATTGTTACATAAAAATTACATTATACGTGTGAAATTGTTTCTGTTTGTGTACCCTACATTCTATTTAGTCCGAAAGTCGACATTGCGATGATATATAGTGCTAAAAACGACATTTCCAACAATTAGAATCAACGAGGGGATCGTAGAATTTACTCAGCTGAACCGGAATGAGAACTAAGTATCTTTTCCACAGTTTGCACTACTATCGATGAAAGCTTATGCCACATTGCCAACTCGTTACTTCATAAAAAGTCACTCAACCTATAATGAATAAAGAAATAAATACAAGAATAATAAAAACATAAACATTCAAAAATGTAAATTGCTTCCTCAATAATATTGCCATTCGCAGTAATTGTTCTGAACAAATGGGATTAATAAATCAAGCTTATTCATGATGGATGCAAATAAACAGTCGGCTGTATTCAACGTAGCAATTATTAAATTTAAAAATGATGGCTGTAATAATTTTTGGGTTATCGCAATTAGAATATTATGAACTATTCAGAAGAACTAATTGCGAAACAAACTTTTATTCCCACACATAGATCTATTACTATTTGGAATATTGTGAATATTTTAGTATGAAAATCTCCGTCATTTTTTCACATAAAGTCGTAGTTTGTAAAAAAGCTAGAAAAGTAAATCTAAAAAGCTAAAAAACCAAATCACTCCGAAATAAATAACAAGTATACGTGCGCACTGCTAAATCTTATTCTCAATACGTATATTTTTGTGTGCAAAACGTTTCGAGATTTGCCATTATTTCGCTCATTACTTTTGACGCTAATATCCTTTTTCCATTATGAAAATTAAAGAATATGTAACACGTAAGTGACGATTGAAAAATGAAAATCATTATTCGTCAAGGTCGAAGTAACAATCGACTCGATATACGAGAAATAGAAAAGTCGATGAAAAAAAAACAATAATATGACGAAAATCCTGAAGAAAAAGACGAATGCCAGCGATAAGATCGCAACCGATTGTATACGAAGCGATGGTAAAGAGAATGAGGATTGGCAAATTCGAGCGACTGCCTTGGGTTTCTTGAACCCTGTATGTATTTACCGTTACTGACCCACTACCTGATAAACACACACCTTTCTCTCTTTCTCTGTCTTTCTTTCATTCCTACCCATGAAGAATAAGAACGCTGGCCACCTCATGGAGGTCCACACGACGAATCGGGTCCGTTCGGTTCCCAAGGCCAGTCACCGGCACGCATCACCGACGGAAAGTTCGGGTAAAAGAGAGGCTTTGCAATACAACCGTATACCCCGAAAGCCGATTTATACGTATTTACGACGACTTACTACGTCTTGGTAACAGCCCGTTTCGCGTTGGGTAACCTTTTAATCAGTCACGGAGCTTCCGAGGTCAAGGTCAACTTGAAATAGTCACGGGTAAGAAACAAATCTAATCGGGAGTTTATTGTGTCACGGTAAAAGCGTATAAAGTGAATTCAAAGAACCTAAAAAAAATAATCAGGTAGGATAAAAGAGAACTTTGAAAATTGAAATTTTACTTCCATTATCTTCCCGACTATTTAATGGACGCCCTCTATGTGACAGTGACCTTAAAAATATTTACTTTTGCCTTCAGCCTTCCCCTCCAGGGATAAAGTTTTAAATGTTTATAAAATTAGGGGTAAAATAAAAATATGCAAATTTTTATTTTCATTTTGTTAATTTAGCATTTGTTCACATCTGGTCGATGGACATCTAGTGTTTCCAATTAAATAAATTCATATTGCATCCCATTAAAACATCATCTATCTTGATAATTTCAAAGTTTCAATTTTATTTTTTATTTCAATTTTACTGTCAACTTTAATTTGAGTTGAAACTTTTAATGTCAATTTTTCTTTCAATTTAATCTTTGATTTCCATTATATCTTATAATTCAATTCAACTTTTCATTGTAAATCAAATTCTTTAAATTATGTTTACTTCCGAAAAAACTAATGAATAACAATAACACGAATAATCGATTCTAGATAAAACAATGTTGTGGATTCTACTCGTGATGTCCTTGGCCACAGGAGCCTTGGGAGTTTTGCCAGATTTTGGAACTTGCCCATCTGTAACAACGGTGGAAAATTTCGATTTACAAAGGGTTAGTCATCGTGCTCTACGTCCTACTGGTCTGGAATTACATGGCACTATATTGCAATCTATAACCAGTCTGACATTTGTATAACCCTCCCCACCCACTTCCATTCCCCTCAACCCAATGTTACCAGATATTCAGTCATGTATACAATTCCATTGTAACTCGATATACATTACTCATCATCGTGTCTCGCCTTATCGCAATATCTATATTATTTTCCGGTACATGAAAACAGTTTCTGGGAAAATGGTACGAAGCCGAGAGATACTTTTCGATATTATCCATAGGAACGAAATGCTCGACTTCGAATTACACGATGAGCGACGACGGTGCGATAAGAGTCGTCGAATCTCATATTTCCACTATGTGAGTTTTATGATAACTTCTCTTCTTTTTTATTCGCCATGTCAAGGTAACAAATGATAATTATATTCATGGTCCACTGAAACCGAGGTAAATGCATTATATTATTTTATCCTTATTCTTGATTTAACCTTCGCAGTTCAAGATCAGACTCGAGCACGGTCGGCAGCGTTGCACCTATCGGAAAAGCCAGCGAACCAAAGTATTACGTGAGATTTGATACAGTCGGAATTCCTTATACGATGTCCTATTGGGTCTTGGGCACGGATTATGAGAATTATGGGGTCGTTTGGAGTTGCGCAAATATTGGACTTTTCAGGTAAGATGAAAAATTGTAATTTTTTAATTCTTGTTTTTATTTTACATCTTTTACATATCGTTGACATTTTTGCTTTAATTCTCGTTTCGTTACAGTAAAAATTGTTCGTTTACATTTATTTTTGTATTTTTAACGCAGTTTCAAGAGCGCATGGATATTAACGAGGCAGAGAAACCCACCGGTTCCCGTCCTCGAGAGTGCTTATCAGATTCTTGACAGAAATCAGATAAGCAGGGCCTACTTATTCAGAACGGATCAGAAAAATTGCCCTGAAAGTTATTAACCAGCAAACAAAAAGTTTAGATAACGCGGTATTTAAGTTGCAGGAGAGTTGTAATTCTGTTGTCAGAGACAAAACCCAGTTTTTCAAAGAATTAACGTGGCTCAGGTGCAAGTGCTTTGTATATAGCACTTGTATAACACTTGAGAAGCATGTATCTTGGCATTCATCACGCTTGTAAATTCGTTCGTGTCCTTGTTTACTTTGTCGGGTCACTGTCTTTCCACGCGTGTATTTTCAACACCAACATCCATATATCTATACATTTAACATTATCAGCCAATTTGAAAAGGTTCTTAGATTTATAATCATGTAGACTGCAACCCTACGAGTATGTGTGTGATCTTGAAAAAAATGTATTTCACCATAAGTACGTAAACAAATTTATCAAAGTTTTTGAAAAGAATTTTCGAATCTCGGCAGATTTTGAATATTTTTGGATAACTTTCTTCTCGATCGTAAAAAAAAGGAATTACAAACAATTAATTTATTTAATCATTCATTGCACTCCAGCGAGGGTTTGCATCTGTATAATTTATCGTGTTACAACGATTTTTGTGCCAAATTATTATTTTTTTTATTGAACGACTGTTTTATCCCTAATTTTTTCGATTTGGTCGTTCAATCGCTTATCGTTAATATTATTGTTGTATTTTGTCTTAATATTTATTACATGATATTTAATGTTATTATTTATTTCCCAATAAAACGTGTTGGAAGAAAAATATTGCTCATTGTTGTTGACTATGATGACCTTTGTTCGAATAAACAATAAATGTACTTTGAGCTCATTCAGTTGATTGATGAACTAAATATCGCGACTGATAATGTCCGACTTATTCAAAGTTCAAGAACGTTGTCGATTTGATACATATCAACATCCACCTGCTGTCTTTTTTTATCATGCTCATGCACATTTTGTGAATACCTGCATTTCATTTTTTTCATTAGTTTAAATATTTCATAAAAATTATAAATATCGAGCGCACCACGTAGTTGCACCATTTTTTGTTTGTACCGAAAGTAGGTACAGTCGAACCTGAATGAGCGAGAGTTCAACTGGCCGGTATCTTTTTCTCGCTTATGGAGGTTGTTCACTTAACCGAGTTTCTCACTTATAGAGGTGCAGGCACGGGTTTTCTCGCTTACAGAGGTGTACACAAATACAAAGAACGGTGATAGATATGTAGTATATACATTTTTTATATGAATTTGGCAGAGATACTTTTTCATAAAAACAAAACAATTACATATATCTTGTTATACTGATTATTAATAAGTATACTACTGATTCTTAAAGAAATCCGTTAATTTTTTTTGCATTTCTGTTTTCGTATTTTTCACGGGTTTTTCAATTACATAAATTTTATCGAAAATTGTTTTATCAACAACCGCCAAAAATTCGAAAAACCGATGGAGCGTCTCCAGTGCATTTACAGCCTCTTGCCTCAGCCTACCCATGCCGAGCTTATAGCTGCTTTCCGATTTGTTTTGTATTCCACGAAATTGGCACGAATTTCGTAGAAAACAAAACACATTCTAACAGATAGTAAATATGCTCGATTCTCGCTTATAGAGGTATAGGGCACGTATCAGTCTCAGTTATAGAAGTTCAGGCATGAAGGACTACTGTCTCATATAGAGGTTTCTATTTCTCATTTATAGAGGTTTTCGAGGGCTAAAATGATGGGACCTGGCAATTACTCTCATTCGTAGTGTTTTTTCGCTTATCCAGTTCTCGCTCACCCAGGTTTGACTGTATAATGTATATACAAAACGAAATGTTGATCTCGATTTTTTTAACGTTTCTCGTGACAAGTTCCACGGCTCAGGTTCCTTGTACAGGACCCTGTCAACCATTGAAAGTAATGAACAACTTCAACGAAACGAAGGTGAAACAATAATTATGTTGCATAAAAGATAATCATAAAATTATGACACATAATTAATACCAGAGCATCAGCAATTTGTAATTAGTGACACGATCGACAGGATAGTAATAGTATAATTGTATTTCAGTACACAGCCTACTTGCTACGAATATGCACAATATCCATTTGGTGGACCACCGGGAAGATGCAAGAAGGTAGAAATATTCCAAAATCCTGATGGTACCATGGAAAGTGTTCTGTCGGAGATATCTAACATGTAAACACGTAACAAAACTATACAAAGGGCGTTGCATGTTTAACGTCTAAGATTTTGAGCAGAGGCCAGCAACTTTGTCCAGAATTTAATTTTTAACGAAAACCATAAAAAAATGGCAATAAGAAATTCAATTTTAGACGGTTAAAAAAATAGCTGTGTTAATAACAATTCGTGTCAGTCGACGTGAAATGCCGTATACAGGAAATAATTACTAACGTCGATATAACGGATATATTGTCGTATTGTTTCTCTAGAACGAATAATGTCGTCACACGTATAGTACAAATGAAGATTTCTAACGGAACTATGACTGTCGTGGGTCCGCCAGATGTGTCAACGTATGGCTTCAATATTTCATTTCTTGGCACGGACTATGTATCATATGTTGTCAAAGGAACTTGCGACAACGTCGGACCATCAAGGTGACCAATTATTGTTTTTATTATTATCATAATTGTTGACATGCGGGACGTATAGTCGTAATGCGCAATTGCAACCAGCACGTAGGCATCCATTACTCTCAATTTATATATAGGTATACGTATCTATGTGTATCGATATAATCGACTTACAATTCGATAAAAGTTCGTTAAACAGTTTATTGCATTCATTTAGTATCAACTGCTACTGGATCGAAACAAGGTCGAGAACTCCATCGCAGGAAACTTTGGCTAATGCAGAAGCAGTATTGAAAGACGAAGGAATACCGGAAATGTATTTCGTCAAAGATGATCAAAGTGACTGTCCTAGTGATAGTCCTGGTTTGAGACGCAATGAAATATCGCTCAAATGCAATACTACGAATTATAGTTGTTAACGTTCTTTTTTTCATAAACGTATGAGGTAGGTATTTCTATTATTATTTGTTGGTTTATTAGGGTATCAACAAAAGCTGCCAGAAAGCTAAAAACAATTTAAAAAAAATCAAAGCCTTACAAAAAAATATTAATACAATACCCAACATATGTTTGATCCGCTAAAAATGAATACAAAATTTCATTGTGTATTAATAGTCTAAAATTCTTGTTCTGTCATATCGAATTTTGCTAATTCTTTTATAAAAATAAAAATAGTCATTTTATTTTGCGAAAGAGTTAGAAAATTCTTAATTTATTTTGAATAAACGTCTAGCTCAACAAATCTGACAAAGGGCGAAAAAGCATTTTTTCATCCTTAAAATAATAAAATAACTGATGGAAAAAGTATCCGATGCTATTACAATTAAACAATAGCTAATTGGTCATCCAATTAACGTTTTAATTTTTAGTATTGTCGATCATGGAACTTTTATCGAAGTGAAAATAAGATTCTTGTAACGATTTCGGGGAAACACTTCGTATTTGCACTCACTTTTGATTGAAAAAGCTCTTATCTATTTATAGAATTTCATCATGCATACGCAGCTAATATAGATATGTATAACGCAGGTGATAATTAATCTGCACCACTTGAACACGAGATTCGAATTTCGGATTCATCGAAGCGGGCAATAATCAGCATGGAACGATTAAATCAATTACAAATGTTAGACTTTGTAAAAAATTAAGATTGGGGCAATATGGCCCACGCAACGAAAAACCTTATACTAGGAATTATTTTTTTTAATAATTTCACATTATTATCCTACTTATGACAATAGGCAGTAACCAGAAGCCAACTAATATAAGCTGATGAATTAATAAATAAACCATAATATCGCGTACCTTTTATTTATTAAGCCATCTCATAATATCTGCATCGCCTCCTGTCCAACAATCGCGGAAGATTCCACGGTTAATTTCCAATAAATTGTGAACAAATTAATCAAACCGTTCGCGTATTATCAAAAATCATATCGCACATTATCGCATCGCGAAAGATTAAAAAACTCGAGGTGTGTCTCTTCCGCGTCATTAAACAAATTCAATAAGGTATCAAGCTAATTATATTTACTTAATCGTGTGACACGTGATTGCGACGATGCTTGATATCAATATTTGCGCAAATTAATCGCCATGATAGCATTTAAATAGCAGCTTCGGGATTGCCTTTTCATCAGATCAGTGCAGACTTTCAAGCATTGTTCAATAATCGGTCGTTTTATTCACAATGACAATGTTTTACGCATTCGCTATTATGTGCCTTTTCGGTAGTGCTTTGGCTCAAGTACCTGGCTTCAAAGCTTGCCCTATCGTTGAAACTGTACCACAGCTCGACCTCGAAAGGGTAAGTTTGAATCTAAATTTTTTAAATAAAAACATTGAAAAAAAAACAATATTATTCGACAATATTCAATAATTTTATTTGAAATGTTCATAGAATGAAATAAAATGTTGTCTTACAATTTCGAAGAAGTTAAAGCTATATTTAACAAATTTAAGCCTTTGAATGCGACAAAATTTCAATTTCTAATCGTAAAATTTGTAATTACATTGCACATCTGTTTTTAATATTCGTTTGACATTCGTGTATACTTTTAGTATTCTGGTCGATGGTACGAGAATCAGCGATACTTCACAGTTTTCGAAATCGGTACGAAGTGCGTTTCGGCCGATTACAGCTTTGAAAATAGCACTCTCGATATGGTTCACAGTTATATCTCAAACTAGTAAGTCAACAATGAGATTGAATTTTTTTTTTAGTTTTTCTTGTACTTTGTTCTTTTTGAACTTCACGATGACATAAATATTGAGTATTAATCTAATGACTTTTAACAGCGGACTAAAGATATCGATCAAGGCAGTCGGTAAAGTTCCTGTTGCTACTGAACCAGGCAAGCTCACCGTCGAATATCCTTCAGTCCCACTCAGCCCCGTAGGTAATTACTGGGTTTTGGGAACGGACTATACCTCATACGCCGTTGTTTATAGCTGCAGAAGCGGATATGTATCCAAGTAAGTCACGATAGTTGTAAATAGTTTTTAAATATATATTTTTATATTTCTACCTTATAAAAATATATTATTATTAGTATATTTCATACTATTTAACATACATTTGTATCAGATTTTTAAATATAATATTCGAATTAAAACTGTTCACTGATCGATATAATATTTTCAATTCTCCTCGTTGAATTAGTTGCCCTGACAATTACACCTAATATTCACAAAAAAATATGTAAATTATTATTTTTCAGTGTCAAATTCGCATGGATCTTGACCAGAGAACAAAACCCCGATGAATCAGTCATCGAGACAGCCCTCCAAGTTGCCGAAAGGAATCACCTCGTGAGATCGACTTTCACCAAGACCGAGCAAACAAACTGCGAAGAGTACGATTTTCTCTTATAATTTCTAGACAAATATAAATTGTAATAATTCGAAGTGGCGAAATATTGGCCGATGAAGTCCGATTACCGGTATAGCGAAAATAAAATATATCTTTACTTGTACCCATTCTATGTTTTATTTCATTATTATTGCTGAAAACGTCAGATTATTGGCTGGAATTGAGAGGTACTTTTGAGAACAACACTTCGTAAAATATTTACAGCATTATTTTTCTCTTTACGATATAGATTCATAGTTAGATGTTTGCCAAGTTTATTTTTGGGCACGAAACTATCATCTTGCAGTGTTATAACACATCCGATAAAAAGAACAATCTAATCGTACATTAAAACATCAAAATCAAACGAACAACGTAGAAAAACATGCCTTATAAAGCCTACCTAAGCACTATTTTTTTATTACCTAAGGGATCAAACTCCCCGTACGTACTCCCACAATCAAAACAACTGTCCACCCCTGTGTCCTTGAGTAACTTATAAATTGGCAAACTTACGAAAAGCATGAAACCCAAACGTCCAAAAATAACAGTGAAAATCCAAAGCGTATGAGTCACATGTCTTATAATAAGACGTTTTTTCTGTAAACTAACTAAATTTCAAGGAAAAAAGTCATTTTGCAGAATGAAATATCTGTAATATCTCGCGTAGTCTAGCCATCAACTTCCCTTATCTTGGTAATAATTCATTCGGTTGGCGCATTTTTTGGCTCTAAAACAAACGGTCTATACCTTAAAATATTTTCAGAGTTGATCGATATTGCAAAAAATATATAGATTCTTATTGCATATAATAAAATTTTAATACTGTAAGCAATGATGATATTAAGTATTTAATTGTATTATCCTCTAATGAATTCTAAAAATGATATCAAAAGGTGATGTACAATTGTGATGTATCGATTGACGATCGGTATTATATATCATTAATAGTGTATGATTAACTGAGCGATCGCAGGAGTGTTTTACCCAGTTCTATGTGACGACACGTCATCCGAGTAGTATATAACGCATTCGGAGATAGGGACAAAGACAATGTTAAAAAAACTACCGACACGACGAAGCCGACATCAGTTCACTCTACGCTTCGTTCGGGGACAGAAGAGAGACAAAGTATTTATCATTATCAACACGCACGAGTACCGACGCTCTGAAAACTCGCTTCCGATTCGATATATTGCAGATATTCTCGTTATAACTTGAAATCTCAGTTCATCATTCAATTCTTGAACGTCATGTTGTACACACTGATTACTCTGTGCTTGTTCGGTGGAGTTTATGCTCAAGTACCGGGGTTTGGTGGTTGTCCCGAGGTCCAAACTGTCGCAGATTTCGATAGTTCCCAGGTAAGTTTTGTTATCGATCGTTTCATCCCTTGATCCGTGAGTAAAATATTTTATAACGCGACAATAATGGGAATACGTTAGTGCACTTCTTCATCAGAAGCAAAAATTGATTAGTTCAATCTAAAATATCTTTTTTGTAATAATTATCGAGAAAGAAGGAGCCATTTTTTAATTTCTTTATATAATAAATCTAATATCGGTTATTTTTGAAAAAATGTTCACAGACGAACTTTGTCAAAACTCTCGAGCACTGTCTATGATCGATATATGTCAAATAATTTTTAAGACATTTCATTATTTCTAAACTTCACTCAATTTTTACTAGTTTTTGAATAAATATAGTGGCCGAAAATAATGTTTCCTCTTGAATTTAGGCAGAATCGATAAATACATTTACGTTTCACGAAAGTCTCAATTTTTCGCGAAATTTAAAAATGGCTCATACGTCAAGAATGAATTATGCCGGCACGATATTTGTTACCAAACTTCGCGAAAATCGATAGATTAGGATAAATTTTCAGACTAAAACCGAAGTGTAAGATCCGCTGGATTTTTTAATGCGCAATAATACTTTTGAATTAATCAGTCTTTAAAGTAAACAAGAATATGCGTGTGAGAAATTAGTAAAACATTGTCACGTTATTATCCTTTGTCTTATTAACAACTAAGCCTTTCAGTGTATATGAGCGGTGATTAATAAGCGGAAGGGGATTATTGAAGTTTATATTCATAATAACAACGAGTTTAATGACACTGTTTATCATTGTTTGATACGATTATTTATATCTTTCAGTATCTGGGTCGATGGTACGAGGTACAAAAATATTTCGCAGCTTTTGAAATCGGTGGAAAGTGCATCACGGCGGATTACAGCGCCGGTGAAAATGGCACGATCAAAGTAGTCAACACTCAAATTTCAAGCTTGTAAGACGACACAATACATCAAGCCAAATTCTTTTTCTGCAGCCTCCTAAAAATATGCCTGATAAAATATCTGCGGTGATTTTCAGTACTGGGCAAACCAGTTCCATCGACGGTTCTGCAAGAGTTCCCGACCCCAATGAACCTGCAAAGCTGAAGGTCAAATTTTCCTCTGTTCCATTCGGTATCGAGGGCGATTACTGGGTACTGGGAACCGACTACAAGACCTACTCGGTTGTCTATTCCTGTAGCGACGTGCACCAACTGCTTAAGTGAGCTACAGTCATTGCGCAATAGCGTATTTTAATTTCAATTTAACCGTCACCGTCACGGCTGACATTAATTCCTTTTTGCTTGATTTGTCTACGTCCTATTGAACTATTGAACGGGTTCCTTAATTGCATGTGTAAATTACTACTTTGCAGCGTCAAGTTTGCGTGGATATTGACCAGGGATCGGAATCCTCCGCAATCAGTTATCGACGCCGCACTTAAAGTTGCCTCGGACAACAAAGTCGAGAACTCCACCTTTATGAAAACCGATCAAACAAATTGTACCGAAAATTGAAATGTATAAAAAATGATCGGTAACATGTCACGGAATTTTTAAAAAATGTTGCGCTACTAAGAAATGCAGCGTTATCCGTATGGCAAAATGTGTTTGACTTGGAAATAATAAAACGGGTTTTTTACGACCATCATGACCGTCAACATTGTTGCTTATCATCGAGTATGGAATGTTTTCGTAACGATATTACAACCTACTACGACCTTCTACTCTTTAGCGTAATTTTAATGCTTGCGATACGACTCACTGGGTAAGACCGACTCTTGAAGGTTGGTGCGTAAATTCAAGAGATGGCGGGACGAGTCTCCGAGCGCGGGAACGTTTCTTGAACGTGGCGTGTTATCGCGAAAGCGTTAGATGCGATAATATAGAAGTCTGCTGAGCACACCTGGAAGAATTTCTATTCGAAGGCAAACGTTCGATATCTTTGCTACCTACTGGATAGCGACTAAGTACATTTTCTATTTATCTTTTTTCACATCTGTAGTAATTTCTAATTAATTTTTAATTGGTCTATTTTCGCTATATACGTTTTTTTCATACGTTTAAAAAGGGGATTTCGATGTCTTAAGCGTCCTACTGTCTACATAAAATCGTATCATCATTATTCATTCGAGAATATTATTTCTTTCCTCGAATATGTTATACCGGATACGCGTGAGTTATCAGTTCCAATCAGCTCTTCTCGTTTGCTGAAATAAATTATTGCCGCTCTTCGCTGTCATTCTATTATATATATTATCAAGCATATGTCCCCATTAACTGTAAAGTCAATAAAAAATTTCCAAACTATTCACGTGTTTCCAATATTCGTATTACTCTTAGCAAGTATTTTTATACTTATTTAATAGTCGAACATACTTTTTTTTAATTAAACAAAAATTGAGGATGTCTATTTCCGACTAACATTACTTGTTATCACTGTCTTTCCATCCAACCCTTGTTTTGCGAATTTACCTTCCAAAAGACCTTCCAATTTACCTTCCAAGGACAGATGGGTAGATACGTAGATCTTTCGCTCGTCACTTCTAAACAAAAATTGGTCGTATTGCATAATGAAAAGTTAGGTGTAAACATTGTTTATAAAGAAATTCTATAATCAAAGGCAGTAACTTCACATTTTTCACTTCTATTTTCTAAATTACATCCGTGCGAAGCCGGAACTGGTCATAGTCTTTAATTCATTCGGTTGGAGCATTTTTTTGTCTCTAAAACAAACGCTGTACCTTAACAAATTTTCTAAGTTAATCGATATTACAAGAAAATATATAAATTCTTGTTGCATATACTGAAATTTTAATATTGTAAGCGATGATGATATTAAAGATTTTATTTTATTATCCTCTGATGAAATCGAAAAATGTGTGTCTTGGTATCAAAAGGTGGTATACCATTATGACCTATCGATTGACAATTGGTATTATTGACTATTGATAGTGTTTGATTAACTGTGCAATCGCAGGAATATTTTAGCGAGATCTATTCGACAGCGGCTCAGCCGGGAAGTATATAAAGCGTTCGGAGATAGAGACGACGACAATGTTTAAGAACCACCGATACGAAGACGCACGCCATCAATTCCTCGACACTTCGTTCGAAAAAATAGACAGAGTATAACTTGAAATCTCAGTTCGTAATTCAATTCCTGAACGCAATGTTGTACATACTATTGGCTCTGTGCTTGTTCGGTGGAGCTTATGCTCAAATAGTGGGAGTGGGTAGCTGCTCCGACATCTCAACTGTCGCAGATTTCGATAGTTCTCAGGTAAGTTTGTTATCAATCGTTTCATTCGCTGATCTGTGAATAAAATATTTTATGACCCGACAATGATGGGGATCCGTTAGTGCATTTTTCATCAGAATAAAAAATTGATTATTGTAATCCAGAATATCTTTTTCGTAATAATTATCGAAAAAGAAAAATCATTTTTGATTTCCTTATATAATAAATCTAACGTCTATTAATAAAAAAAAATGTCCACAGACTAATTTTGCTAAAATGCTCGAGCACTGTTCTATGATTGATATATATCAAATAATTTTTAAGAGATTTCACTATTTCTACATTTCACTCAATCTTCACTAGTTTTGGATAAATATAGTGGCTGAAAATAATATTTCCTCTTAACTTTAGGCGGAATCGATAAATATATTAACGTTTCACGAAGGTCTCAATTTTTCGAGAAATTTAACAATAACTCATACGTCAAGAATGAATTATGTCTGCACGATATTTATTACGAAACTTCACGAAAATCGATAAATACGGATCAATTCTCAGACGAAAGCTGGAGTGCCAGCTTCGCTAGATTTTTTAATCTCCAATAATGCTTTTTAACTAATCAGTCTTTAAAGTAAATATAAGAATATATGCGTGTAAAAAATTACTAAAACATTGTTACGTTATTATCCTTTGTCTTATTAACAACGAAGTCCTTGAGTGTATATGAAACTGAAGTGATTAATAATCGAAAGAGGCCTGTTGAAGCTTACATTCACAATAACAATGAGTTTAATGACATTGTTTATCATTGTTTAATACGATTGTTCGTATCTTTCAGTATCTGGGTCAATGGTACGAGCAACAAAAATATTTCAAAACTTTTGAAATCGGTGCAAAGTGCATTACGGCCAATTACACCGCCGGTGTAAATGGCAATATAAAAGTAGTCACTACTCAAATTTCAAGCATGTAAGACGCCACAATACATTGCACAAAATTTTACTTTCCCCATCCCCGTAACAATATGGCTGATAAAATGTTTACGGCGATTTTCAGTACTGATCAAAAAAGTTCCGTCGAAGGTTTTGCATCAGTTCCCGACTACAACGAACCCGGGAAGTTGAAAGTCATATTTTTTTCTATTCCATACGGCGTTGAGGCCGATTACTGGGTACTGGGAACCGACTACAAGACCTACTCGGTTGTCTATTCCTGCGTGACGAAGGAAACGTATTTTAAGTAAGCAACAGTTAATTCCTTCTTGCTCAATTTCGCTGCTCCCTGTTGGACTATTGAACGCGTTCCTTAATTCCATGTATAAATTACTATTTTGCAGCGCCATATTCGTTTCGATATTGACGAGGGAGCGGAATCCTCCGCAATCAGTTATCAACGCCGCACTTAAAGTTCTCTCGGACAATAAACTCGACAAGTCCGTCCTTATGAAAACCGATCAAATAGACTGTCCCTATAATTGAAATGTACAAAAAATAATCGCTAATGTGCTACGCAGTTATTACAAAACGTTGCGCTACTAAGAAAAGCAGCGTTAACATTATAACAAAATGTGTTTGACTTGAAAATAATAAAACGGGATTTTTATAACCATTAGAACCATCAAAATTGTTGCTTATCATCGGGTATGGAATATTTTTTGTAACGTTATTACAACCTACTATGACCTTCTACTGTCTAGCGTTGTTTTAATTATGGAGTCTGTATAAGAAGACCGACCATAATACGTTTTATCCAAAAATGATGGTCACGATTTTTGGTTCTCAATTAGTTCAACTTCTGACCACTGAAAGCGCTGTCGTTGGGGATCCGCTTTTTTGTGCGTGTGTTGGTCGTGTTTACATAAACCAGAGCTCACGTACACAATTTTTGTATGTGTGTGATTTGGCCGCCATCGACTTCTTCCGAATTACTAGGTGGCACGCTAATCTGACCACCTGGACATTAGAGTTCGGTCTTCTTATACAGACTCCATAATTTTCATGCTTGCGGCACGACTCACTGGATAAGAGTAACTCTTGGAGGTTGGCGCGTAAATTCAAGAGATAGAGCGACGAGTTTCCGAGCACGTGAAACGTTTCTTGAACGTTGCGTTATCGCGAAAGCGTTAGATGCGATAATGGTAGAAGTCTGCCCAACACACCTGGAAGAATTTCCATTCGAAGGTATATATTCGATATCTTTGCTACCTACTGGATGATGGCTAAGTACATTTTTTATTTATCTTTTTTCTCATCTGTAGTAATTTTTAATTAATTTTGAATTGGTCTATTTTTGCTATATACGTTTTTTTGCATTTAAAAAGGGGAATCGAACTAATGAGGAATTTTGATACCTTAAGCGTCTTTTTGTCTATATAAAATCGTATCATCGTTATTCACTCGAGAATATTGTTTCTTTCCATGAATATCTTGTAACAGGTGCTCGAAAGTTATCGGCCCAGATTAGCTCTTTCGTAGCAGTCGCTGAAATAAATGACTGCCATTCTCTTCGCTGTCGTTCTAGTATATAGATTATCATGCATATGTGGTCATTCACTGTAAAATCGATAATAATTTTCCAAACTGATCGAGTGTTTCCAATATTCGTGTTATTCTCAGCAATTATTTTTGTGATTAATAATCAAAAATCCTTTTGGGAATTAAAAAGAAATTGAGAATTGATTTCTATTTCCGAGTAACATTATACTTGTTATCACTGTCTTTGCATCCAACCCTTTTTTGCAAAATTACCTTCCAGAATTAAAAAAAATGAAATAGTCTCAGAAGATAAGTTCTCAAAAAATGTGTAGAAAATACTTACAAGCATTAACTACAATTTAGCAAAATATTGAAAACATTAAAAGGATATCGAAAATATCGCACAGACAATTGCCCATATATGTACTGTTCTAATATCCTCGTAAATAAAACTAACGCAAACATTGGAAAGAGCGTGCGTTAAAAAATATGTATTCAAGATCGTGCGATAACGGGTTCCACGTGAATTCGCAAAGGACGCCCGGTTTGCGTAGATATGAGCGTTGAGGAAACAAGATAGAGAGGGAGTTGTCAGGAGAAATTGCCTTGCTGGTGTTATTGCCGATTACAGCTTCGAGATTAATTGGAAAGTCGAAAATAAACGTCAGGGCTCATTCCACACTACAAGTACATACGCGGTCGACGATCATTGCTTATTTTTTATTTCAATTCCAATAAGTGTCGCTGTCACAGATGACAATTCCTTTTTGCTTGATTTCCTTGCAGTTTGTTCGATTATTAGACAACTGTACATGGCATCTTTAATTGACAGGCAAATTACTACTTCGCAGCCTCAAGTACGCTTGGATGTTCACGACTGCTTGCAGTCCTTCGCAAACTGATCGAACAATTTCTGCCAATTGAATGTCATTAACTAAATTCTAATGTATTCAAGATACTCGGCAAAGTGTAAAAAAGAGAACGATAATTATTCACATAGCTTAAGACAAAAGTTGTGCTTCGAGGAAAAGCATTGTTATCACTCTAGAAAAATATATTTGTTTTGAAGACAATGTGTTTTTTTATGATAATTATAATTGTTAACATTGTTGCTTATCTTCGAGAATGGAATTTTTGCGGAATTATACTACGACCTAAATCGTCGTGCTACATTATCGGTATTACAGCGCTTGCAACACGACTCACTCGGTAGAACTGACTCTCGGAGGTTGGCAAGTAATTTCAAGAGATGGCGCGTGAGGTCTCTGGACGCAGGAATCGTCTCTCGAACGTCGCATCATCATGAAAGCTTCAGGTACGATAATGGTAGAAGTCTGCCCAGCACACCTGGAAAAATTTCCATTCGAAGGTACACGTTCGATTTTTTGCTACGTACTGCATGGTGGTTAAGTACATTTACTACTTATCTTTTTTCTCATCTGTAGCAATTTTTAAATAACATTTCATTTGCTTATGCTCAAGAATATATAACATTGTAGGTCCCCAAATTTCGTACCGATCAGCGTGCAAAGATTGCACGATTATCGCGACACGACCGCGTTTATCAGTTTTCATTTCGTTTTATTTTCATATTGAATAGTCATTAGTTTTACTGTTGTTTTAAAAAGGCGATTCGAATTGCTGACGAAGTGCGATACGTTAAGTGCTCTTCTGTCCATATAAAATCTTATTATCATTATTCACGAGAGAATATTTTTTTCTTTCCATGAATAAGTTATAAACGGACCCTCGAGTGTTATCGGACCTGGTCAGCCCTTCTCGTAGCGTTCGCTGAAATAAATCATCGCCCTTCTCTTCACTGTTGTTTTAGTATAATACATATATATTTATATATATTGACATGCATATACGAACTTCACTGTAAAGTCAACAAAACATTTCCAAATTGATCGAGTGTTTCCAGTATTTTTTATTATTATTTGCAATTATTTTTCTGACTAATAAACAAAAATACTCTTTGTTAATTAAAAACTCATTGAGTACCTTCGTTTCCGGGTAACATTGTTCTTTTTATTCCTACCTTTTCGCTTCAATCCGCTTCCTGCAATCTAGTCCTTCCAAAATTCGATAAAACAACAATAAAATTGGGAAATCGTCAATCGACGGATGAACGCTAAGTTTAAAAAAAATTACAAAAAGTACTTATAAGCATTAGTAAAAATTTAACTAAGTATTGGAAACGTTAGAAAAATATCAAAAATATGACCAATTGTACAGAAAATGGCCCATATATATATTTTATTCTAACATAACTACTCGTAAATAAAACTGACACAGGTACTCGAAAGAACGCACGTTAAAAAAAATATGTATGCAAGATCGTGGGGTAACCGGTGCCAGGTGAATCCCAAAGGGACATCCCCACACGGCAGAGATATGAGCGTTGGGAAAGCACGATAGAAGGAGTTGCCAGGAGAGGTTGCGCTGCTGGTATTATTGCCGATTGTGGCTACGAGATTAATTGGAAAGTCGAAATTAAACATCGCGATTCGTTCCACACCACAAGTGCGTACGCGGTCGAGCGTCGAGACTCTGTTATATGGCGTATACATATATGTAAACGCATGGTATACCTACAGGCTGACCCAGGTGAACTTCCAAAATGAAATATCGTTTAATTTATTAATAATATTCAGAAATACGAAAATAGACCGTTTCTTAATTAATTTAGCTTCCTAGTATAAAATTATATACTACATAGATATGATCTATTTGAAATTGCCAAATAATAAACTTTTGAGTATTAGTTACTATTAATATTACTTGTTTATTATTATACTTAATTGTTAATAGTTAAATATGTAATAATAATACTAAATACCATATTTAATTAATATTAACATAGTTATGAATGACAAAGTTATTACCATATTATTCATCATTATTTGTTTATTATTATACTTAAATGTTAATAGTTAAATATATAATAATAATAATAGTAAATATAATACTAAATATACTTAATTGTACTTAATATTACTAATTATACTTAATATTAATACTAAATATACTTAATTGTTAATAGTTAAATATATAATAATAATACTAAATATAATACTAAATATAATAATAATACTAAAAATATATAATACTAAATAATATATTTAATTAATGTTAATATAGTTATAAATAACAAAGTTATTACCATATTACCCATCATTATTTATTTATTATTATACTTAAATATTAATAGTTAAATATATAATACTAAATAATATATTTAACGAATATTAATAAATTTATAAATGACAAAGTTATTACCATGTTATTCATCAATAAACTAATAATAATTATTGAACAATAAATGCTCGACGTACGAACAGTTCGATAATAATAATAAATCATTAAAATAATATATAAAAACAAAACATTCTAACAAGTACCTAACAGACACATCCAGTTTCATTTTTGACTCGTTTTCTGCCAGCAAGCGCTGTCCATAGTTTCTTAAAATGCTTCATCCTATATACCAAGCGTTATCGCCCATTGGTTTCATCCCACATGCACAAACCCTTATTCTCATATCCCCTCCCCCTCACCAGCTACATCCCTCTCGATCATATCTCCATCTATCCCACGATAAAAAAAATATTCCGTCCTATAATAACTGCACGGGTGTCAAGACCGTGTACCCACCGATGAATAACGGCGATCGAGCCTGTGCCACTCGCCACAAGCGTAAACAACCCGCGGCAACAATACTGTTAAATTGAACAAATAAATGAAAGACTGGCGTAACTGAAAGAGATGGGCTGTCCGTTTGTGTGACTGTATTGTAGCTGCGTGTGAGAGACAGTGACAGCGAGAGATAGAGAGAGGAAGGGGAATGGTACCAGGATGAAAGTTTGGGAAATGCTACACGAGACAGAGACAGAGAGAGAGAGAGAGAGAGAGAGAGAGAGAGAGAGAATACTGAATGAGGGAGAACTCAAAAGCGCGCTCACGATTTATACAAACTCGCGCGTGCTAAAGCGCAGCACCGTGTGCGTGTACTTTGTGTACTCTGCAGTAGAAATGTCGGCGATTGCATACCGTGCAAACAAGAGAAAAACAGACGACACAAACGCTCGCTCACGCGCTCCATTCAATTTCATAGCCGGTGTGATACGTCATCAGCATCTCATTGTCGGTGTGGCACATAGAGCAAGAGAGAGCGGGAAAGAGAGAGAGAGAGAGAGAAAGAACTCAAGCCTGTCGGTGATAATACGACTGGTGCGATTTCTCTCGGGGCTAAACGCAAGGGAAGAGAAGGGGCGGAAATTACTCAAATTTTCTTCCCCTTTTGCAGGAAGGGGACGAAAAATCGTGTCGCGAGAAAAAATGTACCACAAATATCGTCTCGTTCCGTCGAGTGTCCCCATTATTTCTCTTTATCGCCGTTTTTCCCCTTCTTTTTTTTCTCCATGTCCCCAACCGACGATCTCTCGCTACGCTTTAGGATCTTTTATTCGTGGCTCTTTTGGTCTCTCACTCGTGGCTCCCGGGGTGTATTGCACATCGCGGGAAGTCTATTTGACGAGACACCCTACCGGGAAGGGGAGAACCACACGTATATATATTTGATCGAGACTTTTACGAGAGGCGAACGAAAAGTTGCGGGGCGTCTGGGAAAACTCGTTGGAGCACGGCCTCGTTATTGTTATTACTTGTCGCTATTGATATTCGCGTACTTATCGACACGGAAGCGTGAGAACAATTTTTCTCATCCCTAAATAATGAAATAAAGCAATTTCGTAAAAATTTCATTCTCCATTAACGAAATTCGAATGAAAGAAAAAAATGATAATTACAAAAAGGTAAATTTACGATGAAATAATATTTCGAAGCAATCTCCCGTCTGTCGTATCACTTCGATAACTCGATAATTCCGATTTGTATCGAAGGTGTAGCTCAAATAAACTCGAGTCACGGTGATTTTCTCTCATAAATCACGACGCAAACGAAACTCTCGATAAATTCAAGCTGGAATCTTAATAGCGATCTCGTAACGAAAAATATTAAATTAAGAAATCGAAAAAAGGATAAGAGCATCTCGAAGGCTGTGGGCGATTGGATATTCGAAGGGTCTCGTTATTTGTTTTTAACTCGGTTCAGCGACTTTTTTCTCGCATGATTTTTCATATCCTTTTTTCCCATATAACGTACCTACTTGAAGACCGCACGTGTGTACTTTTGGCAGTCTCTGCACAGAGTTTGCTTCGGAGAGTTTCGATGCACGAAAACAAAAGTGAGACGGAGAAAGAGGGGGGGGGGGGGGGGGTCTAAATGAAGAAGATGGGTCCAGGAGACGAAAGTGGCGGGGAGGAGTGAGGAGAGGATGCAATCGGGGCATCGAGGGAGCATGATCGTTCGCTCTCCGGTTCGCGGTGGGGCCCCCATCAACAGTTTCGGTTCCTGAGATACGAACAACGAGGTATATATATGTATATACCCACACATATATCGAGTTATATATAGTTATAATACGCGTATAAAGAAGCGAAGAACACGCGAAAGAGATGAGACGAACTCGAGCGCGGACACGGCCCCTAATAACAGGGTAAGAACGAGCTAAACAAACATACACGCCCATGGCATGTCTCGAGCTTAAGGTATATACAGGAATAAAAAGAAGACGTGGCCAACGAGAGATGGGAAGTAAGAACCATCGACGGGGAAACGAGAAGGGAAGGAAAGCAAATTGTTGGCCGAGAGGGCGCACGCCAGGATCGACGAGAGGTGCACTCCTCCTCCTCCTCGACTTACCACGATATTCGTGTAAGAAATAAATCGAACAATGTCGAGAAATCGATTTCTCAAATTTGTGACAAAAATATGTACAAATGCGCGATTAAACGATAAAATGAATTATTACGAATTAAAGAAAGATTTGTTAACCGATATGAATGAATTCCTACCAAAAATATATTTTATTCAACGTTAATTTCATAATTGAAAAATTCTTAGGAAACATTCGATTCAATTTTATATTTAACGGAAATTTAAGATCATTCGAATAATCGAAGCGAGAAAAAAATAGTGAAAGAAACTGTAAGTAAAATTCTGAGTTCTTTCGAAATTCTTAGGAAATGCATAGATCGTAAAATATGTATGCAATTTCGAGTTATCCGTACGGTAGAACGTTAATCATTGATGAACTCTCGGTGGAATAAACGCAAAAAAAATGGAGGCGGGCGGCCGAGACGAAGATCGAATTTACGAAGAAGGAAGGAGGAGGATACCGATGTACCCGAGGGGGTGAGTTACGTGAGGAATCTTCGCTCCTTAAGATTGAGATCCCCCAGTGGAGAGTACTCGAGGTGTACTCGACCGTTGCCGGGCTTCGGTACAGAAGAGAACGATGGGGCTCTTGCTGCGGCGTTAAGGTCTGCCGAGTCCTTTTCTCGAAGGCTACAGGGGCCGATTATGCGAGCGTGCGGACTGGCATGAAATCTGGATTAGCCTTTGCGCCTGCTGTTTTCTCCTTCTTCGACCTTACCTATATACGTCGATTCACGATGTTCCGGTGATTATTTAAACAAAAGGGGCGTGCTTCGAACGTCACTGGCTCGGATTTCCACGACTCGTTGAATCAAAGTTCATATGCGTCGTAACATTTTCATTGGGATTGACGTGTCTAAATAGTAATCCTCGTTTATCAATTTTTTTTTATAGCGATGTTGAATGAGGATTACAATTTCTTACAATGATATTGTTGTATGTGGAACAATTGTAAGTATACTTGTATCCTTTTAATACAATTGACAAATTGAAAAAGAGAAGAAATTGGAACGGTGAGTCACATTTAACCGCCTGAAAACATTTCTATTTTTGCTCGCACGATTTTTCGTAAACGGAAAAGATTAAAATGAATTAAACCAAACTAAACTAAACTAAATACTCCATACAAAAGACATTAACAAAATATTGCACTTAGCAATATTAAGGGAAGTCAGACTATCACATTTTTCAGAGAAATCAATATATCGTATAAACGATTAAAAAATAATTCATGCTAATTCAATAATATAGATCAATGCATAGAAAAAAAAAACTTAAAAAAAATAAGAAAAATAAATATTTTCGTATTTTACTGTTATTATTATATTTCGTAAAACGTTGCCTTAGAGCGAAATCGATAGAAAATCTCAATTACGATGCTGACGTACTAATTTCACGTCGTACATCTCGTAAGATTAAATCGTCCGAGACAGCAGACGAGGTAAGAGGAAAGAGGAGAAGAGAGAGAGAGAGAGAGAGAGAGAGAGAGCGAAAGGAGAAGGAGAGCGAGCGAAGGAGAGAGATAGAAGGATAGAGGGAAAGAGTAAATTAAAAAAGGATAGAAAAATGTGTGACGGGGTCTGAACGCGAAACGAGAGAGAGGAAAGGAGAACTCTTCAGGGTGGTCCACGGCATGATACAACCCCGCGCAATATAAAAGCTGTATATATATATATATATATATATATAATCCTCGCAGATTTAACAACCGACCTTGAGATGAGCAGTTCGCAAGCTGCTCCGCACTCGTGGAACAAAAGTGGTCCGCTACTCCGGGAGCATGCAAAAACGGGCAATCACCCTCTCCCCGGCTCTTTTTTTTCGCCGTACTCCAATCCTCTCTTTGTTCCAGAGAGAACTCGAAAGGGTTATACCGCTATATATGGCACTCATCAATTATATCATAAACGACCATGGAAAATCAAGGAACGAGCGCCGAATTACAATTTTATTTTTTTATTACCGTATTCCAGACAACGGTATAATTTCAATTGGCGATTAATTTAAAAAAAAGTTGTATTTTAATTGGATGAAAACCCTCGTTCGCACTAAAAATACGAGGGCGAAGCTTTTTTTTTCGAATATCATAAACGAAGACAATGTCGAGGCGTCTGGGACTTTTATCCAAGCGCGAATACGCGAGATATTACTGTCGTGAACAAAACAAGTAAGCTCGTGCCTTTTTTTCTAAAGAGAAAATGAGTGAAATGGAAAAGACGTCGTTGGGCACGGAAGATATAAAAAATCACAGAAAAAAAAGCGAGAAAAAAATGAAAGACCGGTGCAATGAGGCAACTGTAGTTTGCAAGAGGATGAGTTCTTGAGTATAAGAAGCCTTGAGAGCGAGAGAGGGAGGGACGGAGTTAGCAAGACACAGAGGTAAAGAGAGATGGTAGGAAAAAGAAGGAGAGAGACGGACGAGATGGTGGATGATGAGCAGTCGAGGCATTCTGGTTTGTGGGCACAGCCGCTACCTCCAGCCCACAATTATGATAATAGCCCCCCGAGTCCCTGAGTCTTGTTAGGCCAACGTACAGTCAGCTATTTTATCTATCTTTTTTTTTAACCGCAGCTTTCTTTCTTCCTCTCTCCGACTCTCTCTGTCTCTCCCTCTCTCTCTCTCTCTCTCTCTCTCTCTCTCGCTCTCTCTCTCTCTCTCTCTCTCTCTCTCTCTCTCTCTCTCTCTTTCTCTCTCTCTCTCTCTCTCTCTCCCTCCCTCCCTCTCTGTCTCTCTCTCTCTCCCTCCCTCCCTCTCTCTCTCTCTCACTCACTTTCTCTCTTTTTCCCTGCCATTCCAAATTTGTTTCTTTTCTTCGTTTCATCTTCGTTTTACTGAAGAGAGAAAGTACGACATATTCGCGAGCAACCCTGCTCTCTAATTCCCCTCCCCCTATCCCTCTCGTGCTTTACATCCCTTCTTTCCTCTCAGGAATCTGATGTCCCATTACGTTCTTTTGCTCGGGTCAGGCGAGTTCAAACGTCGCGAAACATTTACAAGAGTGAATCGCGAACAATCGTGCACAACATGAAACACACATATAGAGTGTCCCAATGCCTCGGCACTTTTTTCTCCGCACGCTAGCGCGTTACACGCATCAGCGGATACGCGAGATTAAAAAATCGACAAAAATAATTTTACGTACACCTGGTATGAAAAACGGAAGCTTGAGAATCCTAAAGAGACGTAAAAAGAGCCAGAATTCTGTGAAACACTACCTCGCCATTTTTTTGACTGAAATTTCTTTGTTTCTTTGAATTTCTTTGATTTCCTCGCACACCGAGTTTTTAGGACGGCATGCAATTCTCTAGAAAGCATTGCGTTGTTCTTTAACGACGTTGAACTCCGGAAAATAAAGCTCGCAAAAGCTTCGTAAATTATAATACAAAGAGAAAATGTAAAAAGGGAAGAAAATTTTAAAAATCTCACGAATTATTACGAATTAACACAGGGGGTTTTTTTTTTTTTCGTTGTCATTCTCAAACATATTTTCACGTTGTGACAAACGAGAACACACGAAACGACCTGACGATTACACGAGTCTTGCGCACACGTCTCTGAAATCTCGAAAGAGCTTCGTTGAATCAAACATATACGTATATAGAGAAGAAAAACGAGCGTGGGTGTGTTGGGTACAGTGGGTAACATTAAACCGTTTTCGGGCGGTCCTTTTGATCCAGGACGCTGGATTGCGGCAAATGCGTTAATTGGAGGCTCCTGGGTGCGCTCCCGCGAGCGTTCGCCGCGCGCAGTGAAGAAGAGAAGGGAGGGAGGAGAGAAAGAGAGAGAGAGAGAGAGAGAGAGAGAGAGTCGCGATCGGGTAAAGAAGGACTCTCAAAGCCTCGCTCTAAGAGACCCTTGCGTACACGACACTCTCGCGTTTTCGCTCCCGTGTTTTCCGAGGCAAAACATTTTACCCGTCTGCTTGTGCTTTGCGTCAACGTCATCGTCGTTGTCGTTGTAGTCGTTGTCGTCGCGGTTATCCAAGCGCGCTAGCTACCGTGCGACTGTAAGCCCTTTCTCCCTTTATCTCTCTCCCTCTCTCTCTCTCTCTCTCTCAATTTCTCTCACCCGCCCTGTCTTTCATTCGGCGCGTGTATACACATATTTAACAGACGCCACGCCGCGTAAAGCAAGTTTATAGAGAAGGTGCTTTTGCTACCGCGTACGTCCCGTTATATATATATATAAATATTTCGTCTCTGCACATCTCTCTCTCTCTCTCTATTATTTATATATATATATGCACGCGAATTACACACAAGCGCAGATACGGAGCTTCAAAGAGTCTCCCGCGTCCTCAGTAGCTGTGTACAGCGCGTGCATTCGCAGCGCATTACAAATATAAGTAGCGTTCAAGCGTGCGAAAGAATAAAGTTATCCGTGTATACGATGATTGCAATTTGTTTTCACCTGTGCAAAAATTGCGCATTTTTCAAATAAATCAAATTTCACTTATTCTTAAACCTCGAACAGATATATCCGATAAATTTGCACCGGCAGTCGACAAAAATCAGTCTGGAAATAAACTGGCAACGTGTTGGAAAGAAATAAAATAAGAATATGAGTTTTTTGACAATCATTAATCATGTCTTTCGAAAAAATTGTTCTTTGGAGAAATTCGTACTACTGTTGTCGCGGTTTGTGTACTGGCAAAGTATGATAATTCATGTGTAGAACGGGAAAGTGAAGGAAACAGTGGCGAACGATACACCGAGAAGTGCGGCGTTTCAGTCCTACACAAGTATACATGTATATGCATATACAGGGTGTCCGAAAAGTTTCGGATCACTAGGTAACCACGGATAGTTTGCAATGCCAGTAATTCGTGTACAAAGTCTGCACGACCAATTCGTAATAGTCTTTAAATAAGAGACAATTTAAGTTATCCGATTGGGAAGCTGGAATCGACGACGTTCGAACGCGATCAAGATGATAACTATACGTATCCAAAGTTTAAAGGAACATCGAATGTCCCGAACGCCAGACTGGAGACTATATAGTGTTTAAACTTTGAAGTTCGAGCACGCCCTGTTTACTTGGAAAACTTAGATTGTCTCTCACTTGAAAACTATAACGACTAGATAGCACAAACTTTGCACGTTACTTCGTGACACCTCTAACTATCCGCAGGTACCAGACGTTCCGAAACTTTTAGGACACCCTGTATATCTATGTATACAGTGTACGCGTTATAACATACGACTGTTTGTACAGATTAGGCCCGACAAAGGGGTCCGTTCTTGCTGCACGTTGACTTGGGTCTTGATTTAAGCGTACAGCGCATCTCGTATTTGCACCAGATTAAATCGGTAGTGTGGTTTTGTATCGGGTGCTCCGAAGAAGAGCATCAACGCTCTCTCACTCCCTCTCTCTCTCTTGTACCAATCCCTACTTTTCTCACTCCATTGAATCGCACATACGATACTACCTATATACGTATACGTGCATTTACACATGATACAATTTTCTGAACGTACCACGTGGTAAAACGGCTTTTGTCCGTGATATGAGTTTGAGTCACAGTATGTGTGAGTGTATGCATGCATTTATGCGCGATATCATATTGTCCGTGCCAACTCGAGTGTCTATATAGATACGGTAACATTATATACCCTCTTCTGATTCCACGTATACAGCCTCGTACTATAATGCATCCATTGTGCAACCAGCCCACAATATATAGATTTCATATATATACATATATACACAGACATACAGAAATGTGTGAATATCGATGATACGGTACGTGATTCCGTTATAAAGACTTTTTCTTACACATATCTATATACCAACAAAATTACTGATAATAGAATTATCGTATCGATGTATCGTGAACTCCTGTGAACTCGATACTATCTCACTCCTTTTCTCTCTCATACGCTCTTTCACTCGCCTCGTGACAAGCCCAACGAGTTGAAAAATCTCAGCGCCAACAATACAATCGTCTGTTGACTCGGGCAAGCCACTCGATCACGGGGCAATGGTAATCCCGTTGAATTTACGATCGAGCGACGCCTCGATAATGAATTTAAAAAAATCACGAAAAAACGAAAAAAAAAAAAAAAATATATGCGGGCATAAAAAAATAAATTCTACGTTCCAGGCTACCGAGAATTTAATGGGCCTGCTCTTCTCCATAAAATTCGCATATGCAATATAAACTTGACGGTCGTAGTCGTCGTTCGTCGTTCGTCGTTCGTCGCGATTAAGTCGATAGTAATCGATCTCCGTGATCGTTAATGTGAAAGGCAATTGAATTTCCTTGGCCGTAACACTTGCCAACTACGTATACGCGTACTATACTTACATATCGTCGTACAGTCTAGATGTATAGTCATAAATCGAGACTATCATATATATATATATGCATTTTGAGCAGGGAGTATAAAGAAGAAAAAAACAATAAAAGATGGAACGTGGTGTAGGTCGATAAACGCGGGTGATCCTCCCTCTCTCCCTCTCTCCCTCGCTCGTTCTCTCTTTTTCTCTCTTTCTGCTTGCACACACATATATATAGTCCTTTAGGATATGCAGCTATATGTATATATATATAGCTCGGATATGAATATATATATATATATGCATATCCGAGCTCGTTGAGACGAGAGTAAGAGAGTAATCACGCGCCATGCGCCTCCCTTCGTAATTTTTTTCTCTCTCCTCATCTCCTCTCCACGTACTTTTCAATCAGCCGCAAATTTGCAAAACAAGTCTCCCGAGCGTTATTCTCTCGTTGCCTTCTTCAAGCCCCTCTCTCTCCCAACTCTACCCACTTGTTCCCTCTATCTCTCTCTAACTGTCCGCGCGCACACGCTTATAATCACGCTGCTTCACATTTTTCTTCTTTTTTCATTCTGTTTCGTTTTTATGCGTATATTTTTTTCCTTCGCTCCATTTCTTTGCCTCTCTTCATCGCGCACTCGTCCGTACGGACTTGTCTCCGAGTTGGTTCGCACTTTAGTTTTTTTTCACGCCTCTGGGCTATTTCCCTCGCCCCCGCTCGGGGCTCGATTTTACGCACCGGAGGTAATGATGTAGTTCTGTAATCAGACGCATCCGGACAGGAGAACCGAGAACCCGACAAAACCATCACCGTCGTTAGATTATTCTACGACTCGTATTCTACGTGTAGGGTTATATACGTGTATGTGTGTGTGTGTGTGTGTGTGTGTATGCGCGCCTAAGGTGTATGCATATAGCGTTTGCATTATTTATGTATACGGTAACTATAAGAAGTTATGCAAATTCTCATAACGATATTCGATCACGTGCCACTTGTTGACTTTTTATTCTGTTTTCTTTGGAATTTTGTTTTTTTGTTGGTGTTGCGCTTCGAGCACGCAATCTCCCGCTGGCTTGGAAGATGAGATTTTTAGTCGGAGAAAACATTTTTGAGAATTTCACGGTTGCAATATGTCGCCCATTTGGTATCGCGAGAGCCGTGAAATCCGACCGGGACCAGCAGCCACGGATCTGGTTTCATCGTCCGTTTCATAAATATAATCGTCCAAGCCGCGTTAGCTTATACGAGGTAATGGTGAGAAATATATATAAGGCTGAGTATGCATAAGGTTTATGCGAAGATCGTTCGGGCAAAGTACAGATTTTACATTGTGACCACGATTCGTCCGAGCTTAATGAGGAAAATTATCATTTTTAATTAAACGAATTCTCGTTTTTTTTGTCCTTAATGTCTGGAGATAATTATTTTGCCCACGCGTATTTTATCTCTTCCTGGAATATCTGTGATAAGAGATGGGTTTGCTGAAATATTCTTCCGTAAACATCGCAGCCGCAAGGGATGCAAAATTATACTGTGAGATGGAAAATATTTATGAACGAATAATGAAATTTTTTTGTTTATCTATGGTTTAATAATAATAATAACAATAACGACAGTAGTAGCAACAATAAGACCTCTAAGAGAATATGAATTAATTTAAATGGAATTTGCCAAGAAATGGTGAACAAAATTAGTCATCTGCGATTTAATAGCAACATCAATAATAATGGTAATAAAAACAGGAATAACTGATGAAATATTAATGAAATTTATTATTATTATTATTTGATGAATATTTAGTTATTCTTTTTATAAGGTTGCCACGATATATAAGTAATAGAATTTTATTATACGTATTGGAATAAAATCTTAATATATTAAAATTCTTAACAGTTAGTTGTCAAGATTCGTTCCTTTCAAATGTCTCGATGCAGATATATTGACCTGTCGTTTAATTGTTTATAATGTTGGATCGAGTATGCAAATATTGGTGAATAAATACATTTTCAAAAGATGGACTTGTTGTGTAAACAGAAAAGGGGAGAAAAACGATAGAAAATTATCGTTCTATTTTGTGGTCGGAGGGTGAATTTTTCACGCTCTTCAGTCACGCCGATTTACCACGGTTTAGGTCGTCTATAGCAACGATGGGACAAGTGTCGTGGATGGAATTTTCCTCTCTCTCTTTCTCTCTTTCGTTCTTCTACCCGCGCGTACACCCTGACAGCATCACACATTTCCGCATGACGTTTTGCCCGAAGGGTTTCGACGAAATGAGAAATACTCAGTGGTATGGGCGAGGGAAGGGAAGATCGGGGAGAAAACCACAGAGCCGGAGAATCGGATGGTATAAATGGGAAAATAGAAAACGTACAACCAGCTAACTCAGAGTCGCATTGCGCAGTTGTAGAACATTTGGCTTCTTTTGGAAACGTAATAGCGGTCACGAATTACCTGTGACACCGGTGACTGAATTTTTATCTCGAATTCACCGCTATTCGCGGTAACGAGGGATTATTTTTGAATAATAAGAGACGAAATGTTCCGCAATTATTCAACAATGAGGAAATTAGCTGACGCGAATGTTTAAAACGATGATACGATTTTGTTTTATCGAATTTTTATCAACGAAAAGTCTAAATATTGAATACCTGCCTAATGGCTGTTCCTTCAATAGGCTGCGCGTATTTAGGATACGAAAATTTAGACAGAATTAGAAAATTTTCTAGAATTTCAACATGGATTTTATTTTGGAAAACAATTACTATCTGTCCGAAATAAGTTGAATAAATCTTTTTACACAATCGGATCATAGTCGTATTGAACTGACTTTATAAAAAAACACAGTGTATTTTTCATATTTTTTTATGTGTTGTAGAACAAGGCTCTGAAGGCGAGACAATAACCAAAAACAGGATTTTTGGGTGATACGTTTTCATATAATGGAACGCACGTACGCATACAACATCTGCGACACTCGCCTACTTTATATCCAAGTCAGACATTCAACATCGCTCTTTCCAGACGGCCGACGTTCAAAAATCCATGAAGATAGTATTTTACAGGGTGACCAAGCTCACGCCTGAGAAACCAAAATTGACCAGCTTGCGCGATGAGTATGATATCTGTCGCCACACGAGGCATGTGATAATGTGAAAAATGGGGGTCAGTGATACCACAGTTGTGCCCCGCGTGCCAACTGCTCCTGGTCCCATTGGACTCCCCCCAATGGCGATATCTATGAGGCTTTTTTCCATTTTTTTTTTTTTTTGAGTATTCTTACAATTTGTCGTTTGATCGAACTTCTCGTTGATAGACCTGTTAAACTTCATCTTAATTCCCGAAATGGGCATTTCCCAACTTTCTCCACGAAACTCCTTTCTGATAGTCTTATCTGCTCGAGTTCGACGTGATTAACGAGTAGGCTTTCCAATTGTTTTATTGGACTTCTTCCAAATCATTCCATTAGACTTGTTGCTAATCATTCCGCTGGACTTCTTCCTAATCATTTCATTGGCCTCCTTCCCAACCATTTCGTTGCGAATCATTCTTACTAATCATCCCACTGGACTTCTTCCTAATCGTTCCATGAGACTTCTTCCTAATCATTCCACTGGACTTCTTCCTAATCATTCCATTGGATTTCTTCCCAACCCTTTCATTGGATTTCTTCCTGATTGTCCCACTGGACTTCTTCCTAATCATTCCATGAGACTTCTTCCTAATCATTCCACTGGACCTCTTCCTAATCATTCCATTGGATTTCTTCCCAAACCTTGTATTAGATTTCTTCCCGATCGTCCCACTGGACTTCTTCCTAATCATTCCATTGGACTTCTTCCTAACCATTTCACTAGACTTCTTCCTAATCGTTTCGTTGGACTTTTTCCTAATCATTCTATTGGATCTCTTTCCAATTGTTTTATTGAACTTCTTGTTAATCATTTCACTGGACTTCTTCCTAGTCATTGCATTGGACTCCTTCCAAATCATTGCATTGGACTCCTTCCAAATTATTCCACTGGACTTCGTCCTAATCACTCCATTTGACTTGTTCCAACTTGTTCCATCGCTCCTTCCTAATTGTCCAATTGGACTGCTTCCAACTTGTTCCCGTGTGCGTCCCTAATTGTCCCATTAGATTTGGTCCTAATCGTCTCAATGAACTCCCCCTAAACATCCCTTCGAGTTCCTTTCCATTGGTCCGATCACACTAGCCCTAATCGTCTTGAAAACTTGGCCTCACCCATACCTAGCAACTAATCACATCACCAGTTATATCCGTATTATGCATTTGTGCAAATCCATGGATATTCCAGCGTAAGAGTCTCAACGAGTGCGAGCATGAGTGTCGCAAGTGTCCATAAATGCCCATGAGTAGCCTGTAGCATGTCTGCGATTGCTCAGAGCTCTCGTACTTCATTAGAATATTCCCGGTACCTCCCTAAACAGGAAGCTAACCAGTTTTCGTACATTTCAAATGAACACGATGCGTACGAGCAAAATCCTACCAATAAAAAACCTCATCAGCCTCTCAACGCCTAAGCCAAGATGAGATGCCGACATATTCCATCTGTAATTCCTCGTCTCCAAGCAGCATCGATCACGGCCCGTGAATTACGCCGTAGTATTCTCCCGTTCAGTATTCCTTCCATGGGTTCCCGTAGCGTCCTTCCCCGTGTATACCATACACACGCTTTTAACGCAGGCCTTAACGGATATATATATATATATATATATATATATATATTCCATCCTCCCCACCATCTGCAGAGGGAAGCGTATATGCAGCCACCACACTCGCGCGCGCGCACACACACGCGCTTCAGTGGGTGTAGTTCGGATACGATCGGAGACGTTCGGTCGAGTTCGGACCAGAGAGGTCTGCGTCTGCCTGCGTCGACCCTGGACGACCCATGGCGGCTGTAGCACAACTGGTCGTGGCTTTCACGAGGCAACTACGCTCTCGCCCGTGTGCGTGCTGCTCCGCTTGCTCTCTTCTCGGACGTATAACGCCGTGGAACCGACAAACATTTTCACGTTTTATTCGCCGATTCGTTTATATACGAGAGCCACGATTCGTCAACGAGAACACATTGTTGTTGAGCTTCGTGACGCGCATTAATATTTTTTTTTCGTATCCTGGTTTCGAACGAAACACGTGGAAAGCGCGCCTCTTCGGCAACGAGCATCTGACGACCGAGCTGTCACGAACAAAAAGAAGATCGCGCTGCCTACAGTCTCGAGCCTCTCGCGTACGATCGGACAGTCCGCTCTCTTCTCTTTTGCACTCGATACGAATAAGGCGAAGTATTATTATTATTATTATTACCGTTCATAATCATTCGCAAACAAAAACGAATGAAGACACAACTCGTGTGATAAGAAGTGAGATAAAACAACTATATCAGTGGGCCTTGTGAGATTATCCTCGTCGAAGATATCTTTGAATGTCGTAGACGAAAAAAGGCGGCAAAAATTTGAATTTTTGAAAGTGACGACAAGAGGTGCGAAATGCAATCGAGAAGAAAATGAGCTGATTCGTTGGAGAGCTGTTGAGGCAAGCGGTGGTGAACGAATAATCGCGAATTCCGAACTGTTTTCTTTCGCACAGTGCGCAAGTTTTTATCCGTATAAAAGAATATATATTTTTTTTCCAAAAAGCGCGCGAGGGCGCGCGGCTATCTGCCATCGTTAAACCGCGTCGTTCTTGTGCATCGTTGGTAAGACACGGGCACGTGGTGTGTTTTGTTACCTGCCGGCATCGATCGAAGAAACAGGATCACCATGCTGAAACTTGCCCTGCTGTTTTTCGTCCTCGCGACACCTGGTCAATGCTTCTTCAATCTTTTTCTCAGCCAGACCGAAGTTCGAAAACTCATGGGTAAGCACTGTTATTATTTACTTTTACAAGCTTTAATCCACCATATAAAAAATATACCACGTTGATTCGCCGAACACTTTGTCATTGGTAGTTTTGGAAGAAATTTCAGGCCAATTTTTATTATAGCGCGAGAATGAAATTAAGAGATTTGGTTTTTTATTTATAATGTAGGGATATTTGTCAGATCGAGGTTTTTCTTTAATTTATGTTACAGTGATATGATCGTTATCGGATTATTTTACCTTGAAATAGTTCTTTGATGTTACAAATAATGCGAATTTTCGAATAAAATCGTTCAGAAAAATGTTTAATTGTATCCTCTGATTAAGTGTTGCAAATTCCTGTCAGGTAAAGTGTCAACAGAGACACCCGATCATTGATTATAAGAACGGTAATGAATTTATCGAATCAATCAGGAAGTGAATCACTGTCAACGACCGGAACGCCTTACAAGCATTTACCATACTGTTGGCCTATCGCCAAAATAATTTACAATCGTCCAATCAAACGAACCAAACAAGCAATCGAAAAACTATGATGACAACAATCAAGCTACCTATCCGAAGAAGTAAAGTAAAAACGCTGTTGATCCCAATCAAGCTAACGATCCAAGCGAGCAAAAACATTGACAATTAGATTAACGAACCGATCGAACAAAAAACCTAATCGAGCGAGCTAATCAAACACTCGAAAACGAGCAATTGACCAGAATACAAGTAAAAAATCAAATAAACAGACACGCGCGAATGATTTTCCTAGAAAATATCGTTTCTAATCTCGATCATAATAATTACATTAAACACGAATAATATTCAAAATATCGTTATCAAATCTCTTATCAAATTCCATGCCACTTGAACTATTTTCACGTTACGATTCACACGACCTAGAATAATCGAATTTGAATAATCGCTCAACGCCGAGGACATCATCGATATCGCGTGACGATGTGCGATTAGTTCAATCACGTGTTATCGTAATTATCACTTTTTCTCTTAGAATGAAAAACTGTTTTCTATCGATAAATAATTATGTTTTTCTCTTATATCGTTAACTTTGATAACGAAAGATTCTCAAAGTAATGAGAACTTATCGATGTGTATTGATCGCGCTCAACTGTGCCGGAAGCGAAGCGTAACTCGGAGAAATCACGGCGAGTCGCAACGTATACAACGAGGCAATTCAGTAGCGCCTGGTACAGCGGCAACCAACGATACATCATTTTCCCCCGATAACTTCCGCGGCTGTGAATAATTTTCTCACGGCTCGTTGGACTGCGAAAAATGTTCGGCTCGCTGCCTCTTGGCAATTGCGCGACACCTGAATATTCGAATTACAGTACTCTTCTCCTCTTCCCCCTCGTTCTCGCAGTTTTCGGTCTCGCTGCTCTTCTCTACACCATCCAATCCTCCCGTTATACTTCGAAGCATTCGATCTCGTTGGTTCTGTTTTAGCTTCAAATTTCGCTGATTGTTCTGGCTTTTCCGTTTCGAAAATCTCTCATTCCACATTTTCTCTCTTCTTCTCTGTCTCTCTTTCTCTCTTTCCATCAAGCTCCAGCAAATTTTCTATCGCCAATTAGCTAGTCACGTACCTATATATAAGAACGCGTTTGCATTCCCCCAACTGCGAAATGTATTAATAGAAATATCTCAAACGTCGGACGAATCCTTCAGTCCCTCGTTCCCTATTTCTGTACTTTATAGTTATTTTATTCCCTTTCAACCAACGATTATTTCCGACTCATCGTGCTGCCAGAAATTTCAAATATTTCTCGTACCTATTTCCCCTTGCCAATATCACGAATGTGACGCCCAGTCGTTTCTCCAAACTCATCGAAATGTTCAACTAAAAACATTCTTTATATTGTCCATACCACATTTACCCAGAGGTGAAAATATATAATTAAATAGAAAAGATAAGAAAATATATAATTAAATAGGATTTTAATTACATCGTTAACGTTCGATTTTTGAATAATTCGGGAATGACAATTTCCCTAAAAAAATCTTTTCTCGAAACTCGACGTTCATTCTCCGGACAATTCTCGACGCAACGACTATTTTTGGTACGTAAGCGAAAGAAAAGATAAAGAATTGTCTGCATTTTCCATGCAGGCTGCAGACATTTGAATTTAGCTCCGCAGGTTTCTCTCTCTCTCTCTCGTCTTGCCTGGGTCCTTCGGTCCCCAGGCGTAAACTTCGCTCCCGTTGTTCCAGACAAGGTCAGGAACCACGAGCCCCCAGTTTTGCCTCTGCTCTCGCCTTCTCATCCTGTGGGTTTCTCGCGTTCTCTCTGTCTCTCTTTCTTCGGTCGGTCTCGGCTCCTCGACTCAAAAATTTACGACCCATTACTCGCGCGGGTTGCTCACACGCGCTTAGAGCTGCTCCTGCTGCCGCTGCTCGGGCTGGCTCAACGCGGATCTCTCGGCGCACCCTCCACCTCTGCCACCTACGTGTTTATGCACGTGTAACATTTAATATCTCTCGAGTACGGTGTAAAGGCGTTTTTGAGGGTACGATGTGCATCTATGTATATTCGCATCTACATAAGGCGATAAAATATATATCTCTGTGTGTTTATGTACGAAGGTTGTTGCGAGAAAAATTCCCTCTTCTTTCCGTCGCACGAACCCATATGTTAGTTCAACAATTCCAGGCTAGAGATCAGTCTCGATAATTGAAAGAAGAAATACCAAAACGAGGAACTTTGAGCCATCTACTCGTTCCCCCTAGGGCTTGTCTCGTTCAAAATCGCTCGGGAATTACCGAGAAATGTCGCGAGGGTCGTTAAACACGAAGAGAAAATTTTCGAAAAATAAAAAAGATCAACAGAATTATCGACCGAAGAGTGGAAAAAGAGATTCAACGTAGAGGATTCACTCTCACAATCGACTCTACTAATTTTCTTCAACGTCCTTTTCAAACAACCTGGACAAACAGGCCGTTGAAGTTATACGTCGAAAAGAACGTTACTTCTTCACTGTTATTTCTTTTTTTTCCTCCGACGTGTTTTGTACCCTCGTTAGGGTTTTACGTGGATAGGAAAATTCGTTCAAATATAACAATTAACGTATATAGGGGCTCTTTCTTTCGTATACAGTTACACTCCAACATAGGGAAAAGACTGAATAAATGGTGTGACAAATGGATCACTCTTTTCTCTCATAAATGAAAGATTCAATCTCGAAAATATAGTTAACAATTTTACTTACCTGGTCGTAAAACAATGACTAATGAGGTTTTACTTGGACAATTAGGCCCAAAAGCCAAGTGTCTCGTTCAGCTATTCTACCTAAAAAGAAGTTAACTTTCCAAAAAATCGCATGTGCTCCCAAAAATACCAGTTGGCTAAATGCTCCAGTTTGCACTCGCCATACTAAATCGACAATATTCTCTTCAATTCACTTCTGGTCCGTTACGCTCGTCATATTTTGACGCCTCTGATTCATACACAGGCATGTAATTCCTTACAATTGGTCCAATCATTACACCTCTCTCCTTTCTGCATATATATATATATATGCATATAAAGAGAGAGAAAGGGAGAGAGAGAGAGAGAGAGAGAGAGAGAGAGAGAGAGAGAGAGATAGGTAAATATTTCTCGAGGTATGTAACTACGGTCCATGCGGGGAAAAGAGTCCACAAGAGGTGGTAATAAAATATTATAACAAGGTCCTTGTTAAGCTTCGCCTTGGTGTGCCGACCTGTATATTCGTGTGGCAAACGTATGCATGAGTTCGTGAGTCGAGAAGCCGGTTGGGCGCGGCTGCTGCAGGACCGGATCCTCCGTCCATGCCATTGCCTTTTCTATCTCCCTCATTCTCTCTCTCTCTCTCTCTCTCTCTCTCTTTCTCTCACTCTCTTTCTCTCACTCTCTTCTTCCTCTTTCTCTTTCTAGTTTGTTTAGACACCGAATAATCGACAGTCACTCTCTTCATCTTTTTTTTTATCTATCTTCCTATCCCTCGTCTATGTCTTTTCTTTTTTCTTATTGGTGATCTTCGTTGTTGTCGTCGTTGCTGTCTTTCTCCTTTTTGTTATTCCTCCTTCTTGCCCTCCTCCTCCGTCCTCCTCTGCATCATCCCTGAATCCTGCTACGCCCTGACCGCAACACAAGAGCCCTCTCGCTCTTTTGTGGGCAAGACCACGAGATCGGTTCTTACGATATAAGGAACGTGCGCGCAAGCTCTCACCAAAGAGTGCCCGATGGTCGCCACTACGTTGTACCGGATCGTCTGGATCGTGGACCATATGGAGATCGAATTATCGTTCTCGACCATCTCTCTTTCTCTACACCGAACAAGGCTTCGCGTCTTTCGGCTTGTCGCGTAATCCAAAACTCCGGAATTAAGATTTTTATGTTTACCAAATTTCTTTTCTAACTTCTAGCAAACTTTATGATTTTCGATCAGTATTTTTACCATTTTTAACTTCTTGCTACGTTTGCGGTAATTCTACCCTTTTTTTTTAAATAATTTAATCAACTTCCATATTTTTCTTACGATTTTCAGAAAAATCAAATATTTACTTAAATAAATTCAAAATACTTTCGAGACAAATGCAACTTTTTTTCCCACCATGGATTATTATTATGATTATTACTATGTATTCGTCACTCCCGTCATATTATTATTACTGGGGACGTTTGAATTAATTCCGAAAAACTTTTTTCGTCGAGTATCTCACGAAATGATGAACGATCGGTCTTCAACCGATGATTGATGGATCGTTCGAGCGGTCTCGAGGTGTATTCCAACGAGCGTCCGTCACGGGCGTACAGGGTTGAAAATTATTCACGAGCTCGTCGTAAAACATTTTTCGTCGACGAGACAAATAAAAAAGAAAACGTTGTACAGCCACCACGAGCATAGTACTGTTCCAAGAGTACATATGCAACGTCATGAGACTTACATCGGTAACTCTTAAGATTCCACGATACGTTAACCCTTACACGGGACCTCGTAAGCTTCTTTCCATAACTCCCGTTAGCCCGTATCACTACGAATGTTATATCTTTTTTTCGGTTAACGTGTATGAGAATAAATCCGTCGTCGTTCGTTAAAAATCATAAAAAAAAACAGGACCCGTTCGGAGAATAAATTCTATAACTCCGCCGAAAGGTCAGTCTCCACGAATTGATCATCCACCAAGAAGGTATTTCACACGTATACATACAAGAGAGTTGTATAATCCGCCTAGTTAAGAGACTTTCAGATAAAAATATATCTCCAGATTGAATTTCCAAGGATATAAAAATTTCGCGGTATTATTCAAAGAAATTCGGGACAAACGTTGATGGAGCTACATTGATTAACGACATATTGGTCGCAAACAAAATATTGTCCCATTCAACGTAGCGTTAGATTGAATAAAATAAAACGATAAATAAAAAGACGCGTGTAATTTACGACAATTTGAATACTTCTCTAATCTCGAGCGGGTAAGAAACGAGGTGTGTTTGTCAAATTCCTAAATAACATTAATCTCATCGTCGGGAGATTCTCCAAATAATTACGATTCGAATTAGTTCGACGATTCGTAAACGTACGAACTACACGACGAGAATATTTCCTGGTAAAAAAGATTATCGAAAAGAAGTTTCGCCGACGAGGTTTGTACATTCTGTGGTCTTATCTGCGAGGATAGCGTGTGACGAGACACGGCAATACTCTCTCTCCCGGACTTTTCTCGCACACCTTTATACGAGGATCGAGTGAACCCTCGAGAGCGGCCGGACGGATAAGATAACTCCGGAATCCCTTCGGGTCTCGGCATTTGTTTTCTTTGTCCTTCTCGTAGTCCGTGACACGCTTAGTCTTTCGTTTCCTTCTATGAATCCTCGCGGGATATCGGGAACGATATCCTGGCCAGCCCCGGGGCCAACTCTCTGACGCACGCATATGCGCAACGATCAAATTTCTTCCCCTCTAAATCTCTACCCTGCTTTCGCATCACCTCTTTTTTTCATTCTATATATATATCGATATTTTATCCCCTCGTCGTCGTCACGTCTGCTTCGCTCGTCTCGTCTCGGTCTAGCCTGTAATAACGATTTCCTGACAGGAGCCACCGTATCACGCAAGCTAAATATATTTCTCGCAAGGATTTCTTTCCTTACCATAAAACACACAACTCAATGTTGCCTTTTCATTTATGTAGGAATAAGCAACAATTGTGAAGAATTTGTGAAGATTTGTTTAAGAAATACAATTCATTTTGTCAAATGTAAATTTCGTTGAGTCGAAAAGAAGGTTTTTATCAACGAGGAGAAATTATTCATTGGTTAGCTTTTTTCTTTGTATGGGATAAGTGAATTTTTCGCGATTGTGGCGGGCGTTTAATTTTGTTAGACAATTTGCGTGTAAGCGTGGAAGGATGTGAATACAAAATTAATATGCCGTCCAATTTGAAACCCGTCAAAGAGTCGAGCGTGGAACAAGCATCAGTTGCTGTCACGAGCCCGTGTCAAAACACTAAAACACAAGAAAACGAGCACGAGCACCGATACGAAGCGGAACCACGAGGTGGTGCGCAAGGAAGAGCTCAGGGCGACTTTCTCGTTTGGCTTGGTGTGAGACTCGCTCCCCTCTCCTCCTCTATCACCCTCTCTCGTTCTCTTTGCCCTCGACTGTTTTCTCGTTCTCTCTTTCACTCTTGTGCAACTTGGGGCCCTACCTAGTTAGGGCCTGACAGGCCCATCTTGATGGTGCTCCCCACTCTCTCTTTTTCTCCCTATCTCACTCCATCCTTGTCTCGCTCCCTCTCTCACGTTCACGGCGTACAGTGGGCCCGTTCGCGCGCGGGGCCTGTTTTCTTCTCAAAGAGCCCGCCGGGACCCCGTGAAAACGTTTATGCGCGGACATTGGCGTGGAGAAAGGTGGGCCCTTCTTCCTCTTCTCACCACCGTAACGGGGCATCCAATTTTTTATCCCTTCGAACAAACACGCGCAATCCCTATAAATTTTCAGGCTAACGAGATGCGAGTATTATAATTTAAAAAAAACGAACTTACCTGTACATAAATAGTTCGTGTTACGATACTATCTTCCCAGCGCTGCCGTCCTTTTTTATATTCGTACAGGGATTGATAAAAAAAACTCTCGATTATCGCTATGGTCTTGGATCATAGTGAAAACAAGAAAATTAAAAAGACTTTTTGCATGTAAATCGTTCATGCTACTATCTTATCTCCCGAGCATCACGGTTGTATTCGATTATGGAATTGAGGCAGAAAAAAATACGAAAACAAAATTTAGGGCGGGAAAATCTGATTTTTTTTAGTTTAGAAGCAAGAAAATAAGGAAAGTTGCATCGAAATAGACATGTACGTCTATAGAACTTTATATATGCAGTAAAGTGCCTTCAACCTATGGACCGATGTATTCCATGTGCACATATGATGCATTACAATATGCATTTTCCATGTATCGAGCATTCTCTTCAACTAGTTTCGCTACAGAAAAGAGAGCATCGCAGACAGGATATATTTCGGCCCTACAATAGCAACTATACTGCCTTTTCCGTTATGACTCGGGCAGAAAGCATCAAGCGTGTATCCCAAAAGCGCGGAATGCAAGAGATAGAAAAGCCTCGCAAACGACGAGAACAACTTCGCGAAATGGTACACGAAACGAGAAGGAGAGATTGAGGGAACGAGGAAAAAAGTGATTGTGGGAAAGGTCGTTATTGTGTGGGTGGTTTAGGGAAAAGAAGAGCGAGGAATGAAAATGCAACGCGAAAGATTGAAAAAAGGGTTGACCGTAGTAAAAACAAAAAATCAGACAACGTACATAGAATGAACATGATTTTAGAAAATGACATTGCAACGGTTTTTTGTCGATTGCCCTAGACATTTTTCTCATCTCCCTGAAAATCATTATCAGAATCATATCATGTCTTTTAAATGTCTTTTAAAATATTCATACTAATGCGAACGCTGACAATTAAAAACAAACAAAAATTTTTAATCTACAATTTGTTTTAAGACGAGTTATCCTTGTTATGTTGTGATTTCATTACGACGCGTAGTGTGACATACGAGAGGCTTATCGTCGAAATTCCTAAAAGCTTGTTGATATAATAGATAACTCGGAGATGAGCGATTTCGCGAGTGGGAGATTTTACGATTGTGCTCCTCCGCCTCTGCGGTACTGCCATCAATCTCCCAGCTCCTCGTTAAGATGCTCGTGTTATGTTTTCGCTGGTTGGTGTGAGAGAGAGAGCGAAGACGTAAGGGAGACGCACGTGCATATGCCTGGAGAAAAAGAGGAAGATGGAGAGAGAGAGAGAGAGAGAGAGAGATAACGAGGAGAGATATGTCCGAAGCTCATATAGAGTTGATCATGGCTTGATTTAGCTTGACGCTCTGGATTTAGAGACGCGATCGTAGGCGGTATTTGCATACCGAGATCGAGAATCTAGTATACATATATATCTCATTCGGGTGAATGAAACCCCGTGGAGAACCAATCTTCTAAAAACAATTTCGCAAGTTTTATACACTTTCCAGTATTCGTTTACTAGAAAGTTGTTTAAGAAAAGATTCTTTAAATCGAACGGTCACAAGATATTAGAGCATTTTTCGTAGAATTGTAAAAATTTTTATGACAGGAGCATTGTACAAGTTTTTTTTCGATTTTCCAGTTTTTCCATTTTCCCCTTGACATATTGACCCTTCTCAAAATTACGGAAGTTTTGTTAACCATCGGCGGTCGCTCACAGGGATTTATATATAACACGCGTATATATGGGGCATTTCATGTTATTTTGGTCACCCAAAAAAAAAATTACACAAATGTGAAAAAACCGTTTTTTTCATCTTTTTAAACATTTTAGGATAGTGACCGATGAAAAATTTCCCACAAATGATGAATGCAATAACCTTGTTTTTAGTTTTCTTCAATTTATCAATTAAAAGATGAAAAAACATTAATATTCTTACAAATAAAAATTGCATATTGAAAAAAAATCTTTTTTTTAAACATTTTAGGATTTGGACCAGGCCCTGTTTAAAACTGCAGTACACTTATCACCCAATTTTTGTAAAAATTGTTTCTAAAATTGATGTTGAACGTAGCCGAATCGGCGTAGAACGTCCGATACATAACTCGACCAAGAGACGTTCTATCAATCGAATTGTGTATAGTCACGTCGAGTTTGCGCCGTAGCTTCGCATAATGGAATTGACTTCGAAGTCCGGGGTCGAAAACCCGAGGGACCGAAACGCGACACCGTGAGCGTCTCCCAGTGGGAGATCGCAAAATAGCCCATGAAAGAAAAAATGCGCGCAAAAGAGTGAGAGAGAGAGAGAGATGGAAAGGTATATTCTAGGTCCCCAAAGTGCCCGAACGAGAGAAGCAACTCCGACTGTTCTTTAAATCTCTTTCGAGAATTGCCCGACTGACCGTTTGAAAAAACGTCGAACGTTGATTGCCAATAAAATGTGCAATGAAAAAACATTAACGATCGCACAGGGTGATTCTCGTTCAAAACATTAACGTGGGTCGCCATTCAAAAAGGATCGTCTTGTAAAAAATGTTCCATCCAAAATTTGAAAAAAAAACAAACCAAAAAAAGAACGTCACCGAAGTAATAAAATAGAGTGATTGATGTTCCGCCGTTCATCGTTATTTGCGTTTTCGTTGGACGGGGACATGGTGGAGGACATAAAATTAATCAAAAGAAATGATTAGTATCGGGACTATCTTTCGACAATAAACAACAACTCTCTTCGTCGTCTTTTTTGTCGTTTTTTTAGAGTGGATTCTTACGTTTCGAAACCTCAGCAGGAGTCAAATTTCGGCTCGAATATATGTGTGTGTGGGTTTGTGTGTATGTTCAACGTTGTTCATCAATTTCGTATGCTTTATCCTTGAGGAAATCTTTTAATCCCTGTTCAGTCAAGGCACCGTTCTCTCTCTCTCTCTCTCTCTCTCTCTCTCTCTCTCTCTTTCCCTCCATCTCTCTTATTCTCTAGCGTTCACTCTCATATTTTCCTTTTCCTCTCTCATCGTACAACCTACAGCCTTTCCACTCAATCCGTTATAGGCGTTATACCTGTTGGCCTGTTCTCATCTGAGTGACAGGATCTTAACGAGCATCTGTGTATATATGTATATGTATACCTGTGTACTATGTTATTGGACGATGATGCTGCGTGGCGTTGTTGCTCCTTTACTACATCGCTTCAGTTTATATATGCTGCTGGGTAGAATGAGTCGACTCTCGACAGGATTCTCTAGAGCGATAACCGTTCCACACCCTCGGGTTTGTAATGTGCGTGCGAATAAACAAGAGAAGAAGCGAAATGAAAAAGAAGGAGAGAGAGAGAGAGAGAGAGAGTCTTGTTAATAAATTTATCGAAAGTACTCAATTAACTTTCGCCACTTCGTCTTCCCAGAATATTTTCTACACAAGTATTTGTTATTATATTAGAAAAACATGGGCTTCAGATTTGTTAAATAGCAATCCAATTTTTATGAAATAATTTTGTCTCGATGCAAATGTTAAATTTCATTAAAAATTGATAATGTCACTTTTTTCCATGCATATTCATTAGTTTTTATATTTCGAGTCATTTTAATTGAAAATATAGGACGTGTCCGTTATTGAATCATTGTATTCCTGTCTTCTGGATGGTCAAGGGTTGGAGATATTTGTATTCGTGGCCCTTACGAACCGTGACTCGTCAGGAAAATCTGAGACGTCTTTTCTACCGTACCTTGACCATTTCGTTATGTCTTTCTCGCAGCCACTTTTCCTCAGGATAAATGCGGCAAGAAAAATATTATCTGACAAATGAGAATCTTTTCGTCTCTCTCGAATGACGCAATTCCAAAATTCAAAACCACTTTTTCATAAAGGAGTTTAAAAAAAGGTTCACAATGCGAACCTTTTTTTAAAATTACAATTAACAATGATTTTAAATAACTTTTCGTTCAAATCTTAGATGACTCTAGTATTTTTCCAGCGAGACTCGAGAGAAAGAGAGAACGAATCAAAAATTTCAAGTAGACGTGTCCCTGGGGTTCAAGTGCTTGAAGCAGGGTTCCGAAAATTCTGTGAGTCTCTGCATTTTTCTCCCGCATATTCGAGTGGCAGAGCAGTCCGAGTCTGAGAGGATATATAAACATTCGAAACCCGCTCCTCGAAATATCTTTTTTTTTTTTCGAAAAATCGTCGTCTCGTCGCGAGTGCTTCTTGCGACGCGACGTCGTGAACCATTATCTCTCATCGGCGCCAGCTGAATTCGAAGAGTTCATAGGATCGCGAGTCCTAGGCGGTGAGTCGAAGCAGAGAGAGAGAAGGAGAGGGGAAAAAGGAAATAAGTAAATAAGAAAAAAGAAATCCGTCGAGTATCCTGCTGTTGTTGCAGCTGAAGGTCAGAAGGGATCGAAGATACGGAAAGAGACAAGGGTTTTCAGGGTCTGGTCGTTGGAAGCCTCGTGTTCGCACCACAGGAGGTATCACCAGGCTTTCTCGCATAACCCCGCGGACCATCTTGGACTGGGACGAAGAACCCGGTATGCACTGGCTCTCTCGTTCTCCCTGCGAACGAGACGACTCTTGATGACCTGACTCTCCAGCCTGGCTAACCCTCTTGCTGACCCCTGGAAGGAAAAAAGAAACCTTCGTCCTTCGTCAGAGTGATAAATCGTCAGTGACAATACATCCTCGTGCATGGCTCTTGGTCATTCTCGGTTTTCTCGCTGTCACGTGGCAACGAATCCATTGCCAACATCCAGAATAAGTGAAAGACTCCGCGAGATCTTTTGAGGTTTCACGGCTTTTACACGAGAAATACATTCCTAGAATTACTACCAGGGATGGCACAATTACTATTCTCTATTCTTCCATTATTGATGAAGTCTCGCGAAATTCAGTCGCAGATGTCCTCTGGTATTTGTCTCTCTCGTGCTCATCCATGTTCCTCGAAACTCTCTCGGTACTGTCTACGTGGCAGATGCAATTTTTTCTCCATCAATTCGCCCTCCATCTTTCGCGTACCGTTGAAAGATCTTTCGCCCCGTTCGAATTTCTTCATTAGGAATTCGATCCAACCAGAACGAACTTTATTTCCTCCCTCCCGTTGCCTATCGGTGTATTTACTCATTTCCTAGGCTTTGTGAGCCAGGATAGAATTTCCTGTCAGCCTGTCTCGTTACGATTCGACAGCTCACCACATGTCAACCGTTCATGCTCGTTCTATGTACCCAAGCTTGAACTGTATTATGTATATGTGTAGTCGGTTACGACGTCATGTAGGTACTGTGCACGCGACGGGTCAATCAGAGCTCCATCTGTCAGGGGGTAGCACTGTGACTAACGCGTTGCGACGATGACAAGCTCCCTTGCAGCGGAAAATCAAGAGATGAACGTGTCGTTCCTCGTAATTCTTGATTATTGGGTTTGACAATCTTATCGATTTTAATAGCATTTCGATGTTTCGGTCAAGATTGACCCAATTGATTTTTATTCCAACATAAAATGTCCCTTTACCAACGTCATTTTAGAAGACAAATGTCCCTTCAGCTATTCTTTTTAGGATGTTCAATTAGGTTTAGAACTTACTAGCAAACCTTTGGTCAAACAATATAAAGTGCTAAATTTAGTTATCCTTGATCCACTTTCAACCAAATTTCCAAGAAATATTATTTTCCAAGAAAAAAGATCTAAATATAATCAATATTTGCCAAGGATATTCTGCAGGAATATTTTCCATAAAACGAAGCTTTGTCTATGAGATGGAATAATCGATAATTATTTCGGGTATTTGAAGATGATGATTTTTTTATTTAGCAATAATGCGAGAATGAATCAAATTCAAAAAACATCATCGATTGCCATTATTTCGTCAGAATAACATTCGAATTCGTGACCGTCTCTAATGTACAACATGTAGACATATACGTGCTTCTGTCTACCGTTGTTGGATACATATACGTACAGGAGTGTGCACAGAGGGGCGATCAGAGACAATATTATCTTAGCCTCGCATCCGGGAATCCGTGCGTGTCCCTCGCCGGGACGAGATTTACTTTGGAGAAGTTCGCGTTTTAGCTCGTCCCTTCTCCTCGCCCTCGTGCTTTATCCGTCTGCCACGATTTTCTCCTCGCTCGCCTGGATTCTTCCTCCCCTCAATGCGTCGACGAAACGAATAAACATTTCTCAATCTTGGTCTGGCGATGTAAAAAAAAAACAAATTTATAAAACTTGTTTTTTTTTGTCTATCAATGTAAACCGTAATAAAAAAGAAACGTCGGATGAATCTGGCATTCGACGTTGCTGGATATATATACGCATAGTTATATCTTTTTTCGACTCGTGCTCGCATCTCCGCTCTCCTCGTAACGCGCAGCCATTAAGATTCCCCGCGAACACCATTTTATTTCACTTCGCGCCCAGCGACAAATTATGTCTCTCTTTCACGCTCTTTACCCTCACTCGCTTCTTCGACCATAACTGGTTAGTCGCAACTTCCAGCGTGTGATAACGAGCGGAAATAATAATATTTCAAAGAAATAACATAAAAATAAATGTATATATATATATTTTTTTTGTGGCCACGAGTCTCTAACGGCGGGTACGAAAATCCATGTTTAATCGCACTAATAAAATGCTCGAAGCGAGGAATAAAGGGACTTGACGTATGTAGTTATCCGTTTAATCGTGGCTTGATTCGTTCTTGAGAAAAGTATCAATTATCCCTCGACTCGAGTTTATCTGGGATAAGAACAAATAGCACGTCCTTGGTCCCCTCTGAAGACATCTTTCTCCTCCGACGATCGCTATTTACCTCTCGACTTTGCGAATCTATCCGATGTTTTGTTCGTATTTCATTTAACTTCCACAAAGCAAATACCCGTTGTAAGAAACATCGGAAAATCTAAGAAACAGACGGTGCTCGAAGTTTTAAAACTGTCAGCCGTACGTAAAGCCACGACGAAACTTCCAAGAAGAAAAAACAACGAGCACACCCTGGATTCTCGTCTTACACACTCCTGTGGCGTAATCCTTCCGGCGAATGAACGCGCGTGTTGTAAAGTTGTCGACTCCGGGACCGTTAAACTCGGGTTTGGGAAAGACCGAAGACGAGGATTCGAAAGACGAAAGAATTACGACCGAACCACCGATAGAGAGAGAGAGAGAAGGGTAAGAAAAGAGGAGAGAATGACAGGAAGCCAGAATGAGGGAAGTTTGATAAAACGAAGAAAAAAGATTACGAACCGAACGAAACTGACGCGTTTCCGAAAAGTCCCTCATCGCTTTCGAGTCAGTCTAATCCAACGATTCTTCCCCCGTGACTCTTGTGGGTAGAAGTGACAGTCGGGCTTGTGTGTAGCATTAGAGAAAGGGGAAACGCTTCATGAGAGAGTAATACGTCGTTTCACGAGGGAAGAGGCGACGTAAAATTATGTTCCATGTGGATCACGTGTCCCGTAGGAAGTTTTACGCCTTCCTGTTTGCTTCGAGACGAGCTTTCACAGCGCGCACACTGGTGAACTTCGTTAAAGAAAGTCTCTCTTGGCTGGAGGTTCACGAAGTCGCTGAGAGGACTTTATGCTGTAGAGGGCGCATCGCGTAGGACGACTTATGGGTTATTCAAGAGAACTCGGCTTACTCGAGTCTCTCGTGCTCGCAGGACACAATTCTCTCTCTCTCTCTCTCTCTCTCCCTCTCTCTCTTTCTTCGTTCGATATATGCTAAACAGGAAGGTCCGTCGCGTCGTTTATTACCTGCCAGGAAAGCTGCGGGATCGAGGACTTTACGTGCGCTCAGCAGTCTCCTCGATGTATACGTGTATGGGGTTGTGCATGAAGCTTGCTTGATGCACAGGGGAATTATTTTGCATACTGTATGTAGATGGAAGTCAAGCTGCGGATAGGCCCATGAAGGCGCGTCTACGCGCGAAATATAACGACGACGAGGACGACGAGGACGACGACAACGACGACGCTCGGGCGCGTCGACTCGGCGTCTCGTGCATGCATGGCTTTGAACACTTGGACACTCGTGTTCGTCGTTCTCTCGGACTCCTCGTGCGGCTTCCCCTTCGGACACGTGGTGGTAGAATCGAGAATACATGGTATTATAAAGTCTGAGTCAGGAGTCTTTGGGAAAGGATACGCGATGGGGAGCGTACGGGAGAGTAATAGTGCACGATATAGAGTGATTAAGGAAGTGAAATATGCCACGTATATATGTACGTATTTATACGGTGCAAACGAGGGAGTTGCTGTGGCGAGCCCTCGCTTACATATTTGCAATTTGAGGAAATCATATTTTCCGGAGCTTTTGAGGTTTCCGGTGGCTTTCCTCGCGTCTGACACTTCACCTATTTTTCACAGTATTCAACTTTGAATACTTAAAAATTATTTTTTACGTATCAGGGAATATTTTGATAATATTTGTCTAATTTTTTGCAAATTTGTTTTTTCAAACTGTTGATAAATATTAAAATATTTTATAATATCATTTAATAATCAATAAATTTTTTATAATTTTCATTCTTTTGGTTTACACTATTAGTTAGTTTTTAATTTTAAACTATTCTTTTTTATTAGAAAAACAAGTGAAATATTCGAGTCAGCCACTAAATTCGTCCATGAATAATACCATGACGAGCTTTCCACTTTTTAGTTCATGAATAATACCGTGACGAGCTTTCCACTTTTTTCCAGATTTCATCCATTTTATTCAAGCAAAAATGCAATACGATGTCACGTGTGCTTATTCCGTGAGTCTTAAGGGAGAGCCAGCAGCAAACTCTCAGACGTTCTTTACCACTCTGTTCTCCATCTCCATCGTTCCCTTTCCACCTCTCTTTTGTACGTGTGTACATACTCTCTTCCGCATATGCCCTCCTTCCGGCTTATGACTTTCATTGGGTCGTGCTACAGCGGCAATAAATAAAATAAAGTGACTCGCCTCTCGCTGGACGCAACCTCTTGGAAAAATTCTTCCATTCCCCACGTCTCTCTCATTCCTTCTACTCGATCCACGAGAGCTAAATAATAAATTACATCTTCCTGGTATATTATTGTGTTTTATTGAACGAGATTATTCGAGAACGCGACCAAACTTCCTTAAAGATCTGTCGTACGTTTCGCTCGCTACGGGAAACCTTTTGTGGAATAAATATAAATAAAGATCCTTCGAGAAACATATCCGCAATATTACCATTGTACTTTTAGCCAGTATCCCATTACGTTTCTCTAGTCACGATAGATGGCGCTTTACAACACGTATAATATCCATGACACGTTTTCCACCCTCGTCTCGCGACACGATCTTCCAGTCCTTTTTTTTCATGACAAATTTAAACTCGCTGTCAATAGAGACCCCATGGATGAAAGTTGAACTCGTACACATTGCCATTGAAATAGATGCTGAATTTCGTCGCATTATACTTTGAGCAAAGCGAGAATTCACGGTTGGGTTTCGTATTATGAACGGGCGTCGATACGTACAAATCCAATATTCCATATTATTATTATGATTATTTCTCGTGGCGACCCGACTCACAGGGTTCGTTTCTTCAGGGCTCAATCCTTTATATATATATATATATATATATATATATATATATATACAACTTCCCAAGTCCCCTCCGTCATTCTTTCTCTGCCTCCTACGTCTCCACCGTTCTTTTTTTCCCTCCATACACTTTATTTTTATTCTTTCTCTCTTCTCGCTGGGCCTCCCTTTTGAAAGTCTTGGCGCGTCAACGGGTCTTACCTTCCTCGTTATATTGAGCCTCGCGTGTACACCACACCGAGGTGTGTATATAAGGATATGGCTCCGCGCCACATCGAGAGGAAAAGAGAAGTTTTATTTTACATTTTATTTCTTTCCGTTTTTTGAACGGAGTGGGGCAAGTAGGTGTCGGGTTGCTCTGGGCCCAAGGGCCTATGGATTTATATGTATATATATGTATGTACAGGTATGCATGGGACGAAGCATAACGGTGTTGAACCCTACAACCTCCATCTCGTTCTCCCTCTCGCTCGCATTCATCTCGATGAAACGAGAGAAGAATAAGAACAAAGACAGAAACGTTTTTTTTTTACGATTTTTTCGCTCATGTCCATTATACAATTGGCGATTCTCGCATTCGCTTCGTCTCTCCTCGCTTTCGTTTCACTCGAGTGTCAAACGTTTCATGAATACCAGTATTTTGACAGCTGGGGACACGGTTCTTGGCTGTGCGAAATCTTCTCGCCGGGTGTTCTTTCACGCCTCCTAAAGCTCGACGGAGAAGATACGCATGCGCGTGTGTACACATATTTTGTAGACACACGTGTTCAATCATTCGATTCGATTCGTCACGTAAGTTTGTGTTACATTCAAACAATTGTTTACTATTTCTTTGAATTATTGCCATCTCACTTATTTTCGTATATTTTCATAATCAGAATCGGGCTTAAAAGTATCTGGGCGATGAGATGTAGGTCAAATAGTTTCAAAAAATGTTTCATCGTACGTGCGCTTTGTAATGGCAGTATGAAAAAAGTTGGAATGATTGCAGTGCCAACACTAGGTGGAATTCTCATTAAGAAGATGGAGTTGAACAATAACACGGCTTTCACCGTATTGTTGATCTTAATTCGAGATGGTGATAAACGGGAGAATTTTCTTTTTCGCGAGGTATTTTGATATTGTCTTTTTTTTTTTAAGAAAGAACGATTATCGGAATTTCGGAGAGTAGATATATACACGATATATATTTCAAACGTGCTCTATTCCCAAATGGGATCCTCGTCCGCATTACCCGAGCTTAGTTTTCCTCTTCCTCTCTCTGTCTCTCTTTCTCTCGCACAAACTCTTTTCCCTTTTATCCTTTTTTGTCCCTATTTCCTTCCTTCCAATCTTCATTTCGCGTGTCAACGACGGGTACGGCCGGAACATCGTGACTCGAGAGAACGTTCAAAAAGCTCGAATAAGGAAGTGTTCGTGTCTCGGGAGTCGTTTCCGAACTCGATCCTTTATCTTAGACGACGGAACTGTATATATGTATACAATACATACACCCTAGGAACTTTTAGCAGCCGTTGCTGTATATATCCGTGTACATATACTCATATATACATATGTAAAGTATATATCTTCGATACTGCGGAAGATGGTGTAGCACTCGTGGGGGTTGTTTCCGAGAAGGTGAGAATAAGACGAAGACACGGGGACCAAAGTTACGAAGCTTGGAACTTTTAGTCACGAGAACATGAGAGAAACTAGAGAGTTTCAGTAGAAAGGGACATCAAGAGGTAAAGAGAGGAAGTGGGATACATTCAGAGTAAAAGAACGTTTGCGTAAAAATTCGCCGAGACAATATTGCCAATAAAATGAAAATAAAAAATAAAAACTAGGGCTCATATACCGAGTGTCGTTTTGAATTAGACACTCGACTTGTTCCATGCGACGTACGATGGCAGATTTTTGATATTGTTATTTATGATAACGGAGGAAATTCTCGCGAGGGAAACGGGGGAAACGAAGTTACTCTCGCGACACCCGGTATATTTCTACAGTATTCCATTAAATCTCGACACCCGGTATATTTTCTTCCCGTTACAGTTTAACATCCGATGTATTAATGTTCGGTATAAACATAGGACACTTCGTATATCCTGGATTCCGTTCGACTAAGAGGGACACCCGGTACATAGATTCTTAGAATCTTATAGTCCGCAATGGTGGCGGTAGTGGCGTGATCTTTTTATAACATATATTTACACGGCATAGCGCGGAGCAACTGCAAATGCGAGGAAACGGGGGAAACAGGGTTACTTTCGCGACACCCGGTATATTTCTTCAGTATTCCATTAAATCTCGACACCCGGTATATTCTGTATTCAATAAAATTGTAGATCGAGTATATTTCTCAACCCGTTACAGTTTAACACTCGATATATTAGTTTTCGCTATAAACATAGGACACTTCGTATATTTTGTATAGCGTTCGACTACAAGGGACACCCGGTACATAGATTCTTAAAATCTTATAGTCTGCGATGATGGCAGTGGCGGCGTGATCTTTTTTATTACATATATTTACACGGCATAGCACGGAGCAACTGCAAATGCGAGGAAACGGGGAAAACAGGGTTAATTTCGCGACACCCGGTATATTTCTTCAGTATTCCATTACGTCTCGACAACCGGTATACTCTGTATTCAATCAAAAATTGTAGATCGAGTATATTTCTCATCCCGTTACAGTTTAACACTCGATATATTAGTTTTCGCTATAAACATAGGACACCGTACATCCTGTATCCCGTTCGACTGAAAGGGACACCCGGTACATAGATTCTTAAAATCTTATAGTCCGCGATGGTGGCAGTGGCGGCGTGATCTTTTTTATTACATATATTTACACGGCATAGCGCGGAGCAACTGGAAAGGCGAGAATCTACCTGGAAAGAGACTCGTACTTTATGCGCTCCCGCTCAAACGCAAAGAGATGCTTACAGGTAAGGCCGCACGCTCGTTCGCACTAATACGTACGAGCCGCACCCGTGCTCACTGCCAATGAGTGCGCGATTGTATGTACCTATAGAGCTCGGAAGGTGCAGCCTCCGGCTGCGGACTGTACAGACGTAAAATCGAGCAAAAGAGCTCCAAGTGACGCGGTGTAGGTACTCCCCCGCTCGTGACAATTGTGTCTGGCACCGGTACTCCCTCAAGGGTCGACGCCTTCGTTGAAAAGGGCTGTTTCTTTGCTTCCCTCTCTTTAAGGCTTTCTTCAATCCCAACTCTTTTACTCTTTTACTCGATCTCGCTCTCTCTCGCTCCCTCTTGCACACACAGACACACACACATGCAGACAGACATACAGACACACATTAGGCCCTTTGGCCGCCTGCTTTACTAAAGCCAGACTTCAAAGGATCTTCGCTACGCGCCACCTATCGCTCCCTATGTATCGCACGTTCGTATATACATATATATAGGTATGTTTAGCGTTATTAAAATCGCGTAATACACGTACCAATGAATCTTTTCATTCGCGTCTTTGTAAAAAAACACGCCCAAGTTGCATTCTACACATACAGATTCCGACTTGTTAACGAACATTGCTCGGCGATTATAGAATCAAAGTATATCTGAATGGAAATACTGTGAACGGACACTTTTTTCAGCTTGATAATTAAGAAACTGGAACCTGAATTGCGGAAGTAATAAGTACTTTGAAATGTTCGTGAAACTTTATATCTATATACATTAGTAACGTCGTTCTATTATCGCCTCCTTGAAACATTAGTTTTTACCAAAAACGAAACTAATTTTAAGGAAAAGGAAACAAACACCTCCCAAAAAAATAGTTCGATTAAATTATGAAAAATTATTTTATAATAATTTAATAAATTTATTTATATTAACTCGTACACTGTTGAATGGGAAATTTTAATTGGGTGTGCATGCAAGGAGTATCATACGATGTAAATGAAAAGTGCCATTTCATTGGAAACGATCAATGATACTAACAAGGTCATTTACCGTTGCCTTCACTCCCACACCCTGTGCTCATCAGTTATACGTGTATTTCCATGCCGAGGGAGATTCTCCTCGATGGAGGGAAAGCTTGAAGCTCCTCCTCTCTCTCTCTCTCTCCAGGTTCTACCTCGTGTAATTGCACGGAAGAAGAGTCAAAGGGAAGGCGACACCGGTGTTGTATCCTACAGGCGTAGCAGCGACACGCCACACTCCGGCGAGTATACACAGAGTGATGAGAGAACAAGGGCCACGTAGATGCAAAAACCGGTAACGAGGTCAGAAACACGAGGCAAAGCTATCTGTACTAAAGAGGTCGCAAACGAGAGAACAACGACGTATATATAGTAGTAAGGGCAAAATAAAGCGAAGATGACGAAGAAAGAGAAAAAGATGAAAATACATGTTGATAAAGAGGGTCACGCGCGAAGGGAGGCAAATTTAATTTCTCCCTGGTAGGTTATAGGAACACGAGTAGAGGAATACTCTTTGGGATTCGCGCCTCCGTACGATAAATGGCGACGTTATAAATATCTCGTCGAGCGGGTCGGAGGTCACGCTGTGCCTTTGCTAACCCTCGATTCGCTTCACAGAGAAAGGTATGTACGAGTACACTTGTACATATATGTATATCTATACCTATATAATATATACGACAGGGTCAGGGGAGCATGATTAAACTGAGAATCGAAGGCCTCCCTCGCGGACTCCTCGACGTTACACGAAAATCGACCACATCAGAGAGGTTCCTATCTGCGCACTGGAATATCCCGAGCTCGACGCGAATGGCAAGGGAAACAAAATCGAGAAAAGGCCGTAGGTTCTTTGCTTCCTCTCGCTCTCTCGCGTACGGACACGAACGCATTGTGACTCCTGAATACGGGCGAAACGTTACTGAGGTCGTGATGGTCGTGCAAGGGGCCTTTCGTGAGGCGATATCTGATGCAGAGAACCGGTAAAGGCCCCGGTGAGGGCAGAGAAACGAACGAAAGGGAGCCACGGAGACAGTAGAACTCGTATACACGATCCTCATCCTGAATACATGTATACATACGCCGATAGTAAGAACTACAGAAGCTCTGCGGGGCCAGCAAGATCACGGAGAGCTCGTGAATAAAATACAATACAGAAACTGTATGCCGGAATAGCGAGGAAAATGGCCCAGGCTGATTAAATCGACCAGACAATTGTTATTAAAACTTGCTGCTCAACACAATTTTTTATTTGTCACTTTCATTTCTATCGAGATAAAAAACATTACTGAATTTATACAATAAGTTGTATATTTAAAAACATGATTGAATTTATTTTTAAAGACAGCGACTCAATATTCTGTGGAATAAAATAAATCTTTATCAAAGTTGGTCGTATGAATTGGAGATTATTAATATATCTTGTAAAAATGTCAAAAAATATATTATCGAATAGTTCGTGCAGCGAATATTAATTTATAAATTGCGATGGTTTATTATTTATTAATTGCGCCGAATCACGCGCAATGCTAGTAAAATTTACGAAGGGACCTAATTCGAAATGTGATACAAAATGTTATTCTCCAAATATATTGACAACTCGTCCTTAAGTGGTCCGATCATGACAACTCTCTCCTTCGTAGTACGATATAGTATACTCGCGATCATGCTGACTTCTGGTCGGGGACCAGCATTGTCCTCTCGAGTTATTTAAAAATCCACTCGTGCTTCGTTAAGCGTTCTCACTATCAGATAATACCTCTACAGGGCGAAATAGCACGACGAAGGGCTCGGTGTATCTCACGGTACATGGGTGCTCGAACGTAGGTGGGCTTCCGTCCCTCTCGTGTAGAACTCCAAAAAAAAGAAGTTAGTCACAGTGTACTAGTATAACATGTATATATGTATACAGGGAAGAAAAGGTTGAGGGTGTCTTGGAGCTTCCATTGGCCCTTTGGACCTTTTCCGTGCGCCTCGTGTCCTCCTTGTGGCTGGCTTCTGTTTCTCCGCTCCATGTCGCAATATATATATATATATATATATAAGTATTTGCCAGCTTGCCTCTTCCCTTAGTTCGCTTTCTTTTCCTTTTTTCCCCTCTTGCATTATGTTCTTTTTCTTCACTTTTTGCGTTCGTGTTCTCTCATGTGTATATATATATATATATATATATATATATATATATACTGGACATAATAGGTGGCTTCCGAACTTTCGAGATCGCTACCAACCCACCAGGTACATAGTCGCGACGAGATACTGGAAGAAGAGAGCGTGAGAGAGGGAAGAAGAGAGGAGAGAAACTTATTGCCACAGGGTGGAAAAAACAACCGATCGTATCTCAAAGAAGAGTCCGACCCCGGCAAATAGTGTCTGAGAAAAAAACTGTCTTACTGCTTGCGGTTTTACGGTTTTCGATATATTTCTTACGTATTTCCCAAGTTTTCTTTACTACGCAGAGCTTTGATGTCGCTACGACAAAGATATATTTTCATCGAGCTCCGTTTATTTTGCAAACTCTTGGAAAAATTTCTCCCAAGATCGACTTCAGTCTTTTTATTTACTTTCGAAATCGTTTTGAAAAAAATTTCCTCGTTATTGCCAAAATTCCCAATGTTTCTCGCGTATTATCATCAAGAAAAATAATAATGAATAAAAAGAAAAACGTTCAGTGGGAGGTGCTCGATCGAGGTGACGTACAATCGATTAGATATACATAGTATAGTATATATGTATTAATATGTACTTATAACAAGGGGTTTGTACGACGAACTCGAGCGGAGTAATACACAGAGCGCAAACCTAATTTAACTTTGAGGCGAGAGAGATAGGGCGAGCCCTATGGCGTTGAACAATGAACAAAGCGTGCCGCGATATCATGCCGACAATAGCCTCTCTACAATGTGTATCTTCTTCTCCCACCCATGAATCTATACGTACATCCACCCACACACACACACACACACACACACACATACACACACACACACACACATAGTTATAAATAGATAATATCTATTATAAAATCAGAGAATAACATTGGCCATTCCGTGACAATAAGCACGTAATGACGTAATCCGTTCCGTGACTTTAGACACTCCGTGACTTTAGCCAAGTCCCTAAAATTACGATAAATTTGAGTTTTTTTTAAGAAAACTTGAACTTCCTACTTTTACCCAAATCGCTAAAGCCAAGAAGAACTTGATTTTTGTTAAAAAAAAAAGATTTTCGAAAAAAATGTATTGTTTTTATAATTTTTTCTGTGTGTGTGCTGCGTGCCTATTGCCCTATTGTATGTGTACTATGAGTGCAATGAACACTGCGAGTGGTGTAAATTTTGTGCATTGACACTTCTTCAATTATACTACACCCTTGATCGTGTTTATGGCGATGGGTGAACATTGTTGAGACGTAGACCTCGGTATGTTACCGAAATATAAGGATTGAAAAAATTGTCCGATTCCAGGGGGAGATCTCACGGGTATGGAAACTTGCGTGTTGTAAGAGAACGAGACGGGGATGGAAAATACAAAAATGGAAGATAAACGATATAGGGTGTAGGTGTAAGACAGAGAGTGTCGTGAGTCATGGACACCATCTCTGTCTCGTACCATACGTTCTTTCGCGCGATATCCGGATACGAAACCTGTATTCCAGGACTGCTTCTCTCTATCTTGTTCACTTCGTTCCCGCAGCATCCTACGTTTTCCGTCTTACTTTCGTTCCTAACGGTCTCTCTTCCTCTCTGTCTCTCTCTCTCTCTCTCTCTCTCTCTCTCTCTCTCTCTCTCTCTTCGTTCCTTGATAAATAAGGGCCCAGCATCTTCTCGTTCCACCTCTCCCTCATTGATATCGGACAAACAATATATAGTCGACCGTCACGAAACGTTCCGGTCTTCTCCCTACGGCTCATTGGAAGGGCCTCCGTTATCGGTGGAGAGAAATCGGTTAAATTTACTGTAAAGGAAAAAAGAGAGAAACAACATAAAATGCTCTCCAATTCGAGAAATCGTAAGATGAAACAAGATTTTAACTCATTCCCATTTCTCTTCGTTCCTCCTTTTTCTCCTTTCTTTTTCCTTATCACACGTTGGATACTTGACACCTTCGAGGTTACAACAGAAGCGATATTTCTTCCTCTCTTCGTGTTCCATAACCGAAATACAAATGTCGAGATAAGAGCGAAGGGGAAAAAATACTTGGCTCTAAATCACGAATATTTTGATCTCGTAGTATTACGATATCGTTTTCTGGATATATAGCCTTACAAGCCCGAATGTAACGCGATATGTAACGTCGGTACGAAGAATTCCAAGCATGTCTTATCGTGAAAATATTCTTTATGTTTACAGGCCTCCAGGCTGAATTGTATTACGTGAGGGAAGGAGTTATCAATGAATATGCGATCAAGTTCGTTGTACCGGTACCAGCTCAGGTGCACAAGCTCCATTTCACCTGGGAAAATCTCGCTGGGAGACCGGTAAGTTAACGTTTGTAACAGATTTTTTTAGTAATTTCATTATTTTCATTATCGTCGTACAATCTTGTTCTTTTTTCCAACACGACCATAAACTCCCGAGAATCGAGATACTTTACGCCAGTCCCTGTTTCTGTTCTGGTACTGCTCTCCTTATACCGCAATCCTTTTTTCCATTTGGCAAGAGCAAAAAGTGTGAAGAACAAAGGTAAAAAAAAAAGGAAGAAACTTACAGCGATAGTTTCTCGTTCTCTCCCTAGCTCAATTACTACTGAGCACAAATTCTTATATCTATATGTAAAATATATAATATTATACGACGAGAATGGCATTAAGGTATTGCTCCGTTCAAGCTTGAACGGAGATCGAAAGCTACATTCGATATTGCTGCTAAGAGAAGGACCGAGTCCGTCAGCGCCGTATTTTTCTATTTATGTATATATATATATATATATATATATATATATATATATATATATATATATATATATATACATAAATAGAAAAATACGGCGCTGACGGACTCGGTCCTTCTCTTAGCAGCTTATATATAAATATGTGCATCCTTCTCTCGGAACATCCTTTACGAGATGAGACGAGAATACGCGGTTACATTTACCTCGGTCACCGAGGCATATCGCGTTCCTCGTCGTTGACTTTCCGCGGCTTCTCTTTCCTCAACACTCGCAATAACATATATATATATATATATATATATATATATCGGGAAATTTATGTACATAAAGAAGAGAAGAAACGAGATTCTCCCGATGGGCCAGAGTTCCTCAAGCAGTTACGCGCGCCCGCAAAATAAAAAAAAATTACAATAATCTGCCTACAAATCCGCACGTTTCACGGGCATTCTTCGTATTCGTTTTTACGGCGTCCATTCGTTTCCATCAACCGTACGTTAGTTATTGCGATAACTGTGATTTTGTTTTTCATACAATCCTGGTATGAAAAAAAATTAGTTGGTCTGGCTACTTAAAAAAAGATTGTAGATTACCTCGATGGATATTATTAAAAATTTAATGTTTATTTGGTTGAACTTGAAACGAGTTCTGACGAATTTACTATAAATGGTCCAAGGATACCGACCCTTTTTTTAATCAATGAAAAAAGTTGCTTCCATGGTTCGATCCACTTCGCGACATTGCATGAATGGCGCTTGTACTTACGACCCCCTTCTTTCATTTGGCCTCGTTGGATCGCGTTCCGTATGATCAAAAAACAATGATGAAAAAAAATACGAACAGGAAAAAAGGAAGAACGGTGCGTTGGATAAAATCAATTAAGGGAGTGCGCGTTGCGCGTCGGGCGTGTGTATGGGACGCGCGAGTGGCTCGTAAAGTATGCGACACTCGCTTGAAACGCCCTGTCGGATTGACTCGTCGCGAGGAAGGAAGGGAATAAAGATCAGCGCGCATTGGAGCGAACAAGAAGGCGCTCGCGCGCGCGTGAGTTCTCCTCGCGAGGAGTTAAAAGAATGAAGAAAAAAAGGGACAGGTCCTTCGAGCGAGTAGGACAAAGTGGTCGAACCACTTCTTCTCCAACGTTCTCTGTCGTTTTCCTCTGTCACTTGTCGCCTTCTCTTTCACTCCCGCGCACGTTCGAGTTTCAATCGCCGCGAGAGTCGAAAAGAGAGGAGGAAGAAGAAGGAGAGGAGGAGGAAGAAGAGAAGAGAAGAGTGACGGCCCGTGCCGCGACATCAGTCACCCTGGCGACAAAATCGCGTCCTTTCTCGGAGAACCCTTTAAACGAAATCGACCTGTCCGTCAAACTGAGAACTGGACCGACTGGCATGCAGGAAGCTGCACGAGAATCACGCAACAGATACGCGGAAAGTCCGAAGAATTTGATCGAGCGAGCCTAAGACCGTTTTATCGCCTACCAAAGTGTTATTAACCTGGAATCTTGGAAATACAGACAACTACGAATCGTCGTATTCATAAAAACATTACGCAAATTCAAACTTTACTTCCTCGTAATTTTTTGTCCAATCGCGAACAATCCTTGTTCCATGTGCTAGTAGCTTTTTCATTTACAAACGCCATCAAAGTCTCGAGTCTTACTCCCCGTTCATCATAAATTCAAACATAGATCTATCGATACTTCGTTAGCGCAGAAAAAACTTCCTCCGTGATAATCCCACATGTGCTGTGGATGGACAAACGTATTTTTCACGAAACAAACCGTTCATGTACACCAACTGCTATTACGTCTGAAGTTTCCTGGTGAGAAATGGTAATTGCTTTGAACAGCTACGGGAAAGAATAAAAGCTCTTGGACAAAGTACACAGGCAGCATATATACATAACGTGCACCGTGGTATGTTTGCCCAGCGTGAAAGACAGACTTGAGCACGATGTAACTAGCTTCCTCCTCTACCCCTGGAGAGACCTCGATAGCTCCAGAGTTCCCAGGAAATCTCTTGCTCTTCACCATCGTAAAATAGCCAGAGTGTTGAGCGCTGTTCGCTCCTTCACTCGGTGAAATCTGTTCGAAGCACCAGCTAGTGGATTCGTTGGTTTATCCATCGAACACCCAGGGACCGGTAAAGAGCCTTCTCGAGGCAAAGCGTGATGGAAAGAACACGAGCTTTACTATACACACTCGTATTTCTTCCTACAAACTCTTTCCTATACTGTCTGTTGAACCGATCAGGAATACTCGAGAGCTCCATAATCAGCTGCCACCGTAACCACGCGAGCGGGACAGACACTCCGAGCTTCCTGGTTCCTCGTGGTCCCACGTAGACCACCAACCGATTTTAACTTTTCCAACTATTTGCTGTTTCGCGATTCTTTCATAGTTAATAATATTTTCCCTGATGGCAAATTACTCGATCGTTCAAAAATTGATGGAAGCAGATTCCTTTGATAAAAATGAATTGACGCATTGGAACGTTTGAAACTTTGATCGTTTGGGAGAGCTATGGAAAATACCGTATCGAATGATATTAAACGATTGGACGGAGAAAAGGTTTGAAAAGTTAAAATTGGTCCGCGCATGCTCGTGACGGTGTTCCTCACCCCATTCGTATTTCGCTTTAACATGTACGACTTACGTTGGGTGTGCAGTAAGAGTCAGTCGTTCCTTCGACTCGAGGGTGAGCTTATTGCTCAGACTTTGCTTTATCCACTCGCTCGCTCTTTTGCCAAGAGCGAAAATCGCCTTCCAAGAATATATCTCGCACGATTTTTTTTTCTTCCTCGGTCGGTCTTTCTCTCAATTCGTGCTCGAACGCTCGAGATTATAGGAAGTCAGAGCGAGAAAGGAGTCCCAGTGCAAACTCACTCTGTATACACTGCTCTACTCGATACTCCGGAGCACAAACTCTCGAGATTCTCTCGTTCCCTCTCGCGGTAGTTCGAATGTTTTGCCAGTTACGATGTGGTAGATCGTGATGACCGGAGCTCCCTCTAGCCTTGCTCGTTTCTTCTTTCTTTTCTTCTTACTCTTCATATTTCTCTTCTTATTCTCCTTTCTCTCTCGGTCGAGAAGATCTTTTGCGCAAACCGAGATGCCCCGAGTACACAGGAAGATACACGAGAATATATATACATAGATACGCCAAGAAGGAAGAAAACAAGTATCTTGCTCGGTTTTCTCTCCTTCTTCGCCACTTTTGCCGTTATGACGTGGTAAATCGCGGCCCTCCTCTTCTCTCGCTCTCACCAACCCCCTCGACTTTTATACAACGAACATTCTTCTCTTTCTCGTTCGCTCTCTTTTTCTTGTTCAACTTCTTTCGAAGCCTTCGCGGATGTTACTATTCTACCTTTGTTTTCTCGTATATCGTTTTTCCAGATCTTACCGGAGCCATACAGTGGTTTACCCGTTTCTACTCTTTGTCACACTTTCCGTCTCTCTCTCTCTCTCTATCTCTCTTTCGCTCTTTGTGCACACTATCTTGGTACATCGCTGGCTCTTGCCTCTTGCCATCGCTAGAGTTCTATTTTATCCTTCCAACTCCCTCCCCCACTGATTCACCATTCTTGCCCATCGACTATTCGACTCTTGGAGCTCGCGATGTAACATTCTCGATTGTTCCTGCCTTCGTGATTCCTATCGAGAGACATTATTCTCCTCGCCCCGACTCTATCTCGTTCCGAATCCATCTGTTCCAAATATAACAAATGCACGTTGAATTTCGTTCAGAGATTAGAAGAGGAATAATTCGCGCGACGAAAAATTAAAATAATGAAATTTATGAACTTCACCTTTCCACCGCACCTTTCTTTTTTACTTTCCGCGATGATTATAATAATTCATCGATAACTATGTTATTTTTTTCATTTCTAAACTTCTATTCATTCGGATGATCGTACTTCCTTCGATACTTCGTGACGTTTATTTCGGCAAAAGAAAAAAATATAACTCGTAATGATTTCCAGTGACAAGGCAACTCTTTAATGTGAAATTTACAATGTTCCACGTTCATTTCTATTTTCCAGCTGCCGTATACAATGGCCGTGGACATCAGTAATCCTTCGGCGCTGAGCAGTTCTCTGAACATATCGCAAGCAGGTGAAATACCAGTCGGTGGATTGCAGACGTGGGCCTTAGCCCTTCACTGCGGCCCTTACGATGCGGAGGTCGATCTCGCTCTTCGTATAAACGTTTCGTTGAATCGTCGAAACACAACGAGCCTCGAGTTTCGACGTAAGAAAATTTGCCTCAAGGACAAGAGCGGTTATCCCGGACCCGAGGAAGTTCTCGTCGCTGCCTCAGGATCGACTTCCGGTGGACAAGTGTTTTACGCCGCTGTCGGTTGTGCCTGCGCGTTTATCGCCGCAATTTGCGTTCTCGTCATTGCTTATTACGTCAGAGATAAAAAAGCACGGAGACACAGAGATCCTTTGCAGTGAGTATACAAAATTGAAATTACAAAAAAAAACGATAAAATAAAAAAAAATAACGTATTAACGATCATTCTCGTTTTTCCAAATTATCCGTAGTTTATCGAACAAATTGTGTGGTTTTTTTGCAGAGAATCTCGTGGTCTCAGTTCAGCCTGCAGCGTCGAAAGAGGCACTGGTATCGGCCCTGCTCAGACCTTTCTTTCGCCGGAAACTCCTCCACCTCCTTCGGCAGCTTCTGCCTCGAGTTACAGGCGACTCGATGATCGACCGAGTCGCGAACTTCACGAAAGAATTCAGGAAATCACTGTTCAGAGGTGAGTAAATTATCGATGGCGATCGATAACAATCTTTCCGTCTTTTTAATATTACTCGTCTACTGTTTTTTTTTCTTTTGAAAGAAAATTTCTTGAAAAAATTTAATAAACTTCAGCTTGATATCAGAAAATTAATAATAAATAATGGATTACATAATAGCTCGTATGATAAATCAAATACAAATTTAATAACCAAATAAATTTTTAATTCAATAATAAATTCTAATTTTTTTCTTGGAAAAACATGCCACAAGAAAATTTAATAAACTTCAGCTTGATATCAGATAATTAATAACAAATAATGAATTACATAATAGCTCGTATGATAAATCAAATAACAAATTTAATAACCAAAGAAATTTAAAATTCAATAATAAATTCTAATTTTTTTCTTGGAAAAACATGCCACACGAAAATTTAATAAACTTCAGCTTGATATCAGACAATTAATAACAAATAATGAATTACATAATAGCTCGTATGATAAATCATATAACAAATTTAATACCAAAGAAATTTTAAATTCAATAATAAATTCTAATATTTTTCTTGGAAAAACATGCCACAAGAAAATGTAATAAACTTCAGCTTGATATCAGACAATTAATAACAAATAATGAATTACATAACAGCTCGTATGATAAATCAAATAACAAATTTAATAACCAAATAAATTTAAAATTCACTAATATATTCTAATTTTTTTCTTGGAAAAACATGCCACAAGAAAATTTAATAAACTTCAGCTCGATATCAGACAATTAATAATAAACAATGAGTGAAATAAATGCTCGTATGACAAATCAAATAACAAATTTAATAATTAAATAAATTTTAAATTCAATAATAAAGTCGATAATAAATTCATTAATAAATTACTTAATCAGTTGAATGATACATCAATAAATTTCATAAGGCCTCGAACGAGGAAACGCACCACATATCATTCGGTCGAATGACAATGTGTAAATTAAATCGATCACTTCGTCAGCACAAAAAAATCATTCCGAACATTTTTTTTTCTTCGTTCAACTGTTGTAATATGAACATCGTGAGTAATTGAACGTGATTCGAGATAATAACTGTCTCGCGACCCGGAAAAAAAATCTTCTCACCGTGCGAAATAATTGGAGCTCCTCGTTATACATGCTGTATAGTACGTGTGTAACAGCGAAGTTCGCTAACGTGGTATTTCTCTTTTCTCTCTTTTGTGGGTCGAGAGGGATGGAAATTTCTGATATCGAAACGACCGGGAGGCTTTTGCGCGAGGCAATCGTTGAAGTGGCAGAGGTATGCCAGGAGCGAGAGAAAAAAAACGAACCTCACGGTTAAAGAAAAACGAAGAGATTGAGGACGAGAGACCTGGCCGAGTAGTCACGTATAGCTCGCGTATCTCGGCTATGAAGATCCAGTGCGAACCGATTTTATCGGTCACGATCGATCGCACCGTCGTTTTCGTACGTGCTCGAGTACCTCGTCCAAAAATAAAGTCAACGAGGCGATTCTCTCGCTCCCCACTATCGTTTTTAACGAATCCGTGACGCTGCTACCGCAGTTTCTAAATCGGTTCCGATGCGCTCCTCAACCGTTTGCGTCTGGATCTCACTTTCGTTTATCATTCCGTTCCACGCTTTCTTCAAGTAAAATAATCTTATTTATAGATTGTTTTTATTTATTCGATATTCTTAAAATAACTTTAAACGTTGGATAAAATGACTTACATGAAATTATTATTTTTGTTTTCCAATCATGAATGATAGCTCCAATTCGTGAAATGTTCTATACAAGTGGAAATGGCATTCAGCGATATTCGCTCCGCTTAATTTTTTTTTATTCTCATATTTAATTCCTTCTTTTATTATGATTTATTTACATGACTTACCAATTGTATTTTTACGCATCCACGTGCTTTTTTTTATCATTTTGTCACATAGCGCGGCTTCGCGAAGCATGATTAATGTCCGTCCAAGTACCAGTCCCTCCCTGCTGTCATAGCTTATCCAGCTTTTTCCACTGCCGGTCTCCACTCGTAAATGCCAAACGCATTTTTAACAATTCGGATTTCCTGCGCGACATAATTTTCGTAGTGACTCGTTCGCTCGACAGAGAGAGAGAGAGAGAGAGACACGAATCTTGAATAATGAAGATTAATGGTTCACAGTTTTGGGAAACGTTTCTGGGTGTCGGACCTCCCCCGGTTTGAGAATAGACGCGTCTCCCCGACGTTCCACAAATTTTTGTGTCACAGGCGCCGGGTTTTCTCGCTATGTTACAACCGAGATTCTCTTAAGCCGCCTCTGATTAATGTAGACGAGTATTTATACAAAGGTCAGGACTTCGTGCAGCGAGATGAGGCTCGACACGCTCTAGTTTTTTTTTTTTCGGTCGTTAAAAATTAGCTTCCGACCCGTGACGTTAATTCGTTCGTGAACGAAATTTACACGCGAAAATATTTGAACTTTCACCGCAAGAATCTTAAATATATATGTTATCTGGTAAATATCGATACTAAACTTTTGCCATGTGGCAACATTACGACGGATCTTTTTGTACACCGCGCGATCTCGAGAAACGAGAAAAAAAAATGTTTCGAGAATTTTTCGATTTATTTAGTCTTAATGGATTCGTTCATTTTTTTTCATCCGTACAGATGTCGAGTTCGTCTTCTCAGTATCGAAATGGAGGGTACTTTCGGGCGAGTTTATCGCGGCAGTTACCACGAAGAGGGTGCGACCACACCGCGTGAGGTACTCGTGAAAACTGCCGCTGAGCACGCGTCCCAATCCCAGGTCAGTCAACTCGAGATAATAAAAAAAAAGAAGCGAAGAATCCTTGCTCGCTAATCGAATCCTTATTTTTCAATACAAATTTATTTTGTCCAGGTCGCCCTTTTATTGCGAGAGGGATTAGCACTTTACGGCCTCAGTCACGCCGCTCTACTTCCTGTTCTTGGCGTCTCGATAGAGGATAGAGGTGCACCATTTTTGCTCTATCCTCATACCGGCTATAGAAACATGAAGAGATTCTTGCTGAGATGCAAATTAAGCAGCGAGGGTCCACCGCGCGCTCTCACCACTCAGGAAGTCGTCGAGATGGCTCTTCAAGCTGCCAAGGGTGTGCAGTATCTTCACAGAAAGAGGCTCGTTCATCGAGATCTTGCCGCGAGAAATTGCGTGTAAGTATTTAATTTTTCAATGTTGTTTACTTTGTAGAAAAAAAACAATTGACGACAGGAAATGAATTCGAACTTTTGACTTATAATGTTCCAAAATGTTTAAGGATTAACATCAAATTCAAATAATCATCAATTTGGAAATATTTTGCTAAAACTATATTATTATTATTATTATTATTATTATATTGCAGTGTCGATGACGATTTGAGAGTGCAAATTACGGATAACGCACTCGCCAGGGACCTTTTCCCGCAGGACTATCATTGCCTCGGTGATAATGAGAATCGTCCGATAAAGTGGCTCGCGATCGAGAGCCTGCTCAGCAAGACTTTCACAACAGCCTCCGATGTGGTGCGTATTTGTTCTGCCAATCTAAATTCGAAAGATTTACGTACAGAAAATGCCAATTTTTAAGGAAAAACGGCTGTAAAATTGGTTGTTTTCTTCATTTTTAAAAACAACCGACACTTTTTCGCACTCTGTTTTCTCAATAATTTGATGATAATCGTCTTTGTTTCTATTACAGTGGGCCTTCGGCGTTCTTCTCTGGGAGCTAACGACTCTTGCGCAACAGCCGTACGTCGAGGTCGATCCATTCGAAATGGCGTCTTATCTTCGCGACGGTTACAGGCTCGCTCAGCCGATCAATTGTCCGGACGAGTTATTCGCAGTAATGGCTTATTGCTGGGCGATGTCCGCCGACGAGAGGCCAACTTTCAGTCAGCTCATAGTTTGCCTCCAGGAATTTCATACTCAATTGACGAGATACGTTTGAGCGTGTCTCGAGAGCAAAACGATAGAAAGCAAAACGATATAATTTGTCGACTAGGCTGGTTAGCCAGTAACTGTAATTCTCACCTGTAAATATTTAATCGAGTACTTATCGAAACGTGTTGAACGAGCCAATGTAAATTTTAATTTTATCAGGTAAAGAATATTGTTATTTAGAATTTTTGGACCCAGCGTAAAATCTGTGCCTGTTCATTGTTTATTCTTCGATAAAGAAAAGAGCGAACGAAGAAACGAGAAAAAAAAAGAATCAGGATAGAGGGAGGAACAATTTTACCCACCGAGCACTGCCAGTATGAGTTCCAGCCTCGCGCACTTAGAACAAGTCTCCCCGATAATGGAGAACAAGTTTTAATATTCATCATGTGATAGTAATTCAGCTTGCCACATAGCTATCCAATGTGCCAATTTTTTTGTATTTTTGTATATAAAAAAATCGTCTATAAATAGTATTATTACCTTGTACATAGTGAACAGATGTTTCATACATATATATATATATATATATATATCTACATATATATATATATATATGTAAATATTGTATACGTTTAAGAAGACTACGCGTGTGTATAAATTACTCGCACGTAACGTGCGAAGAATAAATTTATTGCACTGTAAACCACGTTTTCCCCCTTTCCTACTTTTCCCTACGACTCCTTTCACGCTCGCGAATTTCGAAGAAATCACGCTGGGTGGAAGAGATAAATCTTGGCAATTTCCTCGCGCCTCATAGTCATCTCGGCTCCCGCGAGTTTACCCGAACACGGTTATTTTCGTATTGCCGTTAGTTCCGTTGGAAAATTTCCGCGGGTATGCAACGAGTACAAAATCTTCATCGCGATATGGACCATCTATGTACTGAAATAATTCGTTAAAAATTTAAGAGATACGAATATCGTAGGAGGTTCTTCTAATTCTTACTCACCTCTCTTTCTCTCTTCCGCAATATGGAAAAGGGGCTGCTGTCGAGGGCGAAGAAATATTAATGAGAACGAGCAAGCTGGATGTCTTGTTTAAAATGACAAATGGTTGTAACCCCGAGCTACGGACATGTACTTCGTAATTCCGTCTCTCGGTGTTTCATATATCCCCTCGCGAAAGATCTCGAAATACGATATAATACGAACAGGATACTCAACTGGAATGACTCGATAAATTTTGCTTATTGAATTCGCGCTCCGAACGTGCTCACTGTTTTCTCGCTACAACGTTGAACCCGGAGCGCCACGGGGCGAACGAATCGTAAATCAAACGTTTCCTGTTACAGAGTGATTAAATAAAATCGAAGAAATAAAAAAAATCGGAAGGTATCGGTATTTTTTTTATTAATGGCAGCTGCCTTGGACGCTTCCAATTTATCACACCAGGTTCGTGCCCTTTAGCAAGCCAGAGGTCACGGAAGGTCACGGCGTATCGACTACGGCAATTTTCGAATAATCTATCTGGAAATTTCCAATAGTGCGTGAACGATTAGTCACGGGTCATTAGTCTTCCCGTCGATGCTTTCATGAGCCGGCCTAATGCGTCTCAGTACCCTAGGCACAGTTACATCGATACCTCTAGATATATCTATACAAATAAGTACCAGGTACCTACGCGTTACCTTCGAGTATATAATAGACTGTGTTTCGAGAAAAAGGACCGTCATGACGATAGTCGAATCGTGTGAAAAGAACCGGTAGACAGATAAATGCTTCATTACACCTAGTCGATTGTGAATCACTGAACCTCGAACAGACGAGGATTCGATCGCTGACCAACGAGGTTGTACTTATTCGTGGGAGAATGACACGAGGAAAGTATCCGCTCAGTTCCATTGAAATGTCATTATTTGGTTACCATTCTTCTCCAATCTTCTTCTTCTTCTTCTTCTAATAAATCTCAAGGCCATCGAAGAATTAAGACAATCCTCCAATGTGCAACTCTATAAACACGTGAACATTTCATATTATTATTTTCAAAGGTCGAGTGATTGACGCGGGAAGAAATTGCGATTAATAATAATAATGTTAACCATCAATTAGAGTAACGGAAATGAATTTGTTTTCAATTTATATTTTTTTTTTTGGTGGCGAAGTTATAATTTTATCAGTCTAGTTGTGAACGTTCCCACCTTTGGATAGAATTATGTAACGTTTGCTCGTTCAATTATCTACGGGTGGTTGAATTCCCCGCGGCATTGTCTAATTGGTAAGTAGTTTCGCGCATGCAGAGTTAATGGAAGCTCGTGTGATGCTAGCTGCTTCGCATCTTGTGGAAGGACGTGGTAGCAAAAATCCAGTCTGAAAACTCTACGATGCAATGCTATAAAGTATTTTTAGTTCTTTTCTTTTTGAGAAACAGAGATAATGTATTTTTTACAAATGTGCCTAGAAAATTACAGTGGTTGACTAGATCGGAGAAGAGAGATAGAAGAAATTGGGTTGGAAAAAAGGGTAGAAGTAACAGGAAGCCGAGGGTAGAACGTGCCAGGGGAAGCCCCGTCATAAATTTCAACGAGTTCTCTCTCACTGCGATCGAGTATAGTGACCAACCCTTTTTTTGTTTCCAAAGAGAGACCTCAGTGAGACGTCGAGAACTATTTACTGGAGACTAGCCATACAGGATCAAGTGCACCCTACCGCACACTGCGTACATTGACGAGATGTGAAATTACTCGAGCTACGATGTTGGATGGTCGTAGCCAGAGCAATCACGATTCCTCTCTCGTGAAGGGGAAATGACTAGCTCGAAGGGTGCATTCTCTCTCGCACGTTTCACACTTCCAACCCTCGTGTGTACTTACGCACGAGGATGTAGCACGCATCCAACTAAGGGACGCCACTCGATAATGTAATTCATGAACATGGCGAATTGTCACTGTGCGAACTCTATTAACTCCTACTGGCTAGAGGAGTTCAGTCGAGAATGAACGACCAATCCCTCGTGATGAGATGTTTTCCATACATTTGTAGGCAATGATATGCATGCTCACATTCTGATAGACTGTCTTTCGACAGGATTTTTCATAAAATTTACATGGTAAACAAGATAGAAACATTGTATGTATGAAATACAATAAAATTCATAATATATGATTAATTAATCAGGAAAGCAGGTCGACTGACAATGAGTTTTCGTTTTGATTCGATCCATTCACATTTGATTTTGCTTTTTAATTACGCTGTTTGATTTGCGATTACAAGATGATGCTCAGATTCGTCTTACAATTAATCAAACTTGACAGTCTTGAAGGAAATTAGAATTTAACCTTGCAATACAAAAGGATGCGTTGCAGAAAGTTTACTACCTTGAATTTGATTCTCCTCGGTACACTTGTTGTTTATCCTGGTGCGAAGTTCTTCCGGTCAGCATTTAATTGGCTGGTGAGTAAATTGAAAGGATTTATCGTGTGTTACTTTGATTACCAGTATCTCATAGAAGATGATCTTCGCGGATTGTTTATTCGAGAGGCTCACGTGTAGTTTATCACCGAGGTCGTTGTAATTTTCTCCTGTTATATTATTCCTTATCTCTAAGACATCCTAAAACTATTATCCCCGCTAACTCTTGCACGCTACGAGCGATTGCGTCTTTCACTGTCACAGTTTTATGAAAAATCATGAAATATCAGTATGTCAGTTGCTCGATATCGCGACAGAGTGAAAATCGTACTTCTTCAAACTTTCGTAAATAATGACGAACTCTGTCCTAATCGTGTTTTTAATGGCTTCGGCTTTGTGCTCGGCGATCGAAATATCGTCGAAAATCGATCTGGATTCCACCGAGGAATGTTCCAATTCGCAACCCAATAATCCAGATCCTGTTGTTGTAGTAATAAAAACTGAAACTGCTGAAGATCACGAGGAAACGGTAAATTCTCAGTCAAGCCAAGGTTCCGGATCACGCGTTGGAGGAAATGTAAATTTTAATGGGCCTGCGAAACGGATAAGACCTCAACATAATTACGTGAGTTTATCTACTTGAACCGTATCGTTTTCTTCTAGCTCGTAGATTGAAAAAACGTTGCAACGAGAAGCTCCGGGAAATAAAAAAGAATAAATGTTCTACGGGAAAACCACAAAAAATCGTTAAGTCAAATAACGAGGGGCGTCGTAAATTTATTTACATGCCGATTCTTTGAAAGTCGGACAAGCTGTCTAATGGCTCGATCGAAAAATAGATTTTTCAACTGGCTACAAAATAGCGAGTGAGAAAGAGAAAGAGAGACAGAAATCGAGGGAGGGAGAGAGAGAAAGAGAGAAAGGGAGAGGGAGACAGCTCATAAAAACGGTTTGGGTCGTTATGAATTTACTGACAGCGGTGCGATTGAAGAAGTTATATATATATATATATATGCTCGTCCGAGTGCGAGCAGACTGGTCAAAGGTAACAAACCGAGTCTCTGGGATTCAGCCGGAGGCTGTACAAGAGACCGTGAAAAAAAAGATTGACACGTTGCTGGTTCGCATAATTTAATGTTCATATTAATATTTGCTCGTGGCTGTGGTAGAAAATTATATTAATATTTAAGCAATCGGTTTATCATTTATACTTTGGTTTTTTTGCTAATACAAATGATGAAATTTTGACAGCAACCTCCTCCAAACCAATCGAAGATGATTAAGAACATTTACATAATCATCAATGGCAAAGGGGTCGAATCATCGGTTCCCGGAACTGTCAATTGCAAAGAGAATGTTTGCGAAACTACGATCACCACGGATACAAACACTGAGGATAAGTCGATTAATTCTGTAAGCGTTAGCGTTTTCACGAAGCCAAAAACCATCGAGGTCGAGGATGTGCCAATTATTGATGGCATGCGCGCTTCCGGATATGGCAACGACGTGAATCTAAGCCCTCCCACGTTCGATTACAACAATAGGCGAACCGTTCCTTATCCGCATTTTTTCGACAATAGTATACCACAGGTAATTGGGAAAAATGAATTCAACGTATACATCTGAGAATGAAATTAACAAAACATAATTGAATGATTTTTTTTGCCAGAGACCAATACCAAGACGCAATCCACATAGACCTCAATCAGTTCCTTTCTATACACGTAATTTCGGACCACGCAGAAGTTCAACACCCAGAAGTCCTTGGATTCCCATCTTAAAACCAGTGGACGATAAGATAGAACTTCCATTCAGCAAGACGGATCGTGTTCAATAATTGGTAACAAAGAATTTAATATCGCATGAATAATTGTGAATTATTAGAGGTTATCTATCGTTTATTCATCACTAGGAGAGAAAAAATATACACGATATGTGAAATATAAATAAAATATATGAATTATTACACGCCATATTTGGGGTGTTTGAGAAAACAAAAAAAATCTCTTCGTGTCATAAATGTACTATTTACTCACACTGTGCCATATAACATTAACAAATTCAAAAGAAAAAATCACATTTTTTTAGTCGCTATTCACGATCGAGGTAATTAAACACATTTTATTGATACCCATATAGGAAATGTATATCAAGTCTTCGGATGGCAAGGAACGCTGTCTGGCGTTATTGAAATAGGATAATACTTAAGAATTCTAATAATGAAAAGAAAAAAATTAGACGCTTCCTCGTATTATGCCATCGTCAATATTTTCTTTAAGCGGTTTGAGCGAGTGGCTTAAGGATCGCGAACGGTCTTGATGGTGACCTTTCCGTTATCATTGACACCAGTCGTGGAACTCTTGTGAGATATCACCTTCCCATCAGGACCAACCGATTGGCTGGAAGATGAGCTCGAAAATACACCAACGCTGCCACCTGAAGGAGGAGCGATATCTTCGCCGAATCTTGACAAAATACCGGGTTGAACCTGAAAAAAATTACGTTTGATTAAATGGATCTTGATTAGGATGAACGAAAATTGTAACAAGGTTCAATGGAACGAAGATACTCACGGGGCCTATTGCTCCAGCCTGGTGTCCGCCATCGGGTCCAACGCTGATGCCTGATGTTGCAAATGCAGGTCCACTAGAGGCATCACTCGGGTGTCCCTAGATGATTGGAAAAATGATTAAATCAATTTAGGACAAAGTTTAATGTGAAAACAAAAATCATCATCCGCCTTCTTGAACGTCATTGATAACTTACACCTTGTTCGAATCCACTATCGAATGAGGGGAATCCAGAAAATCCAGGGTTTACGCCATTTCCGAAATCACCAAATCTGTAGCATCCAGTCAATACGTTAATTTTATATCCCAAGCGACTCTTGTCTCGTTTGTTAATTGTGCTCATTTTGTGTGTGACAGATGTTTATGAACCTATGAGACATATCACGATACTTCCGCCACTTGAAACTTCTTAATGCACGGAATAATGTAGAATATAATTGAGGTTCGATAATTAACCAGTTACACAGGTTCACCATGATACGGTATATTATTATTGAGTCGATGATTGCCAACGATGCTTGCCGATATAGCATCGATAAACTAATGAAAATTTTTCTTCATCTTGGTACCTCAATTATTTCCTAACTAATCGAACGGCTTTAGAAATTGAAGTGTTTGGATTAGTATGGAATGTTTCATAGGTTTATCGTGCAAAAATCTCAAATTAAAAACCAACACCAATTATCAACGTACGTGCTTTCTGGATAAGGGTACGTTATTTCCTGTATGACTCGGTTACCGCGAGGGTCAAGAGTGCCCGTAAAAATCATTCCATTACCGGGTGACGTGTGCATGTAAGTATTTGCTCGGGCCCTGGGATCGGCCCACCCAAAGCCGCCGCCCGACATGGCTGAGCCTCCTGACCAACCAAAACCACCAAACCTTCGGTCCGGTACGAAACAATAATGGAATGATACGAGTAGATGGAAAAAAGCGTATAAGTGTACTCAAACAGAATAAATATCAATCAATGGAAACGCCAAACATTCAAAAATGTTGGTAAAGTGCTTGTATAATGCGAAACGTGGATTAAAAACAAAAAGAAACCGAGGTCATGGTATCAATTTGTTTTCAGCTGACATACACGGTAGTGTATGTAACTATATTGTTTTAACGTCACAGGATTCATGCGCGAAAATTATCATTCGAAATTGTGAAAAGTATCATTTGCAAGGGTACATGCAAAAATACTGTTTCATAAGGTGAAATGCTTCTTACTGGCCACGTAACTGTGCGTCTATCTGGGCCTGGATAGCATTGTGTTGTGCCTGGATCTGTTGCGAGATGGCATTGTAATGTTGATCAGGGTTGAGGAATGGACCTCCCATCGCACCTGCAAAAGCACCTGCTCCTGCACCAGAAGAAGCGACAGCTGGAAATAATTCAAACATTGTTCTTTCAGTACGTAGTCACGATTCCGGGCAAAATTACGGTAGTTGTGTTAAGTCCATTAGCCGGTATATTAATCAGTTAATACTATAGATGTCGCATTCTTGTGTATTGTGGTTTCATGCGGACGCACCCTAACGTGCCCTTATCATGTTCATGCAAAGCGAAACATGCTCGACTGTTCTTTGTCTTTTTCTCCACCGTGCACTCACATTATCGAATTATTGTAAATTGTACGATGTAACCTCGACGAACAATGTACCTACACGATATTTCTACACCTGCACAGAATTTGTAGTGGCAGTAGAGCGATATTAGTTAACAACACATGCACTAACAGATCACACGCATTCGCCAAAAAACACACACGTAACACGAATGTTTTGTAATATCATTTTGTGGCGGCGGATGTAACTCGTCCTTTCCTTGCCATCGCCCAGTTGGAATCGTACCTGCCCCACTCGGTGCGGGGGATCCAGCGAGCTCGTTACCACCCGATTGGTATCCTCCTTTAGGGTAATTCATAGATGGTGCATAGCCGCCCATTCCTGATCCGGAACCGGCAAAACTTCCAGAACTTGCGAAAGCCCCTGCACCCGCTAATGCGGAGCTACCGGGGAACTTATTGACATCAGAACCAGGATTGGGCATTGGTTTGGAATCAGGATTTCCGGGAGGTGAAGGAGAGCTAGCGGCTGAGTAGGGCATCGATTTTGGATTAAAGTTAGCAGGTTGACTTTGAGGAGGGTTTGAACTTGGCGACCTTAGGTCGTAGGTATAACTGGTGAAACCAGGAGTGGAGTTCCAGATAGGCTGCTGAGGAGGACCAGGAATATAATTATTTCCTGGAGCAGGACGGGAATTGTAATTAGGACCTTGGAAAGGTTTGAGAAAAGGATTCATTCCAGACATCGGAGGACCTGCAGGTTGGTTCGAATTCGGTTTTGGAGTTTCTTTGGGTTTGGGCTTAGACGAAGAGCTCTCTGGTGGTTTTGTGATATAATTGGCTATCATCGCAGGACCTGGCGGGAATGGAAAGCCCATATTCGGGGGGAAGCCAAAGTTAGGACTAAACCCTGGATCTAATTGTGGGCCAAAATTTGGTCCCCAAGGTGATCCCCAGTTAGGTGTAAAGCTGCCTGCATTCGCAGTGGCACTTGAACTTGCACCCGCGTTTGCACCTGCTCCTGCCGAACTAGAACTGAAACTATTTGCGGAACCGAATCCGTAAGGAGAGGGGTACTCAAAACCACCATTTGGATTGAATCCATATGGGGAATTGAATTGAGGCATGTAATTGAACGCAGGTGGACTCTCCGGATCAGGGGTCTCAGCTCCATTTGGGCCCGTGTTAAGCGGAGTGTCTGCGTCAGGATCTTCACCAAATCGAGATTTAAAATTCGGCTTGTCTGGTTTTGACTTATCGAGCTTATCCTCCGATTCTGGATCTGTATCTTCTTCGTTTATAGGTTCTGGAGTAGGTTTTGGTTTCGGTTTTCGTTTGGGATGAGCTGCGGGAGAAGGTTTTCGTTTTGGACTAGGTTTATCTTCAACAGAATCTGCATCTTCCTCATCGGGGTCCTCTTCGGGTGGTGGTCTCGGGTTAGCTGGTGGCTTATTCTTTCGCGGTGGCTTATTATTTGATGGAGAATTTGGTTTGTTTTGTGGCCTTGAATTCGGTTTTGGCTTTCTTTGTGGCGTAGGATTTGGCTCATCATCTGGATCCTCAGGATCATTATCGTCGTCAGTATCTTCTTCCGGAGGTGGTGGCTTTCGTTTCTTACTAGCTGCTTTATTGGGAGGTTTAGTCTGAGGTTCATCTTCCGGATTTTCCTCATCTGGGTTATCGTCATCATCATCCGCTGGAGGTGGAGGATTTCGTTTTTTACTCGGTCGTGGAGTCCTATTCGGCTTTTGTTTGGGTTTGTCTTTTGGATCTTCTTCGTCTTCATCCTCATCATTATCATCTGCTGGAGGTGGCGGCTTTCGTTTCTTACTAGGCGGTGCTTTATTAGGAGGATCGTCATTAGGTTCGTCTTCCGGATTTTCATCATCTGGATTGTCGTCATCTTCGTCCGCTGGAGGTGGAGGATTTCGTTTCTTATTCGGTCGCGGAGGCCTATTCGGCTTTTGTTCGGGTTTTTCTTTGGGATCTTCCTCGTCTTCATCCTCATCATTATCATCTGCTGGGGGTGGCGGCTTTCGTTTCTTACTAGGCGGTGCTTTATTAGGAGGATCGTCATTAGGTTCGTCTTCCGGATTTTCGTCATCTGGATTGTCGTCATCTTCATCCGCTGGAGGTGGAGGATTTCGTTTCTTATTCGGTCGCGGAGGCCTATTCGGCTTTTGTTTGGGTTTGTCTGTTGGATCTTCTTCGTCTTCATCCTCGTCATTATCATCTGCTGGAGGTGGCGGGATTCGTTTTTTACTAGGGGGTGATTTATCAGCAGGATCATCATTAGGTTCGTCTTCCGGATTTTCGTCATCTGGATTGTCATCACCTTCATCTGCTGGGGGTGGGGGCTTGCGTTTCTTATTCGGTTGTTGATTTCTATTTGGCTTTTGTTTGGGTTTTTCTTCTGGATCTTTTTCGTCGTCGTCTTCATCATCATCATCATCATCATTCTTATCTGACGGAGGTGGGTTTTTTTCTTTCTTACTCGGTGGCGATGTATCAACAGGATCGGCTTCAGGTTCATCTTCCGGATTTTCGTCATCTGGATTATCATCATTGTCATCAGTCGGTGGTGGATTCTTTTTCTTACCAGGAGGAGCTTTCGCAGGGGTATTATTATCAGGTTTATCTTCTGGGTCTTTGTCTGAATCATCGTCACCATCGTCTGGTGGAGGTGGAGGATTTCGCTTTTTATTCGGATTGCGTTTAGGTTTATCCTTCGGATCTTTATTATCTTCATCATCGTCGTCATCGTCCGACGGTGCCGGAGGGTTCTTTTTCCTCAAAGGCGAAGATTTGGCAGGTGAATTACCATTTTTCGGAGGCTTCGGTGAGTCGGGATTTTTTTGGTTCGGCGACGAATCGTCCGGTTGATCTGGCTCGGGACCTAAAACTGCTACTGGTATCGGTTTAGGATCCGTGTCCTTATCGTTCTCTTCAGGTTTCTTTTCCTCAGGTTCCGACTCTTCATCATCTGGCTCCTTATCATCACCAGGCTTTTCTTCCTCTTCAGGTTCTTTTTCGTCCTCTGGATCGGGCTTCTCTTCATCCTCAGGTTCATCCTCCTTTTCATCATCTGGTGTATCATTGTCATCCTTGGGTTTAGTTTTCTTCGGTTTATTACCCGGTGGAAGAGCAGGCTTAGAATCCGGGCTTTTTTCGGGTTTAGCCTTTGGCTTGGGATTCGGAGTCAGCCCACTAATGGGATCATTCGTAGGTTTCGGATCCTCGGGTTCATCAGGTGTATCAGGTTTATCAGGATCTGGCTGCGAATCATCATTCGATGAAGGTTCGGCTTTGGGTTCAGGCGGAGGTCGAGGACGTCGCTTTCGCTTAGGTTTCGAAGGACTTTCGGGAGGATCGGTAGGAAGAGTTCTGATCTTAAGTGTCGATATATTATTAGAAATAGCACTCGGAGTGGTGCTAGCACCCGCGGAATCATCGAGCGATTCTTTCTTTTTAACCGCTGGACTTGCGTCACGCTTCCAAATCCTCGTTGCAAAGTCCGCCGATGAAACGTCGATACTCAGATCCTTCAGTTCAAAAGGCGGTCCTTTACCTTTTCGACAGAATCAGACACACATTCTTTCTTGTTAGAGTCTTGGTGCGGTTAACACGATAAGTCCGCATATTCGTACTCTGACACATCTATGCACACAAAATCAGTGGGCCTCGCGAATTTGTTAGAGAAAATATTATTATTTTGTTTTAATTCTCGATCGAAGATCGATCTTGAGTTAAAATATTAAGACGCGTTAATAGATTCGCGAAACCACCGTTCATAATTATCAGCAATTTGTTATAAAAAATACGAATATGTTACGTTTCCCAATATCGCCAATTTTTTGTAAATATTATTTTCAGTTATTAGAAATACAAATATTTCACCTGGAAAGATAAGAAGTGCGCGTACAAATTGTGCATAATTTCCGTTCTATTTTCGTGGTTAACAACGTTCAATTGCACAACTTGCATGCATCCTTCACAACATTAGTAAGTGAAAATTGCACAAATTATCGATCGATGAATCGTTTCATAGTCAATCAATGCTACGTTTCGGATATTCTATGCATTAGTTTTTCAGTGAACAAAACACGTCGCGGCAATTTACGCGCGAATCTCGCGACTCCTTATCTCCACGACCGCGAACTCTCGTACGTGACATTTGCCCGGAAGATAAATAATAAATATTTTCGTCTTGAATCGTCGATTTTTAAATAATTCGAGTCTTATCACTCCGGAAAGTGCAGAAACCATTGTTAACTGGCACCTGAGTATTCTTGCTATCGACAGTGTTTCATCATCGTAATATTTGTCGAGAGATGGCACCGTCGATCGCGTCGACAAAAACACGAATATAAGAAAAAAGGAATTGAAAAAAATGTGTATATATTTATTTAAATGAGAGAAGACGTCAAGGTGAGTTTATAGAAATGAGGTCACGGTATGCGAACGCCTTGGTCAGGTCTTTTCGCATGACGTACGTTGTTCATGTGTGGTGCCTTCGTGTATAAGTGCGAGTTTTTCTTTGTAAGAATAACACTTATTTTGCCGAAACTCCAAAACATCAAGTATTTATGCACGTAAATGATCAACAAGTTAGGCTTATACAACGATTCTCAGATATTTACACAATCGGTATCACGCGGAGTTGTTTCTCGTCCTCCGACATTGTCATCGAAGTGATGGGTCAGCAATTATTTAAAAAAAGGTAAATGACATAATAATACAAGAAAAGATAATTTCACACTGATTTGAAGTAAGGAAATCTATTAAAACACATGACGTTTCACAATATGAAGTACAAAAATAATTAATAAAATCGATGACAAAAAACATGAACGACTGGTTCGATCAAGCGCACGTCAAGCAGCGTCCGCGATACTAATTTGGGTTCGATGACGAACGCAAGAAAAAAATAAAAGAGGAATGACAAATCGAGTTAGCGGTGGGAATAGACGCTTGATTTTCAAATAATGAAAAAAAATTTCGAAAAATTGATTAAAAAAAAATACAAACAGACGACAGCGCGTAAATACAAAGTATCGCGTCGTGGATAAACGTCATGGAGAATACGCCGATAATCTAGCAGCGAAAGATAACTATCAATGATAAAACTTACCGCCAGTCGATCTCTCGACTCTCTTGCCGTGAGCACCGACTAGTCCGAGAAGGACGAGGAGCGCACACACGAAGGCCTTGGAAATATCCATAACTCGAATTTTCTATTATTCGAGAACGAGATAAATTTATTATTAGTATCGTCGATTTGTCGTTGGTGTCTTTAATATTATCTTAGAAGAATATTATCAATGAAAACAATTAACTTGTCTCTTTACTTGTTAATATTCGTATGAACGTTTCTATTATTGTTGTTACTGAAGAAAAAAAAACACTTTTTATACGCGGAAACGAAGCGAGTGTGTATAGCGTGTTCGTATTAGCGGCGCAGTTCCCAAGAGAATGACTAAGTTCGCACGTCTCACGATCATCTTATATAGCATTCGGCTCGGTTGGGCCCGTTGCCTCCACATTTCTTCCTTCGACGGTGCGGATTCTCGCTTCAGCTGTCGCTCGGCCAGCCACGACCATTGCCGCGTCAGTATTTGCACACGAGAATAACGTTGTATTGCCGAACATTATTCACCGCGATACGCGATGAAGGATAGGATCATCGCGACGAGGGATCAATCACACGAGACGCTCTATATTTTTCTTAAGAGTTGTTAATTTTGATTACGACCTTGAACGAATATTGCAACGATAATCGACACAATTCTGAATTTATGCAAATTATCGAACGCGATGCGCACGAACGAGGCATATTTCCCAGAAAAATTCATAAAACAAAAAATATTGCTCTTCTAATCAATTTCCTGACGACAACACGAATGACAGTTCCACGTATCGGCGATAATGAAATTTCTCCATTACGCCTGACTAATTTTTGCATTTCTATCGGCTCATGCTACTTTATCGCATAATTACTTGGAAAATTGCTCAGCAAAACGTGATTCGGTCCATGATGTTTGAAAGAATTTTTGAATCGTCATTTTTTTTCTTTTGTTTCATGAAAAAAAGAAACATTTTTTAATTTTCATCGAAGTTCTATATTTAATCTTCTAAAAAAATATGCTCGTTAATGATAATTATTTCTTACACGCGGTGACCATCACGATTTACTACATTGAGAAAGGAATCCAAGTGGGGACGAAACGAGACGAGGGTTATCACCCAAGCCTCGCTCTACGAGAGAGATTATCTCTCGTCGAGGTTCGTCGTCATTGGGTTTTAAATAATATCAGTAAAGAATATGCTTTCCTGGCCTAAGGCAAGCGAACTGGTTAGTCGTCATGCTGGGAACCAAGATCATTGTCAAGGTCGCTTTATCCCGAGGAACCTACAACTTTTATTTTATTCGAGTAGAAACAAAAAATCTCCTTTTCTGTCAACTAGTCTTTCGTCACCGCTATTCTGGTGTGGCCGATAACTGTAGCTGATACGAGGAAAAAGCATTCTTAAGGATAAACGGGAGATACTATCCTAACAAAATTACAAATTTTTAGTTGATACGATGAAAGTTTGACTATTTCCCTAACCGGTAGAAATGAAAAAATACATCGACATGTTGAAAATATTTGAAACTTCAATTAAGTATAATAATAATATAAAAGAAAATGAACTATTGTGACCAACGAATTGTTAAACAAATATACTGGCAAATAATTAGGCTTTGGTGAACAATTAGCATTCTTTAATCAAATCGAATATTTATTATTATTTGTTAATAAAGTACAAAGAAGTGCTTAAGTTATTATTGACTAGAAAGAATATTTTGGTTTTAGTCGACATAACATTTTCCCTAGATTCTTAGAAAGTCACCCCTCGAGTTATTTTTGAACGAGTCGTACGATTGTCCCGATTAATGTTTTGTTTTACCACGAAGGACGAAAGTTTGAAAATAAATTATTCTATTATTTATCTGTTTTTTTCAATGTCTCGAAAACATAACGTTCAATCGAAATTACGACGATAGCGCGAATGATTCACCATCGCGAGACTCCGCGAAATTATTCATTCCATTCATCAAAACGAGGAGGCAGTTGGTGGTTATACGAGCTGGGAGGTTTGTTGGAGTTACATATATCTTCCAAGCGCATCCTGGACGAGATAATCGATCGACACTTAACACCGCGCGCAAACCGCTCGCTTATTATTATACCCCTTAACACTTCGCGGTATAAGTCGCAAAACTGTACGAGGATCCGAGAATTTATAAGTATATGTTTTTATCCACGTAGGCACAATAACTTCGCGAGTTTCCATGCACATCCAGTCGACTTTCGCAGCCGCGATCTAATCCTAATCTTAGTAATCGTGAACGATCGGTGATCGATCATTGGAAAGAAAAATCGATAGACGATCAATGCGATCGGCCATGATGACGTCGAGGGTATTTCCATGTTTCTTAACCCTTAATTTCGCGATACTGGATTTTTTCCATTATTATTCATACGTCTTTATGTACACGAGCCTATTTCATTATTTTTTCATTTTTTATTTGCATAAACACGGATAGAGCACTCGGTAATTTACAGGGACAATATCGTCATCGCGCACCTGACACTCTGACCGCTTCTCGGGTCATTCCCCCCGGGCGAAATATTTATTTGCTCTCATAGTTTCTCCAATAACAAAAGCAGCAGCCTCGGCGTCAACGTTCCCTTGAAATCGCTAAGTTAACGTAGGTGAAAGGAGAAATTTGATAATGTGCAAAATAGGAAATGGGGAATCTTAAAAAAAAACGATGAAAGTTACACATTGCTCCGTCGTAAGTTTTTCCATTCACGAAGGTTCGTCCACGAGGAAACCAAAATTATAAAAAAAAAACCGCTTGCTCATAGATCCTCTCATAATAACACATTGGCAATAATAATCATGAATCGATAGATGTGCGCAGTTCGCGATATCTATCGAAATCAATAATACTTTTGAGCGACTCGATCGAGAGACTTTGGTTCAAAGAGGTTACTCAATAAATTCCAAGTTCAGTCGTGTCGAGCTCGCCACCGTTCATAACAAGTAGGAGACTTGACACGAGTGAACTTGGACGCTTGCTCGATCGACATATGTGTCGATCCAGCAAACTGTCGATTGTACGATGAGACGATCCTCGCAACACGGAAATACCCGCAATAGTGTGTCGAAAGTTGCTGACCTTCCGCGCGCTGACATGAAAGATGATAATCCAACATACGTACCCTCTGCCAATTTGAAATTTATCTTATTCAATCTCTACGGAAGCAATGAATCGTATATCTCTATGGATATTATTAATTTTTTTATCTTCCACACAAACAATTTTATTTTCATGATCCAAAAACCTTGTACTATTTTGCTATTCGTTTTTGCAAAATTAAGATTTTTTAATCGGTCAGGTAATTATGCAAGTAACAATATTTATGCATTTTAGTTTTTGAAATTACTTCCTTAACCAAAATTTTGCTTCGATCATCGGAAAAATATTTTAAAGTTGAACCAAAACTTTTCCAGCTCTTTGTGGAAGACGACAGCCACGAGCAGAACAATGCTGTAGGGAAGAGAAGAATTGTGTGACTCGTCTCCCTCTAAGATAAGCAAGAGATAGGTAACATCGTTAGACTAATGGGTTCTAGTTTTTTACGGTTTTTTAACATAGTTTTGATGGAACTTCGCTCCGTCGTTTTCCACCCGCATATAAATAACAGGACGAGTAAATCGAACCTTCAGTACTGGTCGAACTTTTCGTCAGATTTCTTTACACGACATAGCTGTGAGAAAAAAAACGTGAAGAAAAATGTTTAAAAACACGTTATTGTTGATAGTTCTGCTTGTTTCGACTTTCATGAAAAGTGAAGGTAGGTAATGCTTAATTTTTCTTGCTTCATAAAGAACATAGTATTTTTATGATGAACAAATATCTGAGATTTTTGAACCGAGAGATTTACGTAAAATTTTGTATTTTCCCCAATCGTTCATATTTCAAAAGCGTTGCGTCTTTTTTCTATATCTTGTAATGTTTGAACATGGATAAAGCTTATTCTATGAAGAAGCCAGTACTTTATCGTACAGAAGAATTTTTGTGTCCAAAAATAAGAAGAAACATTATGCAAGATTCAATTTACACCTTTATATGTAAATATGAATATGGATATTACGATCTCAGTACCTAATTTATTCGTATTGGTAAAAATGTTTAAAGCTAAAAAATACATTTTTTGTTTTCCTATTGAAAATTCAGGGAAGTCCGTAATAGAGATCGAAAGTAGAGAAGCAAATCCAACGGTTACGATGGGTTCAAGGATTGCTCCGAGTGTCGGGGAGTGGATAAACTTTCATCGCGCGTGGTCGTTTCCCTCGTTAACTTCCGTCACTAGTTTGTTCAGCGACGAGAGTGACGAAAACGATGCTTCGACACTCAACAACCGAATCGACAGTCTTGAACGAACACAGAAAGAAATCATTAACATGATTAAGAAATTATCTCAAGGTAAAATAGGGAATCGTTGTTTTAATTTTCTATTCGATTATCCCTGCCAGCAATAAAAAAACATAAAAATACCATCGTGTTTTAGATATCAGCGCATTGTCGGGCAACTACAGACCATCCGTTCCAAACCCAACTGGACTTGTGAATGACGACAACAACAATAAAGAAACTTCGACCGAAAGCCAAACTGTTCCGAGCACCACCAATGAAACAAACAACGAAAAGAACGAGGAAGACCAAAAACCAAAACCAGCCGACAACCCAGAAGTAACGAAAAAACCGGTTGATATCGAGCAGCCAGAAACGCAAGAAAATACAAAACCAACTGTTGCCACCAACGATAACGAAGAGAAAAATCCTGGTGAAAACGTCGCTGAGATAATTCCTGAAGCAACTGAAAATAATCCGGAAGTACCAACAGCTGAGAAGAAAAACGCATAATAATGTCGTCGGTTTAACGAGGCAGAGTCCAAAAATCGAATGCCTTTTGATAATGAAGATAATTAATCATACAAAATTTGGAAATGATTGTTCTCTTGCGCAAACATTTTTTATCGTAATTGTTTTATATGTAAAAAGACTGAATCTTGATCAGGCTAAATTATGAATAAAACCGGAAAACAATCTCTAACAATAAGCCAATAATAATAATAATAATAATAATCAATGCGAGTTTTTTGTTATGATTGGAAGCGACTTAAGACGCTTTTTTCTCATCCTCAATTAGTTTTATAAGCCGTACGTCGGCAGCCTTAGCCCACTGACGAAGAATAAATGCTTCGGGATTTCCCAAGGACCTCGTGTGGAGCTCACCACGTCTCGTTAATACCCGAACGTACGTGACACCGCTCGAAGCAGTTCGAATTCTCCGATTTCGCCGTCTTTCGAATTGTTCGTGAACCCATGAGAGAATTGTCGAGTGGTCGATAACTAATCGTAAAAAAATTGCCTTTTTTTAATATTTAAATAATTTAACTCTGCAAAATCATTCAATATAGACAACGTCTTTGCGAACTTATTTGATCGAAGTTAATGCAATTTCGATCATTCATCGCCGGCGACGACTCACCACGAAAAATATCATCCAATACACACACGTCAGTTCGTATAAACGAGAAACTATTGCGCTTAAGTACGCTTCGCGCATCTCAATGAATCCTGTAAGGTCGTACATACGTATTGAAAAAGGGCAGGGACTGGCTCTCGACAAGTCAGAACGGAATCAGTCATGGTGCGGTGCGTTAGTAAATTCTTTGCATTCTTTTGTCTCCTGTCGAGTCTAGCGTTTGCAGGTGAGAATATAACCTAACAATTATTAAAAAATCAGTGAGTTATTAACAAAATCGTGTGAATCGAACTTTCCTCGTGCCGATAAAAACAACACCGTACAACGTTTTTTTTTAATGTTTACAAAAATTTCAATTCAATCGCAAAAAAATCATTTCCATTTTTTAGTGCCGAATCAAATAGTTTACCTCACATTTTTCTATTATTAAATTTATTTACAGAATCATGTAGAATGACACGTGAATATTTTTTTTATTACGAGCGATAATTAGATATCGATAAATGATGAAGCGTATTTTTATTCTATACGTTCACAGCCAAGAGATAAATAGATTTGGCTACTGAAAAGGAAAATAAAACTTCTAAATGAACACCAAATCGTGCGTGTTTGGATGAATCATATGTTTCGAATTCGGACGGCGTATTTTGTTTCATTTTTTAAATTCGTGCCGAAACGACGGATAAGTTTTATTATTGTTACACCGCGAACAACAGTACGCAGATTCGAGAATAACAAGATACGGAGATTGGAAAAAAACTGCGGCGAGCACGTTTCAAACCGTGTCAGTCGAAACAACGAATAAAGAGTGTATCTATAAACCCGTACGAATAATGATATCGTATCAGCGAGTCCTAGTTAGAACTCGGTGAAATCCGACCAAAATCTCGTTACGGCTTCGTCTCATTATCGCTCGTTAATTATTCTCCTTAATGCACACGGGAATTCGAGACGAACTTTTGTCCCTCCACCTGATCCTACATCTTTTCGTATGTCGCGTAGTCACGAATGATATGCGTCATGCAATCGTACCACATTTTGTTATAACAGTATTGCGATTATTTTGATTTATTTCGCTTCGTTTTTTTAAACGAATTCTCGTCGAAGGTCGGTCTCATCGTTTTCATTTCGTCGCGCGCGATCATAATTACGATGCACACCGTTTTTTTCCAATAAAGTTTTTTTGTTGTTTCTTCCAGACGAATCGGAGAACGAGAGACGATGGAACACTCCTCCGAAGCTTACCCCCGAGCCGGCGGACGGGAAATCGAATCCCAATAATGAGTCGATCCAACCGAGATTTCTACCGTTTTCAGCGAGTTTCTCACTAAGCTCGGGTGGTCTAGCGAATAATGCGCATTCCCTCAGCGTCGGTGGTGGAGAGGATGGGATAAGCTTTTCGCAAAGTTCGAGCCAGGCCGGCAATTCATTTGGGAACGTTGGGTACGCGCGAAAATACTTTTAATTAAAAAAATGCCCCACTTTTTTTTTAATTCATAAAAAAATCCTCGATATTTGACGTGAATACGTCGTTGAAAATATCACTGATTCTGTGAACTAAACGTTCTGGCGGATCGAATCAATGATTTGTCATAGCATGTATTGCAAATACGTTTATGATAAATCGTATCGTTTCGCGGAAGAAAGTGAAGATAAAAGAAAATAGAAAATATCATGACGAAATTACTGCGTATTAGTAATATGCGCTGTTACTGAGCGCCGAACTGATCGAAGGAATGGGGGAAAGAGAGAGAATGAGCATTGGCGTATTTTTCAAGCACGAACGTGCGAATATGTTCGTGACTTTTTTTGAAAAGGACACAAAGGCGACGAGATGGCGAGTATAGGTTGTGGTCGTTATGATTATTCATTGTAAAAATATGGTATTGACTCATTCGATCGACGTGAGAATGTACAGGACAGAAACGCGTGATATTTTTTTATTTTTTTCATTTGCGCGGCCAACGAATTTTCAATGAGACTAAACACTGCAATTCATCACGAAAGAAATAATAATTCTTATCTCAATTCACGTGTCGCAAATGGTTGTCTGGGAAATGTTTGTTTTGGGAAAACCCCACAAGGTCGGATTTTACACCCGCGTCGACTATTATCACGATTGTGATTATTTTTCCGTTTCGATTTAGATCGGGAATATCGGCGAGCCAGTCGAGTTCTTTTGCAGCAGGACTCTCGGGAATATCCGGAGCAGATTCCAACGCGTTCAATCTTAATCATCCGACTTTCGGAGACAATTCTCAGGCGAACAGTAATTCGTTTGCTCTTGGAGAAGCGACATCATCGTCTCAGGGACATGTTGTTAACGGCCAAGCCATTTCCGGTGCACAATCGGGAATCGGTTCGACTCATTCTTCAGCCAATTCGGGTGCGGGTTCTAGCGCCGGATTTTCGACCTCCGGAGGACAGGGTGATCGACTAGGTCGGCCAGCATGGACCAACATTGCACCGAATTACCAAGTTGGAGGTACAAAAATCTTTACATCAATTATCGATCGAAAAAATAATCGATCATTCTCTTTTACCCGGTTGCTTGATCAAAATTTCAGGTGTTTACAATCCAAATGGTGGACGTCCGAAACTGCACGTGACTCAAGGAAGTCACGGCTGGAACCCACCTAGAAGAGGACCAATCCGGTTGAACGTAAATGTCGGTGACGACAGATGGCAGCACCGTCGCCCGGAAGTTTTTATAAGTGCTCAACGTCCTGGAGGGTATCGCGGCCAACGGCAGCAGGAAGGTTTCAACGGAAATCATCATTTTACCGATAATTCGGCGTCCGAAAGTCACAAAGATTGGGCGTTTGATCAAGGACCTTCATCGGGACACAGAGAGTCCTGGACGCAAAGTCCGGCGATCGGACCTCATCCGGGAATGTGGTCACAGGCACAGAACGGAAATAAACCAGGTCTTCACATTACCGGAGTGTCCGCGTCGTCCTCTTCAAGCTCTAATGGGCCGGGAGGATCGGCTCAAGGACATTCCTCGTCTCACAGCAGTCTGGGACCAAACGGACCATTTTCTATGACAAATAACAAGGTCCAGAGTTCCGGTAACGCTCAAGGTCAAGCTCAGGGAGCGGCAGCAGCGGTCGGACAAAATTTCAATGGCGCTACCCAAGGCTCCTTCAGTTCCGGCGCCATAGCAAGCAGTTCACAGGGAAATGGTAATTCCTACGGGAACGCAGTTTCCGGTAACCGGGGTCAAAATTCGTGGGGTCAGGTCATGAGCCAATCAACGGGTAATTCATTCACGCAAGGAACAGCGAATGCAGGAAGTATCAGCTACGTCAAATTCCCCGGAGAGGAAAATCCTCAGAACGTGCCTAGGGAATTTGTCAGAAGTCAGCCATCTTTAAATTTGCGAAACAACCAGCGGAGGAAAATGTCACGAAATAGAGATCCGGTTGGAGAAATTTTCACAGAAATCACCGACACTGTCGCTGACATATTCGACATTTGATCGGGTAATCGATTCGTGCAATAACTTTGTAAATAATTAATTTTTTATCTTACGATCGACGATCGACTCGAATAAAATTTTTCTGGAAGCATCAACGACAATGAGCAATGAGTCGAAGTGAGCGGACATGATAGAATTAGCTTGAAAACAACCGGTAATAAAATTGCATAAATTAACCGGTCTGCCCGGTGAAGTGAAGAAAAAAAAAACATTCTCTCGTACTCGCTTCGTGGGGTTTTTAAAACAAAAGACCCTCGAGCACTTGGACTCGTCTTGATATCTCGCCGATGTTAATTCTCCGTCGATGAGTGACGTAATACACATTTTTTTAATTATATCCCCACGACGCCACACACGATATCCCGACTATAAGTGAGCGAGCGAATCCTCCGGTCGTTCAGATTGTTCCAAGAAACTGATTTCCACACAGATAAATGCAATGAGCTATGGGCCCGGAGCTTCCAACGAATATTTTCATCACGCTGATGTTTGTTTAAAGAGAATGAAGATTAAAACCAAATTACAAAAAAATTTCAGATTTCTTGCAATAAAAACGTATATACTCTCCGACATTATTGAAATTCACGACACGGAACGGCTGTCAAAAACCTGAAGAAAAATCTTTATTTTATTTTCATTATTCAAAGTTAACGGTACGTGGCTTTAGCACGGCTATCCCGAACCCGGATATGAAAGCGGAGATCCACAAGTTTTCTAAGTTATCAGCAAGTCGACGATATTTTGATTGGATCGAAAATCAATTAGTGTGTTAATAAAAGCAGTTATTCTAAACAGGTAGACGGTATTTCCCTTTTCAACTAGCTTGTCGCAAGTTCGAAAAAAATATTGTCAAAAATCCATTAGTCCCAAAAGGAATTTGGAATCCTGAACCCCGGACTGAAAACCGATCTGACATCTATAAAAATTTCAATATAATAAAAAAAACTTATCGACCGTAGTATCTGCAGAGTTCTTCGGCGAGATGGTAACTCACTGACACGAGATACCTTGTCGAGCGTCGATAAATCAGATTTTGTTATCCACTGCCAATTGTGATAAAAAATACTCCCTAATTTAAAGTTGAATTGTTGGTTGCATCAAGATGACATTTAAAATTGTCATGCAAAGATTTGGAGTACAATGGAATACCCGTGCGTCATGCAGGAGAGGTAAACGACTTGTTGTGGAATAAATGCCGATTCGTTTTTGCCGGGGGATTCCCAGCAGAAGAAGCGATTTAATTAACGCTCATTATCTAGCTAATTTTCGATCGTTGGCTATATTTTATACGTCGTTCATGTAGATGCGTCTCCCAGGAAGCGTGTATACCTGTTGTCATACTGCGAAATTGAATCATTCTGCGTCATTGTTATATTATTGGCTACAATGCTTTTTTTCATATCGAACGTATCGACAAATCATTTTTTGTCATATTTCCGATTCAACGGTAACTTGTTTCATCATTGTGCCAATCCAAAAAGGTTCAGACTTTTTTCTATAAACATTTATGGAAGAACCCATTTCGACGATTAATTTTATAAAGAAAAAATTCCGAATCAAAATTTACAGAAATTTTAAAAGATCGACGAAATTTTCAAAAATCTTATTTCACGTTTATACATTTTTACTCAGATCTGATACTGAACTGAGAAGTGATTTTATTTTTTGACAATATTTTTTCAAGTGTTTTCATGTTTAAATAACAGTTCAATGTAATGATTTCTCAAAAAAATCATTGTGCAGTATAATCTGATCGAAAAAATCTGAAAAAAAACTGCATGGCCTTCGAGTCTTGGCCATTTGTTGATTTAAACTATAACGCCCTATACCGTTGTTCATAAAAGTCGGAAGTAGACGACGATAAAAATGTATATGCATGTATATTTATTTAGTAACGTAACACACTTTTTAAACGTAATGCCTCGTGCCAAATGCAGATCGTTTGCTCCGAAGTTGATTATTATTGTTGTTGTGGCTGTTATATTATAATTATCCGAGAATCCTATTTGCGTTTAACTTCAAGGTTGAACGGGATTAACATTCTTCTCGTAGTCGCGCAGTTCGTAACGAGCGAGTGCATAGCTCGGGAAGAAAATTCACGTCAGAAACGTATACGTATCGACGTCGTGACTGATAGATCGGCAATACACGATTTTGCAGGATACATCGTCTTTTCTCTTCGGCACGCGTAAGACCCATCTCTTTCAATCGATGTTTAATTTCCAACGAATTATCGCAAAAATATGCGTGTTTACTCTCGTATATATTCCTTGTTCAGAGCGAAAAAAACAGCGGGTTTTTTTATAATAGCGTTCTCGGTAAAATCGTAAAAGTCGGTAAATCAGCAATGTCAGTGCAGTTAACAAAATTTAAAACGTTATTTTTTTTCTTCGTTTGGAATAATTAAATAGTTTCTATTCCTAATTTAAAATCAGTTAAAAATTGACAGTTTATTCTTTAAAATTTATTTGTTTTTACGAAGAAAATGATCAAACTTGGCTAATTTTTCAATCTCTCAGACAATATTCTAATAAATTGTCTGTATTGGTGAACCAGCAATCCGAAATCAAGATAAATCGTTCGAAAACCTTTGACAGAGAGTTTCGTTGTTCGTAGACCGGAGACGTAGCGATTCTACGAAATTTCTCGGTCGATTATATCTTTTTGCAATGAATTTTTCATACGGAATCTTTGAATAGGTTCGCTCATCATCAGCATCGTCTTCAGTCTACAACAAATAAATTGGAAACAAAAACTATACGTTCGTTCCTAGTGGCAATCTTTGTTCTCGCTTGTATTCCTCCACACATTGCTATATTCTTGGTAGCGATGGGATAATTGTTTCGATCGGGGTATCCGGTTAATTTTTGTTGCAAATCATATCAGCGAATCGCATGTATAATATAAGAGTTCGGTCGAAGAAAAAAGTCGGCCTGTAGCCATATCGGATTGTGGTTTTTCCCTGGAAAAACCAAAAGTCTCGCTGACCGTTGCTCGTCGAATGTACAACTGATGCTAAGCATCATCCGCGACGTAAACAGTGGGGCCGTGAATCTCATCACTCATTGGCGGGCTCGATTCTATGTTATGCAATATTGCCAGGAACATGCATAGCGCAAGGATGCCTATAAAAGAAGAAACATCAAGTATCTCATCACAGTGGCTAGTGAGATCTTGAAAGAATATTACAATAAAGTTAGCTTAGTACAGGAAAAATCGCCGATCAAAGATATGTGGTGGGTTAGTGCCTTGGGCACGTTGCTGTTGGCAACGGCCCTTAGTGGTTTGCCACTCACTTCAGAACCTGAAGCTGGTAAGGAAGAATTTCGTTTCTTGATGGTTTTACTAAACAGAATCTAGGCAAAATCGCGAATCACAAAAATTGGTCCTATTGGTATTTATCAATGGAGTTTTTAACCAATTAAGACAATGAAGGTCACTATTTGAATAGAAATTCTATCCTTGGAAAATAAAGGTGATAATTGGAATGGCTTTGTATGAAATAGTTGAAAACAAGAATAATATTCGTCCATCAATATATGTAACGTGTTCCAATAAATATTTTAGTTGCGTTTAAATATTGCCACGTTATAGAAATGAGAAGAATATGAGCAAAGTATCATATTATGTCAATTAGGGCCTTTTCGCGTTTGTTTCGAAATAATTAGCTCCGCCCTACGATTACGCATTACCTTTCATACATTCACAGAAATAATACCAGCGTTGGTCGAGAACACGACTCTCTCGACTGAATTGAAACCACCACCGATCGCCGACACTGACAAAGAGGGTAGGAAAATTGTGTATCTTATAAATCTCTTCGCTGTGACGAACTCATCGGAACATGAGGATGGCGAGGAGAAACTCACTGACGAAGTCATCGAGGCCGCACCAGGAATTTTGGGTAAATGAAATGATTCTATTATCAGAACAAAGTGTCGTAAAGGACAGTTTCTAAATAAAACTCTCTACCCAACAGCGCCAATCGCCACGGTTCTCCTGGTTGTCGAAGCCGACGACGAGGAGAATCCTATGAGTCTCGACGAAATCGCGAAAGACCTCGAGGACGAGGGCTTCAAGATTGAAAAAGTTAAGAAGAATGGAGAGACCAAGGTCATCAAGGTTGATTTTGATTCCGATTCTGACGAAGAATCGAGTAAACATGTGATCACGGAAGTGATCAAGCCAATCGAAGGTGCGACCAACAAAGTGCGAAGGAAACGTGCACCCTGTTTAAAGTGTAAACTTGCGAAAATGCTCGGAGGCGGTGGAGGTGGTTATGGCGGCGGTGGAGGTGGTTACGGTGGTGGAGGTTACGGAGGTGGAGGTGGACCAGGATACGGTGGTGGAGGTAACCCAGGATATGGAGGCGGTGGTGGAGGATGCCGTGGGGGCTGTGGAGGAGGCGGAGGTGGAGGACATCCCGGCACAGGTAAGAATTTAATGATAATCCGGCCATCTCGTTAACCCCTGACAAGTCCATATCGCAAATAAGAAAGTCCTAATGATGAAATATCAATCTATTAATATCGAAAAATATTACTATAACAGAACACAATATTGCACTATTTTATCGTTATTTGATATGATTTTTGAAACCGGTACAATATTATTGATAGAACAAAATTCGATTTATGTAGTTTGACCGGAAATAAAATTTGTAATCATTTATAAGATAATTGAAATAAGCCGCAATAGTTTAATATAACTTGACGATCAATGATTATTTTACAACTTATTGATCCTTACAAAAATATCATGAAAACACGACACTCACTGGGTTTTAATAATTTCAATAGATTGTGTACCAAGATAGCACTGCCATCTTCCAATCAGTAAAAAAAATCAATACAATGCCCGCGTTAATTCAATTCATCTTACGCATGCCATTTAATTTATTTCAGTCGGAGTTATCCCGGTTGTCGTAGTGCCAGTCAGCGGTGGTGGTGGTGGTGGAGGTCACTATCCCGGAGGTGGTGGTGGCGGCGGAAATTACTACCCCGGCGGTGGCGGCGGCGGTGGAGGTCACTACCCCGGTGGTGGCGGTGGTCACAATCACGGAGGTGGCGGACAATGCAACGTGTGTGGACCACAGGGTGGTGGCGGTGGCAACGGCGGTGGTGGCTCGTGGAGTCAATCCTCCGCTCAGGCTTCAGCGCAATCTTCATCGGGCAGCTGGTAAGTTTTCAACATCCTTGAAATATCCACGAACGAAAATAGCGTCGATAAATCATCGATCCGTCAAAGAAAACAAACAACAACTTATTGTCACTTTTAAATTTATAGGTAATGATCCAGGAAGTATACGGACATCCTGACGAATCATTTCAGAAAATCTCTAATTACAAGTGTGTAGATCTTCCTCTCGCGCACGTCGCGTATGTACCGAACAACATGCGACGGGATTTTTCAATTGACAATTCGAAATAAAGCTGTAATTGTTAGTTTTCATTTGTTCGTAAGAGAGAAAAGACAATCGATACGTAATTGTGCACGTCCCAGGGACAATGCTTATGAGTACCGGCGACTTTCCTGGAAGAGCCGTCGTCGGAACGGATATAATTCAAGATGAAATTACTAATTTAATGAAAGTATCTCCTGTACGTGATTTTATATCAGCATGTATTTGAATACAAACAGTACATTCTTACGAAACACATGGAGTTGCCTTTATGCATGCATGCACCTCTTGGTCCCTTCCACGTGTCGCATTCTCCATATACATGTACATTTTTGGTAAAGAAACATCACGCGTCCAATAGTGGATCGAAAGATTAAGATTTCGTGATCGCGCGCACACGTGGCCTGTGAAACATTGCTACGGATCTTCGACCGCAGTTTAAATGAGAAAAAAATCGTTCCGCCCATAATTACCGGTTCCCTCAATGCTAACGAAAATCGCAATTTCCGTCCGGCGATACGCTTCGCGAACTTACCGTACTTTCTTGTGGCTTGCTTTATCGTTACAAGGCGAGCAATTGGAAGAAAGATACACATTTGTTGGAAAAAAAGGAAACATCGTATGGCGATTTCATACATAAATTGGATCGAAGGAGGAAAATCGCGTATCGATTTTCTTACCTGTCAGATAAATAAGAATCTTGGAGATTAAAATTGATTTTAATTTAGGATCTCGGCACTTATTTCTCTTCGTACGAAAAAAGCTTCAATACGAGTGATGGAGCTCGGAGTTAAGAGCACCTGGAATCCCAATCGTTTTTTTACTCGCTCGTGCTCCTTCATTTATCAGAGTTTGCCGGTCGTAAGAATTATTTATCTCGGCAGATAAATACCCTAGAGCCAAGAGCTCTATAAATACGAGAGACAGGAAACGAGTCTGTGTGCCGTGATCCGGGCGGCCGAGCACAAGAGAATCGCCACAGGTTAACCAGGAACAGTGCCACGGCATGCTCCGTCGTGTATCTTACACGAAGCATCCGCGTGCGGTAATTGCGACTCTCTCTGTTTTTCTCTTTCTCATTCTCTCTCTTTCTCTCTTTCTCTTTCTCTCTCTCTCGGACTGCTAAGACTTGGGTGAACATAACGGTATTAAACACGTCGTTCTGCTATTTTTTATTAGCAAAGTTAGCCACAACGAACGCGTGTCCTCGCAACGAATTATCGCTCTCTTCTACCGGGCCGAAACGCGATCGCCGATCGAGTTTACGCGCGTTCAGAGTCGTTAATAGCGTGTCTTTCGTCATTCGAAGAGAATCACGCGTTGTGTAGGAAAAAAAGGGTCTCGGAATTAAAAAACAATGCTTTTTTCAGTTCACTTTTTTGTTTTAACGTTTATATCTTATTCGACGACAGGGATATAGGACTATGCACGACGTGTCTGTCCGGTCGAACGGGTTCGGATCGATCGAGAAATGTGGGTTTACGGGTCGGACGAGACCTGTTGCCAGAGAACCGATCGTCTGGTTCGATCTCTTTCTCTCTCTCTCTCTCTCTCTGGCTTCAAACGTGGAAATCATAGTTACCGAAGTGAGCATGAGCAACGTACGAGTTCGCCCGAGACGATGTCTTGCATACTTGGACACGTAGGCACATAGACACTCTTACACAAACGCCCATTACTTTTCTCGAGTCTGTTTTCCGGTCGACGACCCCCTGGCGACTTTGCACACACTACGGGCCAACGATGCAACGAGAGAAAAGCCACGAGATAGGAATCATCGTGGTCGCAGTCGTCGTTGCCGAAGACGTTGGAGATACCAGGGGTCAGGATAAAGTAACAAGGACTTTTATAGTCTCTTCGTGTTGAACACGAAGGCATTAAATCGCCTTATTCCTGCCTACCATAACTCAGTCTCTAGGACTCTAGGCCTTCATTTTTTGTACCCCAACATCGAGCCTTTCGTTTCTTCATCATCAGTGCCACGGTCATCTTACGTCGCTCTTCGTCATCTTATTACAATATTTTGATTTTAGCCCTGTCGTTTCAGGACTTTAGGTATATAAATATCATCCACACTTTGTTGGTACAGTAACACTCCTCTTAAAACCGATTTCAGTGTTGCTTCTTTCCTTGCCATGTGAGCGCGGTCAGTCGCTTCCCCCACTATGCCCATGTAACGTTTCCCCCAGTTTCTCCCAGAACGGAGCAACGCTATTGGCGCGTTTACCGAGTAAAGGAGGCATCTACCAATCAAGATACGTGGAAAAGAAGTGGAGGGAGCATACGCTACACTGTGCACACTTTCTCCCGTTCTTTATATCGCGCCTTCTTGAAAATCGAGAAAGTGTTCACATTGAATCGATTGATGATCCTTGGATGGAATGCAGATCAGACATTTATATTCAAGATCCATCGCAACTTATCGTATCACGTGGTTCCACCAAGACGATGAATCATTTCGAAGGTAAGAACAGATCGAATCGAAGGCAGACAAACGTTCGAGGCTCTCGTACAATATCACCTCTGGCTAGCCACTGATGACTAACATCGCCGAGACTGTTCGCACGGAATCTCTATCTTTTCAACTCTCTCTCGCTCGCTCGCTCTCAACCACTTCATGTTAGCTGCAATTAGTGTTTCCGAGCACGCGATTATACCGCAACACAACCCGAGCCTAATTGATGATGATCAGCAATCGTCTAGCAGTCGTCGCCCTCCCCAAGATCAATGTCAAGAGCGAGTTGGCATCGAACTGATGAGCCGATAAAACTAGATATCGATCCAACGCACGTGGGCTCTCTTCGACACATACGGTAAATGGCTCGGATGTCGCGGCTGTTGAACTTCGTTTAGATCTCGGAAGAACTTTCATGCGCGTTTTAATGCATCTTGCTAATTATTTACAATGGCTTTTATAGCCTCATCATCGCGCTTCCGTAAAAATCATGCATGCGTCCCTGCGCACCTGATCGCACGCAGCTACTCAAACTATTTATAAAAGCGTACGCACCATGGAGTTAGCGGTATTGATATTTACATATACGTTTCAGTGTAAATGGCGATTGCTGCTAACATTACATACGTTTAGTTCGTCTCGCGTAGTTAGATCGCGATAAATACAATTTATACTCATTATCAAAACTTCAAGGTTTCATCTGTCGTTTATATTATTTCAAAATAGAATCATTTGATTTCTCAATTTTGTAGATAAGTATAATTAATGTACAAGTTGTCAAGAATCTCACGCACGGTTCCAAGAGACAATTTATATATTCGTCGCACGTTTTATTATTCATTATTATCATTAATTTTTCTTTTTCAATGCAGCCTTTGGTTGTCATGGCTCAACATTCCCATGTTCTAGAACAGCAACTACGAACGATACTATCAGGATACTCCTGTCCAACGTTGGATGGTTACAAATTTTTTGCACCCGGAACACGATGTTTTGCCGATCGTTAATATCATACGATTTGCATTTGAAATATCATGGGGCAGCTATGTACGCGAGCTGCCCCGAACAGTTAGTGAAACAGAGAGCGAGCGTCTACATTGCGAGTGTTATGATAAGGATAGCCGATAGGACGAGGACCATAAACTGCGGTAGCTGCAGTCTTCTCGACGATCCTGAAGTACGCGACGTGAATGCAAAAAAGATTCTACGTTTTCTATGCATATACTTTATCCACAAGGATCGAAGTACACTAAACTTTTATCGAGATAATGTCGGTGTGCATTTAAAAATTCACGTAAGAATCTTGGTATGGACCACCTATGGATTTTAAGACGGATAAGCCGCGAAAAAATGTGGATCCTGTAGTTTTCGATTTAGTCTCGGATCGGGCTGGGGGATGAAAAAGAAGGGGTGATATCAAGATCGCTATTAGAGACGGGACTTTAATTCAAACCACGTGCATAGCATTCTTAACCATGTGTGTAAGTGTTCGACTGTGTCTGGGTGCGGAAGAGTCTGACAACGAAGCTTTGTGTCTCTGTGTCTCGCCACACAGACGCAATGAAAATTTCTGCGGGAGGGAGAGAGCGAGAGAGAGCGAGAGAGAAACAACCAGAGAGGATACATAAATATATACAGGAATATCTACGGGAGAAGAGAGACGAGAGATTCGCAAAGCCGAAAGGAACCGGTTCCAACTGGGCAAGCGCGAGACTTCCACGCGGAGATGAGCTTTGCCGTTGCCCACCACACGATCACCATCCTCTATACAATGTATATCGCTATATACTACAGTAGCATAACATTCGCGGCTTTCTTGATGGTGGAGAGTGTCTGGAGCCTCCTGGAGTGTCTTATAAGGAAGCCGCCGGGCGTACTATAATATACTAGAGGAGGAACAGGTCTTCGCGACGGGAACTTTTAAATCCCGTCGACAATTTTTATCATGCTACGTAGAGAAAAATAAATAAATCATAAAACCCGAATTAAATTTATGATATCGAGCTGAATTACGATTTCGATGCAACTGGCTGCGTCCACGATCCGGATTTCTATAATAATTATTCTATCATAATAATATGTGATAATAATCTGGATTAGGGATGCACCTAATTACAGTTAAATAGAAATACTAATAATATTATTATTATAAATATAAAATATTATTATTATTATTATTATTATTATTCCTAATATCATTATTATTGTTAAACAAAAAAGGAAAATAAAACAAATTGAAGTTAATGGCGCCGTTATTTTACACCTCGGAACAATCATGCTTTTCACACTCCCTACTCCTCCCCCATGCTCTCTTTCTCTCTCTCTCTCTTCCGTAAGACATTAGCTCTCATAGTCCAACGCAGTATGATCAATGGAGAGTCGACCTTGATTGACAATTTTACTCTCGGCCTAGATCGCAATAGGGCCATCCTGCTTGGCAATTGCATCGTTCTCTAGCTGGTTTACGACGCACGTACGATATATATAACGTGTACGCGTTACGCGTGTAACATGCGAGCTTAGCGAGTGCAGTCGCGATGCATCGTGAATGCATACGCGCCATTAGAAGTCTCGGATTCCCTCTACTCGGCAGACTCACGCGCTTCTACCCCTCCCTCTTCGTTCTCGCCGTTGCAATTATCGTATCATTTTACAATTTACACCTCGCTTCATTTTCCCATTGTGCATTTTTATCGACGTACGATCGACACTCGATTATTTTTTTTGCAACGACGATTGACGAAATGGAAATCTTACTGTGAGCTGACTTACGCCGTTATGATTCGACACTGCTTTATGACTTTTTTTTTCAATAATTTATAAATATTTATATAATCATCGATTTTTTCATTATTTTATCAAACTTAAAAATTACCACATTATTATTTTAGCCTCTGCTTTTGTTTTTGTTTGACATTGTATCACGAATCTCTCGTATATTTTATAAAAAATAAAAATCAATCTATCGATTTATTAGTATCGTGTCCATTTCTTACGTGCTATCGTGAATTTTGTCGTTATTTTCGAAAAATTCGAAACCTTCGGTTCGTCCGTGAAAGTGAATGCTATCGTGAAATTCAAGGATTGCCAAAATAAGGCACAAGAGTGATGGTGCTTGTCGACTTACGCATAACGAATGGCCGGAAGAGTCGTGTCCATACGACCACGAGCCGTTATACCTAACGAGCATCACACGCAATCTGTCTCTCTCTCTCTTTCTCTCTGTTTCTCTCACGTGTGCGTATATACGCATATACATATCAAATGTACGAAGCGAACAGGTTGATCGGTATGCGATGTAAAATGGAAAGTGACGCAATTTTATTAAGCCGTAGGAAATATTCAAGGGAGATGGTCGCAGACGCGTGTATGTGCTTCTCAATCTTCTCTTCGAGACGTACTTACTCCAAGCGATATCTCGATGAGGTGTCGTCATGCAATTAGCTTCTCACAACAGTCATAAAGACGAACGCAACGATTCGACAATGAATAATTCCGATTATCATCTTAAGGCTTATTCTGAGAAACTTTCGACAGGATATCTCTTATCGCAAATATATGTATATATATATATATTTTGTTTTTATTAAAATGTTTGTTCAATCCAATTTTTATCAAATTTGGCCAGAAATCAAATATCGAAAAGATGGAGTATTTTGCAGTAGCGATGTTCGCTAGAATCTTCGGTTACCTCGATTTATCCAGCGGCTTTGACCTTTTCTCCAGCATTCATCATCGACCGGATCAAACGATTATCGATGATGAAAAGCTTTTTTTTTACAATCAGTGTACACGTATGGCGTGTATAATATATATAGGTAATATGTATAGGTAGGTATAAGCTCGAGGTTCGATTGATACCTCCACGCTGATGGGAAGGCAGTAACCAGCGAGTGCGTCGAATCGATTCGTTGAAAGACGATGATTTTTCCATCCGAATGAGACATTGATTTATGCGATAATGCGAAAAGCATAATTACATAAATATCTTAAGGTAACATCGATTATTAAAACTACTTTTCTTCATGGAACGACGTCTATTGAAAACAAGTATCGATCATTATAATCATACACATGGCTAATTCATAATTAGCTTTTGTTCTTTCCTGTTGTTTTTTTTTATAGATGGAAAAATTTATTAAATGGAGAACGTATCCAATAATAATTATGTAGACTTTAATTGATCGTTATAAATGTCGATTATTTTTCTAATATCGAGATGGCCAAATGATTTTGATCCCAACGGAGTGAATGATTGACCCGAGAACAGAGAACGGACACCGATACGTCGAGTGCTAATTCGAAATTAAATTTTTTAAAAGGTCATGACTCAGCGTTCTATGTCCGAAATAGTACTGGTGTCATGCAAAATGATATCACTTACTGATTCACGCGTTGAGAAATTCATCGTCGTCATTTTATTTGTCATTTAAAAGATTGCTTCGAACAATATTCAGCTGCGTTGATCGCACCTGTGATAACATTCGATGTAAACATCGCAGTTGCGATATTGCGAATCGATGTAACGAGAGACGGTACGAACGCGAGACAAATGAATTTTCTGCATTATAGCGTCAAAAAGTAGTCGCATCCACTTAATTTTGTTTATTTCTTCTTAACTATTAGTTTTGTTTCGCTCACAAAAACGAAAATGTCGTGTATGATTGTTATAGTGGAAATTTATATTTATAGAAAATAAATTAATTTTTGCATTACTACGAAGAATAAACAAAGTTCCTGTGTATTTATTTTGTTTTCTACGCTACGAGCAAAAATAAAGATTCAAAAAATCAACGTGACAAGTTCTTCAATACCGACAGAGAAAGAAGATGCGTAGAAATCGATAAATTCGTACATCATCGGGTCAATAAATCATGTATCCTCCCCCGAGTTTACTTCTTTGCGTTTTTATTTATTTTTTTCCGCATTGCCAACGAAACTAATGGTTCATAAAAACGACACGTGCGTGAGATTGCGTCAGGTTTACGCCGACCACGACGAGTCATCGTTATCCATGCGCGACATCAAGACGCGGTTAAACTGGCTCTCGTGTTTTCACAATGTACGAAAATAGCAAAATATCGTGAGATCACGGAAACAAAAATTGTAGAAAAAAAAACGAAAAAAAAAAAAAAAGAAATGAAGATCGCGATCCTTGACTCCGGCAGGTACGGGTCTGTGGGAAGATCGCGCTTCGTTCGCAGCAAAATCTCCCGATACAATTTCTTATAGAAGTGCTCGCGTTTCTCTCGGTTCGAATGAAGACTTCGATCCGCGGACAAGACAAAAAGGCAAAACACGTAACGGTATAGCTTCTCTCGGTGAGCTCTCGTTGCGCTCGTTAAGCAGTGAGGGCTGTATCGAGGAATATTTTCTCGAGCTTGCCGGAGCTAAGATGCCGAGTGTACTTCGCAGGATCGTTGAAGATCGGCTGATAATATACCCGAGCTATCTCGATAAAAATACGATTCTCGTATGTTTGATAGTTTTGCGTGTACCCATGTTTTTTTTTTCATTCGTATATAAGAAAAACTCGGCCTATCGATGTAAATAAGAAATTCTGTGGAAGTTTCCTTTATTCCATTTTGAAGTTTCGCAGCAAAGTTCAAATTAAACTTAACATTAAAAAAAGTTTTTGGTATGTATTAATAATATAATATCGCAATAATAAACAATTATTCGGTTATTATTGTAAATAAAAAATCTGTAACGTTTCGAATTTCTAAAAAAACATATGAATTCTGGGTATTGTGAATTAATTCGATGCGAAAAACGATGGTACATGGAAGAAATGAAGTTAACGTGAAAAATTAATTTTTCGAGTAATTGATTAATTGGCTCGTCTTCCTCGATGCCGAGCTGAGCTAAAATTGCCAATAGTTATCCTCCAGGTCGTCGTTGTAATTTTTTTTACCATATCCCTTCTCTCCCAACTTCAAGGTTCTGTCGTCATTCTCTCATTTGTCTCACGAACAAGCCAAGAGATTGTAATGTCTTCAACAGGATATACAAGCCGGCAGCGAAAAGCAATGGCTGCACTTTTTTCCTTTGGATCCTCGAAACTGCGTACACCTTAATCGCTTCCACGAAATCCCATTGCCCTCTCGAACCGAGACCGAGGATTTATATATCTTCTCATGGATCCACTCTTCCCCGCCCTCCTTCTTCAACCCTTCCCCCGCTCCCTCCGACCCTTTTTCTCTCTTGCTGCACAAAACTATACAGGATAAACTGCCATTGAAAATCCTCGCGGAATGCAAGCCGCTGAAAAGGGTTTACGAAGGATGAATTGCCTGAGGGATTGGCGGTAAAAAATGAAATTATTGAAAAAAAGAATTTTAATCACGAGTTACATCGTTCGAGAAAATTGCCCAATAGGATCCGTGATAACTTTTGTCTCAACAAAATTCTGTGAAATATAAAGCGTGTCGTAAACTGATAATAATATAACAAACGACCAATGTGGTCGAATAATTCATAAATTTCTACGTTTGTCAATTCCCAACCTCAAATCTACTAACCACTAAGTGGTGAACCTTAAAAAACCATCAAATAAACGTGTCATAAAAAATTACCGTCATTTTTCAACTAACATAAAGATGTTTTATAATTAACGAAATAATTCGACGTGGCAGTGAAATTAAAATTCTGGGACCGTTGTTTTATACGCAACAACGTTACATGACGATCGAAGGGAGGTCTTGTGACGTCATATTTGACACAGCCTAGAAATGTCCTTCATTTTAAGACAAGATAATAAGGGACGACTTCCGTCCTCCTTGCTGTATATACGTTATCAGGATTTTCTCTTTACATCCGCATTAACGTACCAAAGTGATCGAACAGTTCATCGCAATGAAGCGATTGACATTTACATACGCATAACTGTTTATATACGTATAAGGTAAACTTTGATGTGCGTTGCGCTCGGCGCAATTTCAATATGTGCCAACGGCAACATCACCGGTGTCGAGAACCTTCACCGTGGCTCGCGAGGTCACTACTCACTCATCGCTGTGAATGGATAGTTGTCCGATGAGTATATAAACGTAATTCGAGGGTCCGATAATTTCTCACGCGTCGTGTACGAAAAAAAATATAGCGTCCCGGAGAAGTGCTGCGATTGTCGAAAATTTAAGCGGACAGGATGGAAAAGGAGGAATAATAACGGAGGGTGCGAGATTCGACGAGATACCGCGAGCATTTTTCGCATATTCATTATATTCGTTCAGAAGAGACGAGGCTGCTCGAGAGCCGAGTGATCGAAGACAAAAATTCAAATAAAATTTGCTTCTCGTCGTCCCAACGAACTATAAAATACACCGGAACGTAAGAACCTTGCGCGATGACTCGAGGACCCAACGTGACGTGTTCCATTATAAATGGACCAAATCACCTGTCGGGCAACACGTGTGATCGAAAAAAAAATGAAAGTTCGAGAAGAGGATCCGAGAAGCTAAGGACACCCTGACCCAAAATCTCGATTCGATTCTATCAGATTTTGAGTACACTGTGATACGATAAAAATTTTAAAAGAACATAAGTACAGTTAAGATATTTAGACTCGTATAATAAAACGTTCGCAGGAAATTGAGTTCAAATTTTATTTAGACTCGAACTTAATCTCCATTCTTATTTGACATTTGAGTTTAAACTTTTATTTCGAAATTCTAATTTTGTTTTCAAGTTCTTCCAATACGAGTTTCGAACATTATTTTCAAATACTAAGAATATGAAAAAGAGATTAATAAAAGTATTTGTTTATTTCGCAAACGCACTTTGAAACTTTTCTATTCCATACAAATTTTCAAGATAAACGTGAAAATTTTGAGAATTTTCTCGATGTATCGAGAGTTCCGTTTTCAAGAAACCGTTTCAGGCAGTATTCCAATTCTGATTGAATCGAGCCAGTAATTTGATTTTGGTTGGGATTATACCTTCGGTTCATCCTTAAATAATTCATTCGTTACAGACTTCGCGATGATCGCGATTTTTATAAAACCTGAATTAAAAAAGTTCGCACTATTTTTTTCACATTGCTAAATTTATGGTTAACGATATTCGTGTACACGTATACAAACGTACCGAGGAGCACAATGGAGAGCAGTGTGCGGTCCCTCACGCGAGAGTCTCTCGCGTTATGGTTATTTTTTTTGCGGTGATATTAACGGAATGGTATTAACCCCGAGGGGGCCGCCGTCCCCCTCCCCCCACTTCGAGTGTCTGTGTGAGAATGTGTGTATATGCATGAGCAAACGAGAAGCGGGCGGGAGCCAGGCTGGTGTGGAAGGACGGGAAAGAGAGGAACAGAGGAACAAGACGGCATATATAAAGGAGAGTTCCCAGAGGCCGAGGGGCCCAGTACCGTTCGAAGATGCAAGCCGCTGGGATGCTGCGTGGGACGGGGGCCGTATTCGCGCAAGGAGTCTCCGTACTTCTCCTTGGTACCCTGATCCTCGCGTTCGTCGGGGATACTGCCCGTGAGTAGCGCGAAATTTAAAAAAAAGGAGGCGCTCGCCATATCCGGTTTGAAAATCGTGCCCAAGAAAGGAAAAACAAAATTATTTTTTTCAAAATTTCGCGAATTCGAGATTCTTCGACGACGACAAATCGCAAAATTGGGATTCTGGTGCAACGGGCAATTTCGTGCGAGGAAAGATGCGGACTATTCGTAGTGTTGTGCATCGTGAAAGTTTCGATGATTAATTTCGATCGATTGAATCGATCAAAGTGACTAATTCGATTATTCGAGGATCGTTTTTTTTTTCTTACGGGTTTATTAGTGTGATAATGATTTTTCGTTTGTTTTTATATGACGATAATCGCTTATATTCGCTTGTTGATTTGCAGATGCCCTGCCACTGCAGATATTACCGAATATACCTGGCTACATTCCCGTATACATAAGAAATGGAGATCAACCGCTCGATGAGATAAATCCAGCTTTGGCCGAGGCTTTTCACGAAAAACAAATTCTAGAGGTAGAATAACCTTGTACAATAATCAAATGAAAAAAAACTGATATAAATATCACACGATTCTCTGTGTGCAAAATAATTGTTATTGAAAATTATATCGATGTTTCTAAAAAATTTGTAAATTCCATAAAGTGATATGTTTTTAAGAAAAGAAAGCTTTCGGTTTCTTTTTTTTAGAAAAAAAATCGTCTTATTATACATACGATTGCATTACACCCGATCATCATTAAAAGTTAAAAGCGAGGGAAAAAATAGAATATCGCAATTCTCAAAAATATTTGTTTCGAAACAACTCCCTCGGTTTCGCATACTCCTAGAGAAACAAGTCGATGAGTAGAAACATCTAAATACGATTATTTTCATGCTTTTGATTGTTTATCAAATTCTGCAAAATAGTGTAAAATACATATAATTTTTGTTAATTGAAAAACTGATATCTTATTGAAGACTGTTATCTTTTTTGTTTGCTAAATTGCTAAATTTTTACTTACCAGTCAAATCTCTAAGTAGATGGTTGCCAGATGAAAACAATTAAAATAACAAGTATATATGTGTATTTTGCAATTTTGGCAAATTTCACAGAAAACATGGAAACATTCCCAATTATATTTTTCCCATTTTTTCCATTAAGTATTATTTTTACATAATTATTTACGAATAGCTAGAAATCGTTCACACGAATCGTTCGATCGAACATCATCAATATCCGTCAAAACTTTCATCGAATTGATACTATTTATTCTACCCGGGATTTATAAATTGATTTTTTAAATGAAATTAGCGATTTTTAAAAATTTATCAACCTTTCCTCTCACGATCGAATGAAATCGCAGAGCTTGTCAACCGAGGGTCTGGACCACTCTCCCGACGATAGCCAAGTAGATACGGAAAACGATTCGTCCTACGATGAGGACGATGAACTGAGTGTCGAAAAGCGAAAAAAAGGAACGATCTTTTTGATCGGCGTGAGACAATCGAATGGCGACGAATCGAAGAGGGACGATGACGGTATAGTGCGGAAAATCGTTCTACCATTCGACGTTCTCGAGCGATCGGATATCGAGGGTAACGCTGCGGATAATCAAGATCGCGACAGAGCCGAGGACGCCTGGATCGGTGAACCGGCAAAGGAGAGTCACGAAAGAAAGCCCATCGGCCTCTCGAAGGAGGCGGCTATCAAGGTGAGCGAGATAACCGTGAATTCTTTCCGACACTCTTGTTATATATTTATCACATACCGGAGCATCACGGGCCAAACAACCGTGCGTTAAACTCGTGTGCTTTTATTCCTTATTCTTTTGTTTTTATCTTTGGTGTTGTATGCACCGCAAATAATGTGGGAACGTGTAATGAGCGATAAAATTGTGTAATTGGTTGAGCTGCCGGCGTTGCGAGTGGGCTATGAAATTCTTGAGAATTGCCGCTGGGAAAGAAGCAATTAGGGTAATTGGAAATTTATGAGATCGATTTTTTTTTTCGTCTCGCATCCACGGTTATTCTCCTTGTTCAGTTACCAGCCCTTTTGCAGGCCCTTACTGTAATTTATTCGCGTAAATTTCTCGACTACAATATCGTTTTGAAATGGCAATTTTCTTTGTAAATTAACGGACTTCACTGTGTTTTTACACTTTTTTAAAAAATATTTTTATTTGCCCGGATTATAAAAAACGAAATCCAGTCTCATTGGTTATCAAAAATCGATCAATTGTTAATTAATTGTTAATAGGTAACTAATCATTGTCGACTGACGATTAATTACTCGTTGATTAATAATTTATATTAATCAATAATTAATGATCTATTAATTTTTAATTATTGCCACTATTCGTCTTTGCCAGGTTGGTGGACTTCCGGCCAATGTGAGAAAACTCGAGAGGCGTGCGGCGAAAGTGGAGAATGAAGAAACGCTACCGAACGATCTGTACGAATCGTCGATCGACGACGATCATCATCACGTTTCATCGTTGCATCGTACGATTCCAAGAAAATCTACCGACGAAGATAAGCAGGAGATAAAAGAGATCAAGTGGATTATGGAGGATGTGATGGACGATAGGGGAGTAAGACCTGTTGAGGATCTCAAAGAATCGCGTTCGAGCAGATCGACGCTCGAACGTGAATCAACAGGAGGAATGATTCGTTATTTTCGAGCTCGCTCTCTAAACCCAATTCCTTCGATGAACGAAAAAAACACAAAAAAAACGTAGAATATAAATTGCTCAACATGATGGTCCATGAGCTGTGAAAGACTCGATAGTTACTTGTAAATTTCTTTTTTTATTCATTGTAAATTAAAAATAAACGTGAATACAGCATGAGGAGGCTTTTATTGCACGATGAGAAGTCGATCGAATTTGTGATCGAACTATATATTAATTAAGGGTTGTCGATTAAATTTATTGATTAAAAGGTATCGGTCAAATTCACGTTGCCTGTTGAATTGTTTTTGATTTCTCGAACGGAGTAACCATCGTCACCACGCTTAAGAACGAGAGTAGCCGGAAGTACGGACACACCTGAAGTCAGCCTGGTCCCTCCCAAATTTATGGGAATCAAACGCCTGAAGGTCTTATCGTCCACGCTAATCATAAATTGTTCTCTGCTGTCAGTGTTGAATCTTTCACTCGATACGACGAAAGCCCTTTGTCCCAGTGTACACAGGTAAGCTGGCATTTTTTCCTTCACGTCGGGAATGTAAATTTCACTTATCGGACGACACTGAAATTTTCTCGCTACTGGCCGCTTTTTATCGAAAATCCTCGATGGATCATTCTTGGAACTTCGACCTCTCGATAAATCGTCGATGCTAGAGTCGGCGACTTGAATATTCGCCAGTTTCGACAGATTTTTGTACATCGCTGCATCAACTTGACGACGTGGATGAGGCATTTTTTCACTTCTTTCCGTAGTTCTCGTCCCGAAATAGTTCGAATTATCGTAAGGTCGATTATCGATCGTTGATAAACGACGCTCGACCCCACGTTCCTCCTGTGACGTTTCGATTATCTTTCTTCTCAAATATTCCAATGTTCGAATCCCCTCGAGAACCGAAGATTCTAATTCACTCCCCTGAAGTTCTTCCATTGTTCCGGAGTCGCTGGCATCAGAAATATTATTCAACGACAATAGCAGCCCAATGGTCAATGTTGCTATCAAATTTTCCTGTGACATCGTGAAGTATATTTTTTAACGACGAGATACGCAACGTGAACTGTCCGCAGAACGGAAGAATTTTCGCTGGTTGGAAAACACGAAATAAGTGAAATAATGCGTGAACACACGGTAGGGAACGGGGAAAGTAGCGAACGATATCAAGTTCTCGGAGAGACTGACGTCGGGCTGAGAAAAAAAAAGCCAAATGGTGAACCGACCGTCACGCAAATGCGGGAATAGAGAAGGTGCCAGTATATCAGGCAAAGATTACTTCTTAGTGCATACGGTATACTTATATAGAGGGAAGATATCTATATACAGTGACATTAGACTAGGCACTGAGTTGGCGGACACTTTCCGTGTCCGCCGACCTTATCTCCTGTTTGGACATTGCTTGCCTACAGTCGAACTACGCTATCAACTCGCGTTCAACATTCGAACGAAAATAAACGTGCTGCATTGGATCTGGAACGATTGGATGTGGATCCTTCTAAGTCGTCAGGATCGATCGCTAATGATTTCCTAGCCAATGCGCCAGCCTGATGGACGCTTAACTTCTCCATTTCATAACGGTTCAATGGAACGTTGTTTTGACAGTTTCTGTCTGTTCAAATTTGAATATTTCCTCCTTTCGGATTTTCTTCAACTATATGTTCATATTCTATTTCGCGTATTGTTCATGTTATTGGCTTTAACCCAACGAAATATGTGATATATATGCACATATGATAGAAATCAACGGAAAAAACAAAACGAGGTGTCTAGACTTCATCGCGTGACAGCTGTACTGACTCACACATACACGTTTATTATAGCGTTTGCGCACTCTGGTGAATACCTGGGGAACCGTGAGAGCCTTGTGCTTTGTAAGGAATAGGCCCATCTATTATTTCAACAGGTAACAGCAAAGAATCTGAGCGCGCCATGAGAATCAGCATCCATCTAGCTCAAGGCACGCTCCTTGGCCCTGCGGCAAAATCGATAATCTAACCTTTTAAAAAATTGACTTCCTTACAGGACGCACCGTATACAGTTTTTATGAGCCCAAAGTATTTTTAGACAAAAAACAATAAATTTTCCAAAATCCTAGAGTGGAAGAATCCTTTAATCGTGGCGGAATTATTGATACCACAATTGATATTGACACAGACGTGGAAGGTGACTTGATATCGCACTAGAAGTGGAAGGTGACTTCAAATAGCTCCGTGCTAGTAATGCATGCGCAAGTTCGATGATCCTGTCTCCAGTGGGAGTGAGAGAAGTGCTCCGCAGGACGTAACACAAGCCGAGCGTGCGGATATCTGTGTTGGTTAATAAGAGTCGAGCACATGATCCATGTCACTTAATAAATGTGATTTTAGTACACTGAGAGATTGACAATCAAAGATCCGGTCATACACATGAGTGAATTATACCACGCATACAATAAAGTTTTAAACGTATCAACTTAAACAGCGCTCTTTATTATCGACATGAAAATTTACCTCGGTAACGCAGCTTACAGCTGGCTTTCTTTGCTATTATTTCCTCAGTGTCTATCTACAGCATAAGATACTTTCAGAACACATGGATTTACATGGCTAGGGTCCGCTTAGTGCTGACACCAGCCACCGTGGCGCTGTCCAATATCTGTGTGCACGCATGCGCTGACGCTAGGATCACAGCGCGCGCTTTCTTGCACCCAAGCATTCAGTCCTGCTTGGGATAATGGCCTAGTTTACATCGTGAAATCGTTGGTACGTGTATTAAGTTTGATGCGCACGAAAGCTTCAGTACGAGCGCGTTTACATCGAACATATTAAAGTAGAAGAATACTACGAATATAATACGGACCTCATGGTGATATTTAAAACCTTGAGTTTATTCTTGTAACGATAATTATTAATTTAAACCCGTGGAAATATAAATAACAATATGAGTTTTAATTGCATCTGTTGCGGCGTTTTATGAAAGCCTCTGTGCTCCATGTGTTCAACTAATGAACGAAAAATATCGACATGTTTATCCTATTCTCTGTGCGTAATTCCAAAAATATTCGCATTTCTTTTTCTTTCCAGTTGAATCTTTTTCTACATGACATTTTGATGCACACTTTTTGGCGAGAAACCAAAGCACACAACAACAGCACAATACCAGTTATTAGAGGTTAAATTTCCTCCACAATGCATTTCATGCGCTTACATCGTCATTTGCATTATTTGCTCCGCGTATCAGTTTAGTACGATACTCCTACTCGGTATGCTCGTATCAAATGCATCCGGCTGCCTTTACATCGTGCGTAGTAAACTGTTTGGTACGAATATAGTACTCGATACGAGTATCAAATGCACGATGTAAACTAAGTCAATGGAATCCGAATATAATACGTTGCCGCCAAAAAAATAGTCACGTTTTTCGGTTCTCAATTGGTTTAACTTCTGACTACTGGAAGCGCTGTCGTCGAAGATATGCTTTTTTGTGCGTGTGTTGGTTGTGGTTACATGAACCCATAGGCTTATAAGATAGACTGAGCGCTCCCATGAGAGGCACTGAATCAGTATATAAAGGACAGAGATGTATCGGGAGTATTCTTCTCTCATTTCAATCGGTGTAGTGGTGGGAGTGAACGGAGCAGCGGAAGTGAAACACATTCCGCAAACGCGTGATTTCTCCTCACTCTCCTCTGCTGTCTCATCCCCACCACAAGTATCCTGAGACAGAGAAAAGAGTACTCCCGATAGATTGTCATCCTTTATATGTTGACTGCAAGCGGCCCATGAGAGCGCTCAGTCTATCTTATATGTCTATGCATGAACCAGAGTACTCATGTGCACAATTTGTGTGTGTGTACGATTTGGCTGTGTTTGATGGCAGCGCCGCCATCGGCACCATCCGAATTACTAGATGGCAAGCTAGTCTGACCACCTGAGCATTACAGAGTTCGGTTTCCTTACGCCAAATTCCATACTTGGGGTTCGGTTCTGCTGTCGCCCGCACCCAGAAGCTGTGTACCCCGTGATTGGGGTTCTTGGGGTCCGATGTACAGCAACCAGATTCTGGACTTTAAGCATGCGCATTTTTTTTATTTGTCGAACTTGTGTAATAGTGAAACTGGATTTTATTCATAAAAGACAATAAAGATGCTTCTTTTCCAAAAAGTTGAACAAAGTTGTTCTGAATTATGAACTCACCTTCGTTTTCGAGCGTGCCGCTGTTACAAGAACGAGTGAGATGCACTTATCGACAGGCGTGCATAAATGTCAGCGAGATAACATGAGAGTGGAGAGCTGATCCGTCGAGTATGTGTGGCACACCGATACATCGCCGCGCGCTCTACAGTCCATAAATGGAACTACGTTTTCCAAGGCAAAAGTTAACACGGATCTTGTTGTTCCATGTAAATCTATGTTCTCATGGTACATAACAGTCTCGCTGATAATTCTGGCTTGCAATTACCAAAATCTAGCACGATAATCTCCGATGACGATTTTCCGCTATCCAACAATTGGTCAATCATTCTCAACGATTTCAACTGACGATAAGTAAGAAATTCACAAACTTATGATGTAATTTCTGTTCACAGAATAAAAAACTCGATAGTACTCCGGATATACATTCAATCTCCATGTTCGAAATACCAAGAACAAATCGATGATATTTATTGCAATAAAAACGTTTACCCTACTTTCGCAAGTGAACTTTTTCAGTGAAATTTCATAGCTTACCGGTACGTAGCATCACTGGTACGCATAGCTTACCGCTGGTGGTACAGTAGAAAATTGCCAACCAGCTTTCTTACTAACCGACCGACTCACTCAGCGACACTCGACAAACGGTCAAACCTCGGGAGTTAATCCTGCGACATCTGCGTGGCCAAAGAGTGAACTATCTTGCTTCCACGTTAAGTTGGCCGCAAGTGATCTTGTTCATATATATCGTGAAGGGAACATATATGTATAATCTTTCGTAAACGAGAAGACAGCCTGTGCTATGGTGACATCTGCGTATATTACAAACCCGTTTGCGTTGCTCAAATGCTCCGAGACCGAAGCGAGCGAATTAAGGTTGATTCAGGCTATACGGCACGGACCGTCATATAACGGCAACGCTACGCACCGGCACCGGTACGGCAAATTTTTGTACTTTGTAGCATGAAGTTTGATGGGAGTGTACATACTAGGCGGCAACGACCTGCGTGTTCCGGCAACGTAGCGGAACGACTCCGGCCCGGTACTGCCCATGCCGTTACGTGACTCCCCGTGCCGTATAGTCTAAAGCAACCTTAATTCATTCGCTTGGAACCCGGAGCGTTCGAGCAACGTGCACGAGTCTCAAATATAGACACACAGGCACATGTCAGCATTGCGCATGCGCTTGTCAGTACGAAAACATCCGAGCGTCATAGAGAGATTAGGAGGGAGATCAGCAACGCTCGGCAAAGTTGAAACCTGGAGAGTTGGATCCTGCGGCATCTATGTGGCCAAAGGGTGAACTTTTCTATACCCACGTGAAGTTGGCACACTAAAAAGAGCCACGCGGGGTGCAACATTTTTTGTTCCCATAAATGCTTCCTAAATACTCTTGTTCTATCGAAAATTTCTAGCACATTATGAGAATTGTAGTTATTTTTATGACAGTCTGAAATTAATTGACGTGAATCCGAAAAACTGTGAAATTCCACTTTTTCAGAGTTTTAACGCATCATCTTTCGCACGAGCGAAAAACTGCTCATGAATTCAAGATCAGTGAATAATTTCCAAGAGCTTTAAGCCATAAAAATGTGTTAAAAGTAGAAATTTAAAAAGTCACGTTTTTTACCTTAATGTTCTACCTTCCAATACGAGGGATTCGAAAAATACAATTTTCCCGCCATTAAAGTGTTTCAACTACCAATTTGTCTGCTAGCGAAAAACAACCACCATACTAACAACAAGAAACTTGCGATTTTATCAGTGCCAAAGAAAACTGATTTACTAGGAAAAAAAAATTACGCCAAATTTTTGGAAACTGCAAAAACGGTTGCACCAACTTCAAAAATTTGTCAAGCCTAGAAGAGTAATCGTAGCCCTCGAATCCCGCCGTTTATCGAAACCAATGGTGACGCCGACTATCGAATCGAAAGAGCCAATTTTAAATGGAAAATATAAAACGATCGTTTAAAGATTACAAAATGGAGCAGCTGTTAGTTAACCAATACTGCGGATACATATGAATGAGGACAAAACTTGTGATGCTTTCATTGTGAGGTCGCTGCTCATCGAGACCCGGACTCTATAGCGTGTCTATCCTGGTCCAACATCCTTGCCGTATATTCTTGTTGAAGCTTCTCGAAATAGAATCGAAATCTCCCTCGCTCTCTTACGAAAGTACATCAACCGTATAAATCATCTATCACCATCCCCTAGCTGATAACGACGCACTCGTGAAATTGCCAAAAGTCAAGGAACTTCTATGTCGAGTCAGCCTGAAATATAATATCCCAGTATCGTAAAATCGTTGAACAGGAGAGAAAGAGAGAGAGAGGCCCTTTCAAACGATAATGAATTTAAGGGACTTTAGAAAACTATTCGCAGGCACTTGCTCTTTCCTTCGCACATTTGCTTCTTCCTTTCATATTTCTAATGGCAATTTCTCCATTAACTCCTGAAAATATTTCAAGTTATACGTCATCAGCCTCTTACTATAAAATTATATGCGATATTTATTAAAAACAAAAAAAAATTTTAACAAGAAATGAAAATGTCTTGTTACGATTGTATATTCGCTTATATTTACTATAAACGTATTTCAACTAAATCAGAAAATGGGGAAAAGTTGAATATTGCGAGAAATTAGATAGCATGGTGACCCGGACATCTGAGGAGGGTACATATTATATTCCTTGCTGAGAGAGGGACCATGTTGGAGAAAATCCCGCGAGAATCGAGAGATCGCGGAGTTTTGAGAATTTGCAGAGTCGGTACTTTCTTGTGGTCGCATGAATATTGAATAGCTTGCTTCGTTCTATTCCAGGTAGGCAGAGGGAGAAAGAGAGCGAGAGAGAGAAACATCCGTAGCTCCCAAGGGTCGGTGTGCTTATCCGTATATATACCTTACCCTGTCTATATATGAAACATTCTCTATCAACATAGCAACTTTTATTCGTACTTCGAACAAACTTTTTTTTAAACTTTAACAGTTTGCGTTAATAGTTGAAAATACTTTTTGAGAATTATTGTAATACTTTAATCCAACCGTTTCGAAAGTGGCGCTTTTTGTCAAGACGTCGCTGTCAACAATCTACAGGAGGAGATCAATGGAAATCTTTCTATTAAAAAGAAACTAATAATTTTTACACTTTTTAACGAAGAATTGAATCCAATTTATAAAACTGTTGACACATATTATATCGAGATTATCATGGAAAATGATAATTTTACCAAGTATAATATTCCTTTTATATTTTTCAAGATAACGACGAATTGATAAGAAAATCGTCTTTTTTTAAAGCGATCCAATAAAATAATTGACAAAGTTTTGCAAAAAAAATGTTTTCAATCAGTCCCCGAGACTAACGAAGTTCGAAAACTTGCAACGAGGATATAGAGGGAGGTGGGAACAGCGAAAAAAAAGTTGCCGGGTCGGTAGAGAAAGCTTCGTGCATGTGATATAAACACGACTTTACAGTCAACGGGATAATCGTTTCATGCTACGATACACATAGCACGTATCCCATATACACCGGAAATTCAAGACGCATATATGGATACACTATGGATTTCGAAGCGATGACTTTGCTGGAGATTTATCCGCGAGAACAGAATTTCCAGTTACGTTCACACTCCACGCGAGTGGAAAACACATCGTGCTCCTCTTTTGCTTCTACCGTCATCGTTTTTTTTTTTGTTTTGTTTATCTCGCATAACGAGTCGATGGATAAATTTCATTATCGAAAAATAAATTGAAAACGTTGTAAAATATAAAAACAAAACGGAAAATAACGAAATACGAAATTCGTGAAATTTTTTCGAGCTATTGAAAATAATTGTGGAACGTGGATATTTATAACGTCGTTGAAAAGCGTATCTCCCAGGCGCAGTCTCGTGTTCTGTAGATACGTGATGTTTCCAGCATCGCGACTTCATTGTGTCTTCAAACCCTAAACACAATGGACCGAGGATCGGCCATTATTTGCCGGGGTTTAGTGGCCACTGCATCCAGAGCGCGTTGAAGATTATACGTTTGCTCGACTCTGGGCATATATATACATATATATTCGGAACGGGCAACTCGGGTCGTTATCACGAGCCTCCAGCTCGCGATAACGCGGTTACGCACACACGCGCGATCAAACGCAATGTACGGACAATAACGCGTTACGCGGATGAACACGTGCATTTACCTGCGAATACATACATGCGCGATTTGGCTGGATACCTAACAGTCTCGCTGTAGCCAGTTCTCGCTATGCGAAGAGCCGTTTCCAACAAACGCATAAAAAAACGAACTTGGTTGAAAAAAAAATTCGTAAAAAAAATACTATTTTCATGGTAAGGTTGGTAGGCAAAATGTCTGGAGTGTTTTTCACTAAAAAAATGTTTTTTAGAATAGCTTTCGGCGATATATCGATTGTAAAAATTGTAACTATCATTATAAAATGTTCTTTCTTAATTTGTGTGTGAAATGAAATTTTGATAGAAATCAAATTTAAGCAAAATGTAATAGAAATTGGTGTAAATTGAATAAGATAATTTGATAATGGGGAAATTATAAAATGTGTTATAATTATAATTTATGTGTGAAATAAAATTTTGATAGAAATCAAATTTAAGCAAAATATAATATAAATTGATGTAAATTGAATAAGATAATTTGATAATGGGGAAATTATAAAATGTCTTATAATTATAAATTGTGTGTGAAATAAAATTTCGATGGAAATCAAATTTAAGCAAAATGTAAGAGAAATTGATATAAATTGAATAAGATAATTTGATAATGGTCCAATTATAAAAATTGTTACAATTATAATTAGTATGTGAAATACAATTTTGATAGAAATCAAATTTAAGCACATAATAAAATTTCGATAGAAATCAGGTTTAAGCAAAACGTAATAAAAACTGATATAAATTGAATAAGATAATTTGATAATGGTCCAATTATAAAATTTCTTACAATTATAATTAGTATGTGACATACAATTTTGATAGAAATCAAATTTAAGCAAATAATAAAATTTCGATAGAAATCAGGTTTAAGCAAAACGTAATAAAAACTGATATAAATTCAACAAAATAATTTGATAATGGTCCAACGGAAAATTTACGCAGGGTTTGAAAGATTTCATTGTGCCGAACCATTCGTTCTTTTCGTTTCGAGGATATCGACCCTGTAATTTGCCATTCTCACGTCGATGCATGGCAAAAAATATCAATCATCCTTTCACGGTCTAGACCGGGAGCGAGTCTCGTGGGAAAATGATAGAGAGTCGAGCGATAGTCGTACCATCGTTTCGTATCCTTCGTCCTGTCCCTTTTTTTCTTGCTATCGTAGACAATTCTCCGAGGAGTTGCCAGGCATTGAAATTCAAAAGGAATCCACCATCGCCTCTCACTCGTATTTCGTAGCTCTGTACGGTGGCGAAGGTCCCCCCCCCCCCCCCCCCCCCAATAGGAAGAAATAACCGCAAACGTAGCAAGACTCGGTGGAATATGTAGTTACATGCACTGCACGATATAACAGAATATTCTTTTTCCTTTCCGTGAAGATGCAAAAGTACCCGAGACGGATCCTTTTTTCATCTCTGTTAGTGTTGTACTTTTAGACGTCGATTCGTCAAACGTTCGTTACGTGTCAAGTTTTAGTCATTTATTTTTTGCGAATGTCACAGGATTCGAAACTCTCCGATGGGTTCTTTGAATTATATATTGCATAAGATGTGACATATCATTAAAGTTTGATCGTCCCAAAATTGTGAATACAAATAGAGCGTTATTGATTCAGCGGGATTTCTTAGCAGACGAACCAGCCTTCCGTCTGGTTCAAAGTCTGATCAAAGCCTGGCTGTAAAGATTTCAAACATACCGCAGTAGGCTACCTAATCAAAGCACCACTTTGATACGACCAAGTTCCCTGGAAGTACCAACGTTTCATGCGATATATAACTAACTCAGTTTCCCCACATTGTGGCTAATTCTCCTCGTAAGGGTTAGAGCTTCGGTCAAAATTGAGCTCATTTTCGGCAAACGTCAGAAATTCAAGCCGGATGTTTCGTCGGATGCGAGTGGCACACGAGTATGGCAGTCGCTCTAATTTTCATTCATGAATTCTATATAGAATTCAGAATTAGGAAAGTTTGGAAATGCAAAATTGAACCCGAAGTATCAATTACAGCTTCATGGAAAATGTTGTTTCTCTTTTCGACGTGAATATCGGTGGGTTGCGCACAAAATCTGAAAATAATGTTTGACATATTGAAGAACGTTGGAAAATTAATATAAAAAATTGACCAAGGACCTGTAAAAATATATGTTTCAAATAATCAGAATTGCATTGCTGAACCGCATCAAGACATCTATTGACAGAGGAGAAATTCGGGTATTTTAACAAATCGATCGGGCTGGAAAAATTGATTGAAAAGAGCTTAGGAATAATTCAGCAGGCACACAATTTATTGGACGGTTTATTGGCACGTTTAACTATACTTTTAGATGGCATTGATGTTTATAGGTGAGAGTCAATACGGTTTGACTACATAAAAAACTAAACCATAATCTCGTATAAATAATTGCGATTTGGAAGGGAAATCGAAAATTCTATGGCGGCTGTATCATAAATATGTTCCGATCGAAGTATGCAAATCTATCTCGGATAAACGTCAAGTCTTAATTGCATTGAAGCTTAGCTGACATATCGTACGGAAGGGATCGATGTTAATTGACATCTCGACATTTGCGATATTGCGAGAAGCTCCAAACAGGTAAAGTTACTCGGTGTGAAATCATTAATGTGTTAAATGAACCGATTTCAAGAGATCGTGCATACGCACAGCTAATGAAGAATGGCATTGTCAATAAGATAAAGGTCGAATGTACGTAAGAGGAAAGATCTATCGATGTCGATAGAACACCCGAAATGTTACTCTGGTGTAGTTGGTCCCCATGGAGACTCGTCGAATGTTGAACTATTCGAGTCTTTGTACACATTTAAACTATTTCTTACTAAACGTTTCCTTGTCGTTCATTAAAGAGACGTCGATTCGCTGTGCGAACATTTTTTAAATAATTCAAAAAATAAAATTCTTAATAAATGGAATGAAAAATGAGGAATATTGAAAAAATAATATAACGATTGATGAAATAAAATGGGTTTACAATTCGATGACGTTCCAAAAAATGAATCAAGGGTTAACGATTTCTCACTGGTGTCAGTCTCATTATACTCTGGGGGGTGGGAAATGTGCGAAGAGAATAGCGGTGGTAGTCGTAGTTATAGCACGAACTCATATAAGTCATGCTTTTAGGAAGTCGGTGTCGTGAAACAAGCCAGTTAATTAGAATAGCCGTCGGTCGTTTGTTAAGTGGAAACGCCCTTCTATCTGGACCCTTCGAACTTGTAGACTCGGTACATGGGCGAATAGGGCTTTACTTCTCCATCGCTGTCACCCTCGTCACCGGTTGGATCGTCGCGATCCGGTTTCGAGGATCGATATATCCGACTTCTCTGATACTTGAGCGTTGCTGAAAATTCACGATCACTTGTAGAGTCGAACGAACACGATCGGATTAGCAAAAGCAAGATCGAGACAAACTGTTACAACGATTTATCGGATAATGTACGTACGAATCGATTTAGGGTTGATCGAAGGGAACAAAACCACCAAAATTTCAGGTGTTCTCTTTTATTGAATCAAAATTTTGATAAAATGATTTCGATTAATTAGAGGAAAATACGTCGAACAATCTTTTTAAATCAATTCGTCAATAATTCTTAATAGTAAAAATTGATTTTCCGAAGATTTTCAATATTGAGAATTTTGATGGAAGAGATAAACGATTTTTTTTTATACTCACGTTCGGTTTTTGAAATCGTCGTATTGTCACTAATTTGATTCGTTGATATCGATTCATCGATACCATTCGCTTCTATCGCACGATTTTCTTGTTGGGATTTCATGTTGTTAGGCGAATCCTCGCTAGAATCCAACGGCTCCTCGTAATTTTTCAAAGGCACGGTACCGATGATTACGCTCGTTCTTATCTTGATATTTTTATGGAACATTCTGTAGTACCACTCGTTTACATCGATACACGCCTCGACCTTCAAGGTATATCTGACATCGATTAGATTGCAGATCGTACCCGACGGTGGAACAGCCGGCACGTCGACGTTTGCTTCGTAATCCTCGGTTTTACGATCAACCGGCTGCTCAATCTCGACTATGATCTCCTTATGTTTACGGACTTTCTCGGACGAACGATAGAGCACGACCTGGAAAGTAGCGTCATAGATAATTATAAAGACTCTCATAGGTCTATCAGCCATCGCTACGAGTTTCAATAGTCATTTGTAAATGTCAAAACGATTTTCATTATCGAACATACGAGTAAAAACGAAAGAAAAATCAAGATTAATATATATAAATTGAAAAATTACACACCCTTCGCTCTTTGTCTTTTCTCGTCGATGAAAATATTCTTTACTGAGAATCTCTGAGAAAATATTCTTCAAAATCGTTTGACTTATTTTTAGACAGATTTTGCATATGATAACGAAATAATGGACGAACTTATAATTTGGAGAATGTTGCACGTAAAGCTAAGTAGCTCGAGAATTTTACTGAAGGTTTAGCATTGTTGGAATTTCAGCAATCTTGTCCACTCTCCTGATAATTTTACCGGATATAGGTATAGTTTGAACTTACTTAAGAGTTACCGGAATGGTTTTCAGTATCGTGACATTAAAATTCTCTTAAGGTTCCTTAAATGAAGGAAAGAAAGCTTTTTGGGAAAATGATAATGCGTTTTTTACCTTTTTGAAGACAATCCGTAGTTTCTTGACGTGAACGTGAGACGTGTTCTTGAGAGTTATTTTCAGTGGAATAGTTTGACCGGGAACGTAGCCGCGAACTGGCAGAAAAACCGACATGGAGAGTGGTTCGGTTTGGCCCATAAATGTTTTCGAGTGGCTCTCACTCATAGGCAACTGGAAATAATTAATTAGAATTATGCGAAGTGTATAAATTAGGCAGATACTTAGATACTCGATGGTCGTGAGAACGGAGGAACTAACCGGTGCAAGAGGATCGTTATTTAGATCGAAGATCGGTGCAACCGTGAATGCGAGAAGGTCCGTGGAGAATCTATGAGACTTTGTAATGTCGAGAATTATTCTGATTGAATATCGTACACGTCCGTATCTACCCTCGAAACTGCAAGCTGCATTTTCGGGCAATTTGAGTTTGAAAGGAAAGACACCGTCTTCCAAATCGATTTCCGATTTCCCATCTGTAACGATTATTAAAAAATTTGAGAGCTTTTCCTGACTCTCGGTCAATATGTATACGAAAAGTTTGATTACATAATTGATGGTAATAACCGATCGCATTAGAAATAATTAATTAACTACGGAGGAATTAATTGCTTTTGAATTAATAATTACATTACATTATTTTCTTATGACGGGATTTTTATATTTAAATTCAAAACAACAATAAAACTACGATTTGTGAGGTAGAAAAAAACAAAATTATTTACCGTTAAGAATCTGAGAAATTGTTTATGCGAACTTACCTCCCTGGAGATAAATTTCCTCGTGCAGATAAGTCTCGTCGGCAGCGTATCTACGTCGAAATCCAGCCGAACGATTGGTGAAGTAAACCTGTGCTTCTCCTTTGCATTTAAGTCGTATGCCTTTTGTTCAGAGAGAAAAGAGTCGCGGAAACAGAGAAAATGTATTAATAAAATATTTTCTCAAGATAAGAAATACGTTACTTGTTCTCTTTTTAGACGAGTGTATCCGGATATCATGGATTAAGAAACCATTATTTACGTATACACTCCAAGCCAAAAATAAATTGGCGAATAAATAAGAAAAAAATTGAAATTTTTTTATAATATAATTTAAAAGTTTCAAGATCGTCGCTCGAGATGAAAACTATTCAAGTTTTCATGACAAAAAGGGGATTTACTAAAAACTGAAAGATTTCAAGAAATAGAAAACTTCTTTTTCTCAATTCACGTTCTTAATTAACTCCTTTTTTATACTAATTGATATTTTCGAAAATAAATGTTCTTAATATTTATAAAATGGCTGACTTATTGAATTATTTTTTTATAGCTAAGTACTGAATTTTTGAATGAAAAAAACTTTTAGTCGCTATTGTACGCGCGAAACGTCCTGAAATATTCAATATCTCGACTACGGGTAGCGCATAGCCGAGTCTCCATAGTCATCAGCGAATCAAAAAAAAACGTCCGTTTTGTTTCACGACGAACGAACGAACGAATAAAATCCGTAAGAGTAAACATCGTCGTAAAACTTCTCTCGGGTCGCACCGATCGATATGCGTTTTTGGCAAGGATGGAAAAGCACCAAAAACTGGGACAACAGGACGATTTTCTCTCGCGAAAATATGATACCATGGGATTTCTGCGACTTCAACACGCTCGTTGATGACAAATAAATAAATAAATTCATAAATAAATAAATAAATAAACGAACGATCGAGAGGTTGAAAATAAAATATTCTCACTCGATCAAACGCTATTCCCATGGCGCGCGAAAAAAAGCATCGATACAAGAATGAAAAAAATTCGACAACGAAACGCGAAAGGTACCCGTCTCTCCATGACGATCGACAGAACGCAACGGATACGAGGATGAATAATAAAATGCAGTTACATGAATGTCGCGTCAGGGGAATATTATTCGATATGAACTCAACTTTTTTTATCGTGACAAAATTATGTGACGAGAGATATGAATGACGATTGGTTGAATTTTTCACATCCAACCGGAAGTCCGATAAACGTCACTGTGTCCAAACACCTATTTTCAAAAATATGACGAATATGTCGAAGTGAAAATAAAAAATTAATTTATTAAATATTCGGTGGACCGTTAAAGAGGACGATGGTTACTGTTTTTATTTTGACTCACCTAGTGCAGTTACGGGAGTTTGTAGCTCGAGAAAAATCTTTCCGGTTATTAACTGACCGCCGTAGTACACGTGATGGGAATTATCGAGGACGATATCGAGACGCTGCAATCCGATTCTAAAAAAACGCAATGAGATTACAATCTGCGAAAGTTAATTATTCTGAAAATATTAAGAACCATCGATATGTAATAAATATTAAAGAAAAATAAATACATAAATAATAAATATTATAATAATTAAATAAATCACGACGATGTAAATATTGTAATTAAACAATTGTCAACAAAATTTTGTCGTGAATTTTTTGTAAATAAATTTTGTTTTTTCTTTTTCTTCAAACTTTATTCAAACTTCTTTTTATCAAACTCATTTTTGATAAATACACATTTTTCTTTAAACTATTACGTAGCGTTAAGAATAAAAAATAACTTAAATCTCAAAAACCATACCGTTCGCGAATATCCGTGTCCAAAGTGTCATTAAGAACCGGTAGGGCTTGTTCCTCCTCCACGATACGTTCCATGATCGAAATTGTCTCTTTCCGCCCTCGATGATTGGAACAATCGTCTCGATTTCCGTTACTGTGAACGGGCGAAAAAAAACCCGCGTTCGTTTTATTATTTTATTTTATTTCCAATCGGCTACTAGAAACTAAATTCAAGGATCTTGACGTTATAAGAGACGAGCCAGAAGTGCGAACTTTTGTTGACAACATTCCAAAATTGTGCGGCTGTTTGCGAGACGTACAAGTCGAAGGTCCGCATGCGCGCTCACGTTCCGGCATTTGCCAATATTGCGTGGCGTCATTCTGTCGCCTTTCGCCTTGGAGAACACCCTCCGAACGTTCCTAGTTGCCGGGCTGATCTCCTATCCTCGCCCCCTTTCTACCCTAAGCACTTTTCTTCTTTAGCTCTCTTTGGTATGTAATAAAACCACTCCTACTCAAGACATTGTATATATAAATATATATATATTCAAAGACGATAACAAGGGGAAGAACGTGATTTTCCGAGGAAGTTGATGAAATATCAATAATAAACATACGAGGTTAAATTGATAACATCGATTCAGACGCTCCCAAAGGCAAAGCCCGATTTCCGTTCGTCGTTAGTGATGGATTTACTCCTGGGATGTATGGATGTATGTATGTATGTATATAAGATAGTTTCGATAGCTTGAAAGCATCTAATTATCTGAGAATTACGAGTCTTGTTTCGGAAAATTCAGAGTAATAAGCGTGTGATTGAAATAGCAGCCACCGTCTACATCGAAGGAAATTGCACCTTTGAACGACGATATTCGTTATGCTTAATTGGGGAGTGTTTAACGTTGCGTTATGTACGTAAGGCGAAGCAAACGTTTCGTTCGATAAGACCTTAATCGAATTATTAATTAATGTTTGAAAATTGCAAACTGGAATTGAAGTTTAACGAGTCTTTTATTAAAATGCATTCTTAGATTTGTTTAGATTCTTATCGAAATTTCTTATAATTTAATATAATTTCTTTGACTTTTTATTTTTATAACAAAGTTGTTGAAATTATCTTTAGGAATTGTCTTATCTTTTAAATTATCGAATGTTTCATTCGATAAGACCTTAATCTAATTATGAATTAATATTTGAAAATTACAAATTTGAATTGAAGAGTAACGAAACTTTTATTAAAATACATTTTAAAATTTCAATAAATCTTTATCGAAATTTCTTATAATTTAATATAAACGATTTCTTTGACTTTTTATTTTTATAACCAAGTTTTTGAAACTATCTTCACGAATTTATATTATCTTTTAAATTATCAAACATTTAATTCGATAATACCTTAATCGAATTATGAATTAATATTTGAAAATTATAAATTCAAATTGAAGTTAAACGAGTCTTTTATTAAAATGCATTTTTAGATTTTATTAGATTCTTATCGAAATTTAATATAAACGATTTAGTTGACCTTTTATTTTTATAACAAAGCTTTTAAAATTATCTTTAGGAATTATCTTATCTTTTAAATTATCGAATGTTTCCTTCGATAAGACCTTAATCTAATTATGAATGAATATTTGAAAAGTACAAATTAGATTTGAAGAATAACGAATCTTTTATTAAAATACATTTTAAAATTTCAATAGATCTTTATCGAAATTTCTTATAATTTAATATAAACGATTTCTTTGACTTTTTATTTTTATAACCAAGTTTTTGAAACTATCTTCACGGATTTATATTATCTTTTAAATTATCAAACATTTAATTCGATAATACCTTAATCTACTTATGAGGTAATATTAAAAAATTATAAATTGAAATTGAAGTTAAACGAGTCTTTTATTAAAATGCATTTTTAGATTTTATTAGGTTTTTATCGAAATTTGTTATAATTTAATATAAACGATTTATTTGACTTTTTATTTTTATAACAAAGCTTTTGAAATTATCTTTAGGAATTGTCTTATCTTTTAAATTATCAAACATTTAATTCGATAATACCTTAATCTAATTATGAGTTAATATTTAAAAATTATAAATTCAAATTGAAGTTAAACGAGTCTTTTATTAAAATACATTTTTAGATTTTATTAGGTTTTTATCGAAATTTCTTATAATTTAATATAAACGATTTCTTTGAATTATTATTTTTATAACAACGCTTTTGAAACTATCTTTACGAATTGTCTAGTTTATTTATTTTCCTTCATCGTAGCTACGAAGTATTCGCTAAGTTAGGAAGTGGGAGGAATACTCGTAGTTCTCATGGGACATAAGAGAAGCGGGAGTGATTTATGGCGGTAAATCTGTCGACAGTGTCGTGCGAAGTCAGAGTGGAAAACAACGGACGCACGTCATGTGTGATAATACCAGTAGTTTCTTACAGTTGGACGACCGTATGTTGCGTTGGAAAGGACAAACCGGAATGTTTATCACGAAACTACGATTACCCGCTGTAACTCGTATGGGTCCTGGGGGAAGTTATTCTCCCAAACTTTTTTGAAAATATCTTTACTTCCCCCATTAAATAGTTCATTCGATTCAATCATTCGCATTCCTCCTTACAAGAACTCCGATGCTAGAACGATCACCCAGCTATATCGTCAAATGTAATTACAAAACAATGTCACCCTTGTTCGTAATTAAATACATCGAATATTCTTTCAAATATTAAAAAAAGGGCAACGAAACGTGTCATTAGTCGAGCAAATATCGTTAAATTAATATTTATTTATTCATTACAAAATTCAAATACAGCAGGAAATAATGATTTGCAAACATTCGACATGCCTACACTTGGGAAACTTTTAATTCGTTCGTTCGATCAATGAGTAATTAATAAATAACGAAATGATTAAACAGCAAGGTTTATTGAATAATTAATACGATTATTTTCCGATAGTTAAATTTGATTTCCATAGGTTGGATATTATCTCGCGAATTTTAATTATGTAGATACGCGGGTCTATTGTTCGAGAAAGTAACGTGAATTATTCCGAGCAACGGCATAAGGTAATTTAAACAATACTGTTTCGGGCATAATAAATCATTTGTAAATTTCGTGAAATATGTAACACACATGCCGCTGGCTCGAGCACGTCATTTCTGATTATTCGTGAAAATACCTACAAATCAATGTCGAGAACTCGTCGTTACCGAGAATGTGTGTACGGTTTACATTCTCTCTCTGTCTTCCTCTCATTCTCCGGTGGAACCGTAAATTACATTTCGAAGGGATGAACCATCTAATTCGCCAGCGTTCTCCGCCCTCTCTCATCAGATTCGTTGTATATCGAACGATTCGTTGGAGCACGCGACTCGGCAACCGGAGTTCTCCCAACGGTAGTAAATGGAGTTAGTTTCCGGAATGCCCACAGATGCTTCACGCACTAACGATTTCCTGATGTTCCAACCACGCCACGAGATTCATACACTCAAATACAGACCTCCCTTGCATATACACCTGATGCAATAATTCTACTCGACCGAAAGCTCGCCTTCGACGTGCAATTTCAACCATAACGTTGCTAAACTCACTCGTGCTTCTAAACGACACCCTCGACTCGAGACCGGTTTAACGTACTTGTTAGACCGAGACTCGTATTCAACGTTCTCGTTACGTAACGTAAACTGAAATTCAATGTCTTTCTCGGTCTCGTCCTTAAACACAAATTCAATATTTTCTTCGGTTTTATATTCAAGGTCAAAGCACAACTTCAAACTCATAGAGAAAAGACGACAGACATTTCTTACTGTTTTGTAAACCTCGACTAACGTTCGACTTAAAAAATGAGAAGTATTTTTGACAAATTGGAACAAAGTCTGCTCGAGAAATTTTCTTTCGTTTTAGGACGAAGATTTTCTTATTTTTCTGTAAATAAAGGCTTTTTCGAAAAGGAACAAAGGCATCGCGAGTGTGATGAGATGCAGATCGTAGTTGATGCGATAAACGCGTGTGAACTTTCGAGGCGTTGGACCGTAATGACTTAACCGACGCGTGATCGATGCAACCGCGTGCTAACGAACCGGACAATCCGTTGTTACCGTTCATTAACCGTGCACCGACCAAATAATCATATTCATACGAGCTTAAGCTCGTATATTAACTCGAACATTGGCTGGATAAAGGAAAAAAAAACTCGTATCTTGTACCTATATTATAATATATATTTATATATGTATATTCACCATAGTGTCGTATAAAAATAGTCTAAAATCACAATTATCAAGTACATCAATCAAGTAACAATTGGACTATAAAAACTACTAGTTCGTTGATCATCTCGTCATGCAATGCGATCGTGTATGCTAAAATACGTCAAACTCGTTGACCAAAAGTCTCAAATAATAAAAAGATCAAATTTGTGAATGATGATTTGAAAAATACAAGGGTTCTGTAAACTGTCTTTTAAAAAATCGGTTGTACCAGCTTCTAAGCTGTATACGCGCATAGTACGTATAAAATTAATAAATTGATTACAGCTCAAGCTTGTAATTCGATGCGATATGCGTCGTTGGATCGATCGACGAGTTTTCGACGGATAATGTGAACTTTTCCGGACAATCGACGCTTCAGCCCCGAAGCGTTCTTAGTTCTCCTCGCTCTCTCATCTTCCAGATTCTCTTCTCTCAAGCTCATCGATACTTCTTCAAACTTTCGAAGTCGACAGCTCTCAAATAATCTCTCTGAAGTCGCGTGACGTCTTCCCAGATGACATGAGGATCCATACGTACAACCACTTCGCGAACGAGACTCCTTTGTTCGCAAACAATCCCGGATAAAGGCGAAATGTTTTCAGCGTCGCTCGAGGCTGTCGAGTAGGAACGAGACGCATTCTTCTTTGCATTGGTACAAAGCTTCTTCTTCCCCAGATATAACATTTTGTGTATCTGCGCCAAAATTTTTTTCGACGTGATGTTCTCGGATCGATGAAAACGATCGATGATTGATTTTTTCGGTTCATCGATATTCTCGCTATTCTTTACCAAAAGATCACGCAGTATTCGTTTCTTCATCGGCAAATTGGAGATTGTCCTTGTCGTTGTTACGGGAATGCGATCACTCGAATGATCGATGGATTTATCAAAATCGTCGATGTTAGATCGTCTGTTCTGACATAGACCGTTCGAGTCGGCGATGCGGATAGAAAGATTCGTCGCTTCAGGAAGCTCGCGTTGCTTGTTAGGAGTGTTTTTTGATTCGTCAAAAATTTTCGACGATGATTCGTCCGGAGAATTGTTATTTTGTTCCACGAAGTTTCCACCGTCTTTCATCGATGGAAACGTTTCAATGTCGATTTTCGACAAGGACTCACACCCTGCATTTTTATTTTTGATGGTTGCTTGAAAATCGTTCTTGACATCGTTCAAAGACGAATTTATCAACGGGGGCGAACTCTTCTTCCTGTAATTCGTGAACTTCGGTGACGAGACGTTCTTCTCAATTCTCTCGACGTCATCATCGATCTCGGATTCGGAGATTGATTCCGAATTTTCGTTCTCGCTGTCTGTAAAGAATTCCGATAGTTCGCTCTCGGACCCGGACGTATGTTCCGAAACTTCGCTCTCCTCGTATCCTCTTCCGTTATTTGCTAAATTTCTAGTCTCTCTTGCCTTTCGTCGCAAGGAATAAGGAGCTCTCAGGAACTCCGTATAATCGTTTGTTTGCGAGACAGTTTTCTTCGAAGATTCCACATCTTTGAGACACTTACGAGTTTTGTTACCAGCGCCCATATTGTACTTCCTTCGCAACAAACGATTGTTCCGTATGAGAGGATGAACATTTTCGCAATGATTGTAAAATTCTCCCTTCGTTGAGAAAACCATATCTGCAAGAGAAATAAAAATACGAATAATAAGATTTTCAACTATTTTAACATAGAAACAAACTAAATATATTTAAACTAAGAATATTGAAAATTTAAATTAAAAAAGAGGAAAGTAATTAAATATGAATGATTTTATCATATAATTTTATAATAAAAATATTTTACGAATTATAAATATTCGATTTTTTGTGTATGGGAAAAGATTGAAGCGAAAAAAACCGATCTACAAAATGCAAAATTAATAAATTGAAAAAGTAATAGAAAATCGTTGATTTATTTTATTATGCATGAAAAATCGGATGCTTAATAGGAAAGTGTAAGCACGTCCAGCCCGTGAAGCACAGAGAAGTGTGAGATCGGTAAAGTCGGAAAGAATTAGCGAAATATTTCCGGAGATTTAAATTGGAAGTAGCGAAGAGGGATCTTATTCGGGTGAACTCGGTGTTGGCTAAGTCCTTGGAAACGAGATAACTTTGATTAGAGCCACGGGAGCTACCGGCAAAGGCGGTTTTACGTTGTCACCGACGGTACAGGCAAGCCGCTGGTGAAAACGCCGGCGGGCAAGGACCGCACAACACGAGCTCGACCGACTTTTTGGGGGTGGAGGGTAACACGAGAGCTTCGGCTTTGTTTGATTTAATTATAAGTTACGAAAGAGCGCTTGCTTCGATAAGAACAATCATTTATCAACCTGATATAGTCAAAAACATTTTGTTTCATACGACGGACGTTCGTTCTTTCTCTCCTGTTTCTTTTTTGTTATTGCTTGGTCGAGTCTCAACGTAGTAAAGCACGTGAGCGACTGGAGGATTTCTTTTTGTTCGCTGACGATGAAACTTGAGTAGAGGGTAAAATATATAATTACGTATCGCGTGTAACCGAAACATCGTAGCTATGTTTACGATAGAGCGCACGTGCTATCGTTCAATGGATAGATTTGTGAGGTTAAGTTTATACTCGGGCTTAAATGAAATCGCGAATTGTCCGAAATGACTCAGCTCATTGGGAGAAAATTGTGCTTAGCCACTTTTTGCCACGGTTGTACATTAGCCAAGCAAAGATTTCTTCTGATTCGTCACATCAGGCCGAAGAATTTGGAAATTATATTCTCGAGGTGATAATGCTTATCTGTTCGTTCGACGAACTTTATTTTGATCATCGCAGTCGATAAATAGAACGGTGAACATTAAAATAGAAAATCGATAGATTTTAGACGTTAAGAGAACCGCGTTAGTACGATAAGTTTGACAAAAATATATATCTCACACACACAAAATCTTTGCCTCACGTACGCAAAGATAAAACTTACCGCAGCATTTGCGACTTCGATTTAACGGTGTGTGGATCCGTAACTCGTGTCGAGTAAGATTGTAGTATCTTTTGCTCTGATAAAAGCACGACGAGCATTGCCAATAATCTCCAACCTTGAGGTGATTCTTGTCTCGTCGGTTATATTTCCTGTATTATCAAACAAAAATTATTCTTCGTTAATCAGAATTACATATATACAAATTAAATTTGAAAGCAACAGAATGTTCAAGAGATATACATTTTAGAAATTTAAATCTTCATTTTTATCGACTTTCACTTTAATTCCTAGGAAAAAATTACGAATTTCAAGAACAAACTAGCAAAGTATGGGAACAATCTGCGAACTTTGAGAAAAAATGGGGTAGCTATTTCACGAAGGAATGCCATCACGGAGCTCGAAACGCTTTTTTTACATTGACTTGAACATCGAGATTTTTGTCCCTCGCTAAAAAAAATTGCTCTCACTAAAACAGTTACCCGGTTTTTTTTATCATTGCCCCATGGACATTCGTATTTCGAACAATATCTGAAAACGGCCTTTTTCGAAACACTGTTGCACCGTGAACTTCTTCCATATGTCGTTAGCGACGGCAAAGTGAAAAAAATTTGTACGAAATCGTGTCTCGCCTACCGCGTACTTTACAGAAGGCGTTCCGTAGTACGAAAAAAAAATAGAAAAATGTAAAATGGTGAAAACTAAAACGTTAATATTCTGGTTTGAAAATATTTTTAATGTTAGAGATGTGAAAATTACTGTTTGCAGGTATTTTTCAAAATAGTTCTAACGAACGAGTATAGATAATAATAATTTATTATTCCTGCTCTGATAAAACGACGTATACCAAAAATTACAGACAAAAACAACAGCAAACAACTTCGCTCTTCTGTGATTTCTTCATATCGAACAGCTGGTGATAAAACAAAATCTCTTCAACGTTAATATTCCGTTTAGAAAATATTTTTAATGTTAGAAATGTGAAAATTGCGCTTCCCAAGTCTGTTTCAAAATAGTTCTAAAATTATAGACAAAAACAACAGCAAACAACTTGCCTCTTCTGTGATTTGTTCATATCGAACAACTGGTGATAAAACAAAATCTCTTCAACGTTAATATTCCGTTTAGAAAATATTTTTAATGTTAGAAATGTGAAAAATGCGCTTCCCAAGTCTGTTTCAAAATAGTTCTAAAATACCAGACAAAAACAACAGCAAACAACTTGCCTCTTCTGTGATTTGTTCATTCGAACAGCTGGTGATAAAACAAAATCTCTTCAACGTTAATATTCCAGTTAGAAAATATTTTTAATGTTAGAAATGTGAAAATTGCGCTTCCCAAGTCTGTTTCAAAATAGTTCTAAAATTACAGACAAAAACAACAGCAAAACAACTTGCCTCTTCTGTGATTTGTTCATATCGAACAGCTGGTGATAAAACAAAATCTCTTCAACGTTAATATTCCGTTTAGAAAATATTTTTAATGTTAGAAATGTAAAAAAGGCGCTTTCCAAGTCTGTTTCAAAATAGTTCTAAAATACCAGACAAAAACAACAGCAAACAACTTGCCTCTTCTGTGATTTGTTCATATCGAACAGCTGGTGATAAAACAAAATCTCTTCAACGTTAATATTCCAGTTAGAAAATATTTTTAATGTTAGAAATGTGAAAATTGCGCTTCCCAAGTCTGTTTCAAAATAGTTCTAAAATTATAGACAAAAACAACAGCAAAACAACTTGCCTCTTCTGTGATTTGTTCATATCGAACAGCTGATGATAAAACAAAATCTCTTCAACGTTAATATTCCGTTTAGAAAATATTTTTAATGTTAGAAATGTGATATTTGCGCTTCCCAAGTCTGTTTCAAAATAGTTCTAAAATTACAGACAAAAACAACAGCAAAACAACTTGCCTCTTCTGTGATTTGTTCATATCGAACAGCTGATGATAAAACAAAATCTCTTCAACGTTAATATTCCGTTTAGAAAATATTTTTAATGTTAGAAATGTGAAATTAGCGCTTCCCAAGTCTGTTTCAAAATAGTTCTAACGAACGAATGCAGAAAATAATAATTTTTTATTCCTGCTCTGATACAACGACCTATACCCAAAATTACAGACAAAAAACAACAGCAAACAACTTGCCTCTTCTGTGATTTGTTCATCTCGAACATTTGATGATAACCCAAAATCTTTCCAATTGCCCAGCCAGTCTGACCCAAATGCAATTTCAAAACGACTGTAGTGTCGCTTCCGTACGTTTCACTTCCCAAAATTATGTTTATAAACGTATAAACAAAAACATGCGCACATACACACACACACACACACATATATATAAATCCATTAATTCTCCATTTGCATTAAAATTCGATTGTTCACAACTGCATCGATCCTTTATCGATCACCACGTGGTCACTTTAGTACCTCCACAAAAAAAAAAGCGAAATAAACAATGTAAAAACAAATAAGAAAAAATTAGCACTTTGTAACAAGGCGAGTTACAAAAAAAAATCTTTATATCTAGCACAATTTCGAACAGCGAAGAAAAATAAGACCGATCTACATCCAGCGACGTTTATGCCAAGACTGAGGAGAAGAACTTATAAAGAGACTAAAACAGCACTGTAGTTCAGAAACCATACCGTCAAAATCTCTCCCTCTCTCTCTCTCTCTATACATATATATATATGACTGTGTGCAGGTACGTATGGCTGTATGTATATATATACATCCATGTAAATAAAAACCGTCAAAAGGGATAGAAACATTGACGACCTCTGCTTGACCGAGATCGCTACTAGTCGCGTGGCGGCGTCGATGAGCTTCACCGAAGAATTATCCCTCGCTCACGTCCTCTCTATATAACTTACGTTCGGTCGCCAGCCTGTATGTCGCGACGCCATCGTTCTGTCCGTGGTATTGTTATGATTTTTTTTCCTCTCGCAGGGTGCAATGCATTAGAAACGTGGAGTGTCTCTTCCTCTTCCTCTCATTCTTTCACAGTCGCCATTTCTCTGTCTCTTTCTCCGCCGCTTCTTTTCTCTACTCTCCTTGTGACAATGAAGAAAAACCCAAACGATGAAATATAATTCAAAGAAGAGCGTACAATCGTCACGGAAAAAATTATATTTTATATTTATATGCGGTGTTGTAAATTTCTTAAATATTCTGACAAGGTTCTATATGTCAGTTATAATTTATAACACGAATAGATATATAGACACTGTATGACAAGTATATTGTATCAAAACGTAGGCTTGGAAAGTTTTTCGCTCGATGATAATTCTTTCGTTCAATATCGAGAATTATGATTATATCGTAGGGGTGGTACACGTCCCTCTTTTCCCATTTGACCACAACGCTTTATATCTATGTAACCCTGTCGGCAGTGGCCAAAACCCGAGGGACGAATACTCTACAATGTATTTTCGTTCTTATTTTTGTTTCCTTACTGACGAAGGTACAACAAAAAAACTGGCGAGAAAGAAAGACAACGCATATCCGAGTCTCCGGACTTGGCGATGGCTTTCGCTCTCTCTCTCTCTCTCTCTCTCTCTCTCTCTCTCTCTCTCTCTCTCTCTCTCTCTCTCTCTCTCTATTTCTTCCTCTCCCTCTCTCTCTATATATATATGTATATATATATAGAGGGATGTATATATATAGAGGGATGTATATATATATATATATTGGTTCGTCGTGAACGAACTTCGAAGGTAACACGGCGCTAAAATTCGAATTGGAACACCGGGGCGGCTTTTGTACGGGAAAACGAAGAGCTCGATACTCATGGGATTTTCTGATCCAGTAAACCTTCTGCACATTCCTGACATATATGTATATAAGGGATGTAGATAGACACATGTATATGTAGAGCGTTGGTGAGAAATATACGCGTAACACCACGTATTCGTGTAGCCACTTTCATTGCACGCCATAGGGCATAGCTCGGATACGCCATGCATTTTAAGCGATTTGCGTTGAGAACGTACTCGTCGGTGAGGGGAAGGAGGAAATGCGGAGGCTGCCGAGCTCTCGATAGAAGCGAATCTCGAATAATAATTAGCGTTAATTGTTAGACGTGCTCGTAATTTCCCACCGCGTAACGTTTCGACGTACCATAATATACGAAAAATCGGAGATATTAGACTTTTGTCGCTTTTCCGTTCTCGAGATAGACCGATGACTATTGGAATTTCTCAAAAAGATGGAAAGACAAATAAATTCAAAAATCTCCTTTATGTTAACAATCTCTTATTATTCCAAATTTATTCAAATTTCCCCGAACATTTTACAATTTTTCGAATAATTTTTTCTTTTGTTAACGTCGTCCGTACGAATTATCATTTCCCTCTCTCGTTATTTTTAATCAACGAAGGTATTATTCTAATTTCGAATGAATGTAAACAAATCGTAATTGTAGGTAACATCTCGAATACGTTGAAGAAATTTGGCAAGTCGTAATAAACGTCGAATCAGTGCCAAAAGCTTTTTTCAATAAGCACAACTCGCGTTACAAAGATTATTGCAACATCGGTGCGAGCATTGTTATTGCTTCCGCGAACTACTGTCTGTGCGAGCGATATACCTGGAGATTTTAGTGCGTTACACTCACGAGCCGAGGCGATAAAACAAAGTCTCTTTATACCGCCGGCTCGCGTCGGCCTCTACTCCTCTAGCTTCTGTTACCGTTGCCTCTACATCGCGTCGACTCATTCCTTTTTTTTCTTTTTTTTTTTTTTTTTTTTTTATCACACCACCAACGCGGCAGTATAAACTAAACGAGACAATGAATTACCAAAGTAATTGCCGGTGCGTCGCAGCCTGACATTAAATTTTACACCGTACACAGTAACACTCTACATATTCATGTATATACGTATATATACACGCACGCCCGTATATATCTGTATATCGTTCGTACAATACGCTATATATCCGACCTGTACTTTCCATTCAATTTGTCAGCAGAATTTGATTAATTTACGGCTCGCAAAGTTTCTCTCCACTTTTTCCCGTTGCGAAACTTTACGCTCAATTTAACGTGCGATTGATCAAAGCGTGCGTACGGGACGAGGTACACTGATGCACATATATACATTGACAAAAAAAAAAATATATATATATATATATATATACATATATATATGTAGCCATGCACGTATTATATATATATTTCAATATATTTCTAATAGCGCTTTAATCAACGAGCCACTCGTTCGATTTCATTACTTACATATATATATATATGCCACATAGCTGCCGCATATATATATATATATATATATATATATATATATATGTATGTATGTATGTATGTATGTATGTATGTATGTACGTAATGAAATCGAACGAGTGGCTCGTTGATTAAAGCGCTATTAGAAATATATTGAAATTTGTTACGGACAGTTTCGAAATTATCAAATCGTTCATTCGACACCTGTGTGCTTTATATAGCGGGAGTATTCATCGTTGATCGACATTGCGACAAATAGAACTTCCTGGAACCATGAACGAACAACAGCAACAAAAAAGCGTCAACGTTCTCGATGTCTCGGAAAAGGATGCTGGAGGCGTCGATCTCGACCTGTTCTCTCGGCCGATCGTCGCGAGAGGCCGATGAACTCTTTAAGCGACTATTTTTATTCTTAACGGGCAAATGAGATCGACCGCCGAGTCGGGAGTCAGTTGACAACCCGGATTGCGATCGCTGTATCTCGGGTTTGCCGATAAAAAAATGTTACTTGCGTTTTTTTGTATCTTTTAGTCTTACTTAGTTAGAGAGAAATAAATATATATATATATATATATACATATGTAATACCAAGAACACCTGTACACCGTGCGAGGGAATACCTCATAGATCATTTTCCGATGTACGAGAAAACTCGAGCTTGTGGCTTTTCTCTTCTCGTTGACGGCGAGGGAGAGGCGAAAGGGGGATCTCACGCGCGAGTCTAACAGGATGTGAATTTCTTCACGATACGTTATATATATATATATATATAATATATGTGTATGTGTATGTATATATGTATATATATTTTGCTTGGTAGCTCATTCCAACTAGACGCGTCGCGCGTCCGTCACACTTTACGCGTCTTTCCACGTAATTTCATTGCACCTGGATTGTATAAAACGACGGATGATTCATCGTGATAATCGCCAAGAGGCTGTCGAGCTGGCACGAGATTCTTCACTCGTAAGATACGGCAATGGAACAAGTATCTCTTTGCTTACTTGAGAATTATTTTAAACGATTTATTCAAGGAAAAAAAGAATAATCAAATTCTCATTAAAAGTTCTGTTTATTTCATCGTCGCGAGGAAATTAATCGTTTCGTTTATCAAACGTTGTACGTCCCATCGTTAAATTTTTTACGCTTGTGCAATTGTTACTTTAAAATGAAGGAAATGCGTTTCACGAAATATTTAAATATTTCTATCTTGGTTATTCATATTTATTTTTAATCTTATGTAAAACGATTGAATATTAACCGTGGATATTTGTAAAACGAATAGAGTTTGCCACAGTGTAGAACAAGGTTTCCTCGAAGGTCTTGAAAATTTCTTCGGTTCGAGCGAACCACCTGCAACGCATATTTTTCTTTTTTTTTCATTGACGTAAAACTCGAAGGGATTTTTTTTTCTTAAAAACTCTCGTCACGCTAATCCTTGAAGTATTCTTACCCGGCACGTGCTGGAAGAGTTTACATTTTTACAGCGATTCGACACGCGTAGCAGAGGCGAAACCGAGGTATAATCTTTTGCCTACCCTCGCGCCATGCGAGATTATAGCTGGGATTCTGGATCCACTCGTAGGAATTGAAAGCTTCTCTAGGATTCTTAAAAAATCTGTTACGGTTAGGAATAAAGAGGCTAGTAATCGCGAGACTTCTAATCCTGAAGTTTGGAATTTAAAAACGTCGTTTTTTTCAACTTTTTGTACAATTAAAAATAATCCCAATTATCGATCTTTATAGATCGTTCTCTTTGCATTTTGATATTTAATAATAATATTAATAATAATAAATTACTCGAAATATATTTACAAATCGCATATCGTACGATAAAAATTACGTTAAACATTTTATCGCCGAGAAAGGATATTAATTTTGTCTTTCTTTTAAAGTTTTATCTTACGATGATCAATAATGCTAAAACGGTCGATCCCTGGAGTATTCTAGTCCAGGGAGTACCGTAATTGGATATAAATAATATTCCCTTCGACGAGAAAGACTTTCGGATAAATTGGTCCCGCGCGTGTTTTTATTATCAACAAAAGTTGGCATGTCCAGTCTAAATTTTGGGACCGCGAAGTAACTGTATATAGGAATCGTATGGAAGTCAAATTTTTAATTATATGCTCGAGCCAAGTTAATTACACGTGATATTCGAGCAACCTCCCGCGGTGCTCTTTATGCATTTATCAAGTTGCGAGGCAGCTGTGAAACGCTCTCGATTTCCCAGGTGAATACCACGCGAGCGTTGTACAGTCTCGTCGGGTACGTAAGTACGTAAATGTATCCACGGAATGTATAATGCGCGTTGTGTTCACCATAGGTATACCTATTTTTCAACAACAGCGAGGATATGGAAGACATACGAACGTGGTACCTGCAGAAACTCAACAATATTTATTAATCCGATGTTATTCAAGTTTCATATTTGATTGTGAGTTTCAAGACGTAAGGTGGGATATTTTTTTGTTCGTTTTCTCCCAGGTCTTATACACTTCGGTCATAAATTACATTTTTTTCGGCCAGGTAGCAATGAAAAAGAAAATGAAAAGAGGCAGATGGGAAAATACTGGGAAGCTGCCATTTTGTTAAGTACGGCTTTGATAAAATTTTTAAACAGTGCTCGATATTTGTATAATAAGAACCTTTTTATAGAATTTTGATATGTTGTTTAATTTCTTTAAAACAAAATCCCAAAGTTTGATATGTTTTTCGACCTGTACAGTAGTTTACTCCCTTAACAATAAAATCCGACATCTAACTTTGAATAGAAATATTGCATAACTTAAACAATTTACATACAAGTTTGCTCATACCTTTATTGCAACTCGAAATTCAGGCTGCGCAGAAGTCAAAATTCAGTTTTCTGCGCATGGCTACTTCGTAAGCACGAGCAGCACGCGTTCAGAAGTGTTAGGGGTATTATTCGTTAATTTATGGCTTTGGTAGACAATTGGTCAGGTATCGAATAAAGAAATGCCGAGGAAAGTTATTGCTTTATTTATTGATAGGTGCGATCGCTTCGCACGGTCGGGTCGAACTGGCGCCGGTACAATATTCGGCACTCTTTGTCCTCTCTCTCGCTCACTATAATCGTACGATATTTTCGTACATACCCGCTTCGATAGTAAATACTCACGCACTTGTCCATGCTACCGCTCTTATAAGTACATTACAGAAGAAATAAAAAATTATATTCGAATAAATAAAAAATAGCATTTACCATAATCGTGAAACTCCATCAATCTACAAATCTCTATTATTCTTTTAAACGAGCCAATTAACAATCTCTTTATTTCATTTCATATTCATCGTTTCCAACGTCTCGTTCAGATTTTTACGACCCTTCCATTTTTCCCTTTTTCATCTTTCGTACCAGCACTTCGCTCATCTAACCAAATTTTACAAGCACATCTACATACGACTTTCTACACCGAAACCCCGTTTGTCTAGAACCCTTGGAAACTGCAGAGAACTTGCCTCAGGTGCAGTCGGCTCCATTACACAGCCTAATTTTCCTACAGGGAATCATCGTGGTTCAAAAGCACATCTCCCCATTCAGCCGTTCAATGTGCCACGACTAATAAGTGGTCAGCTCACGAAGTAAGTATTGGCAGCTTAACTTCGGTGATTTCCAGAACCGCAAGCTCACCTTTTGCTCATCGCTGTCGGCTGACAATTTTGTTTATTATATCGTATACGCACATAGCTAATACAGCACGTAATATTTCATACAACTCTATTATGTCTGCTCTTCACCATTCGCGCGCGAAAATAAAGTAAATTTAAAAAGTTTCGGGTGCCTCGTTATAATATCGTAGCGCAAGCTCGAAACTTTTAGCGGATATAGTACAGAGGTTGAGTACCTAGGAGGATTTTACACCCCATAGATTTAATACTGGATTAAATCGTCACTAGAAGAACAAGCCAGGTTTTTCTTCCAAGCTTGCAAACTCGAACGTTTGCTCTCCACGTCCTCTGCGCATCGAAATGGTTTTCTTTTAAATAATTTATCACCAATGGATAAATCGATAACGGCAGGCATACAGGCCACAGGTATCACGTATTAAAAATAGCAGACGCGATTTTGCACAGTTCGTGACAAAAATTTTCGCGTTTGAAGTCGCTCGCGGTTGATTAACGAAATTCACGTGGATAAATGGAAGTTGAAATGTAACTGAGCAAATACGTGAAAACATTTCATAACGTTTATTCGCCGCTGGAACGCTCTTAGACATAGATATAGAAAGGTGAAATATTATTATTCCGAGAAGTTATCCGACACATTTTCTTCCCGATGGACGATCCAAACTTTTACTCGTCGAACTTGTAAATTTCTCCGTAGGGGTGAGGTACTCGTCGTAAACGAGAGGAAAGGCATCGACTCGATTCTTTCGTAAAGTTACATATATATTTTCGTACGTATTTGTATGTGTGTGTGTATGTATAAGTGTACGTAGAGGAAGAGATATATTTGGTACTTACCCCTTCTTCCCTTTGCTCCGGTTTTCGAGCGTATATTACGCTTTAAATCCGTGAAACGGCGCGGAAGCGTAATGACCCAATTTCGTCGGCTCGCCCCAAAGTCCCGTGGTACTTTGCATTTTCACATCCGCGAATGTTTCGCGGCCCAAATTTTGTTTACCTTATGCAAAATGAGAGAAGTCTCTCGAAAATATTACGGCGAATCTCGTATATGAATCTTACCGAAATTTTCGTGCCTGAAATAAGATAACCGTAGAGTCGTTTTGAAATCAAAAGTAAGTACGTCGTATTCTTACGATATTGAAAATTGATTTATTTCGATAATTAACTCTCAACCCGTGATGGTATTCGAGGCACCTTAATCCTGTAAACCTGGGTCGTTTTTGCCGGCGCGCTACCACACCCACAATTATTAATGAAAAAATCTGAAAAAATTCATGGTTTATCTTTAGAATATACTTTTAAAGAGCCAGTAGTTATTTTTCAATTTTCTCATTCATAATATTTTTTTTTCATGCAATATTGAGCCGTCGTTCGAGAAATTTCAGAATTAAACTTTGGGCGAGACAAAAATGACCCAGGTTTACACGTTGAGGGTTAATTTGTCAGTTGATTAACAAGACGCTTAACCTCCTAACCGCCCTTGCCCTACTCATAGGACAATAAAATTTAACAGAGAAATTCAGAAAAAAATACTTCGAGTAGTCAGAAGGATAAAGAGTCTAGAAATTTTCTTTTTCTTACAACAATATATGTTATCGGTCGTTTTCCACGAAAGCTCGCTCGTGTGCGAACACGAAAATGGGCGACGTGTACGTGCGACCGTGGAGCACCGGAAGTGTATCTCTTCGCAATTACGAGACTGATTGCAATTACTTCATACTCTGGATGAACGAGAAAAAAAAACACGAGATGGGGAAAGAGATCGAGAGGCTGAGATGATGAGAGACAGAAAGAGAGAGAGAGAGGGAATCGTTATTAGTGCACCGAAGCGAAGTTATCACGCCTATGGAGTCAACGAGCGAGAACGGAAACACGAATAAAAACGGATAGGAATAATGAAAAAAACGAAGGATAAAAAAGGTTGAGACTGCGGGCATGGGTACGAACCATCTATGCTCTCCCATCCTAGGTGATATTAGCATTTACCGTGCGATCTCATTCCGATGGGGAATCCCCGACCTCCGGCGGGAGAAATAGCGTCTCGCGTTCTCCCGAGACGTGACGTTATATATATATATATATGTATATAAGCAGAAACCTAAGAAACCCGCAGCGAAATAGAATTGAAAAGAAAGACGAGGAAAGGAGAAATAGCGAGAAACCATGGGGAGTAAGAAGGACGCGATGGCTCTTGGGGAAGAGCAAGAGTGAAGGAAACAAAATAAAAATAATAAAAAAAGAAACGAAGTAAAGAATTTCGAGTAGGATTGACAGAGATAAGAATTGCAGTGATTGGCCATCCGACCAATGATTGGCGGTCTCCCACCGGAAACTTGGTTCCACTCAGTAACAAATTCTCGCATACGCATTCGTTTCAATACCCTTCAAAGTGGCCAATCACTGAACCCTTTTCGAAGTTGTCGTGTCGCGAGTCCTAAGGATAGGTGCATGTGTCTATACGTTCCCTATCTACATTTATGCATGTATAATATACCTGTATAGCAGGGAACGTGTATAACGAGCGGTAATCGGGAACGTGTGTGCGAAGGCGTTGGTAGGGGAAACGTTGCCTGTCTCGCATTCCCACTCGTATATGTACGAGGCGTTCTAAGTTCTATCGACACACTTGTTTTTCTGTTTGTTTTCTTTTTTCAGACTAGCGGTTGTCTCCGGTTTATATTAATTGTCAGTTGGCAGTTGGTCGAAACAATTTTTTTTTGGGAATTTTTATTATCTATATTTTTGTGAGTTGTATTTGAAAGTTTATGTTTGGATAGTCCGAATAAATTGAATTTCATTTTTGACATAGAATATCACTGTTTTTAATTTAGAATTTATTCAATGGATTGTATACGCAATTTGATAAATTTCTGAACATTTGCAATGTTGATTGACATTGTAAATTGATGGACATTTAATTAAATGGAACATTCCAGAAAATATATAGAAATCAGTTGCCAGTAGCTCGAAAAAAGTATTTTTTGGGAACTTTTATTATCTATATTTCTGTGGACTGTATTTACAATTTTATCTTTGAATAAACGTAGTTTAAATATAATTTAAATATTCTAAGTGGCTGAAAAATATGTCTGAATAAAAACCAGCCCACAATTCCACAAATTTTCGAACATTCGCAATGTTGATAAAAATCGTAAATTAATCTTCATTTAATTAAAAGAAACATTCTACAAAATATTCAGAACTAATACTGAAAACTATTTAACTACAAAATAAATTTACAATTAGCATTAAATAAAAAAAGTGATCGGGTACACACAGAACGTCCCATATAAATACATGTATATATGCACCATTGGTTCGGCTCGTGACTTCGGGAAGATTCGGGTTTTCACGAGTTACCAGTTTTATCCCGAGTGGGGGAGGCGTAGAGGGCAAATACTGAGCGGAAGACGGGCGATGGGGAGAGCATGAAAGCGGTAGAAAGAGAGAGAGGTAAAAAGAGAAAGACGCACATAGTGGAGAAAGGGCGAGAGAGAGCGAGAAAGAGAGTCCGTGAGCGCCCGGTCTCGTGTGCCATGGAAGACTCAGGACGTGGCTGCTGTGCGAGAGAGCCGCGCCGTGAGTCGAAGGAGTGGGGAGGAGCCGCGTGGTGGGGGAAGAAGAATCGGAGCAGTAGGGGGTAGCCGCCGCGGTGCCGCGTGTCCGTAGGCAGTTGCAGCGCGCTGGACGTGCCACAGACCTGTCGAGGTACGCCGTGACAGTAGTAGCCGGTTTCTCGGCGTGGGTGTTTCGCAAAATTGTATCGTACCACTGTTTTCTCACGTTTATCTCAATCCTTAAACCCCCCCGTGTCGCGTACGTATACTCGAAACGTTCCTTCTCCTTACGATCGTAAAGTGACGCGAGTGAGTAAATAAATTCGCCCATCTCGGAGGCACGGAGATTTTTCTAAAAATCCCCGCGCGATCGCTGTCTCTCTCTGTGATCGTTCGTTCGACTTATCGAGTTTAACGACTCGTCGTGAAACCGAGGGCTTCTTCCGGTCGCTCGCCCTGAAACAAAACATCAAAAAAAAAGAATAACGCATCTTCCTTCGTCCATTGTTTTTTTCCCTCTCTTTTCGTTCGTTACTTCTCGTCATCCGGACGACATTTTCTCCGGGAGATTAACCCGTGGTGCCAACGATTCTCAACGAACGGTAGAGAGAGAGATAGACGAAAACGAGATTTCGCGTGTGTTGTACTTGTGTGAGAGAAAATCGTATGTTACGGCTCTGTGCGTGAATAAACGAAAGGTGATTCGAGCTCTTCTCCTGTCTACACGGAGAAATCGACACCGCTGCAAGGATTTCGTGGACTATCGGACGTCAAGGAGATTAGACGAGACGGTGGATCGTTCGTGTGAGTAAACAATGTCGGCTTTTTAATTCGTTTGTACACAAATGAACGAGACGACGCGTATGGAGAATATTTTGAGGTTATTTGACTCCATTTATGGAGTACGCGGTCTCTCCCCACCACTTTGTCGAGAACGCACGAAATTTTATAACGCCGCGAAGATTTTTTAATGGCGGCGCAAGGGAGATTCTCATTCCTCGTATTAATATAAGCCGGGTTTTTTTTTCGACGTTAATTAAAACTCTCGTTATATACAAGGCTTAAGGGACACCCGCCTTTCGAAAATTCCTGATAATTAATAAAAATTGATTTTTTTTTTGTGTGAAAAGTAAATAATTTTATAAGTGTTTTTTGATTTATTATATTTTGCTTGTTCGGTATTAACGAATGAGGATGGACAGTTTTTAAATTGTTGAAACTAAATTGATATTGTTATTTTTAAATTGTTATCAATACTATCTAGCTCTCAATAAACAATGTGGTTCACTTTCCTTTCAGCGATTGGTAATAAATAAAAATCGAATGTAAACAAATTGAACAATATTTTGTTTTTGTTAAAATTAATTTTGCGAATGAAAATAGAAAATTTCTCTAATCTCTAATAATTAATAAAATAATTAATAACTAATAAAAATGATTTTTTTTTTCATGTAAACAAAAATTAATTTATTATTTTTTGCTTGTTCGGTATTAACGAATGAGGATGGACAGTTTTTAAATTGTTGAAACTAAATTGATATTGTTATTTTTAAATTGTTATCAATACTATCTAGCTCTCAATAAACAATGTGGTTCGCTTTCTTTTCGGCGATTGGTAATAAATAAAAATCGAATGTAAACAAATTGAACAATATTTTGTTTTTGTCGAAATTAATTTTGCGAATGAAAATCGAAAATTTCTCTAATCTCTAATAATTAATAAAATAATTAATAACTAATAAAAATGATTTTTTTTCATGTAAACAAAAATTAATTTATTATTTTTTGCTTGTTCGGTATTAACGAATGGGGATTGAAAGTTTTTAAATTGTTGAAACTAAATTGATATTGTTATTTTTAAATTGTTATCAATACTATCTAGCTCTCAATAAACAATGTGGTTCGCTTTCTTTTCGGCGATTGGTAATAAATAAAAATCGAATGTAAACAAATTGAACAATATTTTGTTTTTGTCGAAATTAATTTTGCGAATGAAAATCGAAAATTTCTGTAATCTCTAATAATTAATAAAATCCTTAATAACTAATAAAAATAATTTTTTTTCATGTAAACAAAAATTAATTTAATATTTTTTCATTGATTATTTTTTAAATTATTTAAACTAAATAACTATTGTTATTTTTAAATTCTTATCGATACTATCAAGCTCGGGATAAACAAATCAATTTTGCAAATAAAAATATAAAATTGCACTTGTTCGACTAGTTTCATTATTTTTTCGTTTGAATGAAAAAATCGTAATTTTGCTAGCGTCGATCGAAAGCGATCGTTGATTACCTCGTTAGTCGGTGTATATTTTTAAGGTTAATGTTATTTTCGCGGTGGAGCGTCAAGAGCCTTGACCGCACGCACACAAGCACACGCATTACCGACCTGCCAAGTGGGAAACGAGCGGTCACATTCCTCTGTCTGTCTCTCTTTCTCTCTATTCTCTCTCTATCCCTATTTCTGGCTATTTCCCCTGTTAACTCCAAATTCAGCGAAATCGCATTTGCCACAGCTTGTGTATTACCCATTACATCACGTACGTACGTTGTATATATTTATTTAGGGTCGTTATTTACCCGGGTCTCTTTGATCATAAAAGCTCTCGCGTGTCACCGATAATTAAACCTGACCGGGTTTGTTTAGACTTTCGGCGCTATTAGTTATGCACCCCGCGAACAGTACCGTAAAATCATGAAAATTCTCGGTCATAATTCATGCAGGTCCCTATAATTCCATCGTAAAAAAAGGCTGGTAAAGAGAAAACACTTTCTTACTTGACTTTTCAATTTGTTTGTCTTAAATTGAATTTTTTTACGGTAACGTTTATTTGATCGATAGAAAATTACAGTTTTTTGTTTCATTAATGTTTGTTTTTTTGATTAACGTAAAAATTTCTGTGTTATTATAATTTATTTCGGTGATGGGTATTCAATTATTTTCATTAATTGATATATGCCATCGTAAAAAAAAGTTTGGTAAAGAGGGAATCCTTTCTTACTTTGTTTTTCAGTTTGTTTGTCTTAAATTGAATTTTTTACGGTAATGCTTATTTGGTCGATAGAAAATTAGAGATTTTTTCAATAATGTTTGCTTTTTTGATTAAAGTAACAATTTCTGTGTTATTTAATTTTATTTCGTTGATGGAAATTTAATTATTTTCATTAAACTTTGCTTCATTCATGAAATATATTATTCCATGTTTAGATAAACTAATGAGAGTCGAATGGTCTTTCGTGTTTCCTTTGTTTGGTACAAAGGAGGGAAAATGCGCAAGAACAACGACGAGAACGACGACGACCTCTGTTCTAATCAGCGATTAATTTCTCCGACGATCGTTTGCTTATTCCTATCGTCTCTTCCTCTTTCACTCACTGTCTCTCTCTCTTTATTTATATATAGCCTAGCTAGAGATAGACTAACGAAGAGACGAACACAGAGCAGAAAGAGAGAAAGAAAGAGAGAGAGAGGCAGAGAGAGAAGAGGGAGCACCTTACAAGCTCCTATAAACGTCAAAGGTAGAATTCTCAGAGTTCCATTAAGTCCACGTGAGGGCAGGCCGTTTTATAACCTACTAAGCACACGCAAGTCGATGCTACTGTTGAACCACCACTAGCTCTACGCTTCTGTGTAAGTCCCGAGTCCATATATGTCCGTACGTGATATCGAGTATGGCATTTGCACAGTCGTGCCGCCGTCCACTGTAGTCAAAGGTTCGTTGGCTTTTCATATATAACAGAGACGCTCTCGTCCGGTGTTTCTCTGTCTCTATCTCTCTTTCTCTTTCTGTGTCTATACGTCTGATATATACCTATATAACTTCCCAGCTAGCATATAGTCTCTTCTATGCTAGAGCATCGATAATGCATTCTCCATACCTATAGGATAATTGCTAATCGCCTACTGCCATTCAAACGCAATATTTAAGAGGGTATTCACCGTTTGATGATTACCCAAAATTGAACAATAGGGAAAAGATTGAATTTCATGACTGGAAGTGATGAATGAAATATTTTGTTTTCTCTGAAAATTGATTTCAGGGCAAGATTTATAGTCGTGTTGTAACGGAATGTTATTTTTTTTCATAATTATTTTTTCAAATATTATGATTCTTTCTTTACCGGCTGATTTCCCAATTGTCGAATTTTATTTACCATTTTGTAATTTAATTTCGTTTAATTTGATTTTGAATAAAATATAGTTTTATTACAATTTTTTCATGGATATTCTTAAGTTGGGGATTTTTTCTTAAATATTGTAAATTCTGATTTTGATTCTTTTACTTGGTATCGACGCCTTTCTGGATATAGGCTCGAGGATAATCCGTCCATAATTGTACCGATTTATATCTAAAGCATCGAATCTCGTTTACCTCCGATTGATATGACGAGCTGCGGTATCTTCAATCGATGTTACATTAAACGAGGAATGTTTTATCGTATCGCGTATCGTTAAATCTCATTGAAGATAAGCTAGAAAGTATTCGTATGCGTTTTTGTCTGCGTTTGTGAGGGAAAAAGTGCCTAGAGTAATTCGTTCTTCTAGACACTTTTCCCCTCACATTCATACGTTATCTGTCTCCAATCTTAGCTCGCCATAACTTTTACAATTGGGACGAAAATATTACACGACTGTTATCTTTGCGTATTAGTCGAGCTCGCGAATCGCAATCTCCATTTAGTTAATTTCATCGTCGTGCGATATTATCAATTTCTAGATAATAATAATGTGCAAAACGCATCAACGTTTATGCCATCAAAAAAATGTAGCACAGTCGGAGCTGAGAACCCGATCGAACCCCCTCCCTGTTCTTCTTGTTCATTGTTCGTGAAGGCGAGTCAACCAGTCTCGACCAGAGTTGAGACTTGACGAAGAAATATCTTATGAAGTAACAATTATTATTATTATCTCATTGCCTTATTTTGTGGCCCTGGCTACAATAATAATAATAATAACAATAATAATAAAAATAATAATAGTAATAATAAATATTCTAGGTTGAAATATACAGGAAGATATTTACGAGTATTATAGGAGAATAAATGAAATTTGTAGAAAGAAATGTAAGGAGGAAGCAGACATGTAAAATTAGATGTAGACTTCTGTAAACAAGTTTGATAAAAGTTGTGCAAATGAAACTACCTAATAATAATAACAATAATAGGAATAATAATAAATTGTTCTTAGTGTACGTACTATCAATTAATGAAATGCGATTGAACTACGGTTGAAATTGTGCGTATCTTTGCGTAATTCTCATTGTAGAAAACCTCATTCCGGAAAATCGGTCTGTGGACGGAAGAGAGAGAGGGAGAAAAGGAGAGAGAGAGAGAGAGAGGTGCGAGAGCTAAAAAGCAAGTCTCTCTCGCCGCTGCACAGCTGCATGTAACGCGTGCGTTGCAATTACGTAGCAATTAATCGCAAACTCGACGCCCGCGACGGCAGAGCTTGGCAAACCGCGCTTTCGGTCCTGAGGGCTCCTATATCTACATCGCGCTGGCGGAGAGGACGAGAGAAGGAGTGAAAGTGAATGAGTGAGAGAGAGAGAGAGAGAGAGATAGAGAGAGAGAGAGAGAAACAGAGAGAGAGAGAGAGAGAGCAAGAACGCGGGGGGGGGGGGCGGGAAAGGGAGAGAACGAGCGAGTCAAACGAGCTATGGGGATAGCTGCGACAGTTGGTGCCCAAAACTGCCGCGAATTCTCTCAACTATATAGTCAACTTCATGATTACCGTTTCCTACGTTAATCACGAGAACGGAAGGTGAGCTCGAGGATTGTTGAAAATTTTCAAACTTCTTTTTGCCGGAGGGTGGAGGCTGTTGGAATAACAAGTATTATTCGCTTCGTAACAAATATTCGTAAACAAACATTCCATGCATTAAAATCGTTTACTTGTATGACATTTGTAGGGATCTGTTCCAAAAAATGTGAATATTCACTTCCTTTATCAATGTTTTTTTTTGTATTAAGATTGATGAACATTGCCGATACGTTACATCGAGTTGGAGACATTCGCGTTTAAACGCGATCAACCGATGGAAATTTGGATCCAAATTTCTTATCACGCGCTCCACGGTGCAACCCACAGGTCCAGTCTTGGACGCAAGGGACGTCGCAAGGATAAAAAACTATCGATATATATCTTATCGATATTTAACAAGATCGGTTTTTTTGGACGATACGGGCACGACATCGCGAGACGACACTACGGGCTTTGTCCCAGCGCCCGGCGAAGTGGGGGCAGAAACATCCATTAGGCTAAGTCAGTCGATTGCAAGACGGCATCGTGATCAGACGAGCAGTTTTTTTTGCGTATGCAGTTCTTTTGTGTATTTAATTGTTTTAATATTCAATAAACATTATCACCAATTATCCGAAAATATCCGAGTGTCCTTATTTCGAATTTATATCAATCACCTAAAAAGGGATCTACAGCATATAGATAAGAGAGGTAACAAATTTTTTATTGAGGCACGTAGAAGATGGATGATGTCGAAGTCTGAGTTTAGTTTTTATTTTTTCACGGTCTCCGATTAATTTTTTAACATAGACTAAAGTCATTAAAGTTGGTGCTGCTATTGGGAAAAAATATCGTTTTTTGATAATTTTTCGATAGTTGAAATTTTATATCGATACATCGATATATCGAACGAAAAATATCGATATATCGAATGAAACATATCGATATATCGAATGACAAATATCGATATATCGAATGAAAATATCGATATATCGAATGAAAAATATCGATATATCGAATGACAAATATCGATACATCGAATGACAAATATCGATATATCGCATGAAAAATATCGATACATCGAATGAAAAATATCGATATATTGATATTTTTTCGCCATCACTGCTAGACACTGGTGACCACCGTGGTACTCGAAGAGTTAAAGGTACACCGATCATCACCAATGCGAAATCGGAACTGGAGCTATAACTATCGGATGCGAGCTCATTGATCGTAGTTTGTTCGTATAGGTAATGAACGTCTCTTTAAATTTCGGATACGCGTTGATTTCCTCTTGATCGATGGCGGCTGATTTTTAGCTCACCGACTTTAAAACTTCGATTGTTTCCCAATTAAAAACTATCGCGCCTTGACCGTTCGTATTTCGAATGTGAATTTATAATTCCGCCAGCTAATCGTACGTACCACGCAGTACGCAAATTTTAGAAGAGCCAATATATATATGTACAAGTCGTATTTTGGTTAAATGAAATTTGGCAACGTAACGAAATTATCGGAGCTCTTTTTATCACCCTCTGTCAATCGCTCTCTCCTTTCTATTCTGCTGCATAACGAATTTATCAACGAGCAAGTGGAGTGTGCGATTATTGGATGAAGCACTCTGACGCTTTTCCATTAGAGCCGTGATAAAAAAAAAATGAAAAAAGAAACCAAATCCAATGATATTTTTGGCCAATCCGCGACGCCAATGCGGTTTTACCTCTATTAATTTATCGACGGATGGCGAGGGCGAGAGTGCCGCGCGTGGGAGATATCGAAACGTTTATTTTTCACGAATTCCCAATCGGCGCTGCTCCCCCGCGATTTCATTTTATATATTGCATAAAGTGGAGTTATCCACGAGCCAAAGCACACACGGAGCGTCTAACGACGCGGAAAATCGATGATAAAATACAAACGAGCGTATGAACGATACGTTTATATGGGGAATTCTATGGCTCGAGGATGATGATTCCCATCGTGTCGTGATCACGATTTTCCATGAAATTCTGCAAAGTTTTTGTTTTTTTTTTCACAATTTTCCAACCGCGCGACGTTTATGAATTTATAAAAGCTAGCACTTTTTCAAAAATTCGCAAAAAGACATGGAAATCAATTTTTTAGGGCGATTAGAAGAAGAAAATTTCGATTTTATAAACGCGACGTTACGTTTCTTCAGAATATTAGACAAATTGTCGAAATTAAAAGAAATCAATATACGTAAAAGGCAATAAAAAATATTTTGGATAGTTCGGCCCCAAAAAAACGGAGTTTTTTCACAAGGCGATCGTATTTTCTTTTATTTTTCGTTTAATTTTTTTTTTTTCAAAAATAACGAACCACATACAAAACTTAGATTATCCTGTGTCGAAATTTCCCATATATGCTTCCTGCAGTACAATCGCACACGTCGAAAAAATTTCAGAGCAACAAACACCCCGTCAAATGGAATTATACGTGTTATCCGATATTTGTTTCATCCGAATGGTTATTATTTCAATACCCAGATGTTTATATATAATCGATTGCCCTACCGCAGTATGATGTATTAAGCCGGGTTCTCGGGATACAAAAATGTATCAGTTCGCGTGTGAATGTATAAAAAAAAAGTAATAATGAAAAGAAAAAAAACACGTTCCATTATACCAAGGCAAACGAGTTTCGATTCCCGCGCCCATTTTATCGAATATATCCCCTTTTATCCTCGATGCCCGAGCAGCCTGAATGAAAATTCTCCATTTTTCGCTCGATTCATTTATATTGACATTTTTTTTTCAACCATCTCCATTCTCCAAAGCGTCTCTATAGTTGCACATATCTCGTTAAAATATCAAATTCGCAAACGAAAGCTTTTAGTCTACCGAGCCATGTTTATATGAAAATACGTCTATAGAGTTCTCGGTTTTTTGCCGCCAATGGTAACAAAAAGTTAAGGTGAAAAAAATGAATAAAAGGAATTAATAGCGGTGGGGAGGGGGGGGGGGGGGGGCAAGCCAGGATAGTAAACGGTAAACGAGACGAAAACGCGGAGCTTTTTGTTCATCGTGATCTGTTATTTTATTCGTGTATATGTGTATACAAACCAAGTTTGGTACAAACGCTGGATTGGGCATCCCTTCGGGAGTTTCGATATATAAATCAGCGGTTGAAACCCCATTGGCTTGTGCGATCCCGAGAAAAAGTTTAATTGACGCCGCGACCGCACGAGAGTTCGCGGCGAGCATTTTCCCTTCAACCCTCTCTTCGACCTCGTGTCATTCGAGGTCGATTGGCCGAGTTCACGCGCCTCGTTGGGTTCTCCCCAGTTAATGCAGATAGATCCAACTAAACGTCCAATTCCCCCACTGAATATTCCATATATATGTATATTTGTTTATTGAGAACAGTATACGGGAATGTTTCGTTCTGTAATAATCGTTGAATCAACCTTATGTTCAAAAACCCGGCAGAGGCGTCGACTTGGGAATTTTTCCCATTGCACATTTTATTTTTATCGCCACGGTTGATATTTTTAACATTGAAAGGAAAACGTTGCTACACGCCTCTTTCGTCGAATCGCTCCGAGCTTTTTGTCATTTTCATATTTCAATGAATGTTTTATTTATCGAGGGATTGAAAAAAAAATGTATTATGAATGGATTTTATGGATTTGGGAATGAGGAATTTACAGTTTGGGGTTGTTTTTCCGATAAAACGATTTTTGTATTGTTTTTTTTTTAATATTTTCTTAGTATTTTTGAACGGCGTATTTTTTTTTTTGTGGAAATTCGAGGTTTCTTATAGAACACGCCGTGATAGAAATGTTGGAGTTAATGAAGTCTTCGTGAAAAAACATTACGTTCGGTCAACCACAAGAGAAAATCCTTTCCGATTTAGTTCTTAATGGTTTCTGATACGGACTGGCACGAGAGAGAACAGACACACGCTTGCGAACTTGGCCGGAAAGTTTGCCCTTAAAGAAGGAGGAAAGGGAGAGGAGAAGTTCGAGTCTTGGTTCTATTCACGTATTACGAGGGTTAGTCGCGTCTTAAATTCATCGAAATAGGAGATAACACGATTGCGATGGGGTTTTTGCGAAAATATCAAAAATCAATATTTCAATCGATATCTCCGTTCTCGTTCGTAAGACGCGATATTGTCTAAAAACTTTTTCGAAAGGTGTGTGAAGATTTATGAAATGCCGCAAGGATCATGAAAATATCTTGATTTTTGTAGCCGTCGCAACGGTTAGAAATGTGCGAGTTTTCAAGAGTGTTTTAGTCTTCCCGAGGAAGTGCCTAACGTTTCGGTACTTAAGACGAAAAATTGATTTATCTCTGAAATTAAATTGGAAGCGACAGATTTTCATCGGAAATTTCCCTTGCAACGCAAATAGTACTGTCATTTATTCGGCACTCGACAATTAATAGGCGAAAGTCGATAACACTGTGTGAGATATCACGTATTCTTGTCTTTTGACCTATAAATTGCGATTTGCCCGATAAATTTATACGCTATTCGTGCTCTGCGAGCAATTTACGATAAAAATACGCGTTTACAAATAAATTCTCCTAGACACTTTTTTTCGATCCTTCGGACTTTCGGAAAATTGCATTTCGTAGGAGCGTCAAATTTTTATTTCAGCTAGAGCGAATTATAAAGGCTTACACAATATCAAAAATTCCAAGCTGAGCAATAATATAGAATCCTTTTCCATGCAATCGTAAAGCTAGCATCCCAAAAATTGAAAAAAAGACCGAAAAAACAGTTTTTTCTTCGTAAAACCGATAAATTTTGAAAAATTAAGAAACACATCGTGATTTCGTAATCCTTAAAATGAAACGACGAATACTTCGAGTCGAATCGTTTTTTTTAAACAATATATTTTTGTTTATTTCCAATTCTCCCCTGGGTGAAGATAGGATTATTTTCCAATCGATATGCAACCATAACGTCAAAAATCACTAGAAATCATTAGACACTGCGGGATCATCATGATTTACAATGCCTTATAACTGCACCGTTTTACTACTCGTGCTTGACATACATATTAACCTTTACATAATAGATGCGCGAACACACACACCCGCACATATATATATATATATATATATATATATATATATATACAGGGTGAATTGCGTAAGGGGTGCCATCCGGGATTTCAAGGTAGATGGGCACAGTACGAACAAAAGTTGCAAATAAACATTAGGGATATTGTTAATAATTTACGAGATATTAATTTTTTAAATCGGACCAATCAGAGCGCGCCCAGAAGCGTTGAAGCCACCCACTCCCACCCTAGCCGTAGATATAGCATAGATTAGGGCGTTACATTTAGGTTTGCAACATTCAGAGCAGTCAATTAGATTGCTTGTATTTTTTCGCAGTCATTTTTTTTTCTCGAGCATTGGCTGCTCTGAGTTTAGCCGACCTTCGCGAGAAGCGTTGGAGCTTCCCACACCCCGCCTTAGCCGTAGAGATAGCGCAGTGAACTAGGCCGGGCAAAATTCAGAGCAACCAATGACCGCGAATAAAAAATGACTGCGTACTAATACAATCAATAAAATTGTCTGCTCTGAATTTTGCAAACACAAAGGTAACGCCCTAATCTATGCTATATCTACGGCTAGGGTGGGAGTGGGTGGCTTCAACGCTTCTGGGCGCGCTCTGATTGGTCCGATTTAAAAAATTAATATCTCGTAAATTATTAAGAATATCCCTAATGTTTATTTGCAACTTTTGTTCGTACTGTGCCCATCTACCTTGAAATCCCGGATGGCACCCCTTACGCAATTCACCCTGTATATATATATATATATATATATATATATATATATATATATATATATATATATATATATATATATATATAGAAAAAATATAATAGACCGTATGAATGATTATTCATGCTCACGGTTTTCTCGCGCTAAAATCGCTCACCTATCTACCTCACATTTCTACGCCTTCGCCACTTCTCAACTACACACAGTACACACATATGGATAATACAGATACACAGTAGCAGTGTTTTTCTCGACCATGCACCAGGAGAGGCACGATCGCCCCGTGCACTTGTTTCTCAGTGCCTCGACATATTTATAGGCCCCGTCTGTGGAGACATTTAAATTTTAAATAACTAACCGACATATATACCGTTGCACGTGAGTGCATGCCTCATATCTCCGTTAACTTTAGGCCGGTTACGTACTGAAGGCATACACGCGACTGTTTTCGGCCTTTTTCACCTTGCTTTATCCACACGCACATGCCCAAACGCCCACGAATACATACAAATTCATGATCTCCCTTTCAAAATTATTCTAATGCCATCATTCATTACTCATTCGTCGCATTATTCAATTACGATTTTCTCGAAAATCGCCGAAAGGAAGTTTTCATGACGTTGAACTTTTCGAAAGAAACGATTGATTTTTGTTCGAAGATTTATGTATGCATCTTCTTGGGAGCGAGTGAAACTGGGATTGTCATGATGAATCGTTTCAAACGTCTTGACATAGGTTGCTGACAGGAATAGGGGGTCGTTGGTTAGAGTCAGACGACGGAGCAGAAACATGGAGGAGCTGCAACATGCGTGTGTATGTTCGTTCCGATGGACATCATGCGCTGTGTGTGCAACTCGCGGGACAAACGTGTGGTTAGACCGGTTGACTCGGACAGGTCGGTTTGCTTCTCCCTTGGCTCATTTCACTCAGCCCCCTCCCTCTTCAACCCCTTCGTCTTTCCATTTCAACGTGTTATCCGCGTCACTGTCGCATACCGGTGGACATATCATCCCCCTGCACTGATCACTGTTCGGTATTATTACCGTGACTCCTCTGGCATGCTGAACACATTACACATACATAGATACGTACATGTGGCTATGTTCAATGTATTGATTTGTGAAATTGGGAGGTGCACCGTCTGTTATTATTTCGTTTTCTCATGGAGCAATTTTTGTTGGCGCGATAAAAATTGAGATTTCGATATGAAAGGGAGTAAAGGGTTAATCGAATTTGAAATTATTCGTGGAATACGAAGATAATAATTTTATTCCTGAATTTTCACAATTTAAAATGAAAAGAAAAAAAGGATTCTTCTTTCAAACTAGTTTCTCGCAAACGACGAAATATTGATATTTCAATATGGTAGTATAAATTTACTCCCGTTCGATTGATTTTGATTTAATTAGAAAGTTGTAAAAAGTTCACGAACAGACTTAGAGAATGCCACTGGTTTCATTCTGGTATTGTAATCAACGCGGATTCAACGGTAGTTTGGAAATTTAAAAATTAGGCTCTGGGAATAATTTGGAATGATGTTTTCGGATACAAACAAATTGTAAATAATTGTAAAATATTCCTAACTAAATGCTTCAAACTTGAACGTTTAGAAATCGTACGAGCATAGACCGAAGGACAAAATTGTATACAACTTCAATATGTCTGCTAAAGTTTCTTTTTTTCAGTATGTTAGAAGATTTCTTTTTTAATTACTTTATTTTTTGACAACAAATAATACATACACGAAGAAATGTACAATTAAGATTAAAAGTTGATTTTGAGAAAAAATACAATCTTTTATCAAGATCAACTATCAATATTTTCACAAAAAACAATTTTATCCCATTTCCTTCATAAAATTCACGCAATTAGTCAAATTATTATTGGATATACGTCTCACAATTAATCGAATCGTGAAAATTCGCGCCTATTTCATCAACGCGTTGAAACGATCATGCCGGAGACATTCGCGAAGATCGATGAGAAACATTTCAGGAAATTTTGATACGGATATTACGCGGCAATGATCCGATGCGCAAAGGCCGCACCGCTCGGTTGTCACCATTACGCTACGTCGTAGTAGTTATTCGGACGCAACGAGAGACGTCCCGGGGAGAAGCATTCCGAGGACAGAGAGAATAGTACATTTCCCGAGTGAATGAAGGGGGAGGGAAGACCACCAAGTACGCTTGTCGTCCACTTTGGTCAGTCCTCTGTTAACATCGTACATTTGTCGAGGGAATCAGAGGCGGGTGGAAGGGGGAGAGAAACACAGAGAGTGAGAGAGAGAGGGAGAGAGAGAGGAATGTCATGCACTATTCAGGATACGTAAACTGTCGATTATTCAATGCAAATATAGGTGCTTGCCCCTATTCTATACAGATGTGGTTTCCATGTACACATAACAAATGTGTTCGTGTACATGGGCGCGTTTCTATATCCGTGTGGGCTTCGTGTCAATTTATAGCCACTTTGCGCGACACTCGTATGTACAATTCGTGTGGTCTCGAGACCGCGAACGGTATAATTACTAAGCGAATCGCCTGCGGTAATATTCCGCCTCTCTCTCTCTCTTATCTTTCTGTTTCTCTCGCACGGTATTATGGCGATAAATCGGTCTGAAAATCAATATGCAATTTAGGTTGCGGCTACTGGGGCGAAATTTTCTGTTTATAAATTTTTCATTTCCTTAGAGAGTTTTTTCTCTCTAATTTTGTTTTTTAGGTATCGAGATATTGGACTGGTCAAAAAGTCATTACGTTTTTAATACACAAACACCTATGTTGATCTATAGGGGAAAAAAACGCAGTGACTTTTTGGCGCATCGCCGGTGGTAATATTCCGCCTCTCTCTATTTCTCTTGCACGGTATTTATGACGATTAATCGATCTGAAAATCAATATGCTATTTAGGTTGTGGCTACTGGAGCGAAATTTCTGTTTATAGATTTTTAATTTTCTTGTTTAGAGAGGAAAACTTGTTTTTTTTCCTCAAATTTTGATTTTTAGGTATCGAGATATCGGACTGGTTAAAAAGTCATTGCGTTTTTAATACACAAAGACCTATGTTCATTTATAGGACAAAAACTCAGTGACTTTTTAGCCAGCTTGATTAATTATACCATGAGTACAAAATTTGGTGTTTCATTTTCTTAATACTTCGAGCTAGTTCTACACACTTATTTCTATTATTCCCTGATTATTCGTAGAAATATCGCGTCTTTTCGTAGAAAATATGTAAACTTGCAACGAACTTTAATTTTCAATTTTTAAAGAAAATTGTTCAATCTTCATCCTCGAGCATTTTTCAATATTCCCCGCCGTTATTCGTTCCTTTTTTTACTAAACAAATCCTTCTCCTCCGTGATTCCACGGCGACCCATTTTTCACTAGGACCGTTCGTCTTCCAAGACTTTTCCGTTTTTTTTCCCTCGTTTCAACACACATTATGCACAAGTTGGTTATGTACCAGCACCGCAGGGTGTCGGCGTGTGTGTAACGATCTCTCGAGTGTGGTGTAGTCACGCGTTTAGTATCGATTAGCGAGAGAGTTGTGAGAAAACGGTGCCAGTAAGCCGAGCCAACCACCACAGCACCCAACACCTCGACGCTTCCCAACACCGCGGCGACTATTTCATATAAACACCTTACCAACGTGAATTTACCTGTACACCCATACAGCCACACATACGTACAACCACCAACTGAAACTTTCGCTCGATCGTTAGACCATTTGTCCAAACACTTTTCTTCCCTCGCGCCAGCGGCTCGAGACCTTTTTTTCACCCTTCTTCTTTTTTCTTCCGTCTACTATTTCTATTTTTTATTTTCTTTTTTTTTTTTCGTTCACTCGCTTTATTGCAACGATAGTTCTTCGTGACGTTTCACCTTGCCTCGCACGAGTGGCGAACGCATTAACGCTGTACAGTTGACTCCGCGAGTTGTCATTAAAGAGGGAAGATAATGATGGTAATTATAGCGGTAATAATAGCGCGGGGCTCAGAAAAGTGCGCGCGAGAGAGCGAGAGGGATGGCGAGAGAGCGTGAGAGAAAGAGGAAGATAGGAAGTGGGAGGAGGGGGGAGAGCGGAGAAACAAATTATTGCAAAATAAGTAAATTCAAATGAAAGCATTAGAACAAGAATTCTAGTACCGTATTACTTCGCATTAATGCGAGTGGTATAATCATGATCTCGCTAATTATAAAACTCTTCATCCATGTATGAGTAGACACGAGTACACGAGTGTGTCTTTGCACATCGAAAAGAACACGCGGCTTCGAGAATTGTGCCAATTTTCATGGCAATCTCATTCGGATATTCATCAGCAGAAATTGTAGTAATCGCGATCAGTTTCACGTTACCGGTTCACGCCGTTAGACAAATATGTGCATATGCGTGCACAACGCGAGGTGTGTGCGAGAGCTTTGCTGAACAAACCGGAGAGAAATACGACGACCCGGACGAGAATACACGGTTCGTATAAGGTTTGGACCGTTCGTGGTGGGCTGTATGCTTTATATATATATATCTACATATACAGGGTGAATTTCATAAGGTGTCTCAAACTTTATTTTAAGGTAGATGGGATCATTACAAACAAAAGTTGCAAATAGACATTCGCGATATTTTAAATAGTTTACGAGATATAAGTTTTTAAAGTTGGTCCAATCAGAGCGCACCGAGAAGCGTTGGAGCCGCCCACTCCCTGCCCTAGTAGCCAATGCCTGAGAAATAAAATTGATCGCGTAATAATATAATAAACAAAATTGACTGCTTTGAATTTTGCAAGCCCAAATGTAACGTCCTACACTGTGCTAGGCTACGGCTAGGGCGGGAGTAGGCGGTACCAACGCTTCTCGGTGCGCTCTGATTGGACCAACTTTAAAAATTTGTATCTCGTAAACTATTAAAAATATCCCTAATGTATATTTGCAACTTTTGTTTGTAATGATTCCATCTACCTTAGAATAAAGTCTCTGTTACACTTTACGAAATTCACCCTGTATATGTATGTATATAGACAAAAGTCCACTTGCCTCGTTGTAGACTCTTGCTTCTTTGCTTGCTTTGGCTCGCCATGATTCTCTTGCATACGTGTGCAATGCTCGAGCGCTGTAATTTCCCTCACCGTGTACTCTCTTTTCTCCCTCTCTCTCTCTCCCTCCATTTCTCTCTTTGTCTCACTCTTCGTCTCATTCTCGTGTCTGCGCGCCGTGAAATGTTAACGTAAACTTCGTCCGATGACTCGGCAAAGTGTTTCACCTCCCAAACACCGGAGATGTGCGAAAAACGGACAAAATTCGCGTTACACACTAGACACAAATACGAACGCGGGTAACGAGTGTTCACGAGTTTTGGGGATCGAGCTAGCCAAATCGCGAACACGAAATAATTCTTAAGATTGAATTAAACGGATTTAAACACGCGAGGAACAAGGCGTTTCGATTTGTGAAACGGTTTAGAGATTGGAGAATTGAAATGTTTATGCTGGGAAATGATTTACGAACTTTCGATCGATTATAGAGCTAAGATCGTGATTATAGCGCGAAAATACGTTAGAACGTGGTGACTCGGCGCGTCATTACCTGTCGCGATGCGTTACGATATTATGATAATGAGCCAGATTTATGTATGTATGTAGGTGTGTGTAGATGCACGTGTAGAGATTGGAGAAATATGCCAGCGACAACGAGATACGCGCTTTCACCTCTCTCGTGTCACGATGACTGTCAGCTGCTTTGAATATTTAACGGACCTCGATGTCACGTCATCCCGTATCATCGGATGCAGATTTTCGATGCTTTTCGTACAGGTTGCACGAGGAATTTCAACTCGGTATCGACGTGGCTCTCACTCATCCTGATATTAACATTCTTTTTTGCATTATTAGTATGGACGCATTTTTGTGGTAGTGAAACCAACAAAATTCGTGCCCCAGTGCTTCAAGTATGGAAAAATATGTTTTTAAATAAGGCAATATAATAAAAATAAAATAAATATGGTAAACATTTTTTAATTATTTTTTTTTATCTAACGGGTCTGATATGCACAGAAACTGGAATGAAAAATGGTGTACTCTGCAATTCGTTGGATTAGAAAAGAAATTAATGAAATATGAATTATGTATGTTTATTGATTTGTGGCGATTTTGATAAAGAAGTTTCCATATTCATTGTGCGAGATCGATATATATTCGACTAGGTACTGTCTGATAGCGGAAAAAATATAGTTTTTATCAAATCGTTCATTAGGAAGTTTCTGGCAACGAGTGTTTGGGCAAGACTGGCTATTAATAATTTATTTACGATGCATAAATATGTATTATTTTTTCTATTTATCGGAGATGGAGATAGACCGAACGATTAATGATATAAATTTGTTTATATTATTACTTATATTATGCTATTTTTATTTATTCTCGCGTAATTTATTTACAATTCTTAAATATTTCTTATTTCTCGTATTTGTCGCAGATAGAGATAGGTCGAACGATTAATGATATAAATACGTTTATATTATTGGTTATTAATTTATATTATTATTATTATTATTATTATTCTTATACCACGTTATTTTTATTTATTGTCACGTAATTTAATTACGCTCGACGTTCTTACGGCATAAAAGTATCACATCGTTATTAAGTAAACGCGAACTAATAACTCGAGCAATCAACCGAGCGAATCCCTCGTTGCTTGTAAAAGATTCAGGGGCTTGAGATAAATCGTGACTCGATGGAGTTTAACGTTCTTTTCGCGGTAGCTAAAACTTTCTCGCGTTAATCGACGTCAGTGTAACCGCTCGATGTATCCTCATCACGTCGCATATATCTTTCGTCTTTCGTCCATACCGATGCGCTGACTTCACACACGAGCGTAATATTTGCTGCAACTTCCCCGTTTCCGCGGTGCGGTCGAGGCTGGACCGTTATAGAATAATTCCAGGAGAGATGGGTCACGAATGAAAAGAAAGAGAGGGAGGAGGGAAAGATCGGTCGAGTATTTAGGTAGCAAAAGTCGGTCAGCGCACGGGTTTGTAATAACAAAAAGATTCAAGAACTGCCAATACTGTCAATACACTAGATTGCATTTTGTCGTAGAACGAATCAACGTTTTTGAAATTTCGTGGTAAATCCTCGTTGAAAATTTATTTTTTTAAATTTTGTGTGTGTTTTTTTAAACATAAATCAACGATTTCAATCCTGAAAGTAATTTATCTTTTTTTTCATATTAATATTTAACAGTTTATAAAATCATCCCAGTAGTCTGCAAATATCAGGAACTGATCATCGTTCCGTGTTTCAAAAATTTATAAATTGTCGCATCATTCGTTCCACAGAAAATCATCAGAAAAACAAAAACGAAAACCATCCCTGAACCTGAAACTAATTTCTCTTCTTTTTTCATATTCATATTTAAATATTTATAAAATTATCCCAACAGTCCGTAAATATCAGAAATTAGCCATCGTCCTGTGTCCCAAAAATTGATAAATTGCCGCTAATTCGTTCCGTTGAAAAATATTAAAAAAAAAACAAAAACAAAAAACTAATACACCACTTTGTGAAAACGCTAGTCCATCTCTCCTGGACTTACCCTTAGACCACATGCGGCTTTGGAAAGCTATATTTGCTTGCGCTTTCTCAACGAGACGTGTACTCTCACTCGTGCGTGTGTGCGTCTGCGCCAACATTGTTGGCTCGGAAATACGCCGGGTGTTGTTAGAAACGAGAATCCGTGACATACGTCTCGAAGCAATAAGGAAGATGCATTTACTGCATTTTTCATGCAGTATCTCGATTCGTTTATTTACATTTGAAACTACGTATGCGTTTGTGGATGCGTGAATATTGCTCGATAAGGCCACGCATTCTCCTTGTTTAAACAAAAAAAGGTATCGTCTTTTGCTCTCGTACGACGACTTCGCTCGTGCGGAAGAGGAGGTTTCACCGAGCGTGAAACTAATGCGAGAAACTCTTTCGAGCACGAGATACGAAGAGTCAGCGTTTAAAATGGATTCGGCGCATTTCGTTCGGTTTCGTATTAACACGCGAAGATACCAGGTACCTATCGTATTACACGAACCTTAAAGTTCGTATGTCGTAATGAGTTCGAAATATATACCTATAGCGTATATCGGTCAAATAAAAAATTAATCACGAAGTCACGACGAACACGAATTTTTGTAATTATTTGTTACATTTGAAACCTTTATTTTCTAAGTTTAAAAGAAACTGATTTTTAATGTGATGTAACTTGGCGACTGAAGTTTGCAGCTATTATCGTTACGTATCTGTTTGAAAATTAATTGTTTAGTAGTTATTCGAGAATAAAATATCAAAGTTGAGAAATTAAATTTTTTCTAGTTTATTCATTTTCGTCATAAAAACCGATGATTTGTAAATATTTTTATTTTCTTCATCTACATAAGTCTCATAAATCTCTCATTGGTGTCAGTTGTAAATTTGTTTCAATTAAAAATTGTTCTATTTATTCTCACACCATCAAAATATAATTTCTTTGTTCATATTTATATCATCATTCACATTTTTTTTCTCTATTTCCACAACGTATGCAAACATGCAAAAATAAAATAAATTCGTTGCTAAATAATTCTGCGATCAATAATTAAGTTGTCCCATAAACTCTCGTAAAGTTAACTTATAAATTTGTTTCAATTAAAAATTGTTCTATTTATTCTCACGTCATCAAAACATAATTTATTTGTTCATATTTATATCATTATTCACATCTTTCTCTCCATTTCTCCAACATATACCAACAACCAAAAATAAAACAAATCCGTTGCTGAGTGAATTCCGCGATTAATAATTAAATTATTAATTCACATACCAATCGTTGGCCAACGAGTAATTGCATTTTTTCTCATCTAACGTACGGCTATACATATACATGCTCGTCCATTAGAAACTCAATTACATTTTGGCTAACACATCACGTATATACTCACGCCCACACACCGGACCGTATTTATTAGATATTCTCGCGCCCGAGTGCAGTCTAGCGCGTGCATCTCGCGTGCATCGCACCGAGAATCCTTACCCCTACATGTATCAGCAATCACGATTCGTGCAGGTAGTCCGGATTCGTTATAGACGCGTATATAACACGTATTCACTGGTCCAGGATGGTTTAGGAGCTTTCTCACGTGCGCTTCGTGCGCCAATTCTATCGTCTATGTACCAAGCGATAGATTGCAATATGCATTTCGTGCTTCGTCCCGGGCCAAGCATAACCGCGAGACGTCACGTGTATCACCTGCTGCTCTTGTTGTTACGCCGTCTAGGTTACAGTTCGACTAAACGTGCAAATCGAGGCAAACTTAGAGCTCGTGTGTACCGATATAATGTCTACTAATACGTATCGCGTGCTTCTAATAAACTCTCGATCGTACGTTTTACAATTTCTCATATCGTGCAACTTGCAACCAAATCTTTTTGTCTACACCTTTTTCATGTACTTCGAGCTTGTTTCTTCTCGCGCAAATCATCATTGAACTATATATATATATATATAGAAAAGAGAACACGAAAACATTTGTCTTCTTCGACGCGAGAGAAACGACTCTCTTTATCACAGTAATGATGATTGTTCGTTTCCCGTTTGCCAATACCCTTATTACCGACTGCCCGGACTGATCGCGATGATAATGATGATAATGATGATGATGGTGGTACACTCGGGTCCATCTTTAATCTCTTATCAAGAGACGCTTCTACGAACGATTTTATTCACCGAGAAAAACAGTTCGATTGAGTTCAAACCAATTTTCATTTGGGTTAATGGCAAATTGCATTTGTTTTAAATCAATTATAATCCAATCGATGAAATTACATTTAAGACAACGGAAGTTGCATCGATAACGCAAATATGATTAGAGAATCGAAAACATTCGAGTAATACGATTAATTTGTGGTAATAATTTGAAGTTAATATTGAAAATTTGGCGATGAGTAAGAAATCTCTCGTATTCGTAAATTATGTCATATCGAGGTAATCTTCTCTCCCTACATGAAACATTTGTGGATGTACCGTGTTTACGAGTGTTACACATTATCCACGATCCGCTCGTCTTTCATCTTCACATGTCTCTCGGTAATATAACGCAGATGCCTCTACGCGGTAATATACGTAGGAACATCGTCTAATTAATGTTTGATTAAGTCGCGATTAGCTGTACGTATACGCGTCCAGGAATGATTACGCCGGGGCATACGTACGTGTGGACTTTGCGAGATAACGGCGATGATGATCTCTCGCGACGGGGTGTGGGCGCATGCGCATGCGCCCATGCGCTAGCGCAAGCGCAATAGCTTCCTGGTTGGGTGGCTCACGTGCCTCTTGTAATCGCCGAGGTGCTTACGCAAAGACCCGAGCAACGTAGCTGATTCTCGTCTAATATTATTATCGTTCCCTGGGTATACACGCATGGCGGGGGGAGGGGGGGGGGGGGGGATAAAAAACTACACAGTCTCGCCCCAGCGCTCTTCAATTAAATGATAATTAACTCCGCTTTTCTTTCACGAGGTAATGATACGCGCACGCGATTCATCGTTCTTTTATATCGCCCTGTGGAATTCGCGAATTGAATTGTAACGGTGAATCATGAGCGAGTTGCGCGTACACCCTTTTTTTTGTCTTCTATTTTTCTTTATTCGCTCAAGGCGAACGGGCGCGATTGGGAACGAGGAAATTCCCGAGTTTCTCGGCTTTTGAGGGAATACGAAATAAGTAATTTCTTATCGCGCGATCTTTCTTTTCTTCTTCTTCTTTTTTTGACTATTACGGATGATTTTTTTTTACGTGTAAAAAGTCACGTTCGTTTAGTTTTGCTGTAGCTTGCACGCAGCGAGAAAAAAATGGACAAAGGATAATCTAAGATAAGATCGGCACAAAGACGTCGTTGACTTCCGTGCCTTCTTTTCCTCTCTTGGTTTTCTCTTCTTCTACCTTTAGCTCTTTCTTTCTTTCTCTCTCTCTCTCTGTTTCGTTCTCTCCTCCACAGCAAGCTCTGTATTCTCGCATCCTCGAAATCCAATTTTCTGTCTTCGCCTCGAGATTTCTTTTTTCATCCCCCAAACCTCTCCTTCATCTCCCCTCGACTGTATATAATTACACACCGTATGCCGTCTGTAGTTTCCTCTCGGTCTTCCCTTCTCTCTCCCTCACTCTCCTCCTCGTTCCCTCTTGTTGTCCCTCTCGACTCGGCCAAATCCAATCTCGGACCGTTAAACTTTCGCGAACGACCGGTGACCAGAAGAGTGAGCGAATTCTCTCGTGGCAACGACGAAAACTCTTCTATACACACACCCACGCACACACACACACACATACACGTTTACCATTAGAAATTGCAGAGCTTGGCCGATTGTAGAATCTAGTTTTTTCCAGAAAACTCTTCCTATCGGGAGAAAAACAAAAAAATTCGTTGAGAATTTATAAAATGGACGAGATCGAAGAAATGTTTCGAACGAAGGTCGAGGTGTGGTGATTTTGTATTAACGTCGAATAGGAATTAACCGTTCGAACTTAAATACCGAAAGTTCACTAGGAAACTTGCGCAGATCTTAAGTTGGGGCAATATGGACCACCTTAATATTTCTGTTTCTAACATTTAATTTGTCGGAGATCGAATTGCATGTCGTACCTACGACGTATTTTTTTTTAGAAAAATACGGTCTATAAAGCTCTCTTCACTGATTTACGATGTTTTTCGCCATTTTATTGGTGGGCGTCGTGTGAAGTCAGAATTTTGTAATGAATAAAATTTCTTCAATTCTTAGTCATCTAATGAATTCTTGTTCCTTGCTTCGAATCGTGGCAGAGTCAAAGGAGTATACGGACCATTCAATTTTTTTCTGGCATTTGATTTTTTATCGTGGTCCATATTTCCCGACTTTATCCCCCGTTTGCATTTTATCCAGCTAAGCCACTCTACATTATAAATGTACAAGGCGCGAGCCGCGAAGAATCTTATTTTTCATTAATCAGACCACTTTTAAAGCTGTTAAGTTGTAGGCTGTATAACATCGCCACGAATGATCGATAACGGGCACAACATACGATCACGGAAAGACGATACCGTGTGCTATGCAGCGTTTTCATCTCATTTTTTATACGGTAAAGGTGAAAAGTTCGACAAGAAAGCCGTCATCGAGAAAACGTTATCATTGTCGAGCTTCGTTGCGATTCTATTTTATCTCGGGTGTTGCTATCGCGAGTTGTTTTCTTTTCCTTCGCTATATTTCTCGTTGGCGTTATCAGAATTCTCGCGTTTTGTCCCATTATCTATTTTAAACACGTACTATAATCAGATTTCATTCATTAAACGAATTAGTCTTCGTTTGGGTCTTCATTTTGTAATTACCATTGCGTTTTCCAACGAGTATTTAAGGTATTCTTCAAAGTACGTACCTATTCTTCAATCCAATTTAGAAAGGAAGTTTCAAATTACTCCTCGAAGTACGAATTTATCTGTTTCTATTCTTACAAGATTTTCGAACGACTCCCAAAGTTGAACTTTAAATTCGTTATCAATTCTTTTTTTATTTCTTAATTTCAATTTATATTATTATATACGAGAGTATGAAGTAATCAAGAGAATTTTTAAGCTTCCCATATTAATATAAATTTTTTTCTGTACTTTCATCTATTTTCCCTTTGCCGTGCCATTATCTCAGCAGTAGTACATATATCATTTAAAAAAAAATACATTTTCCATATACCCTGTCACTTAGTTAAAAAACAATGAATTATTACTTTTTATTTCTGATAAATAACTTTCGACCTCCATAATTCCATAACGAATGATAGTGGAGCTATTATGATTAACTCTTCTATCTCCGAAAATAAGACATCGAGATTACAAATCAGATACACGAGCATTCGTTCATTAGGTCCACTGGATAATTATTCACTTCCATTTTCGTCGTCCTTACCTCTCACTTATACCCTTACGGGGATGATGCTCGGGTTGGCGATGGACGAATTTACGAAATCTATCAAATTCCACGAACCATATCGATCATAGAATTCTCGACGAACCTGGGCATCGCGTCCTCGTCCATCACTCGCTGCTTAATTCTGTAATCCAAATAAGGCTTATAAATATCTATATGTGATTGACTATACGTATAAGTACATGTATACATATATATGCGAGATAATTGTATTCTATGTACGGTAGCGGTACAGAGTTCGATCCGTGATTTCTGCGTTTGGCGAATCTTCGACCGGACGATATACCGCTACTACCATACGGCGATGATAATTAATCGGGTTAATCGTTACGCGAGTTACTGGGCTCTCTCGCCCATTGCCATCTGGCACGATGGTGCGCCGGTGTGCGCTAGAGAACTAAACGACCCGACGCGCGGCTCTCTCGCCGCTGCTTCGACCGGAAAATTTATTATTAAGGTCCTCACCCTCTTGACCTCATGAAAATTATATCCGCACCGATGAGGTCGAAGGTTATGCCACCGACATTTAAGCATAAACCATCGAGTTTTATATCGTTTCAGGCTAGAAACTCAAAAAAATGAGAAAGAAAAAGAAATGGTTTCGATCGAACGAAGGCAAAAAAAAAAAGAAACAGCATCCATCCGAGCGTTTCTTTAAGGCTCGCAACAGTTTGATCGAGTTCACGGTAGATTTTTCACTCTATATACAGTCCCTGCTTTCCCGGTCATACCGACGGGTTTTTCGTCGGAACGAGTTGGCGCGAGGCCGCGACGCGACGAGATTCTCTTTGAGAGCAATTACTCAGCCTCGCTTTGACGATGCTCTCTCTCTCTCTCACCTACTCTCTTTCACTCATACGCACGTACAGCCTTGTATAGCGAGTCGTATATTTTCATTTCTCATTATGAAAATTTATCCCGCTTTATAAGTATCTGACGAAAAAGAAAGGTTGGCGAAAAAGTATTCCACACGCACCGGGGAATCGCCTGTTTTTTTTACACCATTTTCGCGTTATATTGTTATGGTTTTTTTTTGTCCGGGCAATGGTACGAGCTTGCAAAGTGTGGGGAGTGAGAAAGAAGCTTTTTTTTTGACGTTAAGCCACTTCTCGAGTCGCACCGAGAGCACAAGTCGTCTCTCCAGCGTTGGTTCTGGGGTAATATCCGGGATTATGAGCGTGCTAACGCCTCCGCGTTTCTCTCTCTCCCTCTCTCTTTGTGATTTGGTACGATGCAGGTGTAGGGGAAGTGGGGGGAGGGGGGCATCCGCTCTTTCCTCTAGCACCAAAGTGTCTCTCGCTGCTACACAGCTTCCCTCGGATCGCTCCCACTCCTCTCTCCGTTTCGTGGACCCAATTAAAACGGCTTTCCTTCCGGCTTGCAGCTGTTACAACCTGGAGTAGAGAAAACTTTGCGAATTCGGGACTGTGGAAACTCTCCGGTTGCCCAAAGCTGGGTCGAAAAGGCGAAAGGGAGAAAGAGAGAGGGAGAGGGTGCTCGACTGGCGAAATGAGAGAGAAACGTGGAGTAGTTTATTTTATTTTCATCGTTCGACCGACCCCTCTGACTCACGTTTTTCCAACCTTCTCTCTCTCTCTCTATCTCTCTATCTCTCTCTTTTTCTTTTGCACCCATGTTGTTGGTCTTGTTTTATATTCTTTTTCACGAAACCTCCCGCAATGCTGAGAACGAAATATAAAAAAACAAGGAGAACAAAATTAGACAACGGAAAAGACAATGGGAAAAGAAGAGAATTCTTTTTAGTTCATCTCGGATAAAAGCATAATCGTAACCGCGTTTTCCTCACGTGCGCGGACGCTATCTCCGCTACATAGTAGAGTCTCAGCGTTTTTTTATCAAACGCCGCAGGTGTGCAAACCGCTCCGTGGCAGCGTTTGGTAACAAAAAAGTAAAATTCGTCGCTCTAAAATCCAACTTTTCTCCATTTGCGTTTTCCCCTGTTTATTCTTTATCACGATTTTATTACTCTCTTCGTTCTTTTTTCATTTCCACTTCTCGGTAATTGCTCAAGATACGTTTGGTCAACGAGGCGTGGAAAATCCGTGCGCGTGAAGAGCGATTGGAATAAAATGAAATCCGCAACGCGCGGGACATCGTTTGTTCACGAAGCAAAGTGCAAGAGTTGGATAAAGATGAGAAAATGAAGGAAAAAGAGAGAGAGAGAGAGAAGAGGGAGAGGGAGAGAGAAGGTAGCGTGTGGATAAGGAGAGTACCTGAGCTTCGCTGAAAAGCTTTTGGGTTGCAAAGGTACACAGAAGCGAGAGAATATGACCGTTGATTAAGAGGTCACGCCGTTCATGAACCTGCGTGTGTGCATGCTTGTGTTTCTATGTGTGTGTGTGTGCTGTGCGGCACACCGCACTATCGTAGGGAGCTTATGAAAAGCGTTTCGCAAGGAGATGAGAAGTCGTAGACTCCTCCACACACACACGCGCGCACACACGCATATATAAGTGTGTGTAGTTAGGTGTACATACACCAAGGTTCTCGATTACACTCTGCACTCGACACCCTCTCGTCGAGCTTCTTCTCTGTGTGTACTCCTCGTCGTTGTTGGGGATGAGCTCGTACTACCGAGAGTACACATTCTCGACTCTACCGAGAGGGCGACGACTGCAGGATGTTTGAGAAGGAATAGAGTCGAGAGGAGAGAGAGAAAGACAGAGAGAGGCAGACTTTGCTCGAACTCAGCATCGTAGGAAGGACGTACTAGGGTTAATTTTTTCAACCCCTACAATCCTTGTAACGCAAAAAACGACCCGAGCAGCACATTCGTCAAACTGAACCGATGTAATTTATAATGAATTCATTTAGTTGACTCGGTTTGAAATATTTTGAAGAATTTTTTGTTTTTCGCATTGTCTTTGAAATAAATAATAGTGAAATGTATTATTTTATTAGGATTTAAATTTGCCAAATTAGAAATTATCGTTGGGGACGGATGAGTTTTGAAAAAATAATTCGTTCGTTGTCTTTTAAGTATTAAGATTGCAGAATGTTTAAGAAGGAATAGAGTCGAGAGGAGAGAGAGGAAGACTTTGCTCGAACTCAGCATCGTATGAAGGACGTACTAGAGTTAATTTTTTCAACCCCTACAATCCTTGTAACGCAAAAAATGACCCGAGCAGCACATTCGTCAAACCAAACTGATGTAATTTGTAATTCACTTTAAAGAATTTTTTGTTTTTCGTATTCTCTTAGAACAAAACTTTATCGAATTAGAAGTTGTCGTTGAGGACGAATGAATTTTGAAAAAAGAGTTCGATCGACGTTTTTTTAAGTATTCAAACATATGTATTTAGATGTTTGTTTTAGACAAATATTATCGTACTTGTGCGTTATTTGGATTACGTTCAAGCATGTACCGTTGTCGAGAAACAGCTGTTGCTACAATGGAGACGTCACGTGGTGGCTAGGTAGGATTACGAGTTTCCACAACATAGCGTACACAAGGTCTTCAACGATAAGATGGGATTTCCCTAGATACGGTTTAACCGAAATGGGTTAGATGGGGACGGGTTGAAATATGTTGGTGGTGGGGGTGTATGGGATCCTGCGGTTTCTCAAGATGTATTACACATTGAGTTGTCATGTGGTTTCTGCATCTATTGTTTTCGCGCCCGATACATTCGCAAGATCCATCGACAATTGTAATTAACACCAGTTGGCTCGATTCTCAACCAATTACGAACCAAAATTCGGTCGGACGTTTTTTCACTCTGGTTCTTTTTTCTACGTAACATTTACTTTTCATAAAAATTTCTATAATTAAAATTCCCTGTGTATTTCTCGACTGTGCGACGATAAAAATGAATCGTGTCGTAGCTTCGTAACTTCCGGTCTGTACGAGTGCAATACCTTTAAAAAAAAATTCCCGTCAATCGACAATCGTGTGTATACAATAATTATCAAAAAAGTTACATGCAAATAAGGAATAGCCTAAGTGTATTCAAAAATTAAAACGATTAGCTATCGATCAATCGATGATGTGTGATGTTGTATGATGTGATATAATTAACCACAAGTAGTATATTGAATTTCGTCTCGTGAAATTTAAACGATTATAGATAGATAATTGTTTTATATTTGTCGATGGTATATTATGTTCAACTCATTAATCATCGCTGCTTTCACCGAAATTTCCTATATTACTAATTACTCGCTGGCTCGTTTGACACTGGAGCGTCTATCGTGTGTGTTCGTTACGTTGACCTAGCGTACACGCGAACCGTAATTATATACACGATAAACAATCGAACGTGAGTAAGAGCCAGAAAAAGAGGGAGATGGAGAGAACGACAGACAGAGGAGAGAAAATTATTGCAGGAGAGAGAGGGGAGTAAATAAAGGATAGTAACGTGGTAAGTTGGCTTTCCGGATATTCAGCAAGTTCTCCAGATTTCTCGCGCGTTTTTCCCATGTGTGTGTATCCAACGTGGACACTCTGGAAACACAACAAGGACATCGTAGCCTCGGTATTATCTCCCCTCTTGCACTCCTGCCTCTATCCTTGCATTACTCAGTATCTCGTTCGTTCTATCGGTCGGTGCGCATGCGAGGTAAAACACAACGGTTAATCCGATCGCGCCCACGCCTGATGTACATATTTCCTCTGATGTATGCTCCGCTGTGGTGGCCGCTGCGTAACTAGCCCCGGTGTGTGCACAACCCGGTCGCGCCATGGCTCGGAAACGCATGTGCTTGGTTTCGTTGGTAACAAATATAGCTCGAACAAAAAGCCTCGGCAAATTTCACAGCTGACCCGCGATGTTCAACATTGTCAGTCCAGCTATTCTCTCTCCCTCTTTGTTTCCATCGCGCTCGTTGCCTCGAGCGTACACTCGCACTCGCTCACCCATCGGGTCAAACGGGCCAACGCTCATTCGCGCATGCGCAAACGAGCCAGCGCTCATGCGCAGACGGCTATGCGCAGAAGACTGTGCGCATGCGCGTATACTCGGACCCACGCATGCACACAGGCGTCGAGTGATAAAGATAGAAACTGATATATATAACAACGGGCAAAAAGACGACGCGTACAGGATGAGTGATTAAATATGAACTGGTAAAGAGTTATGGCGATGGGAATGCGAAGTGTGGTCGATGGCCTCGGAAGGTCGTCCGGTGTGCCATTGATTCCTCGTTTCTCTCATGGTTACATGGCACTTATACACGCCCAGTACTAATACCAATCTAAAATCACATTATACACGGTCTATTGCACATACTCTCACGTATACATATATATGTTCGTACGTGCGTGTGTATCATCGACAAACACGTCGATCGCTTTGACACGATGAGTATAGAATCAACCAATTAAATGGATTAAAAATCAGCGCCGCGAGGGAAGTCCGATAGTTATCGTTATGTTGGATTTATTCGTACGCTTGTTTGATGAGTACGTAAGCTATGATTAATATAATTACTAATGCAATTATAACGTCTGGAGATGAGCGTAACGGTATGCAATCGTGTAATGTGTATATTCATACAGATGTATATTTAAAGAACATCGAGAGACGTTGAACTACCGCTTATTCGTATCTCTTTTGTATGATTTGCATTTTTGGATCACGTTCATAACCCAAAGTAGATTATTACAGGCAGCTTGATTCAAAGAGTATTTAACCATGAATAATACGCTCTTGTCTGTACACTCTCCATCGCTGCGCACACATAATAGCTCGTTGCAGCGAGCCCGTAGGGCGATTATGCGCGTGCGTGTGTGTGTGTGTGTGCGCGCGCAAGGGCGTGTGAGCGCGTGCGTGAGCTCGGGTATGCCGGCGAATTTCGATTAAACAACCGGAAGTCGCCTTTCCGTGCATGCCACTCCTCCGACCTCTCGTGCCCCTCGACTCCGTTCGATGTACACATTGTTTCTCGGCACGCTGACTGCGCTCCGGCTCAAGGCCGTATGATTGCGCAGTGCTCGTATATATTTTATTAAAAATTATATACCAACGTGCTCGACGGGAAAGTTTCTCGTGTTCAATCGTTAATTCGGTTATCGCCAATTGAAAAAATCGTTTTTAGCAAGATTACAGCTTTCGGTATAGAATTTTTTGAGTTTGATATAATAAAGGAATCGTTAACATCGGTTCGTTATTAATCGAGATTGCAACAGATGCTTTTTGGCAGCGTGTAATGGTAAATTATTAACGAATTTGAAAAGCCGTTAAAAAGGGTCGAAAACGATCGTTCGATACTTGAATAAAATTTATATCCGCGTTATCGTTATCTCGTGTTTTGCCAGTTTGTCAGAATTTTAACGAGTATTTGACTCGCGTTGTTTCGATTTTCGATAAACTCTTTCGTGTATGGCTAGATACACCTGCGAGATGTATACATGACACGTATGTATACATCGGGACGGTATGTGTGATGTATATAACCCTTTTCCATGTCAAAACGAGAGAGGGAAAGAGATAGAAATAGAGAGAGAGAGAGAGAAAGAAGAGAGCGTGGTGCAGAGTAAAAGCGCGACAGCCGGCGACGAGTTTATCGTCGTGGACGGGGGACCGCGATAAATCTCACCGGTGGAGCGAGGGTTTGTCCTTGTTAACGATCGGAAACGTGCGACCATGCGAAACGGGCAACGCACGCGACGTGAACCGGGAATTTATATCGAAAATCCAGGGACGCGATCTCTTCTCCCCTTTCCTCTTCCCTGCAGCTTCACCCGTCTCACTCGCTCTCTCGTTCCGTCACTCTCTCTCTTCCCCTTTCGGTGTTGTCGTCTCGTCATCGTCGAGGTCGACGTCGTCTTCGTCGACGACGACGACATCGACGCGTTTCTCCCGCGTCAGTGATTTTCGATTCGAATTTTATGATTTCCTCGCGCTCGTAACACCAGATCGTTCCCTGACGAGACCGACATGTGGTCGTTGTATATTGTACACCGTGGCTGCTGTTTTTGAGGGATATATATATATATATATATATATATGTTTGCATAGCGCCGTTTATATCGGATCGTTTCGGTCCGAGCAATCATCCGCACGATCGATTCCCTATTTTTTCCATCATTTTTGCTGTTCTCACTGTATCTTGCCTGGATTCGTTATTTATTATTCGTTCGAATATTATTTAGACTCGATTCGAAAATTCATAAACGATTATACAGAGCGTTAGCAAATTATCCGTTTCTTTTCAATTGGCTTACGATGAAAATTGTGTCAGATATTAATTCGCAAAGTTTGAAGGTGGGAGCTTCGATTGCCATTTAATCAAACGCCTTATTAGTAAATGTCGGGAATGCGGGTTCGAGTCCAGCTCCGAACATTTTTTTTTCACGTATTCTTGCTTTTTTTGTAGCTCTTGACAAAATGATTTTGAATTCTTTTGATTCACTCAAATGTAAAGTATTAAGGTAGTTCTATCGTTTTATCATTTTCTTAAGATTTTGTTGAAAATTTGGATATATCTTCTTTGATGTCATATGTGCGTGTGTAATAATTTTTGGAAGGTTTTACCACGCGGAAGTTGAGATATTTATTGGTGAAAATCAGAATTTTCGGTAGTCTCTCATAAGAGCGCGTGTTAAAAGTTGTATTTTCATCCATAAATATCTTGGCTTCTACTCGGTGAAACCTTCTAAAACTTTGTATACATTTTTATGCAACATCAAAGAAGCTTTATTTAGTTTTTCAAAAAAATCTAAAGAAAAGAATTGTCGCAATTTTTGTAATTATACAGCAATTACATATTACCTTGGATGACCTTGAATTTGGAGTATATTGTTCTTTAGTCAATTTGCAACAATTTTTCTTTATTAACTTGAGCCCGCAAACCATTTTGTATGTGAGAAAAACTGAACAACAATTTTTCGATTTTAATGTCACGATAGAACTACCTTAATATCTCGGTCAATTTCCAACATTGAACAATTTGAAACGAAAAAAAAACGTTATGCTTTTACCAATGCCAGGTTCATATCTGGGCAATTTCCAGTAACTAGATAGATGCTTATCATAAAAAAATACAAATTTTCTGAAACTTTTTTTGAAACGATTTTAATCGACCCACCGTTCGTATTATCATCGAACAAAAATCAAAGTTATAATAATATTTTTACTCACGTTTAATTTATTTTTCCAGATTGCGAAGTACATGAATTCAGCTGTGATCAAACTCCTCGTCGCGACCGTAAACGGTGAGTTTTAATTAATTGACAAAGGTCGATATCTGTTATTTGAACATTATTTCCATAATTCGAATCGAACTGTACGGATACCGATGGTTTGCGCCAGACGTTTCAATTCGGTGGTGCGCGGGCGTATATTTAATGGGCGCGACGGGAGAATTTAATTAGATCTTGCGCTCTCGGGCTCTTATCGCGCGGTCGATATATAGATACATTAATACGCATTCGGTTTATATTACGCATTCGTTTATACGAACACCCATCGGTGCAGAAAAGTTTATCAAACTTCCTCCGTATCCAGACGACCGCGGAACTGCCTGGCGGGCAACGCCACTTTAAACATTCTCGCTCAACCCACCACACACCACTTCGCGTCGATTTGCACAAACCATTAGCAGAGAGCAGACCACGAGTGTGTATAAATATAGCGTTTCGTACATTTATCACAAAGCACACGTGTCAGACCGCTAGATGTGTCATAAAACCAGCAATGATTGTCGCGGTCTTATCGGACCATAGTCGCGAAACCGAGTGCATTGAAACAAACATCGCCGGTTTGCCAATAAGAATGAATATTTAACTCTTTCAAAGACGTCGAAAATTATCGCTTCGACGATAAACTACCATTAATGAACATTTTACATTTGTCATAATTACACTCTTAATCAGAATTCGATAATTGACAAACCCATTCACGAATTTTCATATTTCATTCACCCGAGTGATTTAAAGGTTAACACAAATTATCCTTTGCGAAGATAAATTATTAATTCTTATACAGTGGAACCTCTCATAGCGTACGTAATAGGGAGACAATGTACGCTATCTGAAGTACCAATCGCGAGCCAGAACGGGCTGTAGTCGATCGACTGCTATGCCCACCATTCCCTTTCCTTGACACTCGTGCAGTGCCGTGACTGCAGACTCCGTGTTCGCTCGTGCCGGTATGAGATTTTGTAAACAAAACCGCGACAACATAACGACCCTTTTGAAGTGTATGTGCGACGGCCCTAATCAATCCCCCTCCAACCAACCTACTGCGCCCCGACGCTCCGCCCTCGTACGCTATGAGAGTGTACGCTATGAGAGGTTCCACTGTATAATATTCTTCCAATTGTTGTCTTATTCAAGTCTGACCCATTTCCATGCCTTCGAATTTTCCCACGGCACGTTGCCCCGAGCAAACTGTCAAATATTCACCATTCTGTAATTCCCCCGCAAAATTACCGCGTTGTATTTTCTCATCTCCGCATAACTTCTCATTTCCCTCCCAATGGATGAAACGCCATATTCCGCGAAACACGTCCCGCGTATCATAATTCAAGTTTTTCTCTGCGGCACGTAACAAAAATAGCGTTTTTACCAAGGATACGCGCGTGATTGTAATTCCAACACGTTGTCTTTTTCGCCAAAAATCCTTCCGTCGATTACGGTCCAACGTTCTCGTCCCTTTCAACATTTCCCGTGGCTAAGCGATATTATAATCGGCGAAAGGACGGTGCTAAGCTCGGATATAGTTAAGCGATAGAAACAAGACGATCGCACTTGGACGCGCGAATTCAGAGCGGAGGAAGGACAATAGCATTGTGAGGATTTGGGAGAGATGTATCCGAGCACGACAGGGGTAAATAATTACGCTTTGGGTTCCATTGTTCGAAGATGCGACAGGAGGAGGACGTAGGCTCAACGTCATATCTATATCGCTTGTAGAAGCTATGCCTTGATGTACCCGTACCTACAACGTCATCGCGCATTTGATAACGCGCTCCGTGCGGTCCTTGCTTCCCTATGTTGATGATGGTTGAGCTCTATGGCTTTACCAGCTATGGAGCTTCCGATATCGAGTATAGTTTGTCCATGCCACCTGTACGGTTCTCCATCTCATCCCCTTTATCTCTCTCGTTGTAATATACTCGGGTTTGATCGATCGGTATAGCCGTTGGTCAGGATCGAACGAGCAGATAGAGAACCTTCCCAGGAAAGCAGCACTCTCGAGATCGCATCCATGGATCTTGTTCGCCGATAGATACGGCCGCGGCTTATTAGTACACGACAGAAGTAAACCCTGGGATATGTACAGAGCATACACCGGGCTCTCAGGTGGACCTAATCGTTGCAATATCTCAGTGGGGAAACGTGACTAATACATCTCGGTCTGTGTTATCCCCCTTCCTCCTTCTCTCGAGCATTGTGCATTTAACGATTAGTACGTTGGTCCAACTCTCGTTAAGGTCGTTACGAGTCGTTCAACGCTTCGGTTTTAATCTCGGAAATGAAAGAATCGATAACGATGAGTTTTACGAGAGGAATTAACCGGACGAGGGTGCATCTTTCTTGAGGGAGTTGAAGGGAGAGAATTCAAAAAAAGAACAATTTTATTATCAGGTGAAAAGCGATCTTTCCGAACGATTGACGATCGAGGTGACGATCTTTTCACGTAAATTTTTAAATACCGAGTGTGTTCGCTAAGTGCGAAACCTTTTTGGTTCTCGTGCAGCAGACAATTAGCGAAATAACAAATTGATAGATATAACGCGTTCGCAACACGAAAATTTGAGGGAGTGTTCTTTCACATAACTTTCTGAGGGGGTTAACACCCTCGGAGATACCGAGGGTAGATATTTCGATCGGTGACACCTTGCGAATTATCGTGGTATGAAATTTATAGCATATAAAAACGAGAACGAACGTCTGAGTGCCATTCAACTCACAGATTTTTCCGATAGTTAAATATAGACAAAACCCCGAAAAAAAAACCGTGACAAATCACGCTTTTACGAACTTTTCACGTTGACAATGTCCATAAACGTTCATTTATTATTTCGCGAATCTCTCTGGGAAGAAAGGGTGAATAATAAATACTACGAAAAAAAGGAATATTTTTAAAACGAGTAAAGCGAGAAAATTCGTCAGCAAGATAAACTCAGTCGCCTCTTTTGGAGTACGAATATATTCATACGTATACACCGATATACTCTAAAAAGCAAGATTTTTCTCTTTGCCATCAGTCTAGAAAAAGAGGGAGAGAGGATAAAGGGAGAGAGAGAGAAATAAAAAAAACAGGGTTGTATGCACTTCTCGGCAGTAGAAACGGTGAGGGGCAAGGGTGAATACTTCACTCAGCAGATTTAAAACAGTAAATATATTCTCTCACCGGTAACGAAAGTGACAGAGGGTTGCGTGTGGGTGTCGGTCGATGGTTGCATGTCTCTCTATTTTTTTTTTGTTATCTCTCGTCTCTTCTCCCAACCTGCTACCCGTCACTCTCCCCCCCCCCCCCCCCCCCCCCCTCTCGCTCAAAAAAGGTTCGTCGTTCTTCATCGTCTCGTTGGAAAACCCTCGTTTTTTTTAGCTACCTTGGCATATTTTCGACCACATCGCGCCCTCTCGGCGATTCTGCCTGACACACACACGCACACATCCACTCGAGCTTACTGCGAGAGAAGTAAATGGGTACTCGAGAGACGAAGAATGAAAGAGAGAGAGAGGGAGAGAAAGCGAGAGAACGAGTGACAGTGGCGAGCGAGGGGTGGCAATGCTTGTCACGATTCTGCTCCCTTTTGCAGGTGAAGGGTCAAAAAGTGTTCCCACCTCTCGCACGATGTTTAAGGATTTGGCTAAAATGTCAAAAAGATGATGTTCACCCCTCGAGTGTGCCGATACTGCAGAGTATGCGTAGGTTTTTACAGATCGGTGGTATAGAGTAAACGAAAAAGAAGGAAAAATCGTGACATTCGTGGCCAGAAAACGGGGAGCGGGCTTACGAATTCACATTGCCATTGTGAAACGATCTCGCTTCCTATTTTGCTCTTCCACCTCTACTGTCTGCGCGCACCTCTCACGCGACTTCGCAGCTCTTCTGCTCTTCCTCGCTCCTCTTCGTGCCGCTCTCTGGTCTCTCTCTCTCTTTCGCTCTCCCTCTTTCGTTCTCTCTCTTTCTCCCTCTCTCTTTTGGTCCATCTACTGAGTGCGGCACTCGCGCCATTCCGCCATTAATGGTTTCCGTTTCCGGTGTCTCAATCTCGCATTCTCCGAGCTTTGCTCCCGTCCTTTTGCCGCATACCGCATATAGAGAGGGAAACTTACGAATATGTGGGTGCGCGCAAATACAGAGCTATCGTTGTATTATATATATATATATATATAATACAACGATAGCTCTGTATTTGCGCGCATATATATATATATATATATATATATATATATGCCCATGTACACAGACACATTAACATATAAACTTTCCAGCATGGTGACGAACCCTCGGGACTATTATAAAGGATATGTGAATTCGTATCTCCTCGTAGTCAGAACTGTCGCAACATGTATAGGTACTTCTCTCCCGATCTCATCATACCCATGATCCCACGTATACCCATAGAAACGATAATTTCGAACGCTATCTCTAGTTCTTATCAATTGGTTCTGCCACACGCAAATCCCCACTTGGAAATAAATAATCTCTCCTCGTATGCGAAGAGTGGGAGGATTTTTTTATAAACAAAAACAATCGACAACCGATCAAAACAATAAAAATTTATTAATTCTTTTCTCCCCATCTAGCTGACAACCGAATCGATTAAAATGATTGATATTTTCCTCCCTTGGAATTTACAACTTCTCTCTGTGCTTGAATATTAGATTCAATAAATAACGAAAACAAAGTGCAGTTCAAAGTTTTTCTCAATGATAATTCAAAGTTAGAAAAATGTCAAGTTGTCGGAGCACCTTTTGCCCCCCCCCCCTCCCTTCTTTCCCCTCCCATCATGGTTTTACTTACACCTCCATTCTCTTGCTACGCTGGCGAAAGATGAATTTCAACGAGGCGTTTTCGCGCGCACGATATTTCCCTCGTTTCATCCTCCCATCTCGAACCGTATCTATCGTTATCCGCAGTAATATACGTCGTTGATGTCGCGGCTGAACTCTCACTAGGAGAGAATTCGTGTTATGCCATCAAGTTTACTTTCTATAGCTATACATATCGCATAATTCTCCAGGGACGTATATTCCCTCATACGTCCAATCGTTTCTGATATACCACCGAGTCAGCGATGCATTGAGTGATATGAGAATAGGTTTTATTACCTCCCCGTCAATTCGCCCGGATCTCCGGCGATTCGGTTAATTACCACCCGCCGTTGCTCTCGATTTCACGAAACGAGAAAGCTTTCGGTAGAATTCTCGACGGAAATATGCGAATGTGGTATAAAATCTTTTTTTGCGTTATGTAGATTCGATACTTTTTTTTTTTTACAATTTTATCCCACGTACATTTTCTCCATTCGAATATTTGTTTGAATATTCTTGCGAGCTTTTGAACAAATTTCCATAGGAAATAAAAACAAGGAGTTTCTTTATTTATAACCACAGAGCCTTCTCCATCAGGAAGCAAAGGCCAGTACGAACGGAGAACATAAATTCGATATAAGTAATTGAATAAGAAGTCAATTTTCTCGGTCTCTCCCTTCTCGACGGGCCTCTCGATAACATCACCACCCTTGCAATTCCCCGAAGTCGCCCGTTTGACAAAAATCTTCCAGGGATCGATACTGGGCGATAATAATAATAATCATAATAATACGAAAGAAAAAATTGAAAAAAAGAAGGCGCAAAGTGCAAACAGCCGCGCGCCTCGCGCGTCTGCTGATAAGTGCGAAAACCAACTTCTGTTCCATCGAGACGGAAAGAAGGGTGAACCCCGTGCGAAGGGTGAGAGTAGAGGGAGAGTAGGAAAAACAGGAAGGAGAGGAGAGGGCATCGAGGAAAAGTGAGACGAGGAAATAACGTGGGCCACGCGAAACTGCTGCTGCTTGAAGAGCTAATACATATATATATATATATATAAATACGTGTTCTCGTATTTTTCTTTTACGCTCGAAGGTGATGGTTTTCTGTTCGTTCCGGTGTTTTCTCTCTTGCTTATCTACGCTTTTTCTATCTATCTTTTTCTCCACACACACACACACACGCACACAAATACATATATGTCTATAGTTATGCTGTGAGCAACGTATTTCGCGACTGCGATCGGGCTATGCGCGTAACGCGCTCTTCTGCCTCGCTTGCGAAGATGATGGAACGATCTACCCGCGAATTCCACCGGTCCATTTCACCAAACGCGAAAGGAAAACGAGGGCACGAATATCTACCCCACTCCCCACCCCGTCCTCTCTTTCTCACTCTCTCTCACTCTCTCTCTCTCTCTATCTCTCCCTCTTGAGGACTATTTCGGCTATACGATCGCCTCGTGGATATACGAACCGTAAAAAGACCGGTGATGTATTATATATTGTATTCAATCATGTGAGGATCTTTGGAAAATACGCGAGGAAAGAATATTATCAATGAATCGAACCCACGTTTTTTTTCTCGCTCTTTATCTCTACTCTTATCTTGTTCTTACAAAAAACAACTTCGAAAAATATCACGAAGATACTTACTTCCGTTCGAAGAATGTATTATTATTATCATTTATTAATATTCTTGACGATAGTTATTATTTTCGATCTGAATTTCGATCAAATGTCATGATCTGAAAGATAATTCGAGAAAATAGATCTTTAGTGATTTGTCTCATTAAACGATGCACGTGGGTGTGTAATTAGGTACGAAGTGCTCGAGTGTATAGATATGCTAATTCGCGCATACACCGTACACTCGTCTCATTAACCTTTTGCTCTACAATTTACGTTTCCATAGCGTGTGTCAGAAACAAAAATAAAAGCGGCCAGACCTCCAATCATTCCAAGAGTTCTAAGTTGTGCCAATCACGCGTGAATTACGGAATGGAAGTACGTGTATAAGGTAAACCTTATCATCATACTTAAGAAATTCGACGAAATTGTTTACCGTGGTAGGCCAAGAAAACAAAACACGAAGTTATCTCATCACGAGTTTCGCACGGTCGTTTTCAAAGCAAAGGATTAATGTACAAGTGACGTCGTACGTAGCTCGATCGTGATTCGAATTTACGATAGATTTAGGCGACTGCGATCGCCTAACAGTTATGCTCGAATGGTTCTCGGTGTTTAGCGACGAGAAAGTACGAGTGTGTGAGCGAGAGAGAGAGAGAGAGAGAGAGGCAGTGACAGAACGACGAAGTTGCGTTGATCGACCGACATGTCCGTCGATCGTACGTGATTACTCGGTACGATACGGACCAGCTGGTACCGATCTGGCGTCGACTGAACTATTCGTCCTGTTCGTTTTCCTCGCATTTTCTCGTCGGCGTGGAAACGACCCTCGACAAAACGGACGATGTTACAATCTCGTTTTCATCCCCTTTTTGTCCTTCCTCTTTACTCTTCTCGTTCGTTGGCTCTTTTCGTCGTTTGATAACGATCTTTGCAATTTTTTCCGCACAGATTTATATGACTCGAGTAGAACTCGGATAAGCGTGTATGTTTTTTTTCGCACGAAAATAAAATAACAAGATACAACCGGAACGACGAAATATCGGTATGGATTTACCGTGAGAACACCGATTTATTGTCAATTTATTTCAGGGATTTCTTTTGTCTATATTTTGTTTATGTTTTGTGGTGTATTTTATTGAAAAGTGTGCGTGCGACGAGCTCTCTGATGTTACATGGTCCAAAGATTTCGTATATCGACACACCCCCACACACACATACGCAGTGAACATTATTATTATTATTATTATTATTATTATTATTATTATTATTATTATTATTATTATTATTATTATTATTATTATTATTATTATTATTATTATTACTGTGTATATAATATATTATATCATAATAATTATATATATTATTATAATAATATGTCAATTATTATAATATAATATATTATTAATATATTGTATATTAATACACACACACACACATACATAGGGAATAATATTAATATTATTATATTATATTAATATAATATATTCGTACATATTATAATTATTATAATAATATTATTAATTAATATAATATAATAGATATATAATTATATCTGTATATATATTAATGATATTATATATATATATATATATATATATTGGTTCCTCGTATATCTCATAACCATATATAGGTATGGCGAGGGACTGAGTGAAAGGAAATTCTGCTCCTACACCTCAACATACGAGCTACGTTTTCGCAGCTTCTCCTCGCACGAGTCCTGCGGAGATCGCCTGTCAGGATCCTAAATCGTTTCTCTCTTTCCTTTTCTTTCGGACCGCCATCGTTGGGAGAAATCGATTCGGTATACCCGATTCAAAAGCGATGTATATGTCTCCGACTGTCGAGTGTCGGAGTGAGCATGTAAACTATACGTGTCTGTTATATCTATATAGATCTCGTACACAATACAGTGTCATCCTTATATGGGTTGTTTCTTCTCAATCTCTCAACGTACGAATCCGCAAAGTGCAGAAGAAAGCCAACGAACGAATAAGTTCCTTGGCTTTCTTTCCTTTAAGAGAGCAGAATCTGTAAATTTTGTCCAGTCGATTAGATTTATCTCGTGCCTGGCATCGGATATTTGCATTTTTTTTACCGATAAAAATTTCTTGTTGATACGAAGATGTTGGGTTTTATTTAACTTATGCGTTGTTGGAAAGGAATTAGGAATATAACGAGTGTCTCATTCGTAAATGCAAAATACAATATATCGGTGTCCCGATTCAAAAGAATAACAAATATACCGAGTATTTTATTTCGAACGTAAAAATACTATTCCAGGTGTTGAAATACATAATGATAAACATATACCGGGTGTCCAAATTCTAAAGGAAGAAAATCTACCGGGAAATGTCTCTTTCAAAAAATGTAAAGTCACCTTGGGCATTGAAAATTGAAACAATTCATAAAATAATCTATATATATATATATATATATATATATATATATATATATATCGATTATTTTATGAATTGTTTGAATATATATATATATATATATATATATATATATATATATATATATTCAAACAATTATATATATATATATATATATATATATATATATATATATATATATATATATATATATATATATATATATATATATTATGAATGCGGATGAATTATATATCAATGCGGATAAAACTATAGTGGATTACTTGATCTTCTCAAAGTGAAAGGAAATATTGAAAAAAACAATATATATAGATCGATAGGTATGTGGATATTGGCCAACGACGTTCGTTGAGCCTATAATCCTGTCAAGAAAAATATCGAGATATACAGGGTGAATTTCGTAAGGTGTCACAGGTTTTATTGTAAGATAGATGGGATCATTACAAACTAAAGTTGCAAATATACATTGGGGATATTTTTAATAGTTTACGAGATATAAATGTTTAAAGTTGGTCCAATGAGAGCGCGCCGAGAAGCATTGAAGCCGCCCACTCCCGCCTTAATCGTAGAGATAGCACAGTGTAGGACGTTACATTTGAGGTTGCAAAATTCAGAGCAGTCAATTTTATTTATTATATTATTATACAGTCATTTTTATTTCCCGGGCATTGGCTGCTAGGATGTAGAGTGGGCGGCTCCAATGCTTCTCGGCGCGCTCTGATTGGACCAACTTTACAACGTTATATCTCGTAAATTATTAAATATATCCCTAATGTATATTTACAACTTTTGTTTGTGATGATCCCATCTACCTTAAAGTAAAGCCTGTTACATCTTATGAAATTCACCCTGTATATGTCAACAAAAAGTCAACAAAATGTCAACAAAAAGGCGCGCTCTGATTGGACCAACTTTAAAACGTTATATCTCGTAAACTATTAAATATATCCCTAATGTATATTTACAACTTTTGTTTGTGATGATCCCATCTACCTTAAAGTAAAGCCTGTTACATTTTATGAAATTCACCCTGTATATGTTAACAAAAAGTTACGTTAAAGTAATCGAAGATATAGAAAATTTTCGAGCTTTACGCTGCATCTCAGTGACCTACTGCTGCAAGTTTGTCGACGCTTTCAGCACTTTATTTTCGTCTTTTTTCTTAGTCTCCTTTTTTCATCGCGTCCTGCATATTCGTTTCTCGCTTTTCGGTTACTCCGTGTATAGCTACGATTTATAAACTCGCGAAAACGCTTCCATGTTTTACGTGCCACACGTATGTACAAGTGTATCTACATAGGTATACGTGTAATGGGCATTCTTATATCGGGAATTTCAACTCGTGTCGGCAAGCCTCGGAAATTTCACCGCAAAATGTGTATGGGTACACTTATCATACTCCGATAAAATATTTCATCTTTTTTTAAAATAAATGTTATTGTACGACCAATATTCGATAATAATTTCGAGGAAAACAATATAATAATAACAATAAATACAAAATTGAAAAAAATAAATTACATATTTTGGCTAAAAATTTCGTTTTCTTATTCTTACACATTCTTACATTGAAATACTTCTACAAAATTGAATTCTTCTCTCATCGTAAAGGCGATTATTTCAAAAACATCCTCCGTTATTTATCAATCCATCAAATCGTTATTTTCATTCAGAAAATTATTCTCAAACATTGGCTGGTCGAAAGGACGATAACAATAACTACACGTGTTTTAAGGTTGCAACAGCCACATAAAAAATAGAAGAACTAATCTCCACCGAGGGTCATGCACCTGTCGTCTCGTGCTGAAACACCCCATATATATATATATATATAAGCGTATATGCGGTATCGTAGATCGCAGGGAGTCGGCTATAACGTGCACGCGAGAGCGTCGAGCAACCTCCAAGGGACCGAAGCCGATAAATTGTTGGTCGTAAAGCGTCGCGAGAGAGTCGTGTGGGTCTCTCACCGCACGACGTTATAGAGGCCAACCCTTACATAGCGCGCGAGAGGAACCTCCCGGCCTTGAGAGGTTACGAGGCTGAATTCCTCCTCGACGAAAAACGATCACGTGCTCTATATCTCTTTCTCGTCTTTTACCTCCCGTTGTACATACCTACGTACGCACCTCGAATTCACTTTTTTCCTATCTCACTGTAAACCATGTATTCTCGCCAACGATACGCAACAAAATTTTATGCCAAATACCGCGTTTGTAACTTCAACGCGATTCTAGTGATATCCCGGTGTTACGTAGAGAAACTAAAAAAAAAAAGAAAAATCATTTCCGTCAAGCGATATGACTGAACGCGAAATATTTCATGAACAAACGTTCCATCACCAGGAATTTACGAGATTTTCTATTCTCCTTTTTCGTGACGGTCTCCATAGTAATAATTCGCGATACGTTCTATGGGACGATAAAAAGACAAAATCGTAAGCATCGTTTGTTGAATAAAGCTGCGGTGATAAATCCAACGTAAGAAGACTGCGAATGCGCTATAAGAAACAAACCCACATACATATATATATATACATTTATTTATATACATAGGACAGTCAGAAGAGCTAAAAGCTCTTCGGCTCTGCAGCTAAGCCATCTCGTGCTAGCCGACAGTTCCAGGGCTCGAAGCGTCTCGAGGACGTGATGTTTTTTTTCTCTTCTTTTTATCTCCATACCGCATCGTGTGCCTCGAACCAGATTGAGCCCACTGTGGTTCTACGCCTCGGAGTGGAGATTTAGCTCGGAGCTTCGCCTCTCCCCCTTTCTCGACCGGTCGGCATAACTGTCAAGGCTAATCTCAAGGCCGTCGGTGCCGATGCACCTCCGGAGGTTGTTCGAGGTGATCGAGGAAAAATTGATGAGCCTTCGCGTCGCGATCGAGTTACCGAGCGTCTCTTCGTCGATGCGAAATATCGTACCGGATTATTTTACATATCCGCGTAGATATTGCGCATAATGTAAACGCGTATACCAGTTGCAATGGCTACTTATTATATTTTATATACACGTACGTATATAATAACCGGATGTTTCAAATCGTATCCATATAATACGAGAATCAAGTTTGATTTACCAGACGATCGGTAATTGCCCGCAGCGTGAAAATAGCAGAGTTTCTCGATCTCGTTCCGACTCGTTGGCGAACGAATAATAAGCTTCGATATTACGCGAAGTATCTGATAGAGAGAGAGAAAAAGAGGAAGTGTAATGGAGAGAGAGAGACAGAGAGAAAGACAAAGAGAAGGATAGAGAGAGAGAGAGAGAGAGAGTGTCTCCGCACCGTATTGGATTAAGGTCTCTGCATCGACGTCTCGAGGTCGAGGAAACTCACTGGCATGGATGGTCGAGCATACATGGCGCATATGTAGCAGATATTATTATAGCTCTCGATACAGTAGTACTGCGCTCACGCGAGAATTCATGTGTTAATACTTGACATTTACGGTCGATTATATACTCTCGCGCACCTACGCCAGATCCACACCCGCTGCTGCACACACACATGCACATACAGACACAGGTATAGGCACACATACATTGCGAAGTATCGAATAACAGCGTTCCATTCCGTCCGCGTGTGTGGCCCATACGTCGAAACGCGTATATCGCGAAAAAGACCAGGTAACTAATGCACGTTTGGGTACGAGCGAATCAACGAGCCGATGGATCGTACGTTTCGTATCGTTCGCGTCGCTCGCGTTGTTTTGCTCATACATCTGGCGAATTTTCGCGCAAACGCACACCAAAAGCGACGAAATATTCGTTTCATACGTGAAATGTCGTTACACGATGTAGTGGGAGAGGATGAAGGGGGGGGGGGGAGGTGATGGCTGAGGGGAGTTGGATCGCGGCGAGAGGAAACTGTAACGTTTTATATCGAGGAAACGAGCGACGATTATCAGAAGAGGAAACGAAGCGTAACGAAACGTTAATTTTTACTCCGCTTGCGCGTGGTTTTTTACGTTTTCGCTCGTCGTCGTTTTGCCGGAGGTATTTTGATTCGAATTTTAACATTTTTTTTTGTTTGGATCTGAGCTAGATTTTCATTAAAGTCGGATAGTTATTTTATCCCTTTGAAGAATTCTTTTTCTTACTCTCGTTAATAATGAAATTTTTTTCAGAGACGAAGCATCGAAAATAATCAAGAAAATAGAACGAAACAATTGTTTTCTTTGTTCAAAAATCACAGATAAAGTCTCACTGTCGTACGAGAATTAATTTCATCGAATTAATCGTTTCAACGAATCGCTCGTATAATATTTCGAGTTACCTATACTTCCTCTTAGATCACCCTATCGCATTCGTACCTTTCCGTTTCGCGAGAATAGCAAATCCGGACGGGAGGAAGTCGATCTTTGTACCCGGGCTAACGCTGAGTGGGAGCACGAGGGAGTGTGAAAATCCGACAGATTTTTTTTGTGATTCTGGAATGCGTCGGCGAAAATGTCGAGAGAATTCCCGTGAAAAATTCCTGACGCTTTCTGCTGCGGCAGTACCCCCCTCCCTTACTCTTCGCCATCGCCACTTCCGCGACCCCTCTCCATGTACATAGAGGGTACAACTACTCGACAGTACACGAAACGCACGAATGTATATGTACAAGAGGTGTAGATTTATGCGGCGTAACTCGAGCATAAATCTTGGTTTACAGAGAGAACGCGATGTAGACGCTCGTTCAGTTCGCTCGGTGTGTACATACACGCGCGTCTATATCGTTTCCCCCGCGCGCGTTTAGATCACAATGTCGTTTTTTTTATTTCCATGCCGAAATTCCATTTACTCTCTCTCGTAGGAGAGAGCAAACGTGAGATAGAGGTGAGAGAGATAGAGAGGGAGAGCGAGCAAGAGAGAGAGAGAGAGAGAACATCACCCACACGGTTTTTCATTTTTCCCATCGCACGCTGCGAGTTTGAATACACCCGATCGTTTTCCATTTTGTGAATCACCATGAACCAGATACAGAGCGAGAGAGACATACCGATACACGCGAATAGATCGAGAGGGATACAAGAAGAGTTTTAAAAAACTACGTTTATCTATTTTTTTCTCTTTCATCGATGAGCTATCAAAAAATCATCAAGCACTGTATGCACCGTGCTCCTCGATCGTTATTGCTTCCGGTACCTTGCTCCCCGACGATTTCCGTTGATATCGCATGTTACGCACATCCATACATCGTGTATATCACTTGTGTTTATCGAGAGACAGAGAGGAAACGTTCTGTAGGTTGCGGTTGTCCTCGTTTCGTGCACCAGGAGAGACACATGCGCGAAACACAGATATTTTTATTTATTCTTTTTTTTTGTTTTCATTCTTTTTTTCATCGAGCCGACCTCAATCGCTTAACGATGGATAACCCGTGGCCATATTGCCGGTGAACATCGAACCGAGAGAACATACACCCCCCACTCCCTGCGATTTTATATCAGACTTATTCCATTGTTTTACACTTTCTGGGCATCGTTCGCCGTTCGATCGCACACTAGCGCCCCGCGTGTGGGTTACCGCAGTTTCCTTTTTTTTTTGTTTATTCAACCTCCGTTCTATGTTTTCCATGCTTTTTTTCTCTGACGTATAGGGGAGACCGAGGGTATTTGAAACAAAGGTGATTTGAAACAGGACCGATTTCTTGGAACTCAAAACCGTTAGCGAGTTGGCAACGTCGCTTTTTATCCACTTCCCGCCGCCCGCGGACCTGTCAGTTCGTGTCTGTCGCGTAAGTCGCGCGGTTGTGAAGTTTTACGTGCTATGTGACAAAAATCGTGAAAAGTAAGTTTTTAACGTATTTTTACGATGCTTATATTTTAATAAGGGTTTTGTATTTTGGTTTAAGTTATATTTGTTTCGAAAGCTCATTAACTGAAGATTTATTATATATATTTGGTACAATTGGTTTCTGTGTATTTGCTTCTTGATAATAGATTAAATAAAAATTGAGGGGTTTTTTTTTACTGAGGAGATTTGAAACAGGCTGTTTCAACTCTCCTCGTTTTCCATTTTATATCAAACAGCAGTCGAAAACTAACGGGCACAAAAAATATTGTTTTTTTGTTGATTTAATTTGTTTATTTTGTTTCAGCATGCCTACTGATTATAAGAGAAAGACAGATAGAGGTATGGCGAGTCGCGAAATATATGATCTCGCAATTATTTTATATTAAAGATTTAGAATATATATTATAATATTTAATATAAATTATTATAAATATTTGTGAGATGATTGTAAGTTAAATATTCGAAGACTGATTGTAATAGGTACTTAAGAAACGACTGAAAGTTAATAATTGTTTTATGTTAAAGACTGAGAACTTAATTATTATATATAATAACTATATATATAAAACAGAAGAATGTGAAACATTTTGTTTATCTGATTGTTATTTGATTTATATTACAAATAAGTCGTTATGATACTTTTAACTACTTTAGGAGTTGATTATTCGCAGACTAGTCGTTACTGAAAATTGTATCAGTACAAAATATTAATAAAAAACTTTGTTTCGTACTTTAAAAGTTTTATTTCAACAAATACCTGTAAATTATATCATTATTTTTATTATGCATCCCTTAATACTTCTTAAAAATCATATGTTTCAACTCTCCTCGGCCCCTGTTTCATCTTACCTCGGTATGAGGAGAGTTGAAACAAGTTGACTTGTTACGGTTAAGTCGATTTTTCACCGCAATATTGAACTCTAACAATTTCTTTATGTTAGTCATTCGCAAGTGTACAGAATGACCTATCGATTGGTACTAATATCATATGATTTCTGTCTATAGCCTTTGGTGTATGAAACAAAATGTCAAAATTGTTTCAACTCCCCTCGGTCTCCCCTACGCTACCGCGTATTCGTAAAAATAAAATGTCGCTACCATTTTTCTTTCTTTCATACGGTCGCTAGACTGCGCTCGATTGTTTTATTCGAACTTGAAACTCGGTTGTTCGTGAGACGAACCCATTCGCTTTTCCATAACGACACTGGGTCGAACAGTTGGACATAATGGATGATCATTGGAATGCTCGCAGCATTCACGACGACACGAAGAAAAGTTGTGAGAATTGCAAAAAATAGAGCTTAAAGTTTGGAACGTGCGTTGCGACGATCGATCTAGTTCTTTTTTTTTATTTTTATTACAGCTCGAACTCGCTCGCGAAACCATTTTGAGTTAGTCGAATCGATGACAAACCTTTTTTTTTCTTCGATCAACTAAGCAAATTTTTTTGTCTTGAAATTTCGATCGATTCGAGAATCTGCATAAACGTCTTTTTATACTCTTGCATTTTTTTCAAATCTAAATCAAGGTTCAAAAACGTACATTAAGGAGTGAGGTTTAGTTGGAAAGGTAAAAAAAAGGCCTTTTTTCCGATTTTTTTTTGCCAAACGATAAAATAATTGATAACAAAAGTTCTTCCGTATAAAAGATATATATTTAGTGTAAACATTGTAATTTTTTGAAAGAAATATATTTAAAAATAAGCCGTTATATATCAACGGCCAAAGACGCTGCAAAAAACAGATTTTGCGGTAATCATTCCCGCGCTGCAACGGATTATCTGAAACCAACAAAACAGGGGGGGGGGGGATCTTTAGTTAATGATATAATGCTCCGGTTGAACGAAGGGTTTTGAAAAATTTCCATTATTTAAAAAATGCCGGACGTTGAAATTCAAAAATGTTGTTTTGACCAAAATTTCACTTACATTTTTTACTATAAAAAAAATAATTGTCAAAAAAAAAATCCTTCGTTCATCCGGAGGACAACTATATAAAGAAGAAGTGATATACATTTCAACCCGATTGGTAAAGCCGTTCTCGAGTTACAGTGATCACCGACTTCGAAAACATGGTTTCGAAAAAAACGAGTTTAAAGTTTTACCTACTTACATTGTATGGCTCTAACACAGCTTCTTTCAAAGTTATGTATTTCGGCGAATAATGGTCTGATTTAAATGCAATTAGTCGGAAAATACTCGTAAGATATTGTACTTTTAGAAAACGAAAAAAATCGATTTTTTGAAAATTTCAACTGTACCTCCCCCGTTAAGGTTATAAATGTACTTACGATGATATTACAGTCAATGTTCATTCACGAGTATTCGAGACTGCGTTGTTTCAATTAGTCTCATTAAATTAGTAACATCCTCGTGCTGATTATGAATTGAGAGTGGCAGGTGTCACGGAACAACCACTAAAGTGTTTCAAACCGTATGAGCCATCGTCATCTTACAACGTCCTCTCTGGCCGCCTCGTTAATTCATCCGACTACCCCAATTTCCCACGGGCTATATAAACCCTTTATCGTTCTTGTTCCAACTACAAACCTAGATCGACACGATTAGAGGAGAAATCAATTGGAAAAATAAAAGATAAAGGAATCTCGATCCAACTAACTTTGCAATTTCTTCCTTCATAAAATTAATAACATGGGGCTGCTGATTATGAATTGAGAGTGGCAGGTGTCACGGAACAACCACTAAAATGTCCCACACTGTATGAGCCATTATCATCTTACAACGTGCCCTCTGTCCGCCTCGTTAGTTCATCCAACTAACGCAATTTCCCACCGGCTATATAAACCCTTTATCATCCTTGTTCCAGCTACAAACTCTAGATTGACACGGTTAGAGGAAAAATCGATTAGAAAAATAAAAGATAAAGGAATCTCGATCCAACTAACTCTGCAATTCCTTCCTTCAATGGAGATAATCAATTGGAGAAGCCGAATTTATGTTCAAGTGAAAGAGAAGTTGATCGAATTGAATTACTGATTTGTCAATCAAACGGAAGTTTCTTTTCTTAGCTTTCGGTATTTTTAGATTTCCAATTTTTTGTTCTATTTCTCTGATTTTACAATTTTTCAAATCGTGAGAATTATTTATAAAATTGTTCATTAGGTATTTTTGTACCAAGTTTGCTCATTAGTGTTACGGTAAACGTCTTTCAATTTCTCGTTTTCATCCATGCGGGGGGTGTCGTCTAATCATTTGGAACCCTGGTCTCTCGCTTTGAGCTTCTATGACGGAGATTCCATCGTTTAGATATGTTTCGTGGAAGGTATAGGATCTTATGGTAGCATAGTTGAAGCTAGAGCGAATGAGAGAATTACGGCAAAGCTTGAATTCACCGAGTCGCTTTATGTCTTTAGGGTTCGCGCACACGGCTCGTTTCACCCCGAGCTTTCTCTCTCGCTCTCTCTTTCTCTTTCCCATATTTACCCTGTAGGTACCGCAGTCTCGCAAATTAACGTTCATCGTGTCGTCATACCCGTCGTTACCTCGACGCTCCATGTTGGAGCAACGCTGCTATAACGCAGCGGCTCTTCGCATTCGCTTTCGTCATCGTACTCCCGAGAGAAGATCGATAACACTCGGAGAGCTCGTTATGAACTCGCATACCTATCGCAACTATAACGTAAAACGTATAGAGAAGACACGTATGTCGTATCTACGAAATACACGTATATAAATAGGTTAAAGTGGGGAAAAATGGACCACCGAAAATATTTTTCCCCTGTGACTGAAACCGCTTCTTTCTTTTGCCACGGAAAAATATCCGCACGTGCTTCAAAGTCTCACGTATAGATCACTTCCGCAAAGTAGATCGCGTATACATTAAGGCGGGGCAATATGGACTACCGAAAACATGCTCGTGTCGTAAATATTTCCATCCATGTTTACAAACCTAAAATTTCATCTCAGAGTGTAAATTGATTCGGGATTTTATCAAAAAGTCATTCGAAACACGTGGAGGATATTATTTTTTTCATTTTCTCAATGGTTCATTTTACCCTACTTTTTTATTTTTGTTCTTGCATTTGGAAATGTGAACTTTCTTAATCCGTTAGGCTGAATAGCCTTTCAAGAAACTCGAATGGGTTATGGGTCCTCTGGGACAGTTAGCTATGTCGCGGAGATGAAATTGAGAATGGACAAGCTGGGCAACAAGTGATCGTGTCACCTCTACCAAAAGTATCGAAAGCCCAGAGAGTACGGTGTGGAAAGCCAGTTAAGTATGTTTGTCCTGAAATATTTGCTTCGCCTTCGTACAGTTGTAACGCGTTTAGAATTTTGACACCAGCTTATTTGTAGGAAAAGCCCTCTCTGGTCCATCTTAGCAGTATGGACCATATTTTCCTAGTTTACACTGTGTAACTATACGTCGGTACTTGCAGGTTCTGTACGGTACATACAAGGTGCGAACACTCGTGAAGGGGCCTCTCCATCGCTCTTACGACTGAAATACGATTGCTCGAAATTAAACTCGATAAGTATCACCTCTTGGTGCTTATACCCCGTAGTAGGCAAGAGAAACCCGGTAAGTAGCGCACACATAGCGAGTGTGCTTCTGATTAGTCACGTGTTGCACACTTTATACCTGTCAGTTCCACTGCTCCATTTCTACCATGTGCACTGATATTTACACTCGAATGTACACATACCCTGTGATTCGAATTGAAAGTCGAGCGTAAAGTCTCAAGTACTCGGTCGTTTGACAGATCTGGGATACCGATCTACTAGGAGAAAAAAAAAGAACAACAGCGATAAGAAATTCCAAACGTACACGTGTTTCATCCCATAGGAATCAACAAAATCAAGCCATTACAAAAAGAATCCAAGTTGAACCCAGTCCCACGTACGAGTGGGTTCAAGTGCCAACACTTGATAAAATCAAAATTCGTTAGATGGCGGTTCTAGCATTGTTTTATCAGATGTGACAGAAAAGTTCGAAATATTTTTAAAGCAATTCAGATCCGTATGACTCGAGCGTTTTCGAAGATTGCACACATGTTCTTACAATGTATCACGACGTTTCAAACGACGAATCTCTCAATCGATTCTTATCAAAAAGAGGGTCAGGTACCAGTCTTGGTAATAGCCATTACACACATGTATATATATATATATATATATCTATACATAGTCCAGAGGTACATTCTTGTTCCCGATGCCTCTTTGATCGGTCGAGCGATCCCAAGAATTCCAAGAAAAAGAGAGCGTCTGTCGTTTTACTGCGGCCGAGGGTGCAGGCGTGCGACGATGATAGCGCGCTTGAACAGCCTTACCTATAGGAATTCGAAGATTGCATTCCGATGATTCGAGGACGCGGTCTGTAGGTGGCGTGCGTGTATTCGAGACGCAGCGAAGGAGTATGCGGGCGCGTGTGTGGCCCGAAGGGGATGCAATGTCACGCGGAGGGAGTCGAGCGGTACCGCGGAGCAAGATACAGAGGTCGCGTTTCCGAGCTCTCGAGCTCTCGCGAGCATCGATCTATCTCGAGGTCGTACTCGTTCCTGGTTCATGTTCATCGTATATGTGTGTATATATGTATATAACTTGCATCGACGCGAGTTTCTGCTGTGCTAGATGTTCCTCGCAAGTGACTCTCGAGTATCGCAAGACTGTACGATACACGATATATACGTAGTACGGTTGAACCAAGAAGGGGCTCTTGCGGGCAGTTAAGGGCATTTCTTAGATCACGTATAGCTCAAGGATTCTGCTTCTGGGCTTCTGTCGCTGATACCACGCCGCTGTCGTATTATACCACCAGGAAAAGAGGTTTTGCAGCTGCTCGTCGGCTCTTTCTTCTCGTACCTCTCTTTCTCTCTTTTTGTTCATCCTATCGGACATCAACCGATATCCACAGGTATACACCAATACGCGCATACTATTTATACGTAGCTATATATACTCGCAGCTCGAGATTACTAAGTCACCGGGATTGTCCGTGTCTCTTCTTTTCTTCTCGTCCATTCTTCCGTCGAGGTTTCTCGAAGATTTCTCCACATTCTCCAATCGCTCGGTACCCCTTCTCTCTTCTTCCTTTGTATCATTCCGTACCTTTCCTCTATCGCTCTATTTCAGTGATTCTTCCGATAAGAGCTCGAGTTTATTCGTACCTCGTTTACTCGTAACGCGCGACTCGACATAATCAAAATCGCTCTCTCGTATTCTCATTTTCTCTATCAAATTTCACGACGATGATAACGTTCCTTGGAATTACGCGACTTATCTTTTCCGCGTCTTTCTTCCCGTTGAATTTACGACGGCTCGTGCCGAGGACGTCGCTTTTTCAAGTATTCTTACTCCGTTATGTTGTATTTCCAATAAGTTATCACCGAGAAAGGAAGGAGGGACTCTTATCCCCTGTTCCCTCTTACTCACTCTTTTCTCATCGCACGTTCCGTGTACGAAGGGATCGGGGAACGAATCCCGCCTGCAAGAACCTCGCCAATTTTTTCATTCCCACATTTACACACACACAAATGTAGCAATGAAAAAAATTCCAATATATATAGCGTGGAAGATTCTCGTACGCGTATGTATTTATTGTGCGGCGATTTTTGACTTATGCGATTTTCGTGCTCCAAACGTCGATCACGTTTATGGGAGGAGATGGGTTACGGGGGAGCGAGGTAGACGGGATTCGTACGTACCAGCCTGCTTCGCGAGTCGACGTATCGATATGGATACGTGTATGCGGTGTACCCGAGTACCTTTTCTGTATGGCTTTATATATATATATGTAAAGGGAGAAAGGAACCCACAGACGCGAATACCAGGACGGATATTCCGAGCGACGGAAAACGTAAATCGTCCCAAGCACGTTCCGCGATATTGCGCTACCGAGAGAGCTACTCCGTGTTCTCTCTTGGCCTCCTCTCCTCATCTCCACCCTCTCCCAAACTCTCCCCCGTTGCGTTATTATCCGGTGACAACGGGCACAATCCTCTCTTCCTCCTCTCTGGACTTCACGATGAGAAGAGAGCAATATACGTGTATACAAAGAGCGTGATAAATGGCGGGATTTACGATTTACCGTACACAGCTCACGAACAACGCGAGACTCGTGGATTAAACTCTCTCTCGCGCGAAAGATTCGAATCGATAGTATACACGTATAAAATGCGCTCTCTCTCCCTTCTCTACCTTTCGAGCTTTCTCGTCGAGATGGAGTGTGTGCGAGGGGGAGGTGGAGGAGGAGGAGGAGGAGGGTTGGGAGGAGAGAGAAATTCTCGTTGCCCTTCTGTGAAAATTCTCGTCGGTAGAAAGCACACATATACCGCTTGGCTATTCGTTTGCCTGCCGGACCACAAATTGAGCAGTTTGTTTCACACCGTGGCAAGGCAAACCGTATGTGCGATACGGGCCAAATAGCCTAGTCAAAAAATGCCAATTTTACGAAAATTTAAGAATAGTTCGGACAAGGCTGATTTTTGGATATATTATCCAGAACACCATTCCAAAGTAATATTTAAAATTTCAGCTTTTTTTGTTGGGGACAAGGGGGTAAAAAACATAAACAAATGGGAAAAAACGCGCCGCGCGCGACATTTTGCATTCCGCTGCGAGTTAGGAAAAAGATAGAAAAAATCTAAACACCTACGTTTGTAGCTTATTAAATTCTGAACAAAAAAGTCCGCGATGACCCATGTCCATCTCCCACCCAAAAGCAATGCCGACCCCGTTAACTTTTGGTTTTTTCGCGACGCGATCAAAGGCTCACGGACGCTTCGCCCCGACAAGTGTGCGCGCTCGCACACTGCCGGGAATCGACGCGACACTGATACTCACGCATACTACTTAGCGCCTCGGCTACAGAGTCGATTTCGTGCGCATCGGCGCTCCACTACTCCGGTGCGATAGCAAGAGACGGAAATAAAGAGCTGTTGTGGCGCTTCTATGAACGTTCATAAAAAGGACGAATGCAAAGTTTTTTTTTTCGGGGATGTATCGAGAATTGACAGCAGAACAGAATGGAAGATAATTTAATCTGCTCTATGTGTAATGAGCCTTTAAATAATAAATGTAGTGATGTGGTTACAGTGAAAAAAAAAGGTATGCAAACTCTTATTCAGTCAAGCAAAGAGAAAAAAGATAATAAATGGATTTATTGGGAAAGCACTGGAGTTAATACATTCCACACAGATTGCAGGAAGCGTTATACACAATGCAAAATATTCACTTCCAAAAAAAGAAAACTCTCGTCGTCCGTGGAGGACACTCCAATCTTATTTGAAGCATCACAATCAGCAGAATCATCCTCAAGTATTCAAGATTTATCTTCAACAATTGCAGAATCAAGCTCATGTCTTCAAAAATCACCCGCAACTTCTCCCCATCGTAGAGTGATAACATTTTTATTCAAGAGAAAATGCCTCTTTTGCGGCAAAAAATGCATAAACGATAGTACGAAATCTCGCTGCAGAATCAGAAGGGTATATAGTGATGATTTAAAGTATAAAATATTGAATGCTCGTCAAGATATTGATAATGAATGGAGTAATACGGTACGTAATAGAGTCGAAAATGTTGTTTCAATCGTATCGGAGAATGCTCGTTACCACCAAACTTGTCACGACGATTTTTTTGGACTGAGAATTACAAAACCAATACGTGAGCTGTCAAGTTTGGAACTCGAAAATTCGTTCAAAAAGGTTTGTGAATTTCTCGACAAATCGCCTGATGCGATTGTGAGTTTAAGCGATTTGAAAAAAATAATGATAGATTATTGTCTAACTAATCAAACTCTATTCAAAAAGCTGACAGACAAATATGGAGAACAAATTTTGATCTTGCAATCTGTAGGTAAAGCTCCTATTATCTGTTTTCGCGATAGAGCAATGAATGTGTTGGCTGAAAAAATGAAAAATCCTGATAACAAATCTGCTGATGATTCTATTGAGGGTAAGTTACGCCGGAATAAAATTAAAATTGATGAAGTGGTGGTGATATTAAAAAATGAGATTAATACCTTCTCTTATGATTCGTCGTTCTACAATTCACCACTGAATTTCTTAGAGAATGTCGAGACTGAAATTCCTGAATTGCTTACATATTTTATATACAAGTTATTTTCAGCGGCAAAAAACTACACAGTCATGAAAGAATTACAACGGAAAAGGGTATTCGTTGGTCATGTTATCTTCTCTGCGCTTCGTCGTGGTTTTCGATCATCTCTTCTGCTGGGCATTGGGACTTACATTTATCGAAAAAGTGGGTCGAAAAACTTGATTTCACTCCTTTCTAGATTAGGTGCTTGCCATTCATATCATAATACGCAGCTGTTTGAAGCATCAAACATAATGCATACGCCACCCAAAATTGATGATGGAGCATTTATACAATTTAGTTTTGATAATGCCGACCACAACACAGGAACAATTAATGGTCGCAATACTTGGCACGTTATGGGTGGAATATGCTGTGTTACACCTAGTGAATGTCTTCATTTTGAAGATGTAAAAGTCCCGAGATTAAAACAAATGCCATCAGCAGCAATCCTGGCTGCGAAACATCACATACCAATCGTGCCATTCGAAAATATACAATCATCATCTGGTTTAGAGTCAATTGTCTATGAAGACACTTCTCAATTACACATTGGAGAAAGCAATACATTACCAGAAGAGTATGGAGCGTATTTCTGGGCGATGTCTTCAATTGATATTCCGAGTTGGAAAAAGTATATGGAACAAATTACCTTCAATTCACCCTACACGGTTTCCAGAGTTCTTTGCTTGCCATTTATAAACAATCCTCCATCAAATATTTCCACAATTCATACAGCATTACAATTTGCAGTCACCAAGTGTAAGGAACTCAAGATGAAAACTTGCGTCGTCACGTTTGACCAACCTCTTTACATTAAAGCCCGATCAATTGTCAATTCAATTTGTAAAGATGAATCGCCAAATGTTGTGATACGGCTGGGTGGTTTTCACATGGTCATGTCTTATATGGGAGCTATCGGGAACATTATGGCAGGCAGTGGCTTAGAAGAACTTTGGTCCACAACATATGCCAAAGAGTCCATAAAAAAAATGGTTGCAGGCCATGCATATGCCCGAGCGGTACGTGCACATGTTCTTACCTGGACCGCTCTCGGAATTTTGATTGCCGAGAGTATTGATGATGTCGATTCCAACGCGATTGCTGACCAAATGAATGCGTTATTCCATGGTGAAGATCGTCTCAGTCTAACCGATTGTAGGCGAAATGAAGAGGTTCGGTTTTTAACACGGAAATTTGCAGAAAAATTAGAGTTCTTTCGACAATCTGGTCCCACAGCTAAATTATGGATACAATATTTTGACATGGTGACTGTTTTGCTGCAATTTATTCAAGGCGAAAGACTTGGTGACTGGAAATTGCACTTGCAAAACACTCTAAAAATGCTCCCAATTTTTCATGCTGGAGGACACTTTCCATACGCAAAGAGCGCGCAAATATATCTCCAAGATATGTCTCGATTAGAAGAGGTTATGAACGACGAAGAATATGAAAATTTCTCCAGGGGATATTTTACAATATCTCGAACCGACAAAAACTGGAGCGGCGTATCTTCTGACCAGACAATAGAACAAACTTTAATGCGAGACAGCAAAAACGTTATGGGCATAACGCACGGTCGTGGAGTTACGCACAGTTGTGAAGCGAGATTTATTCTGGGGAAACTTGGAGCCGTTGACATCATTCAATCGTTAGAAGAATATTGTGAAGTGTACTATGAAAGTAGTTACCAACATGGCGACTTGGGAAAAAGTCTTCAAAAGCAAGACAAACAGGCCATTACCGATATGAAAACTTGGTTGAAGGCACATAACCCATTCTGTGATAAGCACGGCGATTCTCTATTATCGCTGTCAACTGGACATAAAGGTGACTCTACCATTGACCCTCATCTGGCATACGAAAAGGGATTAAAAAGCATGAAGGATATGGTCGGTGCGAATGCAAACAAAATGTCTCTTTCGACAAAATCCAAAGTCCGTCCATTAAGTCTGGCTCAGTCTAGTATAAAATTTGCTGATGATCATTACGCTTCCGTGGACAGCACACTGTTATTTCAGCGTCTATTGTTTACCCTTGACACCGACGAAAAAAAAAAAGAGGCAATGAGCTATGAATTATCACCGTATCCACTGTCGCTATTTGATTCAAGTGGCTTAATGAGAAAATCTCAAAAGTCGGATTTATACCCTCTTTTCAAAACATTACACAATCCCTTAGGATTTTTGGCGAGTGCTTATTTTGTCATTGATGGCGGTTTTCTCCTTCATCGAGTTCCCTGGACTCCAAATGCAACCTATGATAATGTATGTCAAACTTATGTAATGTACTTAAAAAAACATTACGGGAACAACGTCTTCGTCGTATTTGATGGATACAATGATGCTGAATTGGGTACGAAATCATACGAGAGAAGTCGCCGCGGTACCAAAAAAACTCTATCAGCTGATATTGTTTTTGATGGCTCTATGTCGACAACAGTGACACAATCGCAGTTTCTAACTAACAATTTCAATAAACGAGGCTTTATCGAACTTCTTTCTCAACATTTAATGAGAGCCAATATTACAGTTTGCAGAGCAGAAGAAGATGCCGATCGATTAATAGTCACAACAGCTATTGAGCTCGACCAATCTATTCAATCAGCATGGCCAAAAGTTATTGTGGTCGGAAATGATGTGGACTTATTGTTGTTGATTATTGCGTTGACACCCATAGATCAGAACATTCTGTTTTTGAAAATCGATAACAAGAATGAAAAAAAAATATTTTCTTCTCGCGACTATCGTGACCTTCGGAGCTACGCTTTATTCGCTCACTCTTTCATGGGTTGTGATACCACGAGTGCCTTTTTTACAAAAGGTAAAAAAAGTATTTTTACTTTATGCCAAAAGGAACCGGCGTTACTAAATGCAGCGTCAATTTTTAACAATCCACAAAGCTCCAAAGAAGCCATTTTCACTGCAACTAAAACCGCCGTCCAATTGTTATATCGTCGCAAAGAAAAAAAAACAATCACCAAAAAAAAAAATCAAGAACCTCGAGATTCACCTGCATTATCCGTGTCACCTGCCACGTCGTCGTCCGCAGTTTCTGAATGTTCAGCCCTTGCACAACTGCGTTATAAGTATTTTAAAGAAGGTGCAGCTTATGGCAAATCCGAGGTTCGGTTGGCTCGATTACCTCCAACAGAATCGGCCGCTCGGTATCATGGGTATCGAGTTTATTATCAAATTCAGAAATGGCTAGGCTACCCAGTAACTGCTGTGGAGTGGGGCTGGGAAGCAACATCGAAAATTCTCATTCCGCAAATGACGGATGACCCACCGGCACCGGAGCAACTGTTAAAAGTGATATTCTGTAGATGCACAAAAGGTTGCGCATCTAAAAAGTGCGCGTGTAGATTATCCGGATTAAAATGTTCTGATATATGTAAAAATTGTAATGGAGTTAGTTGTTCAAACGCAGAATCGGTTGCATCTAGGAACAAAACTCGTATGTTCGACGAAAATATCGATGATGATGCTGCCGGTCAAATTGATGACCCCGATCGTGATATGCTGTATGAATTTTCATATTCTTCTGGAAAACCGGAATATGATGATGACAATACTAGCGATGTGTTTAATAGTAATTAGACATTAAAAAACAATTCTCCTCAATTGTATGTTAAAAAAAGTCGAGTGTTTCATGAAGCAAATCTTTTCAATTATATAAAAATTATATAAACCGAGTGTTTTATGTAAACTCCTTTTTTCACTTGTAGTAACTATTTTTCATCGTTTGGTAATTTTGTGCATAAAAAAAAATTAATAAATAAATAAAAAATTGTAAAACAAATTATAAAGCTCCGATTGTTTTGTATATTTTTATTATTATTAGTATTAATTTTTTCCCTGTGACTTCCTTTCTTATATTGTATATTTAATATCTAAAAAATCCACTGGAAGCTGTATGGTAATTAAGGTACGTATAAATTATATATTAAAATATGAATTAAATAATGACTACAAACATGAGAAGGGCATATTAGTTTTTTTACATCGTTCCTTTACTATGAAAATACGCGAGGGAATAAAAAATATTGTGATAGTTAAATAAATGGAATTGTAATAAAAATGTTCTTTTATTTTGCTGTGTTTCACTGATGTTTTGGAAAATAAGAATTATAAAAAATAGACAGTTCTTAAAAACTTAACTAATCCACAAACCTTTACTTTATATTTTTTGCAGGAAATTTAATTGTCAATCATTAAAGTCTGATAACTTTTTTCACTATTTTTCTAATTTATCGAGTTATAAAAAAATCACGAATATGGGATCAAGGAATCGCTCCATGAATTTCACATAAATAATACTCATCACTCAATTATATGTTTGAAGACTTTTTAAATGTCCTTTTTGCATGAGTGCTGCGATATGTGTTCATCACTATTTCTGTCTCTTTCTATCGCACAGTAGCAGTGGAGCGCCGATGCGCACGAAATCGACTCTGCAGCCGAGACGCCAACTAGTGTGCGTGAGTATCAGTGTCGCGTCGATTCCCGGCAGTGTGCGAGCGCGCACACTTGTCGGGGCGAAGCGTCCGTGAGCCTTTGATCGCGTCGCGAAAAAACCAAAAGTTAACGGGGTCGGCATTGCTTTTGGGTGGGAGATGGACATGGGTCATCGCGGACTTTTTTGTTCAGAATTTAATAAGCTACAAACGTAGGTGTTTAGATTTTTTCTATCTTTTTCCTAACTCGCAGCGGAATGCAAAATGTCGCGCGCGGCGCGTTTTTTCCCATTTGTTTATGTTTTTTACCCCCTTGTCCCCAACAAAAAAAGCTGAAATTTTAAATATTACTTTGGAATGGTGTTCTGGATAATATATCCAAAAATCAGCCTTGTCCGAACTATTCTTAAATTTTCGTAAAATTGGCATTTTTTGACTAGGCTAAAACGAGAGTGAGAGAAAATAAGGATCGACGAGCAAGGTTTTTTTCGAGAGAATAAAAAAAGAGTCCGACGAAAGAAAAAAATAAAGAATTGCGGACGTTGGGAAATGGCTTGGCCAAATGACTTTTCAATGCGAGACTCGTTCGCTCCACATTTATATATATTGCTTCGTTCTTGAGGCAGATACGATGCCGACGTGTACGCCATGAGGACGAAATGAGATACGTTTTTGTTTGCACGAATCTCGTTTTTCACTTTTTATGACGAAGGGAGATAATGGGTTATAAAAATGTTGTTACGGACATATGATCGAACTAATCGATTGTCAATTTGATTAATTCAGCAGCATCGATGACGAATAATTCGAGACAACGTCAAATTTTTTATGTTCATTGAGAATGCAAATTCGAGATTTTCTTGATGCAATCTCGTTTCGATATTTGACTACAATTGGTATGAGGTGTCTGAAAGGTAGCTGGAAAATACGTGAAAATTCTTTGCTCAAGGTAGTCCTATCGTTGGGTGGGGGATTAGAATTTTATTCCCGTTTTTTCTCACATTGGAAGTGGACCAAGCGTTAAAGTTCATTAAGAAAAGTTGTTGCAAATCGACTAAAGAACAACATACTCAAAATTCAAATTGATCCTACGGAAAGTTTATTTGTTATATAATAAACAAAATCACGATTTTTTTTCCATAAGATTTGTTATAAAAACTAATCGAAGCTTCTTTGATGTCATATAAAATGTGTGCACAATTTCAACAGGCTTCATCGATCAAATGATCGAGATACTCGTTGTATAATGTTGCGATATTTAATTCCGGCTGTTATGGGAGATTGCGAAAAATGACGATTTTCAAGAATAAATATCGTGATTTTTGAGTCGATAAAGGCCCCTGAAATTTTACACACATATACATATGACATCAAAGAACGTTTCTGCAAATTTTCAGTGAAATCTAACGGAAACGCTGTAACGATGGGCCTACTTTAACTTTATCACGTCAGAGAAATCGAATTTCGGGTTGAAATATGTATGAGAATATTTTCTTTCAGTTTCCCAATGGTTCATGTTACCCCACGTTTTTGATTTTATTCGTGGGTTTGGAAATACGAACTCTCTTAATCTGGTAGGTTGAAACACCTTTCAAGAAACTCGAATGGGTTATCGGTCCTCTGGGAGAGTTAACTATGTCACGGAGATAAAATTGAGAATGGCCAAACTGGGCAACAAGTGACCGTGTCACCTCTACCAAAAGTATCGAAAGATCGGCGAGTACGTTGTCGAAAGTCAGTCAGGTATGTTTGTACTGAAATATTCGCTTCATCTTCGTACAATTGTAGCGCGTTTATAATTTTGACAGCGACTTTTTTATAGAAAAGCAGCGTCGACAACGAAACAAGAAAAAGTTAACTATCCGACGCTAATTGAGAATTAAAATACGAGATCCTCTTGATTCAATCTTGTTTCGATACTCGATTAAAATTAGTACCGGATATCTGAAACGTAGTTAGAAAATACGTGAAAATTTTTTACTTGATTTTATCACGTCTGATAGATCGAATTTCGAACCGAAATATGACAGGAAACGCGAAGACCTCGAGACGTCAGACGTTCTTTCTCGCGTGCGTGTCTTATTTACGACGTACACGCGCGAGTCGTACAACGTCGCTTTCCATCGTATCGCGGAAAATTCGAAGCACGTGCTTCTCCCGTCAGACGATTTAAGCTTGACATGCGACGTCTCGTCATTGGGAAAATTACGAAGATTTTTCGAACTTTCTTCGCGAATTATTACGAACGTCTTGCGCAAAATCTTTTTTCATCGTAAATTACTTCTCATCCTGTCTGGAATAATCTAATATACATAATTTAATCTCGAGGATCGACGAAACGTGTCGGAGCGAAATTCCGGTCTCAATAACGAACATGCATCGCTTTCGAGACGAAAATAGCTACACGGGAAGTAACTCCGGGGTTTGGTTATGATGGAGTGATTCTTATCGAGATAAAAAACGTAATTCGATCGGTCCGAACTTCCTGTCGCTGAATCACGAATAAATGAATCTATCAAATTTGTAAAAGTCCATTTGGCTCGCTACGTAGGTAAGAAAGTTGTATATTCGTCAACTGCTTCCGGGCGAAATTTGTCTTTCTCCGTCGTATTCGAGCCGTTTGCTCTTGGTTCGTGGTCTGTTCGCGTCGTCAAGATGACGACCGTAATTTTATCGTCGCAGCGAGGCCGGAAACGAGTCGTCGATCGAGGATTATGTTCGGAAGGATGAACCACCTATACTCAGCTCCGTTCAATCCTGCCAGTATGAAGTGGTGGGATATCCGACGTGGTCGCGACACCGCGGACTTCCAACGGTCTCTCGTAAATCACGAGCTCACCGAGCTATGTCTGCGGTACCGGAGATAATAACCATTTTGCGCTTCCATAGGCTGGCGCGCGACCGCGCGAAAGAGCGAGAGCTCGTTCTCCCACATTGGCACGTTATGAACGACGGGGAATAATTACTAGAACAATGTCAATGTCGGAAGTTGGAATGGTTGGGAAGAAGTAGAGGGAGAGTGAGAAAGGAACGATAAGGCAGAGAGAGCGAAAGAGAGAGAAGAAGACCGAGAGAGAGAGAATTGAATTAAATTTTCAAAAGAGCGTAGATTAACTATTTTCGGTCCTTTTATACAATTTTACTAAACGCACATGCGAGGTGATAAATCACGAAAATTCCACCGTGGTCGACTCGATCCATTGTCGTCGCAGTTCATTGTGTATATTTTGCATATATATTTACATCAACATTATATATATATATATATATACGTGACATAGAAGAAGAATAAATGTATTTATACATATATATAGCGATTATTTTTTATGTCGTACATAGAAGTAGATAGAGGGCGTTTGATTTCGTTCACATTTAATCTGCGTTCGCGTTCGAAGTTATGGTTGTTTTTTTTTTTATAATATCCGTATAATTACGCTTTGCTAGTTAAAACCCTTTAATCGGAAAACAGCAATTTTTCAACTCCATTAAAAAGGTGTTTTGTTTTGATTAAGTTTATAGCGATTTTATTTATCAAATCCGTGACTGCCTATATCCATTCCGTAATTATGCACAGTGTACGGTCTAGCAAACCTTGCACATGACCGCGACGGTAGCAATCTTTTTTTTTTAATGTCGAGGAACAAATACTTTAAATTATTATATATAATAATAAAATTAATATAATGTAATTATTTTATACTAATATAGAGATATATGTATATATATATATATATAGGGTAGAGCGGGGCTAGTTGAGCAAGCGGGTAAGTTGAGCAATCGTAATATCTCGAAAACTAAACATCGCACGCTGGTGCATCAAATGGATGAAAGAGAGGTATGTGGGAGGGGAATACAAAAAATCATTGCCAGTAGCCACGCAACGCACGAGACGATGACACGGGACGTTTTATTATTATTGCGCATAAAAGTAAAAAATACGTGATTAAGTATTTTTCTTCTAGCATTGTGTGAAAAACCAGGGCAGCAACTAGACGAGTACTAGCATGTAGTACATTTAAGTGGCTATCAATCTGTAATAATTATTTTAACGCACGTGGTACGGATTTCATTATAAATTAACATTTGTTAAAAAATCTGAGAAGGGGCTAGTTGAGCAGTTTTCTATGGGGCTAGTTGAACGATGCGCAACTGTCCTCATCGGCTGGCACGCATAACATGGCGGAGGTGAATACATCACGCTATCGCCGGTCCTCCTTGTTTATTTAAGAAAAAACATTTCACAGTTTGTTGCAGTTAATGTTCATAATTCAAAATGTAGCTAATTAATGTAGCTATTAGTTTGTTACTGCATTGCATCAAATGGTCTTGCATGTGTCTGATTTGTTGATGAAATTATTACCTTGCTCAACTTACCTCATACCCTTGCTCAACTTCCCCCACCTATGGGGCACGTTGAGCAGCTCTACACTCTCTCACATTTACGATAATATCTCCTAAATCAGACTTGAATTGGATAATGTTTTTGAAGGCGTTTTGAGCTGGAGAATTTGCGGATCTAACGGTGCAAGAATCAAGGAAATCGGATGTATTTTTTAAGAGTTATGATCGATTAAGCCAGAAACTGCTCAACTATCCCCGCTCTACCCTATATAATAAAATAATTGCATTATATTAATTATATTATTATATATAACATTATAATATAATTATAGTTTATTATTATTATTAATTACATTACTTATATATAATTATATTATTATAAAATAATTACATTATATTAACTATATTATTATATCCATTTTTATCTCGTTACAATAGAATTCAATGACAAAGGGCATGAGCGAAAGGATGCGATATTATAATCAGATTCGTCGTATATAATAAGAACGGAACAAACAGACAGTAGCGTGGGAGTATACTCGACGATGCCACGAAGCGTTGAATATGATGTTTCTGATTCTCTGATCCGTAAGTCATATTTGTATAATGAGAGCTTCGCTGCCATAAAGCTCTTTTATATAACGAGTGCAGCTATACAAGAATAATAACATAAACAATCGTAATACCAACCTACGTGCATACTCACACATACACATATAATATTTACATAAAGATTGCAGAAATAATAAGCCACCCGTAGAAGTAATCGATTGAAGTACAAATTTCCGTTAATTCGCGTGGCAATTTCCATCCTTCTCCTCGTCGCGTCTAATCGAATGAATTCGAAGTTCCGATAACGCTGTTCATTTCATTTTCCTTTTTCTTTTTATCCTCCTTCCTCTTTCATATACGTATAGCTCGACTTTCTCTCTCTCTTTCTCCATATTTTTCCAGCTTTCCTCTCCCACCTTTTCTCTCATTCACTCTCTCTCTCTCACTCTCTCTCTCTCTCCCGCGCGTTTTCTTTTTCTTTCCTCCTTCGCGGTAATCCAGAATCGATCAGGCGCGACGATCTGGAACTGCTAATGGCATTTTCAAATTCCGTACGTCTCTGAGTGAGCTGCCACTTCTCGGCTGGCGGGTAGGGGGATGAGAATAACGGTGGCGATGGTGGTGATTTTGCGCTCGAGCTATCGTGCTCCTGGTGGAGTCCTGCACCCTCTCTTCTTCGTGTGATGCTTGCACAGGGTGATTCTCTGGAGAATTCAACCCCCATTCTCTACGTCTCTCTATCTCTCTCTTTCTCTCTCTCACTCATACACTCTCCCTCTCTACCCTTAATAGAGGCAGCTCCAGAATTTATCGCTTACGATGCAGCAGCGCCAGCCTTGTCTGCCTACACTATACTACCCCTGTCTATATATATATACACACATTGCACCTATCGACTCTCGTTCTTTCCATCCCCCTTCCTCCCTGTTACTCTCTCCATCTCTCTCGCTCTGTACTCAAGGCGTATTCAGTGCCGGAACTAAAAAGGAAACGCGTGCCCGGGCAATCTACCGAGCTGCATACCAACGAGCTACGTCAATTCTTTACTATATATACATATATGTATATATATATATGCGTATATACATATTTATATACAGAATATATTGAAATCTGACGTATAAGTAAATATGGGAATCCTAATGTGCAAGCTCAAGTCTTGGAATTTGTCTCAAGAGTGGACGAAATTTCGATTCATTCTTCATACGAATATTCAAACGACCCGCCAAGAATTCATCGATACATCGATGCAGGAATTTCAACACGTACGTTCTCACCCTACAGTCTTTTGCATTTCTTTTTTCGTCCCTTTTTGTTTGATTGGAAGAAAAAAATTTTCATTATATTTTCTAAGCCAGTTGCCATTATTTTTGCGAGCTGTCGATTTCGTACGATATTTTATGGTAATGTATTCAATGGCGCGCGTGCCTTGTTTAATTTTCCAACGAATTTATCGCGAAGATATTAGAACGTTACGTCGCCGTGCACCGTGAACTCCGTAATACACCATCGCATTTTCTCATCTTAGATGGTCGCTTACGACGCCGAGAAGCACCGCGAGACGCTTTCTCCCTGCTCTCTCCCCCTCTCTCTCTCTCTCTCTTTCCCTCTCGCAAGTGTCCTGCAGAATCTCCTGCGGAATATGCGCGTTGCATATAAAGCAGATCTCGCGCTAGCGCCAAGTCTCGCCTCACGAGCTTGCTTTTCTCTCAACCTATAAAGGGGTGAGATATAGAGATAGCGATTGGAGGGTGGAAGCGATAGGGCGCAGGGTGGATCCTAAGATTAATGCACGTCTTGCACCGATGGCCGTTACCGTCGGTGGGAAAGTGGGTGGGGGAGAGGGAGGGAGGCTATAAGACGATTACGTACTCCAACCCAAAGTTCATAGGACGAGCACCGACCCGACATCACCCTCGAAACTGCATACAGAAGCAAAGCGTCGGTTTCATCTCATCCTTCTCCCTCCTTCTTCCATAACCGCCTCAATCGCGACCGTGCAATATTCGTCGCGCTATAATTAGTTAATCCTCGTTACAGGAGTCGTATAAGGACAGGGGGTTGGGCTGGGGGAGGAGGGGGGTCGCCTTACAAGCCACGAACGCTTCGCGTAAGCCTTGCAATCGAGGTCGATATACATAGTATCGTGATAGAGAATGTGGGGGAAGATGGCAGGGGGTGGAGGAAGAGGGGAGGGGGTGTATGCTCAAGCTTACACAGACTTTGACTCGAGAATCTATTTCCCTTTGAATGATTATCATGCTTTGATGGAAATTTGATACGATGAATTATGTATGGTTCGTTCGCGGTAAAATAATATCGTTTTAATTAGAATTTTTTCTTTTCTTTTTTATATCTTGACACAGGTGCGTCATTAAATTTATCACATCGATGAAGTATCGATACACGATAATCGTTTCGAAAAATTGATTCGTGTTACTGTTTGAAAAATTATGATTGAATCGTATCGATGAAATTTGAAGTTTTTAATCGTGGAATAAAATTGATCGATAAGAGATCTTTCTTATTTTATTGAAACGATTATCGCGTTAACGATGAGTTAGATAAATTTTAGTGGTAAGATGTTTATTTTGAGCGATTACACGAATTCTAAGTAGAATTTTTCGGAAAAGAAAAAACGTCGCGAAAATAAATGGGAAGACGTAATTTTTGAAAATAGACCGAACCGGGCAACGGTTTTTGCACAGGACATCCGTAAAATGTGATTCTGTCATCCGAATGTTACGCTAAAGGAGTCTCCTGTGCTCTGTTGTCCGCCTCTGCAGTTTTTCTTCCCCTCCCGCCTCCGTTGTCCCGTCGAGCATCGTCCTTTCTCTCTTTCCAGCTTCTTCGTTGATTTATAACCGGCTCGCGAAATACGTGCATCATATAAACGAGAGACCCTCCGAGGGTCTGCGGAGACTCTCGTATCTCGCTTCAACCTTTTGTTTCGTTCCGTCTTGTCCCGTTGGACCGGCAACTGCAGCGTTATGAAGGCAGAAGCGCGCCCACTCCTCGCCGAGAAAGAGAGTTTCGAATCAAGGCACGCGATCCGTGATGTGACTATCAAGAAGAAGCTTGAAAATTGCTTTTCGCCTCGGTAGATATACAAAATAAAGATAGAAAGAAGGAGGGAGCGAGCGAGAGAGACGGATTTTGCTGTAAACCATCTTTCTCTCGTTCAATCTTTTGCTCATCTCTCGTTGCCCTTTTCTCGTATCTAATATCATTATTTGGATCTTCTCGTTCGCGAAAAAGCATATATTTGTCAGGTACAAAAAGAACAAAAAAAAAAGAAACAAACAAAAAAAACGAGACGAGACGTTGAAGAGAAATATCATCGTCGTTTTTCGAGAGTAAAATATTTGCCTCGGCAAAATGTATCGTTGTCTCGGATGTTAGGAAGACAGGCCTTATTATCTCAACTTTTCGCAAGGTCCGACGAGACAAACTTGTATATCCACATTTATTTCGTCGTTCTTCCTCGATTCTCGGCTTTTCCGAACGAGAGAAAGAGAGACCGACCGTTAACGACGAAAAGTTTCTCGATTCGAGAGAGGAACGCGCGTATATCTTCTACGACACAACCGCGAGAGCCACGAACGAGGTTTCCTCTTTCGTGAAGATACGGACATTGCAATTTTCCATTCCCTCTACATTCTTTCGGAAAACTCGAGAATAACTCCCGGTATTTCGATTTAATCGTGCCACGTTCCTATACGGTCATACATTTAGTTTTATATCTCAAAATTGATGGAACAAAAGACAAACATTAATTCCAGAAACGTTTAATCCGTTCGATTTTAGGATCGAAGAACAAAGAACAAAATCTTGGTGGGTGAATAAGGATTTCTTCTAAGCTTTTATAATTCGGTAAAGAAGCGAAGATTTCATTTACCTCGATATTGGTTTTTCTTCTCGTTTGGAGAACAAACGGGAGAATGAGTATTTGCTTGGTTCTTGATTTTCTAACTATGAATGTTCCCTTGGCTCTGTTGCCACGGAACTGCAGGGTGGTCTGTAAATCTCTGACGAGTGGAGCACAAGGGATCGATTAATGTATGGTGTGTGTGTGAGAGAGAGAGAGAGAGAGAGAGAGAGAGAGAGAGAGAGAGAGAGAGAGAGAGAGAGAGAGAGAGAGAGAGGGAAAGAGACGGACAGAGAACGCGAGCACACGCGGCTTTAGTTCTGACGGTCGTTAGAATCCACTATATACGAGCTTCCTCTTCCGTTTCGACTCCCTATATCGTGTGTTGGCAGCGTCCCGGACGGTCTCTGTCCTTCCGGCCATTTTCAAACCCGCAGCGATTCAGTCATTTCTCTCTCTATCTCTCCCTCTCTCCCTCTCTCCCTTTATCTCCCTCTCTCTAGCTTGTCTTTGTACGAGAGAGATCTGAAAAAGCGATAAATTCAGCCTGTTTCAATGAAATATATAACACTTTTATCATATTATAACCCCGTCACGCGCATTCACGGATCATGGAATTTTTAATTTATTAATTTAACACGAACCGCGCATAGGTTTAATTTTATGGTGTGTTCCATGAGATTTTTAAACAAAGGTCTTGCTTCTCGGTTAAATTTTTTGTATCTTATTTTATTGTTTTTGTGTAGGCCGAAATAGATGGAATATTCGAGGCATTCAGAGATATTTTCTTTTTTTATGGTAAAAGTTATACATCGTGTATTCTCGTAGTACATTGCCTATAAGCAATTATACACATGCGATGGTTATACATTTTAATCTATATATTTGCATATTTTATTTGATATGCGTTCGTACGAAAGTTAACGCGTACACCCTCGCGGAGATAAAATATATGTGCAATTGTATGAATTCCATAGAATCGTATCATAACTTCGTACGAACAAAATGTAAGCCCCTCAGCCCACTTTTAGTTCGCGCGAAGTTACGCTTATGAGAGTATTTTCGGTTAAATACGGCGTATCAGTATGTTACAAAAAAAAGGGAAAAACGAGTTGCTATGTAAAAGTCGAATTAAAAAAAATCTATAAAGTTCTTTTAATCGAAATTGGGTAAAACAAAATAATAGAAAACATGTATTTTGAGATAATTAAAAATACAGTTTGTATTTACCATTGCTCCTCTTACGGTTGAAAATCCAACGGATTGATATTCGAATTAATAAAAGTTCGAATCGACGAAGAAATTGATAGATATTTTTATCACTACCGGATAAAACAAAAGAAATAATAATTAAAAATTGATCATTGGTATTTTCATGAATTCCGCTCATTCATACGTGATCGCGTTTGATTATATAACAAATTTCATGTAAAATTTTCCCTTTTAACAAATCTACTCGCCGCCAGGATTATGGAAATAATAAATATTTTCGCTCTGTACGCAACGGCAATTCTCATCAAGGCATCGGTCAGAAATGCAAACAACGAGAGAGAGAGAGAGAAAATGATAAAATTTCGTTATTATTCGAATCCGCGTTTACACGCACGTGCGTCGATTGTAACGCGATAAAATATCGTTCGCGGTATGCCGAATAAATTGGTCCCATGGAAAATAATCGCGCCCCCGTTGTACCAATTAGCGAAATACGAGAGTTGCGTATACGACAATGGAAATAATTGTACATCGACGTTGGTAACCGTATTGAAAAAGATCCGATGGATTATTCATCGAAACGCTTCGATACTTCTCGCTAATGAGTTTTCCAAAATGCGACGTACATCCGCTCTTGGGAAATATTTTTCAATCTTGCCGTCGCTCGCGAAACATTTAGCGTGAAATAAAAAATGTCCAACGATTAAAAAATAATTGATATAACAATTTATTTCGAGACCCGAGCGCATTTATATCCGAATTAAATTCCAAATCTACGAATATTGGTTTTAACTGAATGTTGTAGGTATCGCGCTGTTCAGAAATTTGCGAAGGAAATCATCTAAATTGGATCGCCTCTGGGTTCGACTTCACTCCCGGTATGAGTTTAGTTGGAACATAATCACTCCTTCAAGTCCCATTATCCCGTTCTTGCGCGAGAACCGCGTGAATCCCTCTCTATCGCAGTTGTGAGTGAGAGAGAGAAGAGTGAGAGAAAGATAGAGGGGCGCGCTCTATCTTTCTCTCGCTCTCGTATAACAGCTGGAATATCTTGCCGGAAACTCGTCTATGGCGTTGTCGCGGGTATTGCAGAATCCGGTTGACACAGTAATTAGAATTTATTCAAGCATTATAGATGAAATATCATAGCGGATACGAGATATAATAATAACTCGACAACATTCATTCAAAACACAATGCGCTTCATAATTATTAATGTTTATTCTCCATTCTAGCGGTTGATTTATTTCATAATATTGTTAAGGTTCATTGACCCCAGTTGCCTCCGACATTAGCGATCGTCGCTTCAACAATTTAGCATCTCCCTCTCTCATAAAGAGGTTAAACGTCGAACCGTAAATACAGAAGAAAATTTAATTAATTCGAAGTGTTCAATCATCCAAATTTAATCAAAATAAGTCAAATTAATATACATTGATATGACATATATAATTTAATTACGTAGCTAAGTAAGTTGAATAAATCACAAACGAATGAATCAAACTTAATCGACGTATGTATAATACACTCCTCAAATTGCAGGAGAATTACAGATCTTATTATTATTCATTATTATTCAGTATTATTATTATTATTATTATTATTATTATTATTATTATTATTATTATTATTATTATTATTATTATTATTATTATTATTATTATTATTATTATTATTATTATTATTATTATTATTATTATTATTATTATTATTATTATTATTATGGGGAAAACAGTTTCGTTTCTTAGCTCTTAGCTAGTTTTTACTACATTTACGGGCTAGTGCCAAGTAAATGTAGCATGCGGTGTGTGTTTATTGTGTAGACGGGATGTGATGTGGAACTGTCTCATTTTCATCCAAATCCATGAACTTTCTAACTATCCGACAGGTATTGAGAATTGCGGCTTTTTGGAGTAGGATGTAGGTGGAGTCTTTCAAGTCTATTAATTTGAGGCTGTGATGAAGGTGATTAGGTATGACACCTGTGGTGGAGATGACTATGGGTATTATGTAGACTTTGTCTTGTCTCCAGATTCTGGTAACTTCTTCTTTCAATTCTGCGTATTTACTAATTTTCTCGCCTATTGTTTTTTGTACATTGTGTGTGTTGGGGACGGCAATATCAATAAGGTATGTGATTTTATTTACTTTATCCTGGAGTGTAATATCTGGTCTATTATAGTGAACTGTCCTGTCGGTAAGTATAGCGCGGTCATAATAAAGTTTGTGTGTAGGGTTTTCTAATACCGTTTGAGGTTTGTATTTGTAGTAGGGTGTGTTTGTGTCTTGTATAAGTTTGTGTTTGAGTGCTAGTTTTTGGTGAATGATGTTTGCAACCTGGTTGTGTCTGTGAGTGTAGTCCGTCTGTGTGAGTGTTGTGCATGCCCCTGTTATGTGTTGTATGGTCTCTGGTTGAGCGTGGCACTTGCGACATTTATCGTTAGTTACCGTGGGGTCTTTGATGATATATTTCCTATAGTTTTTAGTGTTGATAATTTGGTCTTGTATAGCTATGATAAAACCTTCAGTTTCCGGAAAAAGGTTACCAATTTTGAGCCATTTATTTGATGCTATTGTGTCTATATGCGGTTGTTCAAGGTCATGAGGGTGTCGCCCGTGCAGGACTTTCTTCTTCCAGTCCTCTACCTTTTGTGCTTGTGGGTCAAAAGTGTGGTTGTGTTGTGTGTCTGTTTGTTCGAGTAGGTTGAGTGGAGTGTAATTGTGATCGTTTGCAGCTACGGCTTTATGAATGTTACTAGTGCTAGATTTAGTGTAAAAGAATGTTTTGAGTCTACTAATTTGCTTTTGCCAAAGGTGGTAAATGTCTATGAGGCCTCTCCCTCCATTTTGTCGTTTGATGGTAAGCCTTTCTATTGCAGATTTGGGGTGTAGATTATTGTGTCCGGTAAGTGTAGTGCGTGTGGTTCTTTCTATCTGTTGTATGTCAGTTTTGGACCATTTAATAACTCCAAATGAGTACGTTAATATAGGGATTGCGTAGGTGTTCAGTGCTTTGATGAGATTTTTTCCAGAGAGTTGTGTTTTACAAACTGCGGTTACTCTCCTTTTATACTCCGTGTTCAGCGTATTCTTAATGGCTGTATGATCTATTCCTTTAAGTTGCTTGTACCCTAGATATTTGTATAAGTCTGTTGGTTCCATAGCTGTGATTGTGTCTGTAGTGTTAATATTATAGTCGCCTGGTTTTATTTTTCCTCTGATTATGTGTAGTGTTTTACATTTATCTAGTCCAAACTCCATATTGATATCCTTGCTGAATTCTGTCGTAGTGTCTATTAACTGTTTCATTTCTTTTTCTGTTTTGGTGTATAATTTAATGTCATCCATATATATGAGATGTGAGATTGTGGTTTCGTCTGTTGTAGTATGTTTGAGATTATATCCGGCTTTACAGTTGTGGAGTAGGTTAGATAAAGGGTTCAGTGCGAGGCAGAACCAAAGGGGACTTAGGGAGTCCCCTTGGTATATGCCTTTCCTAATAAATATCTGTCGCGTTGTGATTGTGTTGTTGTTGTGATGTAATTGTAGTGTCGTTTTCCAGCGGGCCATAATGTGATGCAGGAAGTCTATTATTTTTGGGTTTATTTTATATATGCGTAATATTTGGATTAACCATGAATGTGGGATACTATCAAAAGCTTTTTTGTAATCAATATAGGTACAGTGTAGGTTTTTATTTTTTGTGGTGGCATTTTTGTGGACTATTGAATCTATGACTAACTGTTCCTTGCATCCCATATGGCCTCTCCTACACCCTTTCTGTTCTTCTGCTATAATGTTGTGGTGTTCTATGTGTTTGGTGATTTTTTGTGTGATTGCTGAAGTTATGATCTTATATATTGTGGGTAGGCAGGTAATTGGTCTGTATTGTGAGGGTTGTGAAGAATGCTGAGACTTTGGCAGCATATACGTTATTCCAGTTGCAATAAAGTCAGGTATGTTCTGTTGTCCTAAGATTATGTCTGTAATGTTTTTAGCAATGGGTTTGTGTAGTGAGTCTAATTTTTTGTACCAGAAATTGTGTATTTTGTCAATTCCAGGTGATTTCCAATTGTGTAGTTTTGCTGTAGTATTGTGTATATCAGATTCAGAAATTTCACTAAATTCCATTTCATCTGTTGCACTCCATTTATTTTCTTCCTCTGTTATCCAGGTAGCTTTATCATTATGTTGCACTTGTTGTTCCCAAATGCTACCCCAGAAAGTCTCTAATTGTTCTGTTGTTGGTGTTTCTGTATTTGTGTCAGGCGTGATGTTTGTTTGTGTTTTGTGTAAATGTCTGTAGAAGTTCTTTTCGTTATTTGTAAACATGGCGTTGTCGTTTTTGCGTTGTTGTGCCTTATTGTATCTTCTCATCCTATGCACTTTTAGTGCGAGTTTCTGTTTTAATGTGTCTAAGAATTCTTCAAGTTTTCTATTGTCGTTTTCGTGTCTGGTGTGAATGGTCATGTTCTTAACTATTGCCTCAACTCTTTTGATTACTTTATTAGTTCGGTTGTTGTTAATGTATTGTGTTAATCTACCACAGTCAGCTCGCAGTTTTTCAATATCTCTTTCGAGTCTTTGTTGCCATGGTGGTTTATTAGTAGTTTTTGGCATAGCGCTGCCTGTGTATTCTGTTATTTTATAGTTAAGTTCCTCAGAAATAACTAACGCTGTGCAGTAAATTAATGTGTGTATGTCTACAAGCTTTGTGTTTTCTGTAATGTATTGATTTAATATGGTTGTGTTAAATATATGTACTAGATGAGTGAGTTTTGGGGTATACTTGAGTTTGGGTAGTTTTGGACGGGCTGCAGGGTCCATACCAGAGTATTGTGTTAGTGCGGTTTTAAATTTATCGTGTATTTCTTGAGTTTGTGTATTTGTTAACTGATTTTGATTGAAATTTTCTATGATTTCAACATCGTTTTCTAGTATAATGGTTATATTTTCAGTTTGTGTAGATGTGTGTGTACTTTGTGAGTGTGCTTGGGAGTGGATGTAAGGCTGTGATTGTGTGCTAGGTTGCGATTGTGTGTGTGAATGTTGCTCTATTTGTGTTGTGTTTTCTGTTGTTATATGTGTTTCCGGCGGTGGATTGTGATTCAGTTCTTCTAACTGTACCCGCACTTCTTCTTTTAATTTGTCTATTTCTGCTTGAGATAAAAGTTTATTCCTTACTATTGTTCTCCTCTGATCTGCAATGCGTTGTTCTGAGACGCTGATTTCTGGGTACTGTCGTGTAAAAAGTTCATGAAGCTGTTGTCTGCATGTGGTCATGTCTGTTTCTAATTTAGTGATATGGAGGTAGGTTCGCATGATAAAGATGTTTACTTCCTTGCTCCATCTCATGCGAACTCTTAGTTTTCCAGCCTTGGTGGACGCGGGCATGAAGGCGCTAGCCCCCCGCGCAACATTCAAGGCTGGTATGGGTGGATCGGTACTAAGACTAGTAATGGGGGGTGATGAATGTGTGGGAGGTGACGATGGTATCGATGGTGATGATGCTCTGGAAGGTGTGTATGATACTGTGCTGGGGCTAAAAGGTTCTAATGGGCTATCTGTACGGTCTGTTGGCCTGTCACCATCGTCACTGATATCGGCTGTAGTATCTTTGTCGGTGGGAGCCCGCCTGTTCAACTCCTCACCGCTGACGGTTCGCATGCTGTGACACCCAGCGTCAGCTCCAGGTGTGCCCCGGCGATCGCCCCCGGGCAGCGGCCCTAAACGTTTACTTTTTGAGCGAGTCTCCATGTTAATGGGTTACCTTTGCCTTGTTAGCCGTATAAGTTTCGATTGTATACGTGTCCGCCCCCCACGTGGTCTGGTGTTCGACGCGGACGTAAGGTAGGAATTTAGGGGGCTTATTATTATTATTATTATTATTATTATTATTATTATTATTATTATTATTATTATTATTATTATTATTATTATTATTATTATTATTATTATTATTATTATTATTATTATTATTATTATTATTATTATTATTATTATTATTATTATTATTATTATTTATTTGGTTTAAATTTGGATCGTGACCGCAGCTGGCATACTTTAAACAACACAATGATTCCGATTGGTTTCTCGTTTTATCGTTCGATAAATTCCAACCAGATAAGCTTTGCTTACGACATTTTTCCATTTCCCTCGTGGTCGTACGTGGAGCGAGAGTGATTATGGGCTGTAAAGAAGGACGTCCGAGGTGTGGGGGCGTCGTTGTGTTGACGCCTCGTCGCCTCGCGGACGCGTGAGTGCTTTACCTTGCGCATAAACAATGTAAAAAAACGAATAAAAAACGAAAGAAGGAGAAGAAAAGTAGTTGACTTCGATCACTCCAGTATTCTCGCGTTCATGCATTGTTCAGATCCGTGCGACTCTTCGCAATCGGCGTACGTACAACCGCACCACATAACAACTAGGAACCTGCGGCTTCTTCCTCTTCCGCGCTACTTCCGGTTCTTTATCCACTTACGCTCGTCCTCTCTCTCTTTCTCTTTCTATTTCTCTCTAGCTATCTTTCTTTGTCCGTAGTAATTGGGCTGCCAACACACACGTAGTTTATTTCTGCTGCTAATAATTCGAGACTAAGTTTTTTTATAGTGAAATTGACGATGATTATGATTATGGTAATGATCGTTTATTAGAGGTAATTTACCTATTTTTCGTATAATTAACGAATTTATTTTCTAAATTCCTAATTTTAATTAATAGTTCATCATCGGTTGTCAATAAAAACGATTTTCGTTTCACTCTCGCGCTTACTTTCATTATTTACACATATTGTCCGCATTCTTACTCGGCACTTTTGCTAAGACGATCTCGCGATCGTCATAGATTCTTCGTATAAAAAGAATAGTCTTTCTATTTCAATTTAAAATTCTCATTCTTCCACTAGCTCGTTGATACGTCTTTCGTTTTCTTTCTCTCCGATGAACGCGCTCGTAAATAATAATTATTCGACGCTAGTCCCACGATCAACTTGTCTCTACTCTTGCTCTATTTTATTTCACGGCACTTAAGGCAAGTGGTTTTTTTTTCACTTAGAAGCGCAGAGAGAGGATACATCGTGAAAGTCTTCCAGTAGAAACCTTTAATTTTAAGAATTGTTGGCATTTTATCGGATCTTTGATCTATCAGGATTCCAGACTGGTTCGTATACGTATACTTTTTACACAGAAATACAAGAGATTTTTAACGAAAGAATATTCCAAATAAATTTTCCTAGGCTACAAAATAATAAATAAACGTACAAAAGTAAATAAACGTAAAACAATTTTTCGATATTGAAAGTTACAGTCGTGTCATTTGAAAAAGTTACACAGAAATACAAGAGATTTTTAGTGAAAGAATACTCCAAATACATTTGCCTAGGCTATGAAAAATAAATAAACGTAAAAAAATAAATAAACGTAAAACAGTTTTTTTCAAAATTGAATGCTACGGTCGTGTCAGTTGAAAAAGTTACACAGAAATACAAAAGGTTTTTAGCCAAAGAATATTCCAAATAAATTTGCCGAGGCTATAAAATAATAAATAATCGTAAAAAAATAAATAAACGTAAAAAAGTTTTTTTTTCGAAATTGAAAGGTACAGTCGTGTCAGTTGACAAAGTTACACAGAAATACAAGAGATTTTTAGTGAAAGAATATTCCAAATAAATTTTCCTAGGCTATAAAATAATAAATAAACGTAAAAAAATAAATGAACGTAAAACATTTTTTTTCAAAATTGAAGGCTACGGTCGTGTCAGTTCAAACTGATTTTATTCATATCTTGATAAAGAATTTTGTAAAAATAAAATAACAAAAAAGACATGTTTTTTAATTGAACGAATGATCATCAGGAATGACAATTTTTAAAAATATTTTAAAGCAGGAGTGTTTAAAATAATGTTTTTACATTTTGTCTGTCCATACCGTTTGATAAAAAAATAAAATCAATGATTTTTTTTTGTATCATAAAAAAAGGGTCGATTTGAGAATTTTGTGAAAACTTACCAAGCGTGTCCAGCCTTTCCGTTGTATTTATCCGTTTAAGACTTTATCGGGGCAGAAATAGAAAAAATGCGACGTAAGCTCAACATGCGTTAAATAAAAAAAAGCTCGTTGGCCTTTTTTACTCTCGGCACACGTTGAAGTTCGTAGGTCCGAGAATATCGATGAAACTACGAAGGCTGTTGAGGAACCGCTCTTTTCGTCTCGATCAAACTTTCACTTCGGTACTTTTGAGATTCCTTGCCGCTCAATTTCCATTTCTTCGAATCACGCCGCCATTAAATCTTAATCCGGACGTACTAACGATTGAAAGAGAGGAAGAAGCGATGACGCGAGTCAGCTTTTTAATTATAAAAGTTTCCAACCTGCCGTTTTCTCTTCTTTCCTCTCTTACAATTTTTTGTTATTAGTATCTCGGCCAATTTCATTCCAAATTCTGCCGTTCCAATTTCTTTTCAATCACATTAATCTCTCGTTCCAATTGCGCGGGACCCTCGCTCTTCAAATATTAGGCAAGTTCTTCAAATCTTTGCGTTTCAATATTCATTAAGAGCATTGAGATTTGATCCGTTCGCCATCAAGATCGTTCTCATAAATTTATCCTTCCCTCACATTTCAAATGTCTTCGACACATGCCCTGATAAAGCAACGTCGTTCTTCGTGTATATCGAACGTGAGGTGTCTATCGTGAAACGGAGGTGCGACATCGGGTGGCCAAAGATCCATATGTCTCCAGAATGTTGAAAAAAAAAAAGAAAAAAACAAGGTGAACGCGAAGGAAAAAGTTTCATATACGATAGATGGATATCTATGACCAGGCACAAGTGGTATACTTTCTCACGGGAGAGAGAGATATATGGATTTCGAGCAAGCCCGGGCTTTGGCTTACGTGACAAAGAAGGGACAGTGGAAAGGGAGGAGTCCTCCGGGTCAGCGTAATAGAGTCGTTTCTCTTCATCCATCGTATTCATCCATACGCAGGGATGTTTTCATAGACAGAAAACTAATGGACCGGTACAGAGATTTGTTCCAAAAAAAGGAAAAGAGAGAAAAGAATAAAAAATTACCGAAACACGCGACAAGAAATCGAAGAATTCGAATAATAACGTTTCTCGTAAACGATATATCGTTCTTCTTTATTCCAACCTCTGAATCCTTCACGCAGCAATACCCGCAGGGGGTCTACACACTCTCGGTGATCCTTTACGTGATTAGTTTACGGACCCTTAAATGCTGAATTGCGAGAGATCTAGAGCTTCGGCTCTCACCCTCTTTATCCATCCCTTCTTCATTCTCTCCCTCTCTCTCTCTCTCTCTTACTTTGACTCTGTCTCCCTTCTCATCCTGATCTCGCTCGAGCGCTGAATTGAGAGTAGGAGTAAGTGGCGCCCGGGGGGGTAATGGTGGTACCCTTAAAAATCGGATTAAATGAAATTCTCGAGACTGCGATAGAGGAGGATTGGCTCCGGCCAATTGAATTCGAGGGAGCCGCGAAGAAACGGCTATGGCTTTCGATACCGAAGGACGAACCCTTTCAAGCCCTTTCTTCGCCGTTAACAGTGCTGCGCTAATTCTCTTTAATGGCTCTCTTCCAACCGAATGAATATCGTTCTTCCAACAATCATTCCAAACTCAGCCGGAATATGAAGTGGCAACCCTGGAATTAAATATGTATATAATTACGTACGTCTAGACTTAGATGTATCTATACATTTAACTTCTTCTCTCCTATATATAAATACATATCAATTTTTCAAACAATTTTATTCGCGAGACAAGATCGAATATTTATATTTATGTCATAGCTGTGAGACTGACGACACTAAAAAAATTCGCGTGACGATCCAACGAGTTTCGAAAAATCGAAATATCATTTTTCATTGATAAATATTGAACTATTCGTCGCTTCTATATTTCCTCCTGTGTACTTTGAGCAGTCACATAACCTTATAATCGATCTTTACGCGAGAAAACTTTACCGCAAAAGAGATTTAAGAGACTTGTTTGTCCACGAGAACCCTCGTCACAAAACGGCGAAATGGATTCTTCGTAGACACTCGGTTCTTTCGCTTTCTCTTTCTCGTCGCACATTTTACGAAAGTTCTCTCTCGTTCTTTTATACAGTGCAAGCGTGTTGCGCGCATGAGAAGGACAGAAAGCGCAAAAAGGAAGTCACGGAGGGGTCTTTGGAGCTTCCATGGCGAAAGATAAAAAAAGAAAACGAAAAAACAACTTAGAGATCTTAGAAACGAATGACAGTTTTCCGGCCGGAGGCTGGGGTGAGGTTGGGCGAGAGGGGTTAAAGAGGGTTTCCCTTTTACTCGCGGAAGAGAGTCCACCCCGTTTCGAGGATACGCGACATCGGTCTCGCCGAAGGGGCGGTCGTTAAAAGGCCTTTTTTCTCTCTATCAATTCGGGAGGGAAAAAGGAAGAAACTCCGCGTTTCCACTCCCGTGCACGGTAAAATGTCTCTATCGCGGAGTATCGCGGACGAATATATGGAGCGAGATGAGAGGTTTTCCGTTCCAACGCCAAGCAAATTTACCAAGTATTGAGATAGTATCTGTCTGTGCCTTTTTTTTATCGGAGATAAAATAAGGATAGTCGATAAATCCTCTCCCTCTTCCTCTCCATGTCTTTATTCCTTTACTTATTTATTACTTACTTTCCTTTACTTATTTATCTCACAGTTATTGAGAGACGATTTGTTTTTTAATTTTCTTTAACTTAAAGATTCTTTTTTATTTTTAGTTTGAATTTCTATTTTTTTAATCACACTTTTGTCTTTTTTCTGTGCCAGGTACGCGTGTACATATTCGGAATTCGAACGGATTCGCGGATGGGGGTGAGTCTAGACAGTTAATGTTTGAACATCTAACGAGCATTCATGAAATACCTCACACTTTCTCCGACGTTTCTATCTTACATACCTCTGCTATAACCTTACGTTCGCTCGATGCTTTTCAGAATTATCCACCTCGTTATTCTTCTCTCGCGCATTCTTGATATCTTCGCTGGTTATATCTCTACAGAGCGAACCCAGAGCGTTTTCTTCGCGTTCCCATTTTCCATCATACTTGGTTTTTCTCTCCTTTCGGATTTGCACTTTCTTAGGAGAAAATTCGATCGAGAAGATGTTCTCGTATGGGAGAGACGCGTTGTGTTGACTAGAGGGGTAGACAGTAAAGCGCATCGATGATTTTTCAAAACTTTTCCACCGTGTGAAAATTTGCCTCAGTTTTTCCGATATTCGCTTATCGTAAACTCGGTTCGCAATGCGTTTTTATAAGCGTTATTGTCTCTCTTACGAAACATTTTGCGTGTATTCTCTCTTCGACTTTGCGCAATCTTACCAGAAGTATATGTGTTTAATAACACGTGGTCAAATAAGGGATGGCAATTCCGAATAAATTACGCGCACGAAGAACTTATAAGAGAAAATTCTCTTCTCTCTTATTTCACGGGTGTACTTTAGATTCATGATCCAGATCGAACAGTGGCAATTAGTTTTGTTCTACTAGGAAATCCGACGTTCGTAGTCGAACGTTAGAAGAAGCGAGAACTTAGAATCTCGGGGAAATATTCGACACGGCTCGATGGTTTTACGTGCACCGAGGTTAGAGAACGCTCGATTCATTGGACGATCAAAGCTTGGATTTTATCTTTTATACGTAACGTGAAAATTCTAGTTGGCTCTCGTGCAAGACTCGCTTTTACGTAAAGCCGTACGACCCGAGTCGCAAAATATAAGGCTGATGCCAGACCGACCTAGTTCCGGTTTTGGATCGTCCTCGGTCCGATCCAAGTTCGCTTTTAGTTTATTTAAATTCCGAATGTGGAACCAATGGAACAAAGGTTGATCTACATTGTCGTGTGAATGTCATAGAATCGAATCAACCCTTATTTTTCCAGTCTCGATTTTACATACTTCTTTGCAATCCAACGCGAAATACAGAGTACAGATTTTTTGATAGGTAATTTCTTTTTCGTTCGATCGGTGTTAAAAATAGAGTTTGAACACGATTTCGTGATTAACGAGGTAGAAAAAGAAATGAAAAGATACAAAGTACTTATAAGACTGGAGGACAAAGCTAGATAGAAGGTATTTGAAACATAACGAGGAGGAATGGCACGCAAGAGTGAATGCGAGACCGAAAGCCTGTGCTTGGTCGAACTGTATGACGGGCATTGATCACGGAGTTCTCGCGCAACGCCCCTCAATTATTTAGCTGTCAGGTGTCGGAGCTTCGGAAGAAAAGGGTGGCAGAGAGTGAGAGGAAGAGGGAGAACGAGCGAGCAAGAGGGAGAGAGACAGACAGACAGAAGGTATAAAGTTATATCCTGGAAAGATGGAATACCTCCAGTTAAACCGCTATACTTCTTTTACCATTTGATATTTTCCGCTCAGCCAATTAGGCATTCATGTTGAATACCGACGATCGTTGTGGCTAAAGCCGCATGAAACGACTGTCTACAATTTATAATTGCGGTTTTCTGGTCAAGCTTGAAGAAAGGAGCGTTCGCGGTGAAAATTCAGCGTTGGAAAGTAAGATGGCACACGTATAATTTTATGATTAGGTAACTCACTTCTTTTCTGTCCTAAGGTACTGTAGAACGAGCAAATTCGAGTCATCTCGTTGTTTTTTTTTTCGAATAAGTCTGATGCGTTTAGAAACAATTTTTCAAGTTGACAAAACTAAAAATATCGTGTTTTTAGTTTTGTAGCATTGTTAAGTATACGATATCGAGACAAGGAAGTAAATTTGAAAATAATAATTTAGAGAGATTGATTCGTTTGAGAAATTCAGGATCGGGGACCGTCTATCCTGGAATAAACCCAGGTCGCAAAATTCACTAGGAGAGACAAACGTTAATGGCTGCAAAACAATTTTTCAATTTGACAAAAATAAAGTACCGTATTTTTATTTTTGTGCCGTTTTCTAGTAAAGGATATCGAGACGAGGAAGACATTTTGGAAATAATAATTCGTTTGAGAAATTCAGGATCGGGGAACGTCTATCCTGGAATAAGCCCAGGTCGCAAAACTCACTAGGAGAGACAAACGTTAATGGCTGCAAAATAATTTTGCAAGTTGACGAAACTAAAGTACCGTATTTTTATTTTTGTGCCATTTTCCAGTAAAGGCTATCGAGAAAAGGAAGAAATTTTGGAAATAATAATTCGTTTGAGAAATCCAGGATCGGGGACCGTCTATCCTGGAATAAGCCCAGGTCGCAAAACTCAGTGGGGGCAGCAAACGTTACTGGCCGTTGGCTCTCGGTGATGCGCGACAGAGCCAACCTGATGTGTTTTGTTCAACGTCATGGGACGATATATCTCTCTTACGATCGCGTGGTGGATTACCCGTGCCGCCTACAAAGTTATACCCGCGTTTTCCCCTACGTATGCACACGTGTACTGAAGGAAGGATGTCAAGCTTCTCGTCCACGCTCTTGACTCGACGATCCTTTTTCTCCCTCCCACTGGACCTCGCACTCGGGAAATGGTCCCTGTTATTTTCTCAACGCTATTATCACCTTGCGAATATAGTTTTTTTTCTTCCTCTTCAAACAAAAACTCGTTTTTTCTCTTCCGCAACGTTTTCTCTTTCGTATAGTCTCTCGCGAAAAATGTGGTCGCGAACGGCGAAATAAAACAAAATATACCTACACACCCTTCTCTTTATAAAACGCGACGAAGGGGATCTTGCGCCTTTAATTTTTATGCGGGGTCGCGAGATTTTTGTTATTGTTCGCGTGTTCGTTCGTGTTTCATCATTTCATTCGGAGCACGCTCCGAGTGGAAGGGATAAAGCGACTTTCGCGCGGGCGGGCGCATTTGGGTTTGAATAATTAAAGGGCGAAACTCGCGTAGACGGAATTAGATACAAGCGTATATATATAGAGCGAGAGAGCGAGAGATTTTCCGCCCGCAATCCAAGTGAGTCTGTTACCCTTGCTCCAGGGGGCTGGAATGAAGTAGATCGAGTTTGCGAGGTGAAAGAGGAAGAACAACGAGAGTGAAGCACTAGGAGTTGAAGTATATGCGGGCATTATGTAAACATTGTTCGCCCGATGACGAGAGAGTTTTCTCTCCCCGACATCCAATCGGGAACTCGAGTAATACAAATTCACGGTATCGCCTCTAGCTTGCGGGTGATTGGAGCGATACGAGGAAGGGTTAAATTGTGGGCAATTGGAACGACGCTTCTGCTTGAAAGCTGGATATCGTCTAGGGTATCCAATACCGGATGGGTCTCGATACGGGTACTGAGTTTCCGTATTGACATCAAATACCGGGATCCCTGTACTAGAAACCGGTTTTTTAAAACGTGTTTAATTGCTTATCAAACAAAGATCGGCAGGAAGTGTATAAGTACACAGAGAATAATAAATAAACGATCGAGATAATCAAAATGAAAACCAAGAAATATAATTATAACAGTTTTAATCATATCAAATTTCATTTTAAATAATTAACGTTGATAAGAGGTAAATATTGATAATATTTTACTTTCCTCTCACGCTTTGTTTTAAGTGAAGACGAAAGCATGATTTTCTTGTTGCACGAGAAGTTTGTGATCGACATAGGCTTGAGAAATTATTAAAATTCACCGGAATTCAATATATCGCCGGTTTCGATGAGTATCGCGAAATCTTGAAAAATTGAATTTTGGTATTGGTATATCTCCGTTCGAGTTTCTCGGACAGTAAATTACTGAAACAACTTTTTAAAGAGCTCGTCGAGACGCGAGGAATAAGCTGAGGAACATCCGAAAAGCTCAATTTTTGTGGCCGTGGCGAAATTTCAAAGGCCCGCAAAAAAGAGCCGCGTGGAGGGAAAATTTTATTTTCACAAAAATGCTTCCAATATAGTTTCATTCCATCGGAAATTTCCCGCACATCACAAAAATGATGGTTATTCTTACGACAGCACAAAATTAATTTGCGAGAATGCAAAAAAACTGCAAAATTTAACGTTTTTTCCACTTTTTTCCCATCATTTTTCATACGAGCGAAAAACTATCTACGAATTCGTTATCAGCGACCAATTTCCCATAGACATAAACTCAAAGAATGCATTAAAAACAGCAATAAAAAAAGGTCGATTTTTTGCGTCTCTTATAATTCAAAGCGTTCTTTCCTGAGTTTTATACCTAATGCGGCACTTAATTTCATTGCGTCTGATTGAATCAGCAAAATCTCGAGCGCATCGAAGTGACGGGAGGCTCCAACAGTGTTCTCAAAACGGATCTACCCCCGCGGCGTCGATCCGCATTCGTTACGGCGTTGTCCCGATAGAGTTGTACATTTCGTATCGTCAAAAAAAAAAGACACGTCAATTCTAGACTTGAGTACTTATATATTCCGCCACGTTGTTATAGGTACGACGAAGCACACGTGCGACGAATGATCGACCGTGCGCGAGTCTCCTTTTTGGTTTGACTGCCGTCGATGGCAGTGCCATTCGGAATCTCCGTACATGAGAGTAAGTCAGGGTGGAGGGAGGGGGGAGGCATCGAATGCTTATATCGACGAGGTATAAATCCAATAACGATGAAACGTTGGAAGAAAACGAGCGAGCACGTATCTCGTTTGCTCGGTTTTCCTTTTCGCTTATTCTGTCTGCTCGAGCAACGCTATAATATATATATATATATATATATGAATTGTATGTATAATACGAAGGTGTGGATGTTGCGGCCTCTACGTGCGTATACATATATATATCTATATATGCACATGCAACATCCACACCTTTACCGTTTTATTCAGAGGGTTTTCAAAGTGAGTATAATCGTCGAGAGCCATTCCGTTCCACACCGATCACGCGCGGTTCTCTGTCGGGGTGGTTGGGGGAGGGGGCTGAGAGTAAAGCAAAGGTAGTAAAGGGAGACTGAGGAATAAGAAAAGATAAAGAAAAAAAAAGCAGAGTGAAAAGAAAAAAATAGGACGAGCCCCGATGCGATTCGCCACTGTGTGGGCGAGAGACTCGTTGGTTTTATATCCGCGTGTTTCATTCGCGATTGAAGATGCGGCTATGACTATACCTTTTCTATACTATCGATCTTTTCGACGAACGAGACAGAGAGAGACAGAGAGACAGAGAGAGGTGGTAACCGGGAAAGTCTCACACAGAATTTCCCGGGGCGTTCATCGAGATGCCTTTGAATTTTCATTGCGCCTTCTATCTGCTTCTCCTGAATCTTCACTCGCTTCCAATGCTACTTCCTTAGTGAGAGTTCGTGCAGGAAGAACGATGCATACCTATATACTACACGTATATACGCGATACTCAATCATCTAGGTAAAGAGATCGGACGAAATGAGCTGAAAAAAGGCGAGGTGCGAGAAACCGTAAAAGAGGGATGTTTATGATAATTTTATGATTATTCGAATAAATTTCTCAATCCATAATCATAAATTATTGTTCTAAGAGAAGTATCGCGAGGTGCGCATGGGATAATGAAAACAGTGAATTTCATTCGAGAAAATTGATGTGACTCAGCTTTTATGAAATAATTCAAGAAAACGGAAACGTTATAATTGTGATCACTTTTTTCATCTTGACATGGAAGGATTTTCAATAATGGTAGAAACGAGGTATTCCCCGTAATAAACAAGCACGGAGTCCGTACGATGCGTCCATTTTCTTGGGAAACTACGATTATATAGACGATATTACTAAAGGTTGGAAAACCAGCGACAATTTCCGTCGGTACTGTTAAGAGTGAAACTTTGTACGTTGGCTACCATCTTTCAATTATATATTAATAAATTTTCCTGGAAAAGCGCGGCATAAGATTGAAACCCGGGGCGTAGGAGCGAAATTAATTAAGAAATGCCGCGATGTGCACCCGCTCGGTTTCGTCTATTCAGAAACACATAGCAGCCAAAGGAGCGAAATGGCGCGACTTTCGCCATCGGATATTACACGGAAGAGCTTCGCGCGAGCAAGAGCTTTTTACCCCATCTAGGACATCAAACGCAAGAGCGGCTGGTACCTTCTCAATCCGTGAGTCCTCATTAGTCAACCGTCGGTACTTCCGGGTTTTCGTCGTGTTCCGTGCTAAACGATGCAAATTACTCTTGTTCTTTTCCTTTCAATTTTTTTTACTTCCATCCGAACGAACTTAAATCGTCGTTTATGAAAACTTTCCCACCCTATATCTACGCGCTTTTCATATTACGTTCAAAAATCAAAAGCCCCGGGGCGCAAGCTTTACACTTTTCACGATAATTCAACCAACGAGCTGAGTGCTCGTATTTCACGAATAATTCTCTCGATCCTCTTCGATCGAACGAAAGTGTTGAAAAGAAAAGTCTCCAATGCGAGAAGACTCCTTGACTCTCGTGGCGTTTTAATACCGGTATACATAAGTAAACACACGCGTATATACATAGCTAGTGGTTTATATAGAAGATGCGATGCTCACGGCTGCCGAGCCGATCTACTCGGGAGGCCAAACTCACCGTAGGAATGAACGACTGGCAGGATCGAGAAAGAGAAAAATAAACCTGTAATAAGTGTAGGAACGAGCGGAACGAAGAAGGAGGCAAGAGTTAGAGAAAAGACGGTGGGTGATTTTGTCCGAAGAAGAGAGAGGCGTGCTGCGTTACCTGTATACCTACCCATACAACGTAGTCGAATGTATTAGCTATCCCGGTATACCTTCGTACTACATGCACACAAACACACATACATACATACATACATATATATAAGTGGCTTTCGCGCAAAGGCCATCGATGGCATCCTTCCCCTACCACACGACCATGCGCCAGCATACCAAACGCTATACAGCCAGCCCATACATTGTTATATATACGTATACATATACGTTTGGAGAATAACTCCAATCGGCCGCAACGTCGTCATCCAACCTTCTCTGCGATCTCGAACCTGTGCCACAGGTCGAGCGCATCGTATCCCCCAGGTAAAGGCATCGTGAATCGCGCTGGGAAACATGAGAAAGAGAAAGACGACGAGAGACAGAGGAAGAGACTGCGACTCTCAATTTTATATATGTATATATATATATTATCCACGCGGTTAGTTCGTTCTCGAGAATCCTTCCATCTCTTTCTCCTTCGTTTCCCAGTGAATAAGCCAGATGAGCAACACAGCAGCAGCACTGCCACCACCACCACCACCACCATCACCGCGACCATCACCACCACCACTACCACCACTACTAGGGAGACCATAAAATACTCTTGACTTGGAATATAAGCAGTTGGCCTCTTCAGTTGCTAGCCGAACCTCGTCGCGTTCGCTTTCTCCGCGGGCTTCCCGGCTCGCGATCGTGTCCGCGAGAGATACCGACTTTTTAACACATTGTTATTTCTTTATAAATTAATCTCTCTCTTCGTCGGGAAGATTAAGATCGCGGACACGAGGAAGACAGCTTAATCGTAGGCTGTTTACAGTCTGAATAGCGTCCGGTACGTATTAACGGGGTTCTGATTAAGCTTGTACGTGCTCTTGTTCCAAATGTAAACGTGGAGTGATAAGGGGTGTTCCGCGCGAGAGATATCGATGAGGCCACTGTCGTGGCGTTCGAGCAAAGCACTTCGTGAGAACGTGTCTTTCTTGTCGGTATATTGATATATATATATATACACGTACGTGCATCGGGGTCAATCCGTACCGGAAGAGTGACCCTGAACTTCAGGTACTCCGGCTCTCACGTTCGCCAATCGTTGAGTTTCTCCGGGCTTTTAAAAAATATATATATATAGGTATATATAGATTCGCGCGGGTCTTAAGCGCCTCTTGGCCAAGTTCACGAAGCATCGAAGATAAATTGCAGCCGGTAACGAATATCGAGCGAGAGATTAAATTTTTCACCGACAAGAATGTTGAAAAATAATCGATCGAAGATTTTTTTTAATAATGAAATTCAAATGCAACGAACATTATTTTCCTTGTTCTTTGAGCTAGTTACGTGTTGGATAAATTTCGCAAAGTCAATCAAAAATATGAATTATCGTTTTCTTTAAAATTATTACTATTGTTTTTTTTTAACGCTTAATCATTCAGGTTCGTAGGAATAACTTTTCATAGAAATAAATTTCGGAAAATTAATAAAAAAAATGTTGTTATTATCTTTTTTAAATCGTTTAATCGTTCAGATTCGCGGGAGTAATTTTAGCGAAGTGACGTAACATCGACTGTGTTTTTAAAAAATGTCTAAGAATTCTTCTTATCGCAAATGCGTTTAACTTCTTTTTTACGATTACATTTCTTCCGCGTGTCATACTTCACGTTTGTTTTTATCGCTAATCCGATCTAAGTTCGATCGCTGCCAGCGCAAAGATTATATTCCCGGCTCGTTATTTGTCGAGTTCCATAATTAAAAGACACGATTCTCAATTAGAAGCTTCTCTTTTCGATCGTCAGCCACGTGATTCGAAACTATATCAATTTGACGATAACCAATCATTTTAAACATAGAGAAATCGACCAGTTGACTTTGCGTTTGCGTAAATACAACGACTTCCTCGACATCTTCTCGATGAAAATGAGATTATCCCCGCGTTGTCGGTACGTGAGATAAGGAATTGTATGACGGTGGCCTATCGTCTTTCAACTCCGTTATATATATACATATATCAATGAGTCCATACATAGATATATACAGGATACATATCGAGTGTTCTAATATCCCGTAGAAGAGATTGCAGTGCTTTCGAGGTTTGAGTTTTAACGCCGTCTCTGGATTCTACGTTCCTTCCGCGAATGGGAATAAGTGTACGCGAGATTACATCAGGATTATACGAGAAGACTAGAGTGAAACGATATAGACGCAGGTATATATAGATATATATATATATATATATATATATATCATATCTACGTGGAGAGTGAGAAGTGCATGCGGTGGGCGAGGATAGCTTTCGTTGATGCTCACTCGGCATTTTGAGAGCGACCGTGCAATTTGGCGAGAGGAGGCGACGCTTCCCCGGCTACGTCGGATCTCCCGCTCTTCCAGTTTCTGATGCCTGTCTGACTCGCGCTTCTGGAATTTCGCCCGTTGCCATGCCAAGGGTACGTACAAACTGTGGTACAAAACTGCACCTCTGCTATAATACGCGGGGCCAAGTGCCTGGGTCTTCCTCCAACCTCCATACCCCTTGGGAATAGTCTCAACGGTCGAGTTAATGGTGAAATCCTCCCTCTCTCGTATTCTCGAGATTCGCTCAACGACAATGAGCGGGAGAGAGCGTTAAAAGGGGGATTAAAAGAAAAGAGCGGGAGGGCCAGTTAGGTGTGTAAAGAAAAAGAAAAGACGAGAGAAAACGACGCTTTTCATTCTCGTGGAAATCTCCCTACGGGACCCCCGCACTTTATTATCATCCCTTCATTAACGCAACTCCCGCAACTCGAGCGCCACCGTTGTATTCAACAAACCCGGTTTTTATTCTTTCTTCGTTTCATCCTTCGTATTTATACATTTTTTTTCTTTCTTCCTCTTCGTGAACTCGAACCGCTGTCCAGCCGTTCGAAAAATATACCACGAGATTCGGAATAATTTATTCCACGAATGCAAATCATTTTTAATATCTTCGTCTTACTTTGGCATAAATTTATCGCTAATTTATGCGGGAGGAAATTATAAAAATTGCGAGATGGCGAAACTAGAGTTCTTATCGAGAAGAAAAAAGAATTCAATTTTTGTACATGGCAACGAAGAATTTAATTTTGGACAATTTCACTGCGATAAGACACCTTGATAAACATTTCGTTTTTTTCCCGCTGTGTTTAAACGTCGTCGTTAAATATTTTTCCTCTAGTTACCACGTGTTTCGAGCAAGGTTATAAACGAGAAATAATGATACAGTTGCCACGATACGAAAGTCTTCTTTTTCATAGTCGTTGTTTCTCGTTGAAGATCACCGTGTGGTCTGACTTCCGGCACAGGGGAAAGTTTACCGACCACCTTATCCATGAAACTGTATACTTATATGTATATAAATATGTAGATACAGGTAGTATAAAGGGGCAAGAGGGCTCCGGCAGAGAGGAAGAATATCGCGTTAACGTCCGAGCTTAACGGGGCTAAAGCTGCCGCGAAGTAGCCGAGTCGGCGGTTCGGGAGGCGGCGGAACAGTATAAAGAAAGAGTGTGCGCGGATTATCTCACGTGATGCACCGGAAGCCGTACGAGACCGCTGAGCGGCGACAGGAAGAAGGTGGGATACGACGAGGGTGAGGTGAGAGAGGATCGAAAGGGCGATGAGAACGGGGTTGAGGCTTGATCGCATTGCATGGCAGATTTTTATATTTTTCGTTCCGTCTCTCCTCGATCTCTCCCTCCCTGCTTCTAGTAATGATAACAAGCTGATGAACAAACAAACAAACGATTTACAAAAGAATATCTCGGGCGAATAAATAAATAAATACAAATAATGTGTTTCACTAAACTCAGTCGTCTCGAGCAGCAACTGGAATCCGTCGACTCGTCGTAATTCAATTACCCGCGAGCGTCCCTTCAAGCCCCATGGCACGATTGTGGCTTACGTTTTCATTTCCGAGACAGAATAATAACAATTGATGAATTTCTCCTACCGTCGACACATGCCGGACTTTTGTTTCCAATGTAACGATACCCGTTCGTAGTTGAGTTGGACAATTAAATCAACGAATATTCCTTTGACAATCGTGGACTTTTCTTTATAATTTGTGAAAAATAACGCGTTTTTCCCCGATGTTAATCCGTCAACTGTATAAGAGTCGAAGTAACTAGCGTGTCGTTTATATATAGTAAATAGGTTTTAGAGGCGAGAGTCGTCGTTATCAGCCACGTGCGTGGGATGTCCCGTTTTGTCTCTCGGTGTTCGTGGTCGGTCGTTGATACATGCGAGCCTGCGCCTGGCGGCGTACTCTATCACGCTGTTTCTATCTTCGCTGGCTTTCGACACCTCGCGATTCTCTATAAGCGTATGCATCAGCAACAGGCGATGAAGGAAGATCTATTCACCGTGAGATATTGCGTGGTTTTATGCGCGACCCATCTATACCTGACACTTTATCGCCAAGCACGACAATGCCAGGGCATTACGACGAACGACTCGCATGTCCCCTGATTTATCGGAAACGTTTACACTATACATATATACAGGGTGAATTTCACGAGGTGTCACAGGCTTTATTCTAAGGTAGATGGGATCATTGCAAACAAAAAATGCAAATATACATTGGGAATATTTTTAATAGTTTACGAGATATCAGTTTTGACAGTTGGTCCAATCAGAGTGCCGAGAAGCATTGGAGCCGCCCACTCTCGCCCTAGCCGTAGAGATAACACGGTGTAAGGCGTTACATTTGGGGTTGCAACATTTAGAGCAGTCAATTTTATTTATTATATTATTACGCAGTTATTTTTATTTCTCGGGCATTGGTCGCTAGGGCGGGGAATGGGCGGTTCCCGCGCTCTGATTGGACCAACTTCAAAAATTAATATCTCGTAAACTATTGAAAATATCCTTAATGTATATTTGCAACTTTTGTTTGTAATGATCTCATCTACCTTAGAATAAAGCCTGTTACACCTTATGAAATTTACCCTGTATAGAGTCGAATGTATACAGAATCGCGTGTTGCTGCGGATTCGCAATTTAAATCCGTTAAATAATTCTTTTACGCATCGGCCATGACACCACGGTACAAATACATGCCCATATTCGATTAGCTGTGGGAGACGCGCGTCCCGGTGTCCTCGTTATCGTCAGTGGTTGGCGAGAATGTGAGTAATGAAGAGAAATGTTCTCTTCACCGGACCTCGACGCAATATTGATTTCTAAGCTCCAGGTGGCGAAGGATGGAATGCGCGGATACAGTCACGGAGTATGCCGAAGTGAGAGGAGAATGAGATCGGGATTCGAGAGCGAGATGCGAAGTATTTTAGCCCGGGACTGGAGCGCTTCAACGTTTCGTCCTGAATTCGAGAGGCTCGAACAATATCACGTGTCCTAGATAAAAATGACATTTTTTAATGCGTTTCCGATCTTATACATTGAATTTGGGTCGTTTCTAGAATACGCATGAAAAAGACAATAATAATAATAATAAATAAGAAATCTACGATTTTATCTCGTAAATATTCCGTTATTGCAGTGGAATTTAAAAGCGTTTTTTTTCCTCTCTTACTAACTCGAAGATCAGCGAATATTTTTGAATAATTGCGTGTCGTTATAATTTAACGAATCACTGTATTACCTAATCTCTTTCATTTTTTTGAATCATTTAGATCAATTCTTCCAATCGTTCCTCCTCAAGTCCTGATGAGTTCGATGGACCTCACGGATTTCACGAACGTACAATTTTTTCCTTCTCGAGTTTTCTTTTTTTTTTTTTTTTGCTTACTTTTCACCGTCTCTCGTTACTCCTTCCAATGTTCGTACACGTACTCTCCGATGCTGTACGATTCTGGCAGTAACCCAAGAAGCGCGACTGTTTTTCGTGCGCCATGTGTATGTGCGCGCGACTCGAACTCCGTGACGTCTCTCGTTGTCGTGATTTATGTACGAGAGGGTCTCGATAGTATAGCAACGATCGTATAAAAGACCGTCGAGCGCAAGTTGTTTGTTCTACCTTGGTTGGTTTTTCAGGGGAAGCTTTATGAGCCATTTAAATACATACATCTCGCGATTGCCGTGTCAATAGTTCGCGGGTCACGCGGCGCCGTTGCATCTTCGATGGCAATTCACTCTTTCATAGTCAGGAAAACTCCACAAGCCGCTCTGCTTCGAAAAACTTTATTATTATTTATTTGACTTTCGTGCATTGTTCAGCCCTTTTAGAGTTAATAATATACTTTTTTTTTTAATAATAATGTTAAAATTTGAGAATTTTTTAATTCGCGCAGTCTTTTAAATTTAATCAGAAGTTTTCTATGTATGTCGGAGAAATATCGGGAACATTTCTACTTCGTAGAGTAGAAATATTCATTTTCTATTATCTTCGAATGAAGTTAATTGAAAAAATAAATATAAAATTCTTCCCGAAGCGTCGCAAAAAGATCGTACGATAGTAAATTATTGTGAAATATCGTCGATGAGTCAAAAGCTCTCGTTTTGTCAAAAATAAATTTCAACTAAAGTAAACAAATGCAGCGATTAGTTAGCCATATATTTTCATAAATTGTGACAATTTAAAAAAAAATCCCTCCCATCATTAATTCGCGAATGAACAAATTCTCCAATTCATCTCCCGGTACACGAGACATCGATTTATTCGTGCATTTTCCGGTGCGCTTTCCTTTCTTTCATTTGTTTCATTACATCCGACGTTGGATATTCCATCGTCATTGTTGCGCGAGTGTCAACCAAAATTGGGAAACTGATAGCAGGCTGGCGGCCGAGTTTCGTTGTCAATTATACACAGCGAACGGTGTTAATTGCGAAAGTGGTTGCGCTATACGCGGCGAGACAAATTTCCTCGTGGTCGGTTCGTTCTCGTACCTATCTTTGTTGTACACCGAGAAAATGAGGCACAGCGTGATATTGCCTCAATTCTTTTTCGCGCGAAACACCGAGAGTGCGGCTAGAGTGATTTCTTACTTCCACATCCTTTTAATCTTCGTCGTTTCTGTTGATTTAACTCCGAGAGAGTTTCTTTTTATCGGGACAAAAACTGTAAACAAATCAGACAAAAAATTTGCAAAAAAAAATCGTTCGTTTCCAATCAAACTTACGCGAGTCACAGAGGGCGACACTCGTTACCCTCGTTATTACGGCTAAATATATTTCCTGGTCCCAATGACCATCGAACATTTTATCCGCTAATGTTTTACAAATGATTGAAAGTTTCGCGCACAAATTACAAATTATCGCATGAGATTCGAGCCCTGGGGAAAAATTTCGAAAAATCATTATCGAAAGCAAATTTTTGATCGATGTGATTGTTTTTGGTCGCAGGCCCATCGCTTTTTTTGCTTTGTATCATTCGTTAGAAAATAGTGTAAGCGCGTATATCGTTAAAAGAGATCCGGTCTGCGCATCGGGGCTTATGACTCTTGTGGAAAAAAATGTTGCTTTCACAATTGGAAATCATATACATGTAAAAACGATTCCACGATGAACTACTGGAAACCGGTTATAATGTATATTTTCTAACGATGAGTATCTCGCGAGAGATACTCGAAAGACCTTTACGACTCGACGCACAGCAATGCCTTTGATACAAGCGTGTATATCTCTGCTCATTTCGGACAATTATCGAGATCGTTGCGTATTAATTACATACAGATTTATTCTCCGCGAATCGTCTACGGCAATCTTATCGATTTACAATTAAACGTATGGACTTTCAATTTACAATTAGAATTTACAGTTATTATTCAATGAATAAAAAGTGGCGATCACGAGAATTGTTTCTCGTTGGACTTTTTTTTTCAAGACGCTATTTACATTAAACGGAAATGAACACGGTTGCGTAGATTTCTCATTAAAATAAATATAAATTACGATGTGACTTCATGTTGCGACTAACGTTAATTTTTAACGTTCGAATAAGTTTTTCATTATAATTTTTTATTATCTCGCGATGTTCCAAGTCACAAGTTGGATCGTCGGATAATTGATCGAAAGTAGGACGTTATTTCCGTAAAAAGATTTTGTACTATAGATTATAAATATCGTGATGATTAGAGAAAACTCGAAAGTAGTTTTCGAAGATCGTAAAAAAGTTGAAATTTTTTGGAACGATCGATCAAGTTTTTTATCATTTTTATTGATAATAAAATAATATTAATTCGCATTTTTATTAATAATCAAATAATTTCAATACGCATTTTTGTTAATAATAAAATAATTTTAATTCCCATTTTTATTAATAACAAAAAAATCATTTTTATTCGCAACTTACGTATCAAAATTACGATAATTTCTGTTAGTCAAATGGTGTTTATTTATTTAACATCCCTGAATTATCTTAAATTCGTTAGAACCTTCAATTATCGAAATTCACATATGTAGCACCGTCTCACCGCTTGTCACAGTGATATCTCTCGGTCCGGAGTTGTATCATTTATTAACGAGACAACGGCCGCAAAGTTCGCGTCGACGTTATCACCTTCGCTGAAACTCGTCGAGTTGCATCTGCGACTGTGATTTTCAAATATTAAAAGAAAACACAATATTCGAACAAATCTCCTTCCCGCCTCGCTAACAGTGCAGAATTACATCCCGCAATTCCTATTTCTCTTTCCCACCGTTACCTTTTCGTTAACACAGTGTTCCTATCGATTTTTTTTCTATTTCCGGAAAGGTACGAGCGAAAGAATCGAGTGGAAGAGTGGAAGGGTAACTGTTTCAACGTCGTTGGCTCACCACACGAGAGAGCGAGTGAGATCCGTTCGCGGTTTATTCGCGGAGCTTTCGCGTGCGGGTTCGGATGTGGACGAATCAATAACTACCGGCGTTAAATTCTTGCAAGGTTAAGAGGAGATTCCCATCGTCAGATACCTCCGCGCGCCCTCTTTAAATTATTCCTACATTAAGACGGAAGTGACGATGTTACGCGTATATATAGCGTCCCGTAGTTTCCCCGGCGTTGAAAAACCTCTAGGAAATCCCCGAGCAACGGAAACGATGATTATCTCTGTATGGATGGCCTTTGGTGTTGGCTCGCAGGAGAGCTCAAGAGGCAACCTATCGATCGGTCTCCTATCTCGTCGTCACCGCGACGACGATGTCGACGACTACGACGACGACTTCGACGATACGAATAAGTAAAGCTCGACCAAAGCGACTCTAAGAGAGCCCGAGGAATTCCGTGACACGATACGATAGCGCGCCCTGTTCGATCAGGTGAGATCGATGTATATATATATAGAGGGAGAGAGAGAGAGAGATCTTTGACAGAGGAACTTGAGGATGCTCGATCGACGTACCGTGTCTCGTGGTCTCCTTTCATCCCTCCTGTTTTCCCCCTTCCTCGCGTACCGTAACTCCCTCTCCTTCCCCCTTTCTCGCCCCGTTCTCGTGCTACGTATTCCTCTGAAGTCCTTCTTTATAAATTATGTGTGCCACGACGAGAAGACGAGTCGACGCGCCGATGCGGTGTCGCACTCGAGACGGCCCCGGAGGATCCGATCTTAGTGAACGGTGGAGCTCTCTCTCTCTCTCTCTCTCTCTCTGTATATATATATATAATGTAAAATGTATGGCGATATACCCTACGATTGCGGAAGGCACGAGAGAGGTCGAGACTTAAGGTCGCTGCCATCGGGAAAGTGTGCCGTCGAAAGGTCAACGTTTCGTACATCGGTGAGATAAAAGCCAAAGCGCGGACTCGCTATAGATTTTCATACGTATATGCGGTGAGTCGATTCGCGGGAATAAATGAAAGACGAAGAGGTGAAATAATTGTCATTGGACGTAGACACGTTGTGACAGGGGACAAGGAGTTAATGGAATCACGTTTCATCTCCAAAGTGATCAATGTCGAACTGTGTCGAATGATGACTTCGTTGGTGAGAACGTAAGGTGAAATTGAAGAGCTGGAAAGACTCGTCAGAGATCGCGAGCGATTTTCTTCATAGCCGAGCGCCTCGGCTACATCGCATTGATATCCGTATCGCGTGCGTGTCCGTGAAGGAATATGCTTGCACTTTGGATTGAAAGAATTTTTGATGAATAATATAAGATGCACTTGGCGAATCTAGCGACGCGGAAATCGTTTCTTCAACCGAGGAACCGATTTTTGGAGCTTCACGCTTTTCTGGCTATCGATATGTAGTTTGCGAGAGCGCATATTTGACGCGGTTTTCGTGCACTCGCGGTTTTCTTATATCGCGTATTTTATTTCCTCGTACTTTATTAGTTTTTATATCGATGCGATGGGTATTCATTTTTATGAACGTCGATGGAACATGGAAAACTTATAGACTTTCGACTTACGAGTTCCATCGAGCGAAATACATATTTTCTGCACTTTAGGTACGCTTGTATACCGAGACGACTATTCATTCGCGATTTTAAGAAGTTTACATCGTCGGATTACAGCCTTTTATTTTATCGATATTTATTTATTGCAAAAGTTCCGCGATCGATCGGTAACGATGAAAACGGAACGAATTCAAAAAGACTTCGACCAATTGAATTCGTATCGAGGTAAATACGAGAGTGCGATACGATTTAAAATTTCGATTCGACGTTGGGCAAATTCGTTGAGAAAATAAATCGATTTAAAACAAAAATAACAAAAAAAAACGAGCAGCAACAAAAATTGTAGCTTTGAACGAGGCCATTCTCAAATCGCCTCGCTGTTGAATAAATTTCCAAGTCGAATGAGCCTCGAGAGGAAATTTGAAGAACAAAAGGAAGAACAACAACAACAAAAAAAACAATTAGATCGAGACTCGATCGATTAAGCGTCTCGTTCGATACAATCGCAGGCGACGAGGTAAACTACTTCCCAAAAAATATGTTAAATTTGCTGAGAAAGTTGGCGCCCGTGTCGATCCTCCTGCAGCTATTTAGACGACAATCCTCATTCCTGTTTCTCGGTGTGTGTCTTCTTTCTCTTTTCCCGTTCTTGCAAAAAAGAAACCGGTTATGTCGCGGTGCCGGGAGGCTCGATCTCTGACCTTCTCGGTACATAACGCTACATGTATATATATATATATATACAGGTTGATACTCTCATCTGCCCAGCATCGCGAGAGGAGATCGTATTTGCTTCTCGCAGCCTCCTCCGCATCAGAGATCGGGAATAGGTTAGAATTTTTGCCCGGTTCCGAGACGAGTCGCAATCGATTCTCGGCCTCGGACGAACTGTATATAGCAAGCAGGCTGCTCGATTCTCCGCATGTGTTACAGTTGCAGCTTTAGCGATCGCCCCTTTCCCCCTCTCCTATTTGATCGAATACCTCGAAACGCCCCATACACACAGCGACGCTCGAGAACGTATTACACGCGCGGAAACGTATACGGTGCACGTAACTTCGCACATTTTCACGAGAGTAACTTGGCAACTAGCCAGAAACCTGCGATCCACGATCGAATGTTCCTTTGCCGAGGACCCCCCCCCCCTTCTCCCATCCATTCGTCCATCGGCTCTGTGGGCCAAAAGTGTATTATATATTCGAAACGGTGAATTCGGTGAAAACGAGAGGACGAGATTGTCAACTGCGATCACGTTCTCGATATATATGGGCGAGAGGTGTGCTTCCCTCGTTTCGAAATGTTATTGCAATAATGCTAGTACGCTCGATGCAGAATATCGCTATTTTTGAATTGCACGTTATATATACGAGCCATTCCGTCCCGGATCGTTCAATATCGTAGCGCGATGTTTTTCGATTCGGTTCCCATAATTGTCCGTGAGGAAGTAGGTACTCATAGAAAAGCGAATCGTTGATATGCTTTTTTTTATTTCTACCCGTTTGGTCGAAGTACTTTTACGTAAATAAACAAATTTTATTAATTCCAACGCCTCTAATAAAATATCAATTTTTTATTATATTTTATTCAATCACTCCTGAATTTTTTTGCCTTAAAAAGAAAATCGTTTAACCTTTAACTGGCACTAGGGGTGAAAACTATCCCAGTGTTTTTTGAGCTCGAATAAAACGTACTAAATTCAATAAAATGGACCAAGTGTCACCATGTACCATCAGTTGAGATCATTAACTAGAGAACGAGTGAGATAGTACTGTGCGGCAAATGTCAGTGTACGTTAATCAGACGTTCTAATTGTAAGTAGACCTCCTCAAAACGTGGAGTATTTTTTACCCGCTGTGCCGTTAGTGTATAAAAAAGTTTTTTTTTTCATAAAGTTTGGAACGATTGTTATTAGTGATTTTTCTACAATTTCAATTTTTTTCCCATTATTTCATACGTTTTTACTTATCAGATGGCATACAATCTTCGGCCACGGTTGCTCCGTGACGAGATGTTGGAAACTTTATATGATGAAGCCAACATTGGCGGGGAAGAGAGTGATGCTGAAGAGAATAATGGTTCAGATTTGGAACACGAGCTTGATACGGATGCAATCGCCCGTAAATTTCAGCACTTTCCGCTATTTTTACATTTATTTATGGCGAAATAATTATTTTCTTTGATTTTTATAATAATTTTTGTCATTTTCAATAAAAAAAATGGATTTGGATATTGAATAATGATCATTTGACCCCAAATTCACACTTTCATTTTGCAAAATAAATACCTTTTTTGGAAGCATCGATATCGCACTAATTTTTTCCTCAAAGTGTACTAACTTGAGAGTACAACTGTGAATTTTTAGCTCAAAATATTAAAAATTAAGGAAGTTATGATTTTTTAAGTTAAAAAACTCATTTTTCAAGTTTTTTTTCGAAGCTTTTTTTCATTAACTTAAATCGCACAAATCACTATAAAATCGATTATACTTTAAAAAGCATACTTGAAACTATATCGGATTAAATTTTCATGCAAATATATTCAATAGCGGCTGCGCAAAACACGTTTCAGCACGTGGGGTAATAAATACCCCTTGTGCCAGAAATGTCATATGGAGGAGTTGTGACAGTTAAAGGTTAAAATATGTCCACTTCGAAAAAAATTAACAAAAATTACGATTAAGATCTGACACGTCGTCTGGAAATATCGGTCGATTTGTCGTTGAACGCCCCATAGGTTCACGATTACCCCGAGCTACTAGCGATAATAATTCCCTCCGACCGACCATCCTCGGTGTACGCAGAAGGTCGTTCGCTTATTCACGATCAGAGGCCTCGATCAATGAGCCTAAACGAGTTCTTCTCATTTTCGTAACACGAATCAATTTAGAATTCAATCTCTCCCATTGGATGTATTAAAACGATCCTGTCGAGCTAAATTAGCTATACATGAAAGCTTATACATATATATACACTCGTTTAACTATCCTCGTCGCAAATTATTAATACCTCCCGCGTATGTTAAGCCATGCATTCGAGGTGGTTAGCGAACACGTTACATTAATAATACCAAGCAAATTACCACTAAATTCAATTCTCCTCTGGACGATGAGTGGCATATAATGTCAATAAGAAAATTTTCTCCCCTTCCCTAACAAAATATCGCATAATTATTTTCATACGCGAAACGACCGTCGCTTCCGTAATTAAGTTACTCAATTTGACCGAATTGTCTTGCGGTCGCGAGACGCGTTCGCGATTGCAACATTGTTTGAACGACGAAGGGGAAGAGCGAGGGAATCCACGAGAGTAACAGCTTCGCGTATCTTTCTCTTTCGCTTCGCCTCGGGCTTGCATATTTTTTTTCTTTACCACGAACGACGACGATCACGAAAGAATGCAATCTTGAGCCAAGTCACCGTAAGGTACTCTCGTCCCTGTAACACTATATGTAACAATGGGGGGAGGGGGATGTGCAACACGACAACGACAATTGCACGAGTTCTACGGGCGAGCGCGGCAATTAGTCTAATTATGCGGTCGGTGAAGTTATCGTCGTAGACCGCGGGCGCTGCGCGCGAATTTCACCAAGGTGGAAATTAAGGTGAGAACGACAGGAGTTCGAGAGGTGGAAGTAAAACGAGTAGGTATACGTGGCAGAAACCGTCGCCACTTGGAACATCGGGTTTCAGTTCTTCGACGATTCTCCCCGTTTCATCCCTCCTCTCCCCACTCGTCCTTCGACTATTTCTACTCTCGTAGAAGAAATTCAAACCGAGATGTTCGTATCTTGTGATTACAAAAACTAAAGATATTAAGGAACGATTTTATGAGCCGATGATTATAAACAATTATCACGAGACGATTGCGGGGTTTTTCGAGTATTTAGGAATTATAAATACGGTAATTCGATTTGGCTAATGGACAATTGCTTGCAACACGTGTTCTCCCTTTGCAGTTCATCGTTGTCATAAAAAGCTCGTAATTTTTTATCTCTCGTCGAATCGTCCCGTCGCCCGTTACGTCCTAATTTCATGTCTGAAAAAAAGTGTCGATGGAGTCGTCCGTTTTTGGAAAAGTTTTACGTTTTATACGAAGGATTAATTTTATCGATCGTTAACCCTTTATTTCAACTTGGTTGAGTTATATCGATTGTCGTAACTGCGATTCGCACGATATCACAACGATACGTGTTCAACGATCGAATCTGACATTTTGTCAGGTCTTCGTGGGTTTGTATAATTGAACAATATTCATTACTTTATCGTGCTGCTGGCTGTGTTTTTCAGCGTTCGTTGGTCGAGAGGTAAAATAGTCGAATAATAATTGCTCGGATGAAAACGTGTATCCTTGAAAAGTATCGTCTCTCGACTACACGCAGGATTGCGAGGGAAGTCTGATGTGACGGCAAGCGAGAGGGAGCAGTCTGGTTATAATGAGCCATGTGCCAATTGACGTTGGTTTGCGGTTGGAATAAATCTCTGCATTCCCGTAGTCATATACAGAGGGTATCTTAATTGAGGGATACGGTTAGCAAAGTGTTGCGAACGCTCTAGCGACAGACGTACAAAAAATAGTTCTACGACCGTACGATTGGGCTTCGTTATTTTGGTAATTGCAATCTTTAGGAAAATTGGACAGGCTATTTTGATGGATGAAATATGGAGAAATTTGAGAGATGACACTTTTAGAAACTTTGAGTTGATAATTTTCTATAGATGAAATAGTTTTTGATAAACGATTTTAAACGCTTATATTTTTAGACGATTTTGCAGGGATATTTTTAGAAATTTGTAAGGATCAAGTTTGTAGAAATGTTTGATAGAAAATATTGGTATGTGAAATTAAGAACAAAAATTACAAAATATTTCAATAGATGACATTTTTATAAATTTTGAATCGACAGTTTTCTGTAGATGAAATAGTTTTTGATAGACAATTTTGACGGAAGATTTTAAACGATAACATTTTTAGACGTTTTTGCACGGATATTTTTAGAAATTTGTAAGGATCAAGTTTGTAGAAATATTTAATAGAAAATATTGGTATGTGAAATTAAGAACAAAAATTACAGAATATGTCAATAGATGACATTTTTATAAATTTTGAATCGACAATTTTCTGTAGATGAAATAGTTTTTGATAGACAATGTTGACGGAAGATTTTAAACGATAACAGTTTTAGACGTTTTTGCACGGATATTTTTAGAAACTTGTAAGGATCAAGTTTGTAGAAATATTTGATAGAAAATATTGGTATGTGAAATTAAGAACAAAAATTACAGAATATTTCAATAGATGACATTTTTATAAATTTTGAATCGACAATTTTCTGTAGATGAAATAGTGTTTGATAGATAATTTTGACGGAAGATTTTAAACGATAACATTTTTAAACGATTTTGCACAGATATTTTTAGAATTGTGTAAAAATCAAGTTTGTAGTAATCTTTGATAGAAAATATTGGTATTTGTAATTAAGAAAACAAATTATAGAATATATCAATACATGACGTTTTTAGTATTTTTAGACAGAAACTTTTTATAGATTCAATTTTGTGTTTTTATAACTAGACGTTTTCGATATTTTTCTGAATGTCCAACGTCGTTCAGAAACGAATGATTCCCTCGTGTATTCACGATTATTTATAAATTAAACGGTATAAGTTTTTCAAGAAGTAGAAACCAGCATTTTCAACAGCTCTAAACATACATCGATATACAAATTCGTACGATGAAAAATATGTTTGCCTCGAGCAATGTGAACAGACCAAGATAAAGATCCGGATGATTTATGCTAATTGAGCACGTTTCCTTGACATTTTTACTGTTCGATATAACAAAATTCGATCAGATATCGAAATCACGAGGTATCATCCCATCGAGGACTTCGCAGTCTCGTTCGAACATTCGATTATCACGTAGTTTCGAGTCTTTCTAACGAGGCTGCAGTGACATATACGAGAATTTCTCGGGTGGCAAAAGTTTGTCGCAGCGTTAGTTTCACCAGTCCCTTTTAGCTCCTAATATTCACTTCGCATGCTCTTCGGAACTTCCATTGTTTCTGCACTATACGTGCACTTGAACGAACTCCGAAGTTTGTATCTAGCATCGTCTCGTTGCCATCGAGCTTCCAGCTTCAAGCCCCTAAAGTGAATATCGTTCTCGATACGCAACGACGGAATACAAATTGCTGCGCTAGTCAAAATTTTTTGAACAAGTTCATCGTGAGATCTTCCAGGATTAAATGAAGATGGGATCGATTGCATTTCTCCTCGATTAATCGTCTTAAAACTATTGTTCCATTTATCAAATGAAACCACACTTGAAAAAAAGATTTCTATCTTACAACATTCAAATCGTGCTTTCAGGCATTTAACTTTTCAGTATTCTCGAAAGTTCAATTGCCGATAGATTATAGAATGAAGGATCTTCAATATCAAACGTATATCTGCATATGTCCTTCTTATTTGTTTAGGAAACAGTCCATTTGGACTTAAACTAGGGGCTTGAGGGTAACAGCCCCTATGGCAGTTAACCCACGCCCTTATCTGAGTTTACTGAAATTGCAGGCGCTATGCAGTTAACAGGACTTTGAATAGAAGTTTCCTCGTAACTATGCATAATTACGAGGAGTTTCAGGTGATGTCGAAATTCAGACTAGGTACTTGAGAAAAGTATGGAGTGCGATGTCTGGATAATCGTTAATACATGATTTTTCAAACTGATACAATTCGTCCCTACATCACAGGTGCAATTGACGCGACGCACCCCAAAAACATATCACAGGCTACGAGGGCAAACTATTCGTCATTTTCTCGTTGAACGATCGCACTTCATCGTTCAATCATTTTTTTAACGATTGGCCTACTGCGCTCTACGTATCCAAACACTGCCAAAATTCTCTAAATTATCGCTCCCTCTCTGCCCTACATTCGCAACTTTGTTCCAAACTTTTTTGACCCAATTCCAGCACGTGTTAAACGTGCTTCATCCTCGATTCCACTTCCCACCATTAACAATATACGCAGGCTCGTGTTCAATATCCATAATTTACGTACCTAGTTGAAAAACATGAGAGAATATGGAGATGCATGTAACGGCCGTATATACGTACGCGAGTTATACAATATTACCGTGTCGACGAAGCTGAGAGCCGGTAGAATTATCGATATATACGTATATATTCGTACTTGAACTGGTCGCAGGACGTTACAAGGGGTGGATATGGTCGTCTCGCATCTACGGAATGTAGGGATTGCAACCCAAGTGAGTTAGTATCTGAAGTTATGGCAAGACTCGGGTGCTACAGAGAGAGAGAGAGAGAGAGAGAGAGAGAGTGAGTGAGCAAGAGGGAGTGGGAGGGGGGAGAACGAGATGCATTGCCCTGGACGAGGACGATAAGGCTCGTAAAACATGCTTCTCTGCCCTCGGTGATCTATATATGCATTCAGAACCGTCGACTGCAGAGTTGCTGCTCAACCTAAAGCGAGAGGAAATGTTCGAAGGGCTCTCATGGTGCGAGTAAAAAAAATTGCATCGTGACTCATGTCCGCTTCTCGATAGCTGCGTACTAAAACTCGACTTCGTTTTACTTTTTTACTTGGCTTGTTTCATGTTTATAGACGTACGGTTTACTCTTTCAACATTTTGTATCTCTCATTATCCACAACGAGAGTAATGAAATCTGCGCAGCTATTCGTATACCTCTCGATCTCTTTTTGTCGAAAGTATGTTTTCCATAGATATGTACTAATCGCTAAGAGTGGATCAAGCTAGTTCATTTCCCACCTGCAATGCTTTTTTCCATCAGTTTCGCAACGTCGATGAAACAGTCGCGCTGTTATTTTGTGACTTACGATCGTAAGGTAAATTCTACGATAGTGTGCAACGTATGTCTCGAGACAGGTTCATATATACGCGTCTAGGAAAAGCCAAGTCGATTTTCGTCGAATTTTTCGACGCATTGGAGGAACGTGTATGAGTCCGTGAGTGGAAACGAATAGGGGTGGAAAGTAGTAACGGCAAGGATACAACCGGCTACAGTACGTATCGATACGGAGCAAGGGAATGGGAGAGCTCCCTCGATGTTACTGAAGGGAGGCTCGAGTGAACAGGAGTCATTGGGGCGTAAAATTCGCAATACAATGAGACGGGGGGTAAAATGGAGGCAAGTAGTCAAGAAAAGATTGGGTATCGATTGCGTAAAGAGTAATTCAACATTCTGCGATAAATTCGCTTGTATCGATCACCGGTAAATGTTGTCTTGCAGAAGGAATTAATGTTCTTTCAATTAGAAAAAAGAAAAAGAAAAAACTTAAAAATGAGCGTTAACAATTTTATTCATTTCTTTCCTACTCATGCCCAGTTTATAGATATATAACTTTTGAATTTACGAGGTCAAACCCAAAGATAGTAAGAAAACCATTCTCTTATTTTTAATCGCGAGAAGCATTTCGCATTTACGTCACAGCCGATGAGCTTGCGAGGGACGACGTCAAAAAAAAAAAAAGATAATATTGAATTGGAAAAGTTTTCCGTTCGTTCGGGTCGCTGTATAAACTCTCCCTCTGCCGGATGCTTTCAGTGATTCTCAGTCCGTGCGTGCCGAGGGCGAGGGTCTCTTAATTAACTGGCTTGGCCTGGCGTACATGAGCACAGGCGCACCATTGGCAACGAATGCGAGCGCTCGATGTACTACACCACTATGTCCTTTTATGTAGGTATATATATATAGGTTCTTGCTTTTCGCTTTGGCCATCGTCGTGCCACCAACAGAACACCTTTATTCCTTTTATATAGCGCACGGAGCACCGTTATAAATCCCTCTTATTTCTTCGCGTCTTTTCCACCAGTTTCTCATCCCCCTTCGCAGAGTAAAACGGACGGAGCGGAGGCTTTCGCTCGGTCACACAGAAAAAAAAAGCAACCGAGATTTTCTCGTTCGTCGCACTTCCGCTCCTGCTCTTCTCACTCTGTCTCTCTCTCTCTCTGTTCACAGAAAATCCCTCCATTTTACGGATACAACGAGTAAAAATACATTAATCCCGCGTGCGGTCGGGAGACAAATACAAAACTAACGTAGAAAATAATATTGTTATAGGAAAAAAGGTAACGAAATTACAAGATTTTACAGGTTGTGTTTACGGTCATTGCTCCCATTGTTACGTATATAGATAATAGCAACATAGATGCGTGTCACGTTCGGAAGCTCGGTCTCTTTCGTGGTTTTCTTCCACTTTTATTACTTTCGAGGTACGCGAATGAGCGAAGGAGAGCTAGAAAGCTTCGATGTTGGTATGTATATATTTTTGTGCTATCCAATGGCCAGGGTGAGAGTGCGAGGGTGTAATTGTGTCGTAACTAACTTCGTCTAGCTCCAACGTGAAACAACTCCACCTTAACTCTACGTGGTTGTACGAACCTTTGTTACGTAACCAACACGTAGATCCGATAGATACATCCGTATAAACACATACCTATAAGTTATATATATAGCTGGCTACCTTTTTTGCGAAAACCTCGGCACTGCTTGAATTGGCAAGAGTTCGTGGCTAGCACTTAAGACCTATACATGTACCTCTAGGTACAGCAAAGCAAGCGAATGATCTTTGATCCACGGTAGACGAGCAAGTTATAGAGCGCGATGATAGTACATTCGATGAGCAGAAGGGGGCGCGACAGCCGGTGCGCCTGGTGCAATAGAGTGAGCACAGATGGCGCCAACGTTCGTAAACTCCGTCGTTAATTCACAAATCATTAAGACATCTCGCGCAAATTACCTGCAACGCATCATTTTCATTTTTTTTTATTGCGTCTGCGCACGGTAAAATATTTTTATTTTTTGACAATCATATATTCCCGCATCATCGTCGTCGTGCGCACTGACGTCTTTTACCCGCTTATTGCATTAACGAACGTGCAAAAGACAATAAAGGGGGCTTTAGAGTTAAGTCGCGAGAGTCACGACATCGTTCTCGTCGTCTTTGTCGTTCTTCGTCAGTTCTTGGCGCATGTTTGCGAGCCCGGAGTAAGGAGACGAGCGTCTAAGCTCGCGTCGAAGGATTTATCCGCGCATTCGCTCATTCTCTTTTTCTAACCGGCTAGGCCAACGCAAACCCTTGAGCAATTACTCGTCGGCACCTCTTAGGTGCTCGCAGGAATCTTCAACCGTCTTCGCGAATCGTACCAGCGTATGTGGCTGCTCCCTATCTACCCTTTTTACACACATAACTTCTAGGTTTGTATATATACGTGTATATACGTATATATGTTTATATATATAGGTGCGCGACACCCTTTTTACGACTCGACATTATCCGAACGCAGAATCGCGAACGACTATAAAGAAGAAAAACTACAAGGAAAATCCTGAGGAGGATTTAGAATTCTTTGAAAAATCACGAATAAATCCGAGCGTATGTCTTACGTAGTTCTTTTTTCCCTTAGGTCTGATTGTTGACGATCATTTGGATGGATTTTTTTCAACGCGGTCGTTCTTTTTTCAAGTGTCGCTCGAGTTTTTATATCGTGGCGGTGTTCTTGTTTTTTTGTTTTTTTTTTTTTGCATTTTTATCGTATGCGGTGGATAGTACGAGGGAGAAATAGTTATATAGCGAGAGATAAGTCACGTATAAACTGGTCCGTTCTGTCCAGATGACGGAAACGGATGCAAGGTCTTCCATCCAAAACTGGAACGCTTCATTTCTCCGGTCTTGCTACCCGCGAGCTGTACAACCTTGCATCCCCTTTGTCACTGTCTAGGACGTTGCATCCAGACTCGTGCCTCGCCCAGGCATGTCATATCGAGAGAAAGGGAAGACTGCGACGAAGCCCCCGGGTATGGCTGCCTCTCTGCTGTGCTTCCTAGAAAATGGGGAATTCCAACGTGAAACCACTGCACGTTTTCATTTATATTCATTTTTTGTCGTCTCGTAGAGAAAACTTTGTTTTACCGGAGGGAAAAAGTAAATGGTCGCGACTTCCGTGCGGGAGTCCATAAAATTTTGCCAAGAGTTACGTACAAAAAATCGTAGAGAGAAAAAAATCATCTTAAAAAAATCGAAATTAAATTCGCATAAATATCGAATTCGAATAATGTGGATTATCTATATTGATTTTGAAAACAGAATACGTTACGGTATTTGCCGCACGGATAGAATGAAAATAAAAACGTCGATATCGGTGAATTTTCTATCGTCGTTGCAAACACAAGGAATCAACGAGGTGAAAAAATAGTTACATCGTGCACGATCCTTTCCCAAATATTTGCTCACTGATGTTATAGATCACGTGGCGTTTACGACGAAGACGAGATTCTCGATAGCGAGATAGTCGTTGCTTCGACAGATCCGATAAAGATTCATGTATACTCTTCTCTCAAGGCTTGTTTTCCTTGAAATCCTCTCTCCTGAGTCGATGCTCAAACACGTCGTCAAAGAGCACGATATGATACGATACGGCCGACGCAATAGCTTAATCATTGGTCATCGATTAAAATCTCCCAGTCCGAATGATTGTAGTATACTCGCGAGCTTGCGAATTTTGAAGTGGAAGCTCGCACGATATCGATCGCTCAAACTCGCTAGATTTACTCCGAGCGAGAGAGAGAGAGAAATTGAGAGAGGAAGGGAGAGAGAGAGAGAGAGAAATTGAGAGAGAAAGAACGAGAGAGTGGAAGAGAAAGAGGGAGGGAGGGTGGGAGTGAGAGTGAGCAAGAGAGGAAGAGCCAGGGAGAGAGAAAGAGAGAGAGGGAGAGAGGAAATGTCCGTTTGTGGAGCGTCGATATGTTTGGTACGGTCGCGAAATTCAATTCTATATCCCCCGTTCGGGTAATCGACGAGACTCGTGGGACTCGCGTCCGCGATACCCATCGTTCGCTCGTCCTCTACAAACGTACGGTATTAGTTTCACGATTTCGAAATATGCACGAATGTGCCCAGCGGCGTCTTGAACTTTGCATATTTTTATATCTTCGGAGCAACGGAAAAAAAGAGAAGAAATTAAAACGAAAAAAAAAAGAAAGAAAAATAGAATTAATCTGCCATCATTGCGAAATGCCAAGAGTCGTTACGAAGTGCTCGTCGGAGCATTAACGGCCCGAGAGTGTCGAGTCACACACCTGCGCTTGACTATATTAATAGCGCTACGTAATTGTGCAATGGAACGTTTTCTATTCTCATGCCGCTTGGGCTTCGAGGAGAAGTTTGCACGCCATTATTCCCGAGACAGCGATGAATTATCCACCATTTTTTCGAGACAATAATGCTTTTTATATCGAAGATATAAAGAATTTACACTCGAGATTATTCATAGAGCGTGATGCTGCAAATATGCATGCCCTTATATATTTATATTATAAGTATTACGTGTGCCGAGTTCGGTGGACTTGTGTGAGCAAATTATATTTATATACATATAAGTTCATATATATATATATATCTATACATCTCAGCATATTGTACACGTTTTGTAACCCGCTCTCGTTCCCCAAACTGCATTCACCCTTTGTGCTCTCGAGACAAAGGGTGCATAGGTACTATACCTCTCAAAGAGAGAGAGAGAGAGAGGGAGAGTGAGAGAAAGGGAGGGAGGAGAGTTATAAGAAGGAACGAGAAAGCCCTACCCTTTCCTCGAGTGTTCACAGAACCGACAAGAGCTCTTCGCGAGAGGTAGCGAAGGGAGACTTTTCTTCGCAGAATCCACGAATTCGGTATACGCGTCTCGGTTTCCCGCGTGAAACAGAAGAACCAAGTTCTCCACTGTCTTGTTCTCTCGTTGGCACTCGAATTTGACGTTCGCCGTGTATGAGCTCGTCTTCGTGCCGCAGGAGTGACGGCAGACGCGACGATGAGAAAATTGACAAAGAGAGTATGGTGGTATTCTCTTCCTTTTTGGTAGATGCGAATATTCGGTAGTCTACTTCTATATCGTAGTTGCTTTCAAAAATTATCCAGTCTTCTCCCGTTCGCGTACTAGCTCGTTGCATAAATTTAAAAAACGGAACAACAACACTGAAAGATAACTGAAAGTTTCGTGCGGGTACCGTTAAACGAGATACGCTTCTTGTCACCGGGGTGTGAAAAACAATCGCCATTATCGAGCGACATCCCCGCTTGTCGAGACAGACTTTATCTCGCTCGTGGTAAACGACGAAAGTTCTCGTTGGTGTATCTTACTCTCCGCTTTCGTTCTTATTCAGAGCGTGAGATGGGAAAGATAACGAGACGTCAGAAACCAGATTTGGGAATTAGTCAATCGAAAATCGATATCGCGTGAAATTTAGATATTCAATTTTTTCCTTTTAAACAATCACTTCTGATAGTTTGTTATTTTTTATTAATCATCTTATCAATTTTTCATTCAAGTTTATCGCAATTTTAATCCATTACTTGCAAATTTTCCGTACTAATAAAATTGAATAAACGTTTCTAATAAAATAGAAAAATGATGGTAAATTTAATAAAGCAAGTCACAAAACTGTCTAATATAAATTTCAGCAACTCGTAACTCGAAAACGTCTCTAATCAAAGTTTTCGGCGGATTCGTTCCTACGTCCTTCGATATAAAATCCAACCCTGCATAATTTCCTCGTACGAGTCAGTAGGACCTTATATTGAACAACCTCGAGAACTAGCCATACAGAAATATTGGGAAAAAAATATACATTTTTTCAGCAAATATTCACCGAACAGCGTCTCCACTCGTCGTTTTCTCATCTTCCTTCTCAAGGCCGAATTTTTACGATAGTTCAGCCTCCGCGGCAATCAAGATGCCAGTGATGCTGGACACGCGCCATAAACAAGCTTACACGAAACAAAAGTGAAAGCGATGATAAACCATTAGTCAGACTGGTCGAGCAACGATCATACGGCCCTTTCTTCCATCGTCGAAAGAATAATATGCTAATCAAACTCCCGCGGTGAGCTCACGGGCTACCGCAAAACAGTCCGGCGTCCATTTTAAGCGTGTCATCGACCATCTTTTTTTTTCGCACGTAGATCGAGGAGAAGTTTTGATTCATACGCCGGATCATTACGATCCACGCAACATCGTGTTGCCATGTTCTCTTGGGATCAATTCTTGCTAAACCGATATGTACACGTTCTCCATGCACGATTCCATCGTATTATCTTTGTGAAAGTTTGAAATATTTCGTCTTCTTTTACGAAATGGTGAACGGTCGGCGCGTATCACGCGCGACTTTTTCATTTTTTTTATGTTACGTGTCATTCGGCAAGGTCGACCCGTCGTCATCTCGATTAATTTTACTTTACAAATTCATGACTCGTGTCTGTCGACAAAGTTTAGCGAAACACGCGATGCTGAAGAGCGAGGGAAGAGTCAAGGAACATCGTGTAATTCGTCATTTCCAACTTTCCAGACTTCGCGATGGGGTTTTTTTTCTCTACGAAGAAGATGTCCGGATGAACCAAGAGAAGTTGACCGTTCTCGGCAGCTTCGGGTCTTTTCGATACGAAGCTTTCGAAAGAGCGAACGATGCTTTTTGGACTCGCTCGATCTTCGTAGAGAATCGAAGTTTTTTTCGTTCTTCATAGTTCTCTTCTCGTTTTACTTTCTCGTCGTGGCTTTCGTATTTTCTTCTCGCACTCCACTTTTCGACTTGGCTCAACTGTCCTCCGAGCTGTGATTTTCTACGATATCCGCAGGCAAGACTAACGTAGATATCGCAATGAAAATCCGAGGGTCGAAAAGCTCACAATGCTAAAAACCGTTGTAATCCGAACGTTATTCATAGTCAAACGTTTCTCGAAATTCGAACTCGCAAGAGCATTTACTAAAAAGTTCCTTAGGAGGATTAGACGTGCGAGATTGGTGCAACCCTCCCGCAGAATCGGCAGGAAAAGCTACCGTCGATGCGCCGAGAAAACTTCTTAACTTCTCTCTATATCTCTCCCTCTCTCGCCCGGAGGTGAAAATTTTTCTTTTTCCAACGGAGCGAGAGCAAGCTGTGAAGCTTTTGACTCGGAGAATGAAGAAGAGGGGAATAAGGAGAGCGTACCGAACGTTTTATCCCTCCATCCATCGGTGTGTCCGAGTGATTCGAGTTTTCTCGCATCGAAGGAACTCACTCCGCGTCCGAACAAGAGCAAAAAATAATCTACGAGAGCTTCGAAGAATTTCTTCCCTCGTATACTTTGCTCTTCGGTTATTCGAACGTATAAAGTGGCTCTTGTTCTACGATAATACTTTTAGCAGTGACCAATTATTATCACTGTTCGCTTCTTGGCTCTACGTAAAAGGATGGCTAATGGTCGTATTATGACGTAAAAGGAAGAACCCGGTTTTTATTCTCGGCAGTAATCTTAGTGCTGGAAATGGTCGGGCTCTCCGGAGACGAGACATGTAACAGTCAATTTCGCGATTCGTGCTATGGCCAATGTCGCTGTGGAGAACAGAGAGAATAAGATGGTCGGGGGTAAAAACGAGTCTTCTCCATCTCAACTCCCTCCTCTCTCTCTATTTTCCTCCCTACTTTTCTAGCTCACGTGTCTTTGATGTTTCCGTTCGTATAAGGAGCTTTTCGAGAGAATCGCCTGTCAGGGTTTTTAAAAATAAAATCAAGAATTGTTACAGGATTTTTATAGATAATCGGTTAAAGGAAGGAGACGAACAATAAACCCGCAAACTAAAAGAGTCTACAATTTTCGTGCTCGGAAACATATGGTTTTATTTTCTTTATTACTTTACTTATTTTTTAATTTTTAATCCGGGAAATAAAACGATTTTTTCTTTAGGAATGTTTTTTTCGGCGATCAGAAATTATTACAACGAGTTAAAATTATATAGAGCGATTATTTCCTACCGACTATAGTGCTAGAACGATTACAATTTCCCGATGGTTTGGACAAATTGAATATCGGGGTACTAATCTAAATGGATATTCACAGTGAGTTATGGAAATTCTCTGGATATGTAGTTAGCTAAAATATAACTTAACTCCCCTAATACTTGATTTATCAGCGTGAATGTGTAGAAATAAAACAATAGGTTCACTTAATTTGTGCTGTAATCACATAATCATTACTCAATTTAAAATTATGTGTAATATAAGATCAAAAGCGATGCGTGTGAAACATTTCAGCATCCACAAAGTACTATATGCAGGTATTCAAAATTTGAACAACACTCAATTCTGTAACGTGGTCAAATCCATCCAGCTAAATGATACAATACGCAATATCTCATGTTTATTGCTTCATTACTCTTTCAATAAATACAGATTGAATGTCTTTAAACACATTAAATAAACTTTTGCTCTTTTTCTTTCTACTATATAAATTCTGTCAAAATTTATCCATCAATTAATAAGATATGAACGATAAAGTAGATTCAACACGTGATTTTTCACAAGAGCCTGTGTCAAAAAAGTAAAATATAATTCTTGATATTTCGAAATATCAAGAAAAGCTATTTTTACATGTGATATCCTACAAAGTTTCATCAAGTTGTGTTCATTAATTATGTTTCCGATAGAACCTTCTCTAAACGAAACAATATCGTACGTTCACACATGGTTACGTTTGTTGTTTTTTGTAACATGCGAAAATGTCCATTTCTCGCATTGTCGCACGTACATGAAAATTTGTACGCGGTAAATCATACTTCCGTGTAATATATCAAACCGAAAGGCGATAATTAATAAACGTGACATCATCGAATCGTGCGAATATCGGGATCGGTGAGGAGGAAAGCAAAACATGGCACATCGTTTTCCAACATCACTGTTTGCGCTTCCTGAACCCGTATGCGTTGATCGATACGTCATGAACATCGGGTTCGTCATATTTTCATAATATCGATTGACATGGAAACTTGCCTTCCTCTCTCTCTCTCTCTCATCTCACTGCTCATTCATCATCAGTATATACATACACGACACGTTCCATCAGAATCGAAAGAGTGAAATATTCTCAAAAATAATTAGCCTGCACATAGTTATATTATCGAAAATGATTGTAGTTATATTTGAGAAAAAATGCTTTCAACTTCATAAACTAAATAGTTGGGACACTTCAGGGTTTAACAATGATGTACAAATAATATTGATTTAATTATCACATGCATGATTATTACCTACATATATCCGTATAACGACTCCAAACATTGATTCCTTTGAACTAGAGCCAGCCTATAGAGAACATCCAAATTTCGCTGATATAGTTGGGCGAGCATTGATTTTGAAAATTCATTCGTGAATGTATACAATTATACATACTACGATACGTGTAGCATGCCTGGTTTCTGCATAATTTATCGATTACGAAAGTGCATCCAGAATTGGGACAGATTTGCAAACCAACATTACAAATTTAATGCCTGGCTCAACGTGTATCGGTCCAACGCACAGGGCGTATATTCGGAATCATTTTTTGCTTTCACATCAGTCTGCATTTCGTGTATGGTACGATAATCTAGGAGATCATTGATATACAGATTGTCCTAAGAGAGGGGGCGAAATGAATTAGCTTTTACGTTAACGCGAACATCGACAGTGTGGAAAAAGTGAAAAGGTTTCAGATTTTTAGCCCAGTGGCAATCATCAACTACCTGTAATCGTTAAAAAATCCTCTACAGCTGCTAATATTTACTTAGCCCGTACAATCATTACTCGAGGAGATAAAACTATCTTTTCCGCACGAATTGTATTACTTTTATAACGCGCAGTAAAAAAAGATTAGTATAAGGTGAGATAAGAGAACCATTACTAAAATCACTGTAAGAGAGAACGTTTGATCAATTTATTTCAGTACGGACCGAAATATCTGTAAGTACCTAACTGACTTATGCGAGATTGCACTCTGCTGCAAATCAATTATAGAATTTATTAATTCCTGAAAATGTGAAATTACGATATCACGAGAAATTAAATATTTCATTTGAAAATTGTTCGAGAATTATCATATGAAATCAGGTATGTAATGAGTTTAACGATATCTACTTCAAATTATCAATTTCATAATAAAATTTCTTTAAAATATTAAATATTTGCTCTTCCGCCATCGGCAGTAGATTAAACTTTCTATTTAATTGGCAGCAACGAATTTCTTCCCACACATTCACTTCATTCTCTCTCGGGCTGTCGAATTTTCGACTCGTGGCAGTTTTAACGAGTTCTTTTGTTCATTTTTGTTATGCATTCGGTTATTTTTCATTTCGTATTGTTCCCACGCTCGTCCATCATACGCCGATGTTCATTATAGCGAATATCACGAGAGTGAAGGCGATATAATCTGATGCCTGAAATCTCGCGAATTCCAATGTCATGCTGTAAAATACGTATACCTATAACAAAAATTTGGTAGCCGATGGGTGAATGGAGCGAGTGGTACACGCAGTTGTATGTAGACATCCGTGAAAGATATATGTATACATATATGTTTCAGGATTCGAAGCAGGTTCGACACACTGAAAAACGCAAAATCTAAATAATCCAAGACCAATACGGGATTATCCTCTCTCATCCTCTTTTGTTCTTTCGCGTGCTCTTTGTATAACCGTTAGAGCACAGGTTGGATGACGAAAAAAAAAAAAACAAAAAGTGTCAGTTAACTCGTAGCGTACGCTCAATCGTGGATAAAGCTCGTGTGCAGTGAATTCTGTTGATACATGGTTCCTTTTTTATTATGACTGGAACGAAATTTCGGTAAAATTTTGGTTTTTACCGTTGTTTTTATTCCGCCCTTGTCCTCGGATTACGATTTTTTCCCACTGAATTTCGAACTACGAAAAGGGTTTCGATATGTAACAAAAAAAAATTGGAGTATATGTGCCAAAGGATATTCATATAACAGAGAGTCGGGATGAATATGGCGAATTGTAAATTATTCACGTTTTACCCTTTTTGGCCGAGGTAAAAGCAACGCGGGCGGATATTTACTCCCTTCTTCTCCCTCTCTTTCTGTCTCTCTCTCTTTTTCCCGTCCGTTCGAAAATTGATTCGTCAACTCGAAACGTCAGGCCGAATTCCCGGGAGGTTGTGCGGACTAGTGCCACGTACGAGTGGCCGATTGGCAGCATATACAATCTCTGTCTCCCTCGTGCCTCCTCTCTCACCCTCTCTCCCTTTCCCTCTGTTTCTCTCTCCCCCTCAGCATGGAAAATATACGCTCACGTATAGCGAAATGACCGTGTATTTTTGCATTCACAGTTTTCGAACAAACGAACCATCGAGAGAGAGAGAGAGAGAGAGAGAGAGAGAGAGAGAGAGAGAGAGAGAGAGAGAGAGAGAGAGAGAGAGAGAGAGGATACACTGGTCGAGTGGATTTCCCGTTGACAAATTTACTTTTTTTCCCTCGTTTGCCACCGAATAATACGATACCGTTATACGTCGAAGCAAATGTTAAATATCGAACAAATTTTACGTATATGCATTTATGCACGTAAATACTTTAGCGAGCACCACTGATGGACAATGAAATATTCAACGAACCGCATATTCACCGTTTTGAACAGGTAATAAATCATTTTGATACCAATGAAAATTAAATTAACAGAATAATTCATTATCGAATTACAAGAACAAAGGAATCGACGATCATATTCATGATCTCGAGAATTTCACCGCATTCAATGGAATTTGTATAAACTGGAAACTCGTAATTGGATATATGATTTAACAATTTTATAATATCGATTACCACGCACCGCGTATACCGATTCGCTATTTAGGGGGATTAAATATTGGAAGTGGCTTGTACATTTCTGAAGATTACATCATCCGCATTGAGCGTACTAGCGTTCAATTTTTTTAGTCAAGAGTTTAAAAATAAAATGTGTGTTTTTTTCGCTTTACGCACTCATGTGCTCACGTTCGATCCTCTGTAAATACATCAGTATAACTCTTTCGCTGCGTCTCTCCGTATGCTACATTTCTACTTTTGTTGAATGTGGATTCAAACTTTTACATATTGGCGAACTTTGTACCGCCTGGAATACTCGTACATGCGCATCACAACGACAATACCTTTCGCACAGTTGAAGAATATAGAGCGAGCATTGTGCGATAAGACAGAGAGAGAGAAAGAGATAGATAGAAAAGAAGAGAGAGAAGGAGAAAGAGAGAGAGAGAGAGAGAGAGAGAGAGAGAGAGAGAGAGGACTTAAAATTCAAAGCCGATCTCGATCTAAAGTTCTTCCTGGCACGCGGTGTCAGACGAGAGTTTCGCACGTATAGATGAAGTTTGGTATAACTTTAGAATCGAGACACCGATTTCTCGGTTTTGCGTGATATTGACATTGGTATACGTGTATATATTACTGTGTGTATATTAACTGCCGTTATTTCGAAATATCCTTGTTAATCAAGACGCGATATATCGTCGTTGTCTCTCGGAAGTTTCGGCCGGCTAAGACCCACAATTTCTGGAACTATGCGATTCGCCACGAACTATTGTAACATGTTGATCAACCGATATATATATATATGACTAAGATGAATAAGACAGTATGATATATGTACGTCTTATTGATTATATCTCCGTAAGGTAAGATAGGCTTGCCGGTGGGGGCAAAACTTAATTACAACATGATCAAACGTCGCGATTATGAGCGTGCGTGTCTCTTGGGTGCGAGCTTGAACGAGCTTCTCGACGCGAAATTGATCTCATTATATCTTCGCGTTACCAGAAGGGAAATAGTTCGGCATAAACGTCATTTCGTTAATCAGTCATTCGAAAAGGCATATTATACTTGAATTTGCTCCACAATTATCGACGATAGAGATATCTATCGGTCTGATCGGAAAATTTGTTCCTCTTATCAGTCGCGTTACGCGGCTATCTCGCAGTTACGATATATGCGAATCTTGAATTCCGGCAAGTTTCTAAAGTTTTCGGTCCCCCTCTGGATGTCTCTAGTTTCAATGGATAGTCAATGTACACTCGGTCGAGATCTTAGCAGAGAAAATTCGCGAGAACACGAATGTGAGAGAGAGAGAGAGAGAGAGAGAGAGAGATAGCGGATGAAGAAGCTCGTATTAGATACGAAGGAGGATGGAACAAATTCTCGAGTAGAATCACAGTTGGAACTTGTACAACGTAGCCTACATATTCCCCCTTCTTCTGCCGAACCTTCTCGGATCCGTCGACTAATGCAGGGTCGTTGGGTAACGAGGTTATACTCGTAAAAACCTCGTGTCCTGTTCCCTTTGCTCTTTTAGATTGGAATATATATAAAGTGTATTTCAGGTACATATATTTACACGGTTTTATATATATATTATATATATAATATATAATATTATATTAACACATATAAATAATAATATTTATATATTAATATATACTATATGTATTAATGTTAATACATAAATATATATAATATATTGTTATAGTAATACATTATATTATATAATATAATATATTAATATAATATAATATATTATATATATATTATATATATTAATATAATATATTGTGTTATATTATTACATTATATTATATGTTATAATATATTATGTTATATTAATACATTATATTATATATTATAATATATTAATATAATATATTGCGTAATATTAATATATTATATGATATATTATAATATATTAGTATGATATATTATGTTATATTAATATATTACACACTGTACTATATTATATATTATAATATATTAATATAATATATGATATATTTATATTATATTATATATATATATATATATATGTCACAGTATTCTACACAATATAGGCTTCATATGTACGGGAGTATAACAGGGATCGAAAAAATTGTATACACATAGGATGACACGATTTTCTCCGAGTCGTCTGGTTCTTTCACCGATCTCGTTGCGATACATCTATACGCCTCAACACATCGCGACACACAACGTGAACTGTTAAGACACACAACTGTGAGATCGATCGTCTCGTAGTAACACGTGATCGACACTGCTGAGTAAACGAACGAACGGTTCTCTCGAGCGCAAAAAAAATTCCTTATTCCATGATCGTTGATTTCTCATCGATGTGCACGATAGTTTCTTATCCCCTTGCTGACATCCACTTCTGATCACAAGAGACGCTCGAATTTCCACACCATTCGCGGTCGATGACTCGATCAACGAGGAAAAGTAAAATTTAATTTCAACCCAATTTGCCTTTACTTTTACAAATTTGTTTAGTCTTTGTGAAAGAATCATAAAATAGTCCTGTAATATCTCACATCGCGTGAATTTTATTTCAATCGCATAAAATCCAACTTTTATCGTCTCACTTTTTGCCACACGCTAAAGCTAAAATTCTCTTTGATACGTTCGTCGTCCCTTCGTCGATATTGCACAAAAGTCAGAACTAAGTCCATCTGTAAGCCGTTTGTCGCGATCGCACATTTCCCTCTGTCAAAGCTCGAAAGTCGCGCACAAATCCTTTCCACCCACCGCGAAATTGTCATGAAAACGAGAGAGCCTGGCACTTTGGCGCCGTGCGTCCCTGATAATATATTCGACCGAGAGGTCGATGTTAAAGTACCCTAGCTTGCTTGCGGTTGCTTCCTGCCCATGGATGTCGAGGATTTGCCATCCTTCTCTCCTTTCAGTCCCCCTCCTCCCACCCCTCCATAATAACCCATACAGTCGATCGAACACGCACACACGTTTTAACCGTACACGGAATTTGCGCAGTATCGCACGTGCAGACACGCGAACACCAGGGGGAAACATCAGAGAGCGAACGCCGGAAGAAGAGAGAGGAGGTTGCGTACATATCTATATGTATAAAACGCGTTCGAGATATCGATAGATCGATCGATAAATTGTACGTGCCGATCTGCTGGTTAGGAGCTTGTGTACATATGCAATACGCAAAGTACGGTATACACTCTCACCTTCGACAAGCATACCCGACTTTACGTGCACAATGCTCTTGAAAACCTTGTGTACTCCCACACTTCTCCACGGCGCTTTTGTTCGACGAGGAACACCGGTAGTTACTGTGCACATAATTGTGTATGGGACATTCCATTCCACTACAGTCAACGACTAAATAAATATACGCGTCGAAATTTGCTGTCGTTGAAAATTTGATCGTTCGTGTACTACTTTTGGGTTTAAAAGGTCCAAAACTCATTACCCGAAGTAATTACCCAATCTTTTTATCTCGCGGACTATTTCTTTGATCGGTGATGTGAATTATTGAGACATTATTGACAATTTTCTGAAACAAAAATTAGAAATGATTTATCAGAAGTTTTTCTTCGAGTACGAGAAGTTATATCGATTTTGTCTTGTACACTCGTTGAATAAATCGAAAATGTATGGCTGACAGGGTTTATGCGATAATTAAAAAACATATATTTTTGTATTTTTTTATTTTTATTATTACAATTAAAAGTTATATTTCGTGTAAATTTTGATAAAAGTAGTTCAAGGATTTTTTGTATGAATGTTCTGTATGAACGTATGTTTTGTATGAATGTTTCTATGAATTACTTCTTTATATTTTGGTATATTAACATCGTTATATGGTAACTTAATATGCGCAACTCTCGAACAGGTATAGTCTGTCAGGAAAATGTTCAGTACATTAATATACAGTATATTCTTTCTGTTCTCTACTTCAACTAAATATTCGACGAACCAACGAATTACGGTATGATATATTACACTACATTTTTCGGCTAACATGAGCTCAAAAAATAATTATTACGTACGTAATAATTGTTGAAATAATGCGAGAGAATAAAGGAAACTGAAGTTATAAATAATAATTTAAACATTATACGCATTACATATCGGCTTTTTTTTCGAAATAGCTTCGATAATTCCATTAGCATTATCAGTTTCAATATCGATTTATCTCGATATTTTCGACGATAAACAAATTTCGTTAATTTCACGTTCATTCAAGCTCGGGGAATTAATATATCGCACATTGCGAATAACGAATCATTAACATATTTTAATCATTAACGTATTTTTTAATCATTAATCATTAACGAATCATTAACATATTTTCATTACAAACGGGTAATCGTCGTTTTCAATTTACCACCCTATCCTAATTCCTTCCCTCCCACATTCATATCATCCAGAAAAAGATACGATAACGTAGGATTCGCGAACGTCACAATTTTCGTTGGAAAGACTCTTCAATTTGTCGGGTAGATCAATACGGGACTAATTCTCCACATTCACGCTTCGAGGATGAATGCCCACTATTGATAACGAGTTGTACATCGAAAATGTATAAGCTCGTACGTGCCCGCATCGAAGTCCGATGACCGTGTAGTTCCGTTTTACAAGCTGCGAGAATTCTCGAAACGGCTCTGATTTCGATGATTGATTTAAGCACGAACAGAGAGATGCCTTTGATGTAACACAAATAGATAGACATGGTCGCGTTGTACATCGTTTCTCGATTTATCGTAAAGAATTTCTAATTTTTAGTTTCAATTCCCACGACGCGATGGTGAATATTTGTGTAGATTGTGATGTGTAGTGTATGTTCCACGATTCAACATCAACATTATCGTGACTATGAATAATTCGTAGGTGAATCGATTAACGATACAAGACGAGGGGTTCGGAAGCTGCATTCGTGGTATCGTGCATTATCAACGATAATGGAGCACGCTACGCGCTTCCTACGTTCGAAGTCTAACAGACGTTTGAATCCCCAGTGTACGGCAATATAGCGATCTCGTAGCATCGCTTCCCCGTTTACAGTCTCGATACATCATCAACGCGAATAAAACACACCCCTTTCTCCTATGCGTGCACGTCATATTGTTAACGGCTAATTTGCCTTTGATCTTAATTTCCTTTGATCAAACGCAATCATCGTTCGTCGCGTATGGATCTCACCTTTGTTCAAGCACCGTTGAAAGATCGATCCTTCCATCTGGATGAATTCGCATTTGTCATTGGCCGGTATACAGAAAAATCGGGCTTTATGATACGAAAACAATTTCCGTAACGCGAACGATGAAACTTTGCGGCCGATCGAAAATCTATATTATCGGAAAGAGTATACTCTTTCGTACGCGAGGGTATATGGTGGGGTCCGAGCTATCGCGAGAACGTTATCACGTAGAACGCGTAATCGAGAAATTGGTTTTATCCCATCGGAATTGCGGCCATGTGCGCGTTCGTACTCGTCGATACGGTAGTCCTGTCACGTTCTTATCGGCAAGAGAACTTCGTTCCTGTGGATATCGTCACGGCGTCGATGAGCCACACGGCTTTATACTATACGTGAATACGGTTTTCACCTCCCCTCAAAGTACACACAGACTGATATATATAGAATGCGCGTTGTATGCGTTAGAGCGAATGAGAACGGGTGAGAGCAAGAGAGTTGGGGTTTGAGGAAAGCGGTTGCGATTTTTTTTTTTTTTTAATGAAAAACGCCTTCGGGATCAGATTACTCGCGAGGATTTCTCGCAACGTGACGAAACTCGAGGGAGAGTTATGATTTAATAAGACTCTTTCGTAGCGAGTCGAGACGAAGGCCCCGAAACTCGAGTTTTTCATTGATCGTTACAATATATTCGTTCCTATCTTCGATGTTCTCTAAACTTTGGTAAAACTGATAAGAACTTTGTATTCGTTTTTTTTTCCTTAATTACTGAACTATTTTTTTTTCTTCATTCTATCACGAGCATTATTGGACTATATTCAGCGATTCCGAGGCTCGATCGTAACACGTAAGCTCACTGACGAGCTATGTCGAGCTTGCGGAGAATCGCGTGCCATTTGCCTATGCTCGACGAGGCATTTGTTTCGTGAAAGAAACTCCGAGCGTATATCGTAGATTCGCGTTCCAGGGCGATATACGCGTTCCATAAACTTACTCGCGGTACGGTCTCGTCCCTCGGCGATTCGCCAGGCCACCGAAATACGATCAATTTGCCGCGCACGCTGAACAAAAGATTTCGCGCAGGAAATAGGCGACGCACGTAGCACGTGTACGAGAACGACACGAATTGGAGAATTCGTGTATGGTTGTACACGCGGGAATCGTATCGTAACGACGAACCGTCAACCCCTTTCTTCGTCTCACAGTGGTTCGAATGTCGAGGCAGGTTGATCATATACGACGAGAGATTTTTTCTCGTTGGCCACGATTCTCTCTCTCTCTGTCTCTCTGGAGACCATTCACGCTTCAGTAGTCAACGATAAATCTCGTTTCCTTTATCGGGATTTCGGGCTTCTCTCGTGTGCTCGAAGTCCTTCCTCTCTTCTCCTCCTCTTCCTCCTCCCTCGTCCTCCACTACTCTAGTTGCCTGTGGATATCGCCACTCTATATCTCGATTACCTTTTGTGTCGAAAGCTTCCACGGAATATCTACAATCGACCGAGTCGGCGTATATAAAGCTCCGCGTCCAACCGGTCATCCGATTTCCATCTATGAGAATAAACTTCTCACTTTTCATGCCGGTGGCCCGATCTGCGAGCGTTCTATACTAACATTTAAAATAAAAACAAAAAACAAACATTTTTCCATCGCTATTGCGGATTTTCTCTCCGCGTTCGTTCTATATTTATCACGGAACGATGAGTCGATAAATTAAGAAGCTTTCGCGTTTTCATTGTATCCAATTTGAACTTTGGCTTGCGTCTATTATTGTTATTATATTTTTGTTATTATTTTTAAGCGGCTTTTAACAGAAGCATTTATACACCGATGATGAAAAAGATTAGAAACGAGTCGCACTCTTTGTCTGTCCCAATTTTTCGAGACTTCTAGTAGGGGAATTATCGGCAAGGGAATAAAAACGTGCGCAAATATAATTAAATTTGCATTTCACTCGATTCGGGAAGAACGGTTTTGCGATTAACTCTGCTACTTCGATTTTTTTTTTCTTCTTTTTTTTTCGCGGAATATTTTCAGCTAGTCGCTTTTTAAACTCGAGAGCTTGGCGTCTCGTGGCATCCTCAACTTTGTGAATTATCGTATGGCCATTAAAGAAAGAGGGCGAGGAGAGGCGGGGGCTGTGAAAGGGTGGGAGGGGGAAGGAGGGACAGAGAGAGAGAGAGAGAGAGAGAGAGAGAGAGAGAGAGAGGGAGTGAGAGCAAGAGAGAGAGAGAGAGTACATAGAACGGAGAAAGGTGAGGAGTATATCACCCCACGAGAACGATAAAAACCCGAACCCCCATGCAAATTATCCCCCGGAGGGCCAAGATGGCCGCGCACTAGTGGTGCTTGTCTATATATATATAAGTCTCGAATTTTATGCCACCCTCTCTTCCATCACTCCGCCCTCCCTTTTGTCTCTGGCACGAGACACTTTCTGCCCCCCCCCCCCCCCCCCCCCCCGTCTTTCCACTCCCTTTCGTCTCTTATTTCGGGGATCCCCTTTTATGAAGCGCCAGCATCAGCTACATGACCATCTTCCGGGAAGAACGAGAGGAGGACCCCGACGAATGACGCAAACGAGCCTTTTCCTCGCCGTTCTCTTATCGCACGCGACACTTTTCTTTCAGCCTCTTTTCCCTCCCGCCCGCCACTCTACGATTGCTCCCTGGACGCGAAACGATAGCTACCGGTGGGTGTGTGGTTCGAAGAGGAAACCAAACCTTCCCCATACTACCCCCCACTCTCTTTCGCTCAGATCTTGTCTGCTGGAAAGAATACCTCCTGTCGCCGCCCGACTCGCCTTTTTTTCTGCTCTCGCCACATCGCGAGCCCCATTTCTTCGTCTTCTTCTTCTCCTTCTCCATCTTCTTCTTCTTCTTCTTCTTCTTCTTCTTCCTCCTCCTCTTCTTCGTACTCTTCTCTTCGTTCACATTTACGACGCACGCGCTCTTATATTATGGCAAACCCGGCGAGAAACTTCTTTCATTTCCCTCGTAAATCCTGATGTCCTCTACTTCTTCTCATCTTCTCCTTCTTTTGTATTTTACACTCCCCCTCTCACCCCATACCTTTTATCGAGCATCATAGCATCTTATAATGTCGTAGATTTTCATGCTCCGTGAACGTACTCCGGGATATCCGGGACTCTTCGTAAATCCAGATTTACACTTGGAACAATTATTGGATATCGCAGAATCGTGTTTTCGTGCTTCCAGATTTCCGAGGTATAATCTGATTCTACTCTGGTTTGATGATCATTTTAGTGTCTTGGCTGTGATCCTACATACCATTACTTCTATATATGTCTATATGTACACGTGAGTAAGACACCGTTGATAAGATAGGGAAGGAAACAAATAAACGAAGAAGGTAATCTCTTGCCACATGTGACATACATAGTCATTGTAGAGATCTCGTGTCACAGCTTCATTTTATCAGTTTCGTTCAAGATTCGCTGACAAAGTACGAATCTGTTCTTTCCTAGGACGATGCTCCCTGTCTCGCGTAAGTTATATCTCGTGTCTGTAGTGCTGCAGTAGGTACCCTGTGCAATTGTGGAAAAGCTCGACTTATCGACCCTCTATCAGGTTCATCCCTACTTTCGTTTAATGATCTCTTACGGATCTTCGCCCATTCGACAGTAACACTCTCGGGCGTGTGTTATATACCACTTCGATCTCGAGCAAAACACGTTCACCTTCTGTAAAACATCAATCCCAGTTTTTATTTCTAGCTACGAAAGAATCGGTGAAGTCTTATGGGTTAAGTTACGTCTGTTTTTTTTCTTTCGTCTTGAGGAACAGCCAGATTGCGATAAGAGGGATGAAAGTACCGAAAGAACCCATTGCTTCTTTTATTTGTTGATTTTTAAAGTCGATAAATCTTGGGAATTCAGTACAAATTTAATGTTTTCTCATCGATCTAGATGATAATTGGTAGATATCAGATTTTCAATTTGATACAAATTTTTGCAATGTAAATGAGAATTTTTTTTTTCCTGAGAAAGCGAATTGGTCCCTTCCGGTATCGAAAGTGTGCGACTTGTGTGGGTTATAACAGCCACCCGGAAACGTGATTACAATGCAGTTTGTGCGATGTAGAGTTATTATCTCATGCCGTCGTTCGGAGGATTAAGTTCCCTCGGTGAAGGGGAGGCAGAAGAGCGAGCGCCTCCTCTCGGTTGCTCGAACACGCTCGCGTGTGTTCCGTGTAACGCGCGCGCTGGCATCACTTATACATAAACCGTTATCGAATGCCCGAGTGTCCTACCATCATCTCTATTTTGCCCTCTCTCTCTCTCTATCGCTCCGTTTCTTTCTTTTTTGCTGAGTCGCAGAGCGGTACAGAAAGAAGAGATTTGCCAATAGTCGATATTTGAAAAAAGAAACCGCTCGAGCGTCATATTTTTACTGACGGGAGCAAGATTCCGATAGATTTATCGTCTCGCTAAAACTGCCAATCAAATTTCGTGGGAAACTCGTCGAGAAGCTACTCAAGTAGAACATGCACATCGCAATATTTCCTAAGGAGAGGATCACCGTTAGAACTCCAATGTTCCCGCACGGTTCTCATTCAGAAATCCGCGCGTGACGCGTCTCCCAAGCGTTGCTATAAATTATGTATGAGAGGTATACCTATGGACAACTCGTTCGACTAAAAATCATCGAAAATAATTTCACAACGAAACAATTATTCGTCGTTGATTCAAATATTTCAGCCTTGAGCGAACTTTTATTATCTCTCTATCGAGATTGAGAAACATATATCTATGTTAAAATGGAAATAATAAATTGCCAATCATTGAAAATAATTCGATCGATCGCCGATGAATTATTTTTCAAAACACAATACGAGTACAATTCTTGCTTCAAATACACGTTAGAAAAAAAATAGTATTAAGGATTTTAAGCTGTCCTTGGCGCCATTGAACAAAGCGTCGCATTTATTTTGTTAATCCTCGGACAGTTTCAGTTCCAGGAGCAAAAAGTTGTTTCACTGTTGTCCGAGCAAAGAAACGAGATATACATAGCTAGAGGCAAGTCCATGTGTGGTCTGATACGGTTGGTCTGGTCTTGTACCTCACAGAGAGAGTGCGTGTGTGTGTGTGAGAGAGAGAGAGAGAAAGAGCGTACATGGGTTTCGAGGGCTGATGTTGGACGATTAGTCGACAGCGTCGTCTCGTCAGGCGTGTACAAATGTGGGATTATCCTAATAGCATACCGGTGTACCCTCCGCCAGCGCCGCTTCATCGAAGTGCCGTACACGCCGTTGTGCGAGAAAAGCGGTCGTCGACGATAAAGGGAGAGTAATACACCTCTGAGCTTCGTGTATACGTATAATACGCGCACGGATCTTCGTTCGATGTCGTAGGAAGGGGGTCGCTGCTACAGAAAAGCAGGGTTATACGTTACATATATGTATATACAGGGTGTCCCAGAAGTCTAGCACCTTTTGATACTTGCAGATAGCTGGCAGTGCCACGGTTCTCCGTGCAAAGCCAGCACGATCATTTCGCGATAGTTTTTAAATGAGAGTTGATCGAAGTTATCCAATCAGAGAGCTGATTTTGGCTACGTTCGAACGCGATCAAAAGGATAATAACGCGTGTCCGAAGTTTAAAGAGGCATGGATTGTCGCGTTGGCGAAGTCCGAACGAACTGGGATCAAGAAGCTACGTATAGCTTATATCCGATGGGTGTAGTTTCCTGGGACATCGATTGTCGCGTTTCCGAAGTCTGAACGAACTGAGATCGAGAAGCTACGTACAGGTCATATCTGATGGCTGTAGTTTCCAGTCTGATCTTACACTGGCGACGATTGATATCGTTTTAAACTTTGGATGCACTCTGCTGTCCTCTCTGAAGCGTTGAAACGCGGTCATTCCCCAGACTCTGATTGGACAACTCAGATCGTCTGTCATTTAAAAACTATTAGGAATTGATCGTTGGGACTTTGAACAGGAATTCGTGGTATGACTAGCTACTCGCAAGTGCCGGGAGTGGCGAGACTTTTGGAACACCCGGTATATGCATCACTTACCTATAGAGTAAAGAGAGCAAAGCAACCGGAAGGCGACCCTCCATTCGCCCTCCGGCACGGATTCCCTCGCGACTGGAACGAGAGATCGAGCTAGCTTTGAGATAACGTATAGACGACGACGACGACGACGACGATGAAGAAGACGACGTCGACGGGGTAGGAGAGAACTTGTCGGGGTGGAAGAGAAAGTTCACGTCATTTTCACCACCGAGAGGCCCACCCGGAGATCTCTCGTGACGATGGCGCGGTGATCTCACTTTATTCCTAGCTACCGGGCGCCACAAGCGATACCTTCATCCCTTCGGATATCCTCGACCCGTTCCGTCTCATTCGTTTCTGTCGCGATCTCGCACCAGCAGGCTCTCATCTTTATATATATATCCCCGGACTCGTCTCCCTTGCTCTTATTTCTCCTTCTTTCACCAACGATTCTCTTTCGCTTTTCCAAACCGAGTGCAACAATAAAATCGTCGAAGGTGCTTCGATGAAAAAAGAGACGAAGAAGACAGAGAAAAACAACCAAACTGGAGAAAAACGAACGCGCATCAACTTGCGAGCATCGATTTCTATGCCCGGAGTCGATGTCTGTGAATGAAGAAGCTCCGCGAATGTGCCGGCTCGAAAGAACATAGGGAGTTCCCCCCCTCGCGATACATTTCTATTGGATACGCGTTTCATTCCGCAACGATCATTTCTCTCCCTCTCGCCGGTTAACTTTTTGAAAATTCGAGAGAAACTCCTAAACTCTGCCTCATCGCGCCAAAGATATAAAGATATACATTACCCATGATGGACCAGCGATAGGTACTCTCAGTTCGGTGAATACATCATTCTGTATGTATCTATGCTACCGTGTGCACATATCCTGTTGATGGAAATACCGGCTTGTACGAGACAGAGAGAGAGAACGAACGAATTTATCCGGTCGAAAGCAAAGTCCGTTATTCAGGGAACCGTAATGCAAATATAGGTACACGCGATACGATCTGTACCATCCATATTTAAACCAACGGATTTCCAATATAGAATTGCTCAATATATACCCTTGCCTGTAAAAAATAAAAACCTATATTCCTCAGAATTCAGCCTATCCAACCTAGTTCAATGAATTCCAATCAAGATCCTTGCTGAATTCACTGGATCAATTCACTATTCTTTCTAAATATTGCTGACTACGAATTATCAAACTCTAATCACCTCGTCTAATTTTCCCGACAATTCCAACCCAATTGAAACACGCTCGTATATCATAATTTCTCGACGTTGATTCTCTATAAAAAAAAAAGAATGAAAACAAAAAAACAAGCGGTTTGTGAATATTCGAAAATGCTTCGTTCGCACAATCGGGAAACGTCTCTTGGTCGACCTCGAGGCTAGATACGGCGAATTCGCCAATGGGAGAAGAGAACCCATCGAGCTATATCGAGGGAAAACGCAAAAAAAAAAGGCTTAAAAAGAAAATTTGTAGGTTACCAGACCGTTAGGGAAACCGGTCAGTTGGGTCAAGCCGAGCGCGAGAGCACTTCTTCTCGACCATTCGTTTTGGCGTGTCCTCGTCGTCGTGCTCCTCTTCTTTCTCGACTTGTTGAAGGTTTACCTATTTCAGTGCAAAGCTTGAAATGCTGGTGCTGCAGATTATCCACAGAGCTGTGCATAAGCTGCGGTAAATCCCATACTACGGGATTGCTACCGATTGCATTTTCCCCTGAGCCCCTTCGTCCTTCCCCGGCCCGTCCTCACCCTCTTTCCACAGCTCCCACCACCCTCTGACGGTGGTGCGCCGCAGCCACAAATCTATCTATACGTTTCGAGGGTCCTCGTGTGTGTTTGCCAATGGACGGGCACGTACAATCTATCGAGATACATTTATACGTACGTATATACGCTATTCTGGTTCACCGATCTCTGTCAGAGACGTACAAGGTTTGCCTCACGGGGTATATACAGATCACGGCGGCTTTGGTTTTATCAGTCGCTGATGCGTTCGCTCTCCGCAAATCCAGCCTCGATTGCGTGTACGCCCTGTGTGTGTGTGTGTTTATGTTGGTGCGATGTTTATGTTTGTGCCTGTATATGCGTGTCCGTATGTATGTGTTGATGTATGTGCGCAGATGCGCGTATGTGTAAAAGATGTATACTTGTGCAACGTGCGGTTTTCGCGAAAGCTGTGCCCGGGTGAATTCTCGCGGTTAGCCGAGGAGTCAGCGGTAAAAATCCATCGACGCCAAAAAGCTCTTCTTTACTACACCAGCTTGTTTTCCCCGTGGTAGAAGAAAAGTAGAGGTTTTTCGCCCACTTTCCGTCTCTCTCCCTCTCTGTCTTTCACTTTCTCATCTTCACCCTTCTGTTTACTATCTTCTCAGGGAGAGTTTTCTCGGCAAACCCACTCTTACCGGTTTTCTTCCCTCGGTATCCCGTCCAATCCTCTCTCGCTCTTCCTCCCTCTCGCTCTCTCTCTCTCTCTCTCTTTCTCGCGGCCTCGAGATCATAGAGCGTGTAGCAGGAGTATGAGGAAGAGAACGGGAAAAAGGGGGAGGTGGATTCGGCAGACGAGAAAGTTTGCGCCGGTGTTACCGCGTTAAATTAAATTACGAGCCGGAATTACACGAATTTTCGTCCCGGTGGTTCTTAACAACCCGTATAGCTGGGGAATATAGTACCCTATCCTCCACGTATAAAGTATATAATATACACCTTTACACGCGTATGTACCCGGGAAGCGAGAAATAGAGCAGGCAAACCCCCGTTGAGGTATCTTCTCTAAGGTCTCGTATATTCCCTCGCCCCAGAGTAAAAGCTCCTGTCTGTGTCGCTGTGCGGCTCGTTACTTGTATGAGTGCACGAGCTCGCCCATCATGTATATAGATACATAGTTCTGTACATATTTTGCGAAGCTCGTCTTTCTCTTTCGAAAACGTGTCAACCTCTTTCTCCGAGGCTTTCGAAAAACTTTTCCCTATCTTCGCTGCTATGCACTATATGTGCAAGCTGTGGTCTACTTCGGGGGATGGTTAACGGTGTCATTATTACCTCTGGCCCTGGACGATCGGCAATAAAGGACGTATTATAAATTGCTCGACAGATTGTCGTACACACGGAGAGCTTTGCCGACGATACGATGAAAACTTCAGTACATATGTCTCGGTGTAATTGTATTAGGGATGTTGAAAGGATCGAAAATTATCGTATCGATATTTAAAAAAAAATATCAATATCGATATCGATATATCGAAAAAAATATCGATATCGATATATCGAAAAAATATCGATATCGATGTATCGAAAAAAATATCGATACATCGAAAACGATATCGATATATTGAAATAAACAATATTGATATATCGCTATATCGAAATAAAGAATGTCGATATATCGATATATCGAAATAAAGAATATCGTATGAAAATATCGATATATCGAACGAAAAATATCGATGTTTGGTCGGCATACCTAAGTTATATCATTTGAATTAGTGGTGAATCAGTCTTAAGGGTTGATGAAAATCCGATATTAAGAGTAGTTTCATGAGACTTTTTTTTGACGTCCTATGGATAACGAATTTTTTTTACACAATGGAACAATCTGTGCGATTACGAAGTTAATGACTGACGTTTATTCAAGAACGGGATGAATGCAGTTATAAAAATGTTTCAATGTTAAACTCACGATTCCAGCTTATTGTGAAATTTCAACATAACATCGTGAAATATATAACAACTCACCTCCCTCTCTTTTCCTCTTTGTGTAGCAACAATATCGTGAGTTTAACGAGAATTCATCCGGAGTATAGTCAAATCTAACTGCATAATCATGCGGTACAGGCGAAGATACATTTCCTCTCGTCAACGGTACTCTCATACCTTTCAGCCGGTAGTTACCTACCGTACCTTACATCCTCCACATATTCTCTCCTACGTATTTTCACGTCTGCTACATGCGAGGATGCTCGTCCATGCAGCAAGGAGATCCGCGAGAATCTTCCTTGCTATTCACGATGGGTTATCACGAATTGGCTCGTGTACGACTAACGAGCATCCCGGTCATCGAGCCTACACGTACGATGCGATATCACGCGAAACGCTTTTGTTACATAGATGGCAACATCGCCGCTACATATGTGCATCGTCCAATTATAATACTAACCAGGGAAGAAACTCTCGACAAATATCTTCCGGTAGCCGGATTATTTCGATATCTTCCGATTAACGATGAACGCACGTGCGGGACTTTGCATAGAAGCGAATTTCCGCATGGTAAAATGCTTCTGTTGGTTAAAATCTGAACTATTATTATTATTCTATACCACAGCACGTGTAATATGTACCTAACGAAAGGTAATATTATACCAGTTATAAAAAACGATGGTACGTGGAGCACGCTGGAGAAGGGGCGGTTACACTGCTGTCCTGGCTTTTGCTCTATGCATGTGCGGCTTTTCGTATAGGAAATATAACTGCTCGTGATTCACGAGGTATATTATACGACCGAGAGAAGAAACGTGAGAGTGTGGGAGGGAGAGAAAGAGAGAAAGAAAGAAAGAGCAAGCTAGTGGGTGGGAGGAGGGGGTGGGAGAGAGGAGAGAATCCATATCTCGGTTAACAAGACAATATTGCCAGCTGGATAAAAATGCGATTTAGGAGGAGTACGGGGCAGTCGTGTAATTCTCATCTATATACACTCATAAACTTCCATTCATATTTATACAAACACATACGACACACGTGCTTTTATCTCGCATCTGCGCGCGAACGATAGAGTTCAATTATTATTTGTCGATGGCAATAATATGAAACATGACATTCGATCGTTCCCCATACATTCGATCCTTTTTTATTCACAAATTAATTCATGCACATTCATCGATACTATTTTAATTTCTCATATTTCGTTGTTACAGATGTCTCCACTGCCAACGTAACACGAGATTAATCGACGCTCCGGTTGAAAATAAAAGGTAAATTTATATTTAGCAACATTAATGCAAATTCCCCACTCCCGTCGAGTAGCTAGGGAGTGGGGAGCTACCTTTTACAAACGATGTTCGACATTCCTTACAATATCATGAATATGCCTCGATATATATCTCGTTTCAAATTCGTTTTTATGAGAACGGGGCTGGCTCCAGGGAAGAGATTTAATATGCAGAGTGAAAATTTTCGTTGGCTTCATATTTGTCATCGTTGATCCCTGAATGCTGCAGGTTGATAACAAAACCGTCGTTGCTACCCTCATCCCCTCCTTCCAGCTTCCATCCCAGCCAGTTTTGAAACATTTATGTCGACGACGCGACGCCGCGCTCCGCATCCAGCATCCACCCAGGCAGCTTTAATAAGTGCACCGCGTAATGAAACCCATTCATATAAAAGTTTTCCGCGCTAGGCGACGCTTTAATTGAACGCGACTCGTGCCACCCTGTGGCAGCTTTAGCTTTTTCCTCGCTACCCCTTTACTCTTTCTCTTTTCTCTACCTATCTGCGTAAAAATGTGTGCACGTGGACGTACGTGTATATATGTGTCAGTGCGAGGTGCGAGTGTACATGTGTGTGGATCTCTCGTCATCTCGTCGTCCCTGGCGCATGCGGTCGTTGCGCAAAAGATCGTTCACAATTCCTCTTCCCCAAGTCCTGCTTCGCCTCTCTTCCCTCTGTCTCCGTCTATGTCTCTTTCTCTCTCTTTCTCTCTCACTCTTTTTTTCGATTCTCCAACAGCCTTTCCGGTAACCAGTCGCTTATATACGACCAATATACCATTCTCCATATATACGCGAGAGGAAACGAATTTCCGGCACTCCAAATCTCTTTCGTTTGCTCTCTCGTCATGCTAAAGCCTAACCGATATATTGGAATCACGATCGATGAATGAGTTCCTCAAATATATACATGTCCAGAGCTGTATACAAAAATTCGGAACTTTCGGAATATCTGACTTTCATGAAATCTCCGACTGTTTCGATACCAAGCTATTCGTCACTGGTCCAATTTCCTTGATCCCTCTTTCGGACGTACCAAAAGTCAAATAAGAGAAAATCGCTGATTACTGTTCGTTTGAAATATCAATCTCTCTTATTTTTCTCTGTCCTCCTCCTCTCTCTCTCTCTCTCTCTCTCTCTCTCTCTCTCTCTCTCTCTCTCTCTCTCTCTCTCTCTCTCTCTCTCTCTCTCTCTCTCTCTCTCTCTCTCTCTCTCTCTCTCTCTCTCTCTCTCTCTCTCTCTCTCTCTCTCTCTCTCTCTCTCTCTCTCTCATTCATTCGAATGAGAACAAACGATTTGCGTCGAAAATAAAAATTATTTATCGAACAATGATCGCGGTCTGAAATGTATCCGCTACTAAACATTTAAGGACCACCCAGTGTAATTTATAAATCTTATGGAAATTACTAGGAACTAATGAATATCGATGACGCGCATGCCCTCGCTTGTTACACGAGAATAATTCCACTGACAAGTTTTATGCAAACGAGCCCCAACGATCCTTTTATTATTTTATAATTATTCACGACGCAACAAAGAAAAATCAATCACACGAGTCGAAGGGCTATTAAAAGGATATACCTTAAAGTATAGAACTTTTTCTTTGCCGTCAGTAACAGCCGATTGCTCGTTCGTTATTCTTTTGCTCCTTTAATTTATCGTCCAGTCAAACATCGAGGAAGGAGTTAGGTTGCGGGCGCTGTTTTCATTCCCTTAGTCGCTCCACTCTCGGAAAATTCAACGCGATGGCGATCCGCAAGCATCGTCGTGTTTCTCGTGAAAATTCCCTTGGTGTATATATATCGTCTGTTCATACAAACTACGTGTGCCCTCGCATATAGGTACGTGTGTATGTAAAACCCAGCACCGTTCGACAAGTTTTCCCAGCGCTCGTTGACGTTGACCAGCGTAAAACCCTCTCGTTCTCGTCCATGCACTAATCGTGTCCATGTCACAAGCCGAGCGACTCATTAATTTTTCATCGATTTCGCCCTGTTGTACTTGCCGATTTTTAGTGTTCTTCTCCTTTCTATCCCTCCCTCTCTATCCCTCTTTCTCCCTTCTAATTTACGATCAACATAGCGTTGAAACCGCACGGTATATTGCAACTGTTCGGTGCACGTGTTACTGGATTCTCGTACGTACGAGCTGATCCACCGCAGTTTCGCGACAGCGATACGCACGATGCATACGAATAACATTCATGAATATTCTACAAGAGAATAACGATATATAAGCACCGAAAAATAATATCTTCATGTAGCGTATAGGTATGTGGGTGTACTGGGGAGGGTAATCACCTCTGGGGTAACATATGCCGGATATCGAACGATCGCAATTATTACGAGATGATCTAATCAAATATTTTCAGTGCAAACGTTCTTGTTGCATACGAGCTTGTCTCTTATATTCCGGTTGTTTGCGATATATTTATCGCAACATTATTGTTCCACTATGCCGGATATCGAGCGATAGCAAATCGTTACGAGACGATCTAATCAAATATTTTTAGTGCAAACGTTCTTGTTCCATACGAGCCTGTCGTTTATATTCTGGTTATTCACGATATATTTATCGCAACATTATTGTTCCACTATGCCGGATATCGAACGATCGCAATTATGACGAGACGATCTAATCAAATATTTTTAGTGCAAACGTTCTTGTTCCATACAAGCTTGTCGCTTATATTCCGGTTGTTTGTGATATATTTATCGTAACATTATTGTTCCACTATGCCGGATATCGAGCGATAGCAATTATTACGAGACGATCTAATCAAATATTTTTAGTGCAAACGTTATTGTTCCACTATACCGGATATCGTGCGATAGCAATTATCACGAGACGATCTAATCAAATATTGTTAGTGCAAACGATCTTGTTCCATACGAGTTTGTCGCTTATATTCTATTTGTTCGCGATACATTGACCGCAACATTCTTGTTTCACGCATTATTGTTTAAATTGTTTAAAAGAAAATGTTAAATTTTTCACATTTCTCTTGAGAACATTAATATTGACAATTTTTTTTTGCCGGAGGCAACGTTCGACCTGCTCGATGATTAGTCGCGAGTAATCGACACGTAGTTCTGTATTCTCATTTATTCGCAAACAAATCGCCTAGTTACGATATCTCGGAATGTTACCGTATATACACGATAGGTACTATCTCTTTTTTTCTGAATTTTTTTTATCTCTCGCGCTGTTGCCGTCAACTCGCCGTTACTTAACTTGTAATTATTCCAACGCTCGAGTTCGTGCACGCTCGAGCGATTCTTTCATGATTTTTTCACGTTCGACCGATTTAAACTTTATTTTCTGAGTTTTCCATAGTCGAGCAAGACGCTCATTGTTTTCACTCCGCTCATGAAACAATGCCTCCCTCTTGGATTCTCAATTTTCTTTTTTCCCTCTGTCTATCTCGCTACGGTGTTTCCAGGCTTGTTTGAAAAGTTTGCCTTTCGGAAGAATGCTAGAGATAAATATCGTCGAATGGTCGAGTCCCGGGCGTGCAATCACGATAACTGCTCGAGAGCGATGAAAACCACCCCTCGAACGGTATAAGCCGCGAGAGAGAAGGATGGAGTGGCATCGTTGCGAATCGGAAATCGAATGCCGATTGGTCTACCGGTGAGGTGCCGAGTGCCAGACTGCGGACATGCTGATGATGCTTCGATCGAGCGGTATCTCGTTTTATCCGAACGATTTCGGGACAAGCTATCGCCTCGTACTCGTTGCGATCCTACAAACGAGCTTTCTCTTTCTCTCTCTCTTTCCTCTATATCTCTCTCTGTCTCTTTTCCTCCTTCTCCCCCGGGGTCCGCATATACGTACATGCGGCGTGGTGCCCTTCAGTTCCGTTTTCCGATTTGGCAGCAACTGTGCTCGAAATCTCTCTCTCGCTCTCTCTCGCAAGGTGGTTTGATAAAGCCATGTAGAGCTTTTGGATAAAACGAGGGGAAGTCCTGTGCGGTATGTATAACGCAGTGCGAGTAATGGGACATATCCGGTAATAGCAAAAGCTAGCGAGAGACGCGGGAGAGTTTATCGATTCGATTGTTGGGAAACCCAATGAGATATGAACATTTCGATGGTGTGATAACGTGCCTTTCTCTTTCTCTCTCTCTCGTTCTATCTGTTTATCCTCGTCTCTTAGTCTAATATCTATGAATCTATTTGACCAATCGAGACATAAAATACTCTCGTTTAACAGTTTACAGCCGTTCGCAGAAACAAGATTACGTCGACGAGCAATTCTTATCGATAGCGATTTGCAAACGTACAATTCCAAATTAGTTCAACGTCGTTCTTCATCTCACGAGTAAAGACGTGATCCACTTAACGTTTAAATTAATGAATTTGGACAAATGTAATTGCGTTCTTAACACGTGAGTACATACGCCAGTGTATTAAAAAAACCATGCAATTACTTTTCGACGAATCTGATATATAAATTACTTGTATCTTAACAACTCGCACACTCGACCATCATCAGTAACAAATATTTCTCCGGTGTCTACGTCCACCCTTCCAGTCTTCACGATGTAGGGTAGAGCGGGGATAGTTGAGCAAGCGGGTAAGTTGTGCAATCGTAATATCTCGAAAACTAAGCATCACACGCTGGTGCATCAAATGGACGAAAGAGAGGTATGTGGGAGGGGAATACAGCAAATCATTGCCGGTAGCCACGCGGCGCACGAGACGATGACACGGGACGTTTTATTATTATTGCGCCCACAAGTAAAAAATACGTGATTAAGTATTTTTCTTCTAGCATTGTGTGAAAAACCAGGGCATCAACTAGACGAGTACTAGTATGTAGTACATTTAAGTGGCTATCAATCTGTAATAATTATTTTAACGCACGTGATACGGAATTCATTATAAATTAACACTTGTTAAAAAATCTGAGAAGGGGCTAGTTGAGCAGTTTTCGATGGGGCTAGTTGAACGATGCGCAACTGTCCTCATCGGCTGGCACACATAACATGGCGGAGGTGAATACATTACGCTATCGCCGGTCCTCCTTGTTTATTTAAGAAAAAACATTTAACAGTTTGTTGCAGTTAATGTTCATGATTCAAAATGTAGCTAATTAATGTAGCTATTGGTTTATTACTGCATTGCATCAAATGGTCTTGCATGTGTCTGATTTGTTGATGGAATTATTACCTTGCTCAACTTACCTCATACCCTTGCTCAACTTGCCCCACCCATGGGGCAGGTTGAGTAGCTCGACACTCTCTCACATTTACGATAATATCTCCTAAATCAGACCTGAATTGAATAATGTTTCTGAAGGCGTTTTGAGCTGGAGATTTTGCGGATCTAACGGTGCAAGAATCAAGGAAATCGGATGTATTTTTTAAGAGTTATGATCGATTAAGCCAGAAACTGCTCAACTATCCCCGCTCTACCCTATCTCTAACGATATCGAAAGAAAAATTTATATCGTTACAAAAAGATTCCAGACTAAAAAACCCAGAATCACCCTAACCGCTCCATGGTATGTGACAAATGCGGTAATCCACCTCGATTTCCAGACAGAGACAGTGAAAGAAGTGATCAAACGATTTAGTGAAAATTACGAAAGAAGACTCGAAATCCATCCTAATGAATTGGCAACAAACTAACTCAATATAAATTTAGTAGTAAAAAGACTAAAAAGGTCAAGCCCTAGGTTTAGCCCTACGGATACGCTTCGAATAAATCACGCTATGTAATGGTAACGAAAACCAAAGAATAATGTATAACCAGATGCCACCTTTCATTCACATAGAATCGACGGGCCGTACAATTATTTATTGTTATTTAAAATAACAGATTATAATTATCCACTCACGCTAAAAAAGAAATTGTTACAAAGATTTTATCCCGGAACATTTCTATGAGCTACTTCAAGTGACAATTTACGTCACGTCTGCGAAAATTATAAATTATTCGCTCGCTCGATCTTATGCATCGGATCAAAATTTTATTTATCGCTTCGGAATTCATTGTATGTTTTATTTATGCGCGAATGACGAAGCCGGTTAACGTTTGCACCGAGACGCGAATATCATTTATACGAACCGATTTGAAAATTTCTTGACAGACCGCGATATCGCGAACCGTTCCAGATCGTTCGCAAATATTTTTGAATAATACAATGTCTGAGTTCAGTTTGTGAGAAAAAAAAAGCTTGAATAAGATAAAGAGAACGATATAGATGCAAATCTGTTCAGTGTCACTGTAATTTTTATACTTTTATCTTCGCGAATCGTTACGCACATGAACACGATATATCGTCGCGTGTGACCCGATAAGACTGGAGCTTCCTGCGCGAAACACGCGACACACAGCGAGGGCGAGAGTTCGATGCGAAATTTCCTCGATTGCCACTCATGTTTTGCGGAGCGTTTAGTCGGACACGCTTCGATAGTTCGGGAAACTTCGTGCCTCGATAATGTTCGTGCGATTGCTGTTCGTTGCACTCGTTCCTTTTTTTTCTTTATCGTACGTCGGCTGTCGCGAGAGAAATATTAACTATCGCGCCGTTCCACAAAACTTACGATCAATGTTTGAAAAAAAAAGAACAAAATACAAGTTATTGCTAAGGAGAAAATAACGTGTTACGGAGAATTCCCAATGTAACGTGGTGTAAGGTAGTAGTTCGAAAAAAAAGTGAGTAGTAAAATCGATCGGAATAATAGCGTATTCCAAGATTCCATGAGGAAATTAGTAATAAAATTTGATAACGAAACAAATCGTATGAACATAAAATTCTGAGTATTGCCAATATCTTTGTGCAATAATCCCTACTACGAAATTAATTGAGTAAAATATTTCGTCGTTATATTTGCGTTTAAATAAAAATGTAATTTATCATCGAGAATAATACGTAACACTTTACAAATAGAGCGAATCTAATTGAAACTTTTGTACAATCCGAATAGACGATGGAACTTCATTTAGTTGCAAAACTATTTTCTCATCGCGAGGGTTTTCGCACAGGCTGGGAACGTTTTAGGAAGGAACAAATTGATTCATCTATATAGGAATGAGAAACCTCTTCTTGTCTCTTTCACGACAAATGACATTCCTGAAGAGTTAACGAATCACGCGTAGAGTTCCCTTGATCTATGTGTATTCAAACATACGTATATATATAGAAGAGTCGCGATTCGTCAGAGGGACAAGAAAGAGCTCGCGTCATTTCGAGGAGCCTCACTCTTTCGCTCCATGCAAATTCGTCGTGTCACCGTCGCCGGTTCTTTGTTATACCCCAGAATCGTCAAGGATTCTCGAGACTCCGAGGGGTGCTCTCCTTCTCTCTGGTCTTCTGTCCTTGTCGTTGTCGTAATCTCTATTGTCTCAAGCGTAGACTGAGAGTGATATTCTCTTTCCACAGTTTTGGACCACGAAAGTTATTTGGCTTAAACTTTGATGTCGCCCAGACGTTCGCTTTTCCACAAAAGTCTCTGACGAGTTACAACGACTCGTTCTCACAAATTTCGTTACGAAAAACTCCGACGATGAAATAATAGGGTAGAGCGGGGATAGTTGAGCAGTTTCTGGCTTAATCGATCATAACTCTTAAAAAATACATCCGATTTCCTTGATTCTTGCACCGTTAGATCCGCAAATTCTCCAGCTCAAAACGCCTTCAGAAACATTATCCAATTCAAGTCTGATTTAGAAGATATTATCGTAAATGTGAGAGAGTGTAGAGCTGCTCAACGTGCCCCATAGGTGGGGTAAGTTGAGCAAGGGTATGAGGTCAGTTGAGCAAGGTAATAATTCCATCAACAAATCAGACACATGCAAGACCATTTGATGCAATGCAGTAACAAACCGATAGCTACATTAATTAGCTACATTTTGAATCATGAACATTAACTGCAACAAACTGTGAAATGTTTTTTCTTAAATAAACAAGGAGGACCGGCGATAGCGTGATGTATTCGCCTCCGCCATGTTATGCGTGCCAGCCGATGAGGACAGTTGCGCATCGTTTAACTAGCCCCATCGAAAACTGCTCAACTAGCCCCTTCTCAGATTTTTTAACAAATGTTAATTTATAATGAAATCCGTACCACGTGCGTTAAAATAATTATTGCAGATTGATAGCCACTTAAATGTGCTACATAATAGTACTCGTCTCGTTGCTGCCCTGGTTTTTCACACAATGCTAGAAGAAAAATACTTAATCGCGTATTTTTTACTTTGTGCGCAATAATAATAAAACGTCCCGTGTCATCGTCTCGTGCGCCGCGTGGCTACCGGCAATGATTTGTTGTATTCCCCTCTCACATACCTCTCTTTCGTCCATTTGATGCACCAGCGTGCGATGCTTAGTTTTCGAGATATTACGATTGCTCAACTTACCCACTTGCTCAACTATCCCCGCTCTACCCTATTAATTATATACATTTATAAAAGTGGACATTCTTAAAATACGAAAAATATAATATCGGTGTTCGTTATCGTTCCAGTTTTCTCTATACGCGTGTAGTGCTCTCGATGGACTATTGGTTCGATAGGCAATCGGTGTCAGAATCGTAGAATAACCCAACTCCAACATCGATGGACCAACGCGAATTTGCTACTTTCATTGCTCTCCGTGTAAAAAAAACCAGTAACCAAAGAACGAGTGTTGTACTATATATGAATGTATCAGCAGGAAGCGAGTTCGTTGGTGTATACAATACTATTCGTGCTGGGATTGTCCGGGGTGGGAAATAGGGGAGGATGAAGGGGGTAGTACGAGAGCTTTTTCAAATCGCCCCGCTCTCATCTAACAAATGGGTCGAGAGCCCGAGCAGCGCCGTCTCTCGCTGGCGGCAAGCGCATCGCCAGCGAATCGGCACAATGCACTCACCGATGCATAAGTTTCCTGTCGAGGATGAAGGCACAGGATATGGCACGCTCCCACGAGCCTTCGACGTCGGTGTTCTCGTCCCCGATCAAACCATGCACCTTCGTGTGTATGCAACGCTCGATTTTAACATCCTTTATTTGCGTTATTCACATTCGACTCGGTATACATTGTTAAAAAATAAAAGAAAAAAATATATATTCGTAAGAGTCACGCTCGAAATTGAAATATTTTTATTGCAATGCGGTATATCGTGTTATCGAAAAACGGTACACAATTATATATAAATTATCGATATTCTTGGTAAAATTTGCCACATAAAAATGTACTACGATAGGATGAAATTAATAAAATTATATTAAAATCGTGATTAATTAATTTTCATAAATAAATTTCGATTCTTAATAGATTGTCGTCAATTTTTATTCATTCGAGGAAAGAAAGATATGAATAGGTAAAATAAGAGATGTTGGTAATTTTACACAAAGCAAAATTATAAAAATAATCTGACAGACAACGACCTTAAATTCTGGATTGATCATTATCGTTTTAAGATCATTTTTTTATTCTTTAATTCTTTTATTCTTAAGATTATAAAAATGAGTTTGTCACACGAGGATTGGATTTTGATCGATCTATTATTATTCACTTAAGATAATTTTTTAATTCTTTTCAATGATATCGAAAACATACGCGATAAATATATATCACGATAACTTTGTATAATTTCGCGTATGAATGTTTTCCATGAAGAGACACGCAACGTATTTCACCATTGTGTAATCTTTCGTTGTATCTCTCGTCCCAAGGTATACACGCAAACCGAGCTTAAACCAATATTTCTCGGAAATTGTTCCAGAAATATGTACACCTCTCGTTGGCACTGAAACGTCAAAGTTTTCTTCATAAAAAACAGGTCTCCCTCTTTTTGCTCAGCTTTGCATTTTCACCAGAAGTCTATACGTGTTCCTACTGACACACGCACGTTTCACATTTTTTTTAAGGTTCTCGCATATCAATTAGACAAAGGAAGAAACGCATACAAGGCCAGGAGCGTGTCATATACGGGAAGACCGGATGAGCGAATGCTCTCATTCATAACACCCTCGCTAAAAGCTTCCTTTTTACACGGAGAAAAAAGAAAATCAAGTCTTTTTCATTTGCCAGATCTCACTTTTGCATTTATTTTTAATATACGTATACACATTCCTCGCCAACGGGAAGCGCGAAAACAATTGTGAGTAGCATAATATCGCGTTACTCTGGCTGACAACAATTTCACTTTTACACAGTAGTCGTCTCGAAAAAATTAAAGCTCCTTGTCTCGCACATTTTCCCTCGTTTTGTTAGTTCGCAACAACCAAGAGAAAATTAGAGAAGTACACACGACAGTAGCGGGTCGCGAGAAAAACGTCCGCTTATAGCTACGAAACAACTCCCGACAAGCCAAACATGCGTTATTTTTAATTATCTTTCTTTTTCGCTTTTCAACTATAATTCAGTTAAGCAGTTAGGCGCGACACTTGGGGTATACGAACTTCGGTCAGACGAGTACATCGTCGTGAAGTTAAAAGTTGACTGGGGTGGGAAAGCGGGAGAGAGTAGGGGGGTGCAGCACAGACGATGCAAACAAGAACATTTTGTCTGCAGTTTTCGTGGTCTCCCTCCGAGTTTCTACGTCCATTTACGTAAATATTACTTTTACGTCGTTCGCCTCACTCGTTTATCGAGCTCGCGGTACGGTCGAAGCGCTCAATTTACCTTGCAATTAGGACACTTTGCCTTTGTGCAAATTCTCAAACCTCTCGAGCCCGTAGGAGACCTTTGAGATCGAAGCGAACGTTCTTCCGATCGAATCGATTAATGGAGTTAATTATAATTTCCCCATTTAAAAAACAGCCGAGTATTTCCGTTTTCGTTGAAAAATATTTTTATTCAGCGAGGTATTATGCGATATCCATTTCTTCAAGACAATCGCGGATTCGTAGTTCTTGCAAAATAAAAACTAAGATTAAATCAAAATCATCTCCTGTACCCGTGAAATTCGATGCTTTGATGAATACGATAGTACCAAAACTGACCGTAAGCGGCGCTGTTTACAATTATCTTTATACACGAGGTGAATAGACCACGTCCTTAAGAGTCTTACGGTGTCGTCTACGTTTCCATGCAATCTGTTTTTAAGTCGCCTTATCTTTACGCGATTGAGGGGAGATTGCATCGTGGTGTTGAAATGACTGCGGTCTTCTAAATCCTCGGACTTAGGAATTTCTCCCGGACACGTTTCGCACTCGTTCGGGTCTTCGTGGTCTAGAAATCCCGCAAAGTCAAGCATATCTCTGTGTTCCATCCTGGACGGATAACCCGAAGGGATGCAATATATATATATATATATATATATATATATTGCATCCCTTACATATATATATATATATATATATATATATATATATATATATATATATATATATATATATATATAGAATCTAAATAGGAAGTGGTAGATATAGCAGGGAGAGTCTATCGAGTTTCCTTCATGCACTAATTCAGCATTCCGTTGAAGGCCCAGAGGGTGGCTGGGTTGGAGAGAAACGGAAGGGGTCAGTGGGGTTGGGTACACCGGTAGTTTTGGATGTCTATAATCGGAGACTCGATGCTGCTGGAGCGCAGAAATAGTTGCGGTTACGAACCTCGCACCCTATCGCGACCCTTTACAGAGGGCAAGATCGCAAAACCTTGCCTGGAACACAGCAGCTATTCTATACATACGAGAAAACCGCCTCGAAATGCGGTTATCCGGTTGCCCGATGTCCTCGGGAGTTTCTGACCAACGTAACCGCGGAGAGTTCTCACCCGGCTCTTTCCAGTTCCTCGCGCACTTGAGAGTGAACAACGGTGTGACTCGATGCGCCTCTTCCATTCCGTGTCATTAATTACCCGAGAAAACAAATGCGTCCCAAGGGCGGTTTATTTGCAGCGGTCAACGCTGATTGATGATTGCCGGTGAGAGGCATCGGAGGTTTCGTATTTCGCTCGAGGGTTTCACTATCGTGGGTACACACTCGTGAGCCGTGGCACGGTCTACCTCTATAATGCATCTACGATTCGTCCGAACTGACCCCGTGACCCTTGACCCGGTTGGATAGATGCGAGGGGCGAGTTTAGCACGCAGCCCTCGCATGCAAAACTTTCCTATCTGTATACGTACATCGGTATATATCGTACTTATCGTCGCGCGAACGACGAAGCTGCCCCGCGGCTTTCTCCCTTTCACACATTACAGAATAACCTCCCGTCCTTATTACACTTTGGTCGTAAATTTTTTTATTGGTATGCTTTTTTTTTCTTTCCATCGTTCGTAATTCGTTCACCGCCCTCCTCCGCCCTAGGATATTTATACGTAACATTAATATCTCGTATAGTTCGGTAAATAGGTGGAGGAAACGGGGAAAGATTTACGCGGTACGTGGACGATACGTTGTTCCACCAACCCTCCCCCAACTCCCAGCTACTTTTCGCAGACGGCCGAAGATCTATACGTTTCCCGGTTATAGCAGTCGTGATATTCGAGCATTACTTATCGAATAGGACGTTATATAGCCGGGTGGCGCACGTGCGAAAGCGTCTTATGGCGCGCCCCCGTGCTCTTTCCGCCGTTACCGTTCGTGTAATTGCCCCGTCTGCGAATGGGTCACTCAATTAATCGAAATTGAGCGCATGAAATTACCCCGAAACTGCTGGCTCGTTTCCCCCCTCGCAGCACGTTTAGTTATTCTACATTCGTTTTATTTTTTTCTCCCCTCATTGTTAGAGAACGTACTCGGTGGACGATGAAAATAACTTTATCAAATAGTCGTTTCGAATTCTTACGAATACCACCTGCAAATTCTTGCCATTACATTTTGATCTCCTTGATTTTGATTTCTCGAGCGAACGCCGAAACTTGCATGTAATTAATCGATCGTAACGATCTCTTATACATAGTTGATTTCTCGTTGAATTCATTGCGAGACTCCCCGATATTTTACGAGACGCTGAACTTTTTATAACACATTTTTATATAGCTAGTCCGTGTAACACCATCGATAATTCTTTGCCACTTTACTCGCTGGTGTATTAACTTTGATACATTATTATCGATTGGGCGAAGCTTCGGTCTTTTAATACGAAGACTTTTCTACCGATAGAATCTTTTACTTTCAAGCTCCATTTGTCGTTTTCATGATAACGTACCACGATCCGATCGTATGAAAGCAACGAGAAAAATTGTCCGGATCTTCGAATGACACATCTGGCATATATGTACTACTGTGATATAGTTGATTGGGTACTTATTTGGTCAGGGTGCAGCAGCACCGAGCTGGTGGCCTCTCATCTTCTTTCCCGTTCTGTACCCTAGCACGACCATTACTCTATTAGCAGCTACCGTGTTAACTCTTTATTGCCTCGTATTTTGCTCTACGAGCCTTGGTGAACCTCACTATTGTTTGAGCTTCCGCGTGCGATCCACATACACACAAGGCGTATATGTACCATTTTCTTCAAAGAAATCAATTTTTTTCGAAATCATTGCACATAGATTTCCTTTTTTTCGTGAATATATTTTTTTGTACATGTTTCCGACATTATTTCCTGTAAATAGCCAATTTTATATATATTTTAATATTCATTTTTATGTATTCATTTCTATATTTATGTATAACTTTATTTCCATATTTATGTGTTATTTTATTTGGGAAACATTGAGCCGAAAGAAAGAAACATAAACACGTAATAATGTGAAGTGTTCGTCTCTATTTATCCATATCACACCCGACGTCGCAATATATTCTCGAGAACACTACTTACTAAAAAAACGTTGGTATATTATCAATAACACATATACACACAAGATGTACATGTGTCATTTTCTTCAAAAAAATCATTTTTGTTTGCCAAATTATTGCATACAGAGTTCCTTTTTTGCGAATATATTTTGTTTTATTGTTCATTTTTATGTATTACGTTATTTCTTTATTTATGTATAATTTTATGTCCATATTTATGTGTTACTTTATTTGGGAAAGAGCGAACCTCAGGAAAGAAATATATACACGCAATAATGCGAAGTGTTCGTCTCTATTTAACCATATCACGTCGCACGTCGCTATAAATATATTCTCGAGATATGAGCACTACTAAGAAACGTTGGTATATTATCAATAGCCTCGTTGTTATTTTGATAGTCTTTATTGCTAAATGATAAGATCGTCCGAAAGCTTCGAGCCCGTGGCTATTCTCAAGAAAGGGAGTGCGGTTAATTTTCTTTTCTCCCCCTCGTGGGGGGGGGGGGGGGGTGAAAAGAACACAGAGACGAGACGTACCTAGAGAGTTCATTCTTTCGATTTTTTTTTATTCTCGTCGAGGTCACGAGAAAATTGTTCCCTCGGGGCACGCGGTCGACGGGGCAGCTTTCGCGGAAATAAAGAGTCGCCTCTATTTCTCGGAAAAAATAACATTATCTTTTGGTTCGTGGTTTGCGTCTCGAGTAGAATTATGAAAGAATTAGAAAAAGGAACTGAAAAAATAAAAACGTAAAAATTAAATAAATAAAGCTCCAGCGAAGAAACTACGATAAAAAAATGGTACGTGGGAGTGAGACTGGGAAATGGAATGAAGTGGGATGTTGGTAATAAAAATAGTCCACGGGGCTGGAACGAAACAGAAATAAAAAAATTTAAAAAAGCGCGCGAAAGAAAGAAAAGGGACCGAGAGCAGGAAATATACGAGTGAAAGAAAAAGGAAAATTAAAATGGTCGACCGAGTAGCGCCGCGGCAACTTTTCTTCGTTTATCCCTCATCGTTATATATTTTATGACTTTGTGGTCCTTGCAGTTTCTCATGCTGACGCTGCCTGGGCAAAAAGAAATTATTCTGGGCTTGGTGTGTCTGTGTGCTTGTGTTTATATTGTTTTTCGTGCGTGTGTTGCTTCTCTGATTATTTTCCAAATCCTCGCTCTCTCTCTGTCTCTGTCTTTTTCTCTCTTTGCATAATATTCCTTTTCTATCTGGGTTTTCTCCTTCTAATTTTCCACCCAACCCTTTTCCATTGGACGTTCTTTCATCATGACGTTCTCGTTCGTTTGACGGCCCATGCAAATTTAAAATCCACCTTCATTCACGGTTCACAGAACAGCCTGTAAAAGGAAGCATTTCTCGTTTTTTTTCCTCCCATCGTCGACTGTCAAACCACACTCACGAAGCATAACACCGCGAATATCTACCTTAATTCTAGCAGAAAGAGTCTTTTGAACCCGCGCTTATTTATTTTCCGCGTTAAAGCCAACCGCTACCCGAAATAACCGCGCGCCTTTTATTTTTGGTTTAAATTTCGGAGCTAGTTGCGACGTGAAAGAAAAAAGAGAATTCGCACTGCCGTACGTGTCGAGAAACGGAGGATCGAGAGTCGCATGCACTATGTTGTATACGGGGGTAAAGAGGTGTCGGCACGAGTTGTAAAATGGGATGGAAATGTGCGAACTTTGGTGGAACGAGAAAAAAAAATCCCAACATCAGATCGAGTGATTCATCGTTCTGGCAGTTGTCATGTCTTCTCGTTATTGGAGTCGAACCGCAGCATCAGCCGCAGACCGTGGTCCGTGTACATAAACACGAAAATGGACTCCGCGGTTGCATGAGCCTGTCGAGAGGCATGTTTGTTTATTTTTTTATATTTGTCTGCCTTGCTCGTTGTTGATTTTATACGAATTTTCTGTGATGTGCGGAGTGCGAGAAAGGTTCAATATTGGCGGCTTTTATTTCCCTTTAATGTATAAAGTCATATCGTTTACAAAACACGAGCAAACTACGAATCAGCGAAATGGATTTGACTTGGATATTTTCCCTGCATCAATTTGAGTTATCGCGAGGAGAGACAGAGAGGGGGGAAGGGGTAGAAAGCCTGCGATTCAAAACGCGGAAATGGAACGTTAGCCTGAATAAACGCAAACACGCAATTCAGATGTTATCGCTGAACTCGCTAAATATGTCGAAGCGAGGGAACTGTCTACCAATGAGTAAAAGGGATCGTTTGAGGAATATACACTGTAACATGCGTATGCGCAATCCTTTCACTTGATCGAGAAATCTGATGCTTTCTATTTCGTATGTCCTGCAGATACGAATATTTGACGTCCATGCGTGATAAAAGTATTTCTTATGGTATGAATAGTTTGAGTCTTAGTCTTTGTGCGGTTTAAGAGTAACATAGACAATTTTTTTTTTTTTTTTTTTTTTTTTTTTTAACGATCGAGTTATATTTGGGCAACGAGGTTTTATTTGAACAATAATTTATTGAACGATTGAACGAATCATTTTTCAATCTGTTTTATCAGACAAGTAAATGGCACATACGTAGCTGTAAGATTAAGAAGGAACGTTTCGAGGGAAGAGCGCTTAAAGTCCTTTAAGCATTTTAGAACGAATTTCTATTTGACACGCGCCATTTCTTTAAACCTGTTCAGCTCAGGATTTTGTTCCAACGTCGAAATAATATTTTCGAAAAATATTCTCAAGACCATAAATTTGATGAAAATGCAAAAAGTCGAGTTTGTAAACCGAAAAAAAGAAGATAACTCCAGGCCTTAAGTGGTTGTGGATTTACGGCTATATCTCGAAAATGGAAACTCCTTTTGTCGGACGGTGCGAAAGACGGCTTAGCTTGGCTCTAACGTGTGATATCATATTTTACACTATACAGTGTGTGCTATAATGGGCATGGAACATTGCGAGAGTGGTTGGAAGGGTACTTCTGGCACAAGTTACGCCTGCTTACTGGCACGATCCTCACTCTCTCTCGCACTTTCTCTCTCTCTCTCTCTCCCCCTCCTTGTACAGAAGGTACCAGATGCTACAATTGCGCAGGTTACGAAAGGGTAGTTCACCCCACAACTGCATTTCTCTGAACTAAGAGCTACGTATAGAGCAAGGGCAAAACCGTATGATTAGCCAGAGTGCGTGTGTGTGTGTGCGTGTGCGTGTGTGTGGAAGAGAGAGAGAGAGAAACAGAGAAGACGTTGGAAGGGAACGTTTAGCTTATTTGGCAATTCACCGCGAAGGCCTCGAGTGGGTACGTTAACGCTCTACCGCGTACGTGTGTTTCATAAACATGTCATATATGTAAACCCTATAGATATGTGCTCAACGTTGCAACGTACGTTTATGTTGGCTGTGTACGTATATGTTGTATAAAGTACGTTATATATAAGCCGCCATGGCGAACGCGTTTCGCACTCACACGAGAGTTTACGTCAATCTCTCTCACGATTAAAGTACCTCTGGCTCGTCCAATACTCAACACACTGCCTTCGCACACATACTCGCTCGCTTTACCAATAGCTACGGTTCTCTTATCGGTCCATGGCGAAGCTTCTCATTCTCCTAGCCAAGCTTTCCATGGCTGCGGATTTCTACCACCGATTCGAAGAGTTTTGCAGAGAAAATCTTTTGTCCCTTACTCTCTCTCTTTCTCTGTCTGTCTGTCTGTCTGTCTGTCTGTCTCCCCTCCTCTCCCTCCCCTCCCACCCCTCTCTCGCAAGCTTTCAAAATAAGTCCATTCCAAACGTTTCTCTATCTCTATAGTAGCTAGGTAGGTACTACTTTCGTCTTTATGTACCCAAGAGAACCTCTCGCGTCACCGGAGTCTTTGTTAGAGACGATTCAATTTTCAACGGATATTTGCGGTAACCGACTATTTCACTGACATGGAGCAGCAGTCAATAAAGAACTGGAGAGATTTTGTCAGCTGGTCTCATTTCTTTCTATTTATTTATTCTCTCCTTGGTCGCTTCATAATGGATATAATTACCTCAGTGCACAATTTCCATTTCATGTCTGTGGTTATTTTCGCTGGCATCTCGGTTCTCCGTACTTGCTGTTATTATTATTCGTTAACGTCATGGAAAACAATGATTTGATCGAGTTTCTTTAAAATAGACCAGCCAAATTGCACTTATCAGACGAACTTAATTTTGGTCAACGCAAAATAATTCGAAGTGATATTGTGATTACGAGGTAATAACTTTCGTGGAAGTCGATCATTAAGGAGTGTGATCCATGACTGTCCCTTATTCCGACTTTGTCCGACGTTCGACTATCGCTAAATCGTTCTCGGAATACCCTCGAGCCTTAGGTCGGTCGGTGCATACAGAGGTAGTCTACCATTAACCCTTCCTTCTCTCCCCCTCTCTCTCTCTCTCTCTCTCTCTCTCTCTCTCTCTCTTTCTCTTTCTTTCTCTCTTTCTCGCTTGCACTCGCATTTCTACATATTCATTGGGTGGTGAGAGGGAGAAAGCTCAATCGATCGTCATTAAAATTCTAGCTTTCGAGTGTTCGTGTAGGCAATGTCACGTAATGAGAATTAGGGCACGACCCGCGGTCGTACGTACCAAAAAAACAATGAAACGTACCTAACATGGATGACTACAGATCATGTCTCGACGGGACAGAAAAAAGACAACCGTTCGTTCAATATCCATTTAACGAATAGATCATCGAGGTAACGAGATATTAAATACTATTTTCTTTTTTCGTTGTCTGTTACAGAATCTTTGACCCGCTGAGCTCGTAAAAAATGGATGTATAGTTTTACGAAGACACATATCGTTTGAGTCGTTTCGATGGGAAAATAACGATAAGAACAACTGGAACAATAGAATTTTTCCATATCATTGGGACACATCGCTCGAAGTTCTCGCCTTGAAAACTTTATACTCGGAGGGAGCACATCCCTGTATTAACGAGTCAACGTACATAATCATCGATCACTCGAGAAGCGACGTTTTATCAATGTGATATTATCAACATATCCGACTATCGACCTCCCGCATACGAGAATCTCGCTCCGGAGATCCCACATTTATCCATGGATATCGAGCGTTGAAGAATCACGAATGTCCTACAGTTCGGCCATTCGCACATTATTATAGGAAGAAAAAAAAGGAAAAAAGAGAAGGAGTGAAGAATCCGACGCAAGAAAGTGAAAAATGTTGCTGAGGTAACGCAAAATATTCGCCCGCCTGTTCCTCGATCGGCGTCTAACGTCAAAGCGGCGGAGAAAGATATCATAAAAAAGAAGCCATTGAGGTGAATAACACGTGCTCGTGAGAGTTCGTTTCGTCAGGAAAACGTCGTCGTAAATTCGTCAAGATGATGATGGGTTTTCCACGAAGAAGATCGTTGTGGCTGAAGGTCGCGGTTTTAGCAGCGGCGGTTTGGGTTACCGTCTGTTTCCTACTTTACACGGAGGATCGTGCAGCTGCAGTTGACGTGCAGGCTGGTCTAGCACCATCGGGAATCGCCGCAGTGCCTCAGGTCGCCAACGGATTTGCACCTCCGGCTCTTGCACTCAGACGAGAAACTCCGGGCAATGGACAGAGCAAATCGAAGATCAATCAAGCTGGACCCGAGCAAGGTATGAAAACACCTGGGACTTCTCATGTCCGACTTGTTGGAAGATTGTTTCTTATGCTCTATGAAAAAAAGACCATTTACTTTTTCCTACTTTTATCGTAATATCTTTCCTTTTTTTTTTTTTTACTAAAAGCAGTAGGGATAATAATGTGTCGTAATCGTTAATCATATTTATTATGTAAAGGTGGCGGGGTTCTCGCCGCACCACGAGAACCGGACGCGGCGGCGCCCGGTGAAATGGGACGACCCGTTGTTCTTCCCACGAATCTCACGACCGAGACTAAAAAGCTCGTGGACGATGGATGGCTGAACAACGCTTTCAATCAGTACGCCAGTGACCTCATTTCCGTTCACAGGACTCTTCCCGATCCACGCGATCAATGGTACGTAAATTTACATTATATCTTTAATATAATTGTGGAATAGGACTCCTGGCAGCTCCAGTGAAACTATTCAATCGTTACGTCTCGTGACAAATTAGGATAGAGAAGTTTTGAAAAATTGTCATATTTTTCTCGACATTTTTTATTTTTCGTTCGTTACATCTTTATACGTTTTTATCCTTTTACTCGTACGTTATTATGACACTTTACACTTTTACAACGTACATACGGTTGACTTTCAAACATCTCTCATATACGTACCGGCTTCAACTTTTATGCACTTTTGCCTGTAAAATTTCGTATCCTCAGGCACGAAAAACTTTCGGGTGACAAAAATAGAAGAGGAAGAGTAGAATACAATTTCGTAGTGTTTTGCACAATTTACGTGCGTATAATTCTCTGTTACGCATAGGTGGGTAGGTATACCGCTAATTCTCCTGCTAGGAGAGCCTGTTGGTTGCCACCGGTTACTGGTGTGTTGGAAATATGTTTTACTCGACCCTGCGCATATGATCGTAAATTTCAAGTCTGAAAGTTTTCACCGTACGCGAAGGACGAAAAAGGGATGTAGAGGGAGAAAGGGAGAGAGGTGTACCTAGGTATGGCAGACGCGGACCGTGTATCAGCACCATGGTCCCCGATTTAAAGTCATGAATATTAATTACGATTTACATGTTATTAACCGACATTATCAGGACAGGTGGGCGAAGTTCTCGCGCGGGTGCGCCTGTTGTGGGTGATGCGAGAACGCGCTCGGCTAGTTAGCTTCTCCCTCTCTCTATCTCTCTGTTCCCGTTTCGCATTAACTAGCTATATAACTGAGGATGCTGGAGGCTTTGGCATTAGCGCGCAAGTGTCGCACGTATAAATTCTTCCCACGATGTCTGCAACTTGCAACTTCGTCACCAACATCTCACAATCGTCAGAAAGTTCGACACTTCGTGGCGTATTATCTATCAATTTGCCTCATTATCCGTCAGTCGTGCGACTCGTTGATTATAAGTTGAGAAAGTTTTCACAAAGTTTCCACTCAGTCTCGCGTTGGAATTGAAGGATTTTCCTCGTACCTATCGGTACTCACCGTTCAGAACCGGGAGATTTTGCAACGGGGTCAACGAATGCTTTGCAAAAGCTTGAAATTTCTTCTCGGGGTATAGCCCTAGCTCGATATAAGTGTCGTGAGCGAACTTTAACCCTCGAGTCTGTTCGCTCGCGGGAGTACGATTTGAAACTACCCTCCGGGATTCGAAAGTGATAGGGGTCGCTCGCATAGAATGCCCTCGAGCTGTGGATTCTACCCTCGCGCACTGCTAGAATGCAAATTTAAATATGCAAATGCTCGAAACGCTTGGTTTAATAAGATGCTGTTTCACGTGCCGCTACACGTATACGCGCCGTTGCCGGGAGCCAATTATCACATTACTGCACGCCCCGACGAGTGTTCAAGTGCCGTCATTCAGCACCCCGAGGTGGTTACGGATCCACTTGGCAAGGGGTTCCACAATGGGAGAGAAGGAAATAGATAGAGAGAGAGAGAGAGAGAAGCGAATGACGTCGAGGGAGGTTGGTGTAGCAAACAAACGTGTTAACTGCGATACAGTTACGCGATATGAAATGTTCTGTATTCGCTGATGATGATGCTCTGGTTTGCACAACGATGCACCCTACTCTGGAATGTCTCATATGTCCATAGCAGACGCGCGGCCATATAGACGCATGTATACGGACATTCCTGTGCACGAAAGCTTGCCATTTCCTGCCACATTCGCTAATTACCCAAAATCCAAATAAATCGGTACTATGGAATCTTTCTGTTTCATATAAATTATAATAATTAATTAAATAATCGAGTCTACAACAAATTTCACGTCTGCCGAAAGGTCTTGCCGAAAGCTCGTGAGATAAATATGAATTCGGTTTAGCGCGTCTGACCATAATGGGTTATTACTACTTGAGCGCACCGCTCGAGACTGTTATTCTCGTTAAGAAGTGAAAAACATGCGCATAAAATTGCACAAATTTTCACGAGCATGGCCGGAAGCGGATGGGAGTTAAAAATTATAGTAAGACGCTTGGGTAAGAAGGCAGAGGAGAGAATACAATTAGTATAAGTGTGGGAAAGTGTGTTTTCGGTTTCTGAGAATTTTCGCCGAACGACCGAGAAGTCTTTCCACGTTGCTCGAGGGTTCTTATCGTTAAAAGCGCTGTCTGCCGTGAAGATTTTTTTCAGAATTGGTGCGAATGAGTTTAACCACCCCATCCTCTCACAGGAATTCATGTTAATACGAAGTTTTAACGGCATTGTTCTTCGTCGCAGTCTCTCGTGCATAAAGGAGACTTTCAAAGTACCATCCTGTTTTTGCATGTTTTAGGAGCTTCGCTTATGGCCAAGTCGAATAGAAAATTAAATCGTTGCTTTTTACGCCAAAACAAAAATTAATTTTCGAGTCATAAATTATCGTTGATTAAAGCGCGCAAAGAAACGTTACAACTTTTTATTAAATTTTTCTATTCATGACAACATGATAAATCGTGCATAAAAAAACATTCATTCGACAAATTTAAAATACAGCAAAAATGTACGAACGTAGATTTAACGGAAAATTAGCATCGCGCCGATATAGCAGTTTTTCGATAATCCCATCTCGTTTCGCGAAACGTCACGAACGAGAAGATTAATGAGGCTACGTCGACCGTTTTCATGGTGTTACAAAATCGAAACATTCGACGAAGACACTGTCTCGTTGGAAGTGGAAGTAATCAAGCGGGATCGGAAGCGAGATACAGGAGCCCCGAGACTCGAGTGGACGTCGGGAATTCGTTCGAACGAATCGTTATAGTTCAACGAGACCTCGGGGGTAGAGTGAGTTCGCGGAGAGATACCGGTATCCGTCACGGGTGCATGAGAGCAAGCAGCGAAGAACGTGAGATAGATGTCTCGACGTCTCGTTAACGACCGAGTCAGCACGTTCTTCGTATTCGACGGACTAGGCGCGTGTGATCGTGCCGTCGATGCCGATTCACTGCGAGAACCTTCCGAGGGGGTTGATATTTACGATGCTAGATATCATTCTGCCACAGTGACGTAAACGATCAAGAAAATTGTTGCGGCGAAATAATATCTGATAGCGTCTCGTTATATTGCTCCGAGACAAAATTCGCGGGTCTTTCCTAAATGAAGCTCAAAAGTTTGAAATTATAAACAAGGCTTTAGACCATTTTTTTAACTAGATCCCCGAATGAATATTGATTCATTGAACGTTTATCAATACATTCATTAAAGCACGAGAAGAAACTACTTCCTGTCTTTGAAACGTCGAATTAACTGAGTTAGGAGTTGAATAACCGAAGGACCAAAGTGTCACAGAAATCCGTTTCTATCAAACAGAAGAAATGAACAAACAAACTTGAGCCAACATAATATACCTATATCAATGGATATAAAGACACAATGGACTTGGAATAAGTAAGGACACAGAGGGGTGCGTTGAGCGAGGTTGACTCGAGAAAGAAGCAAAGGTCTCTCGAGTATCGGGATTTGTGATTCTCAAGAGAGAAAGCAGAAGGGGGATGCTTGTCGCATGGTTGGCTGTCCGATGCGTTCAAAGGATTGGATAAGAGGAATCAACATCACGAAGTATCGTTGATGTCGGTGACGAAGGGCCCCGAAATACGTAGAGAATACACCGAGTGCACGCTCCTTCTTTCTAAACGCATATATACAGATATAAATCAAAAGCATGGCACAAAAAGGACCTTCCATTTCCGGTTTTTTATCTCACCGAGGGAAAACGAAAAGCTTGCTGCGACGACGATTTTTTAGTTGAGACAAATAAACGGAGCGGACGAAGAGACAGAAAAGAAAAAATAGAAGAAGACTTTCTTACGACGAGCAAAAACCGAGTATTCGAGACACTAGGACTTTTAACAGCGAGTCTACACTGCCGTCGTTGCTTTTGTTTAATTAATGACACGAGGGTGTATTATAGGAGGTCCGTACTCGTAAAGACCAGTGTATATGAATCGTCTGGACTTGCACGCTCTCCGCCCCGTGTCTCAAGAGGTTTTGGTCTTCGCGGAATTAATTCACCCAACGTCTAATTAGTATTATCTCGTGGCTCTGGATTCCAGCGCGCGAAGAACCCCGTGATTTACATTGCCGGTACGTACGTCCAATTAAGCCAGTCACGTGTGCGACAATGAAGTCGAGCGGTCGTGAAATCTTCTGCTGAGAGCACACCGGTGAGAATGAACCAGAGAACCAGGAGAGAGAGAGAGAGGGAGAGACAAAATCAGCATCCACGTAAAGTGCCCATGGAACACCCAACAGTTTCTTCTCGCAGTCCTACACTGGTCGACAACAATAAACACGACGACACGGCTGAAACAAACTACATACGCATGCAATTTTGCCCTAGCTTCCCTTCAGCTTCTTCGTATCGTTTGATAACTCAGCAAGTGCATTCCATTCCTTCGTTCCCTTGTACTGCCTCCAGAAAGTAAACTTTTTTGATTTTCCATCATCAACTATTCGATATATCGCCCGCTCATGGTCGTTTCTCTTTTCATTCCAGCGAAATGGCTCATTTGAATTTTTTAAAACCGAGGGATTTTATCCACAAGTGAAAAATAAGTACTTAGGGGCTCGAGTATAATCCCTTACTCTCGTTATTCTCAAAGGTATCGGCAGGAACTCTCGTCACAGTCCTACATTTTTTATACAACCTCTCCCTATATCCGCTTGCGTTTGCAAAAATCCTGCTCGCCTTTTTCAAAGTATCACGAGGCTGCTCTTCCATGAACGAGCGTTTGTGTACGTGCGTGTGTGTATATGTGTATGCATTGCAGGAAGGACCGGAAACTTCCGAGGCAGCGTGAATATTTTAATAGCGGTGGCATTAAACCGTCGCACTGGTTAATGAGAAAATATAGAGGAAGTACCGTTACACCAATTCATCCTTCGTCAGGCTTATATTCGCGTGTCTTTCATAATTTATCGGGGCTCCATTAAAGGCCGCTGCGGCTCGGAAAACCGCGGTTGTACTACTACATTTCTTCATCATCGTATAGAAGAGAACCGACGAGCGGTTAGCTTGGCAGATAGAGAGAGAGGGAGCGATTGGGAAAGAGCTGGAATCACGTGAGCCCGTGTATCATGTGCACAAGTTGGTAATAGCCTCTCGCCCATGATGGAGCTTCATTATTACTGCACGTTGAGGGTGAGAGAGAAAGCGATACTTTACGACTATTGATTTTTCGAATATATTCGTACGGGAGTTATATCTCCTTTCGTATTTCCGAGACTCGCGATATTGCTCGACTTCTTGCGATCAAATATGGAATTTAAAAGACTCATAAAATACGTAAACAACTTATTTCTTGCGATATTTCGAGGCAATATCATCTTGACGTTTCGCTCTTCCGCTTTTAATTACTCCATGGATGAAAGAGAAAACTTGTCCAGACGATGTTTTTAAGCGGGCTAGAAAGTAACAAGACGACGATAAGATTATAGGACTCGGGTGAACAAGAAGCTTCATTATTTTATTTTTCGAGTTAATTTCATTGATGTAATGATTAAAGTTTTTTCCATTTTCGCCCGTAGAGATATAGCACGAATACGATCGAGCTCTCTTTTCTTTCCAGTTTCTTGCAATTCTAGTCGGAAGACAACAGTTCCCTGGCAAATATCGATGCAGTGGGACGAGGGTGTGTATATGTGTGTTTCTGTGTGTACTAGCTCGAGAGTTTTACGTCGTTTCAGTGTTGCAGCTGGACGAGGGTGGTAATACGAAGAAGAGAAGCGAGGGAGAGGAGAATGAAAGAAACAAAAACTCACACTTTTGCCGCTGGTTGTGCTGGAACTGGAAAGAAAGGGGGTGAAAGAGGAAGCCGGGGCTTTCTGGAAGTATACTCGTGCAATGTCTCTCCTGGCGTTTTCTTAATTTTCGTTTGGCTAAGCAAGAGTCGCGCAAAAGTTGGCGAGGGTCCGTGGACTCTCTCGCGCTTGAGCGTAATGTCTTGGCTCGTTTCGAGCGAAAACTATCCCTCCACCCCTAGCCGCTCGTGTTATTCGAGGAGGAAGTATTTCTTGGTCGCCCGGTTCGGTCGCGAACCATCCGACTTTTCTCTTCTACTCTTTTACCCTCGCACAGACCGCACCATCGTCAAAAGTCGGGAAACATGTTTCAGTTTTACGATGCGTACGTTACGCGCCGGCTTAAAACACGTGTAAGTGTAACGACGCTAGTATTCACATGCACACGTGTAAATGGATTTCCACCTTCGAAAAGTCTCCGTGTGAAAAATTCTTGGTGAAGTCAGCGCTCTTTTTTAAAACCTTCTTTGATACCTCGACTACTATTTGTACGTTTGCCGTGGTACTCGTAAGTAATTTTTTTCTGTCGTACATACATTTTCACGAACCTGAAATTTGCAGTACAATCTGATATATCGTCGAACAAAAAAGCTTATTATTTTGTGGGCAAAGAAATGCTGTTGAAATTTCAATTAAAATACACGTACAATTCGTTTTTAAAAGTTACCGGGAACTATTCAACTTTTCCCAGAACGATCCATTCTTTTTTTTTACGACACACTTTTTCCAAGATAAATGTGAACAAAAAAGTCGCAACTCGCAAATGGATGGATCAAGAAATTTCGAAAATTTTCTAGAGGGTACGTAGGAGTGGTCCTACGAACTGGCAAAGTGAGATAAACATCTGGGAAGTTTTAAAGAAAAGCGGTTGACTTCACAGTTCACGATGCTGGCGGCGAAGTCGTTCGGGCAGAATGTTCCACATATAACAGATCGTAAAGAGCGATCGAAAGAGAACTGCCAGAATGTATACAGGTGCAGTTCTTCGTAATGGAAAACACGTTCTATTGAGAAAGGGATCGAATTTCTTTGGCCCACAGAAGAGTCACCGGAGAAGATGCGCTATGTTACACACACTTTTGTGGTATCGAGTAGCAGTTTCTATAAGCCGCGGGCAATAATACGAACGTGCCTTTACAACAACCAAATAGTAATTTTGAAGCTGCTCTCTCGTAGCCATAATGCATCGCATCATTTTGACATTCTAAAAGAATCCATTTTTAAAATGAAGTTCTTTTTCCCCTTCGATATGTGTACACGTATAATTGTATATGTACATAAGCGAGTTAGAGTCAAGTTATACAGGCACACATTATTCGTCTGTACATGCAAGAGAAAGCTTTGTTTTGTCCAGCGAGCTTAAAACGCCGACGACGTTTCTTCATTGGGCACGGCGAGAGAAGAGAAAGAAAATAAGAACAAAAACAGGCATTCCGATCTGACTGACTAATTATATAATTGCTTGGCTTTTTTGGTCTACAACACCTACAATCGTTTGCTTAATTGGTACACATTTCTCTCCTTTCTCATTTTGTTGTTGAAAAACGTTGCTGTTTTTGTATTCTCTTGTATACGCTTCGTCCAACTTCGCATAAAAAATAAGAATAAAGATTCTTTTTCTCTATATACTCGGTAACAAATTTCTATCAAATGTAGCTCTTCGTACCTGGGGATGCGAAAGGAATGCGTAAGTGCACTTGTTTATTCAAAGATGAGAGTGAGCTTTTGGTTTTACGTACAAGTCGCATCCGCCGTTCCATACTCCCACTCCTCTACCTCCGACGCCGGTTCGGGTTTTTCATACAAAAACTTGGTGAATACTCGCTTTCCGCTTTACGCGAAAGCTGGGAAAGAATACGAGAGAAGAAGCACGTTGAGAGGAAGAGAGATGGAAAGAGCATGAAAGGAGACAACCGCGAGAGCTTTTGTGCATCTGTAATATCAAAGAAAGAAGGCCCTCCGGAGGTATTTTGACATCAAGAAAAATTCCTCGAAAATTCTTCGTCTACTCGCTGAGAGCTTTCTTCTACCGCTACGACTATGCGACCATTTGTATTCGACGCACGAAAAAAGTCAGAAATAAATATGAGGAAGAGAATATGCCCGTGTGCGAGTTTTTTTCCCAACGCGTGCAGACAAGGAAAATTCGATTGTTCGACGTCCGAGTTCTTGATGAAAATTTATTTCCAGACGTAAGAGAATTCATAACTCACTTGCGTATATGAGGGAGTGCTGATAACAGCGTGGGCTTTCTTGCATGCCTACCTCTGCCGTCGTTCCTCTCTACCACGATTCGTTGTCTTTGAGCACGCCCGGTTATAATTACGAGACGCGTGAGCTCGATACAGCAGAGTGATAGCAAAGGGTTGCACAACCTTCCGAAAGAGTTCCTCTGCCACTAGGCTGCTCGCGAGGTTTCATACTTTCAAGTGCCAGTGGGAAGTGAGATTTCTCCGTCGCAACCCTTATAACCATCACCCCTACGAGGTTCACCCCTCGTGTAAGAAGAATCTCTTGAGGTGTACCTCGTCAAGTACTGGTGTATACTCCGCAACAGAAATTACTATCGTCGAATATATTCAGGGTCATCCTAAACCCTATGAACATAATTATTGACATTATGCAAGATTTGAAGAGGCTATGGAATTCAAATGGTAAATTACGTCTACGTTCGATTAAATTTAATTTTATAATTCTGTAATTTGAAAAAGGCCGAGGTACTCTAAAAACGAAGTTTTATGTAGCAAACTGTACTCATCGTCGTCACGTAACCCTTAGATGCACCATACAAAGGGGCGGGAGTATGAGGGTGGTTGCACGTCAAGATCCTCTTGTCTCCGAGGCACTCGTGTGTGCGCTCATTAGATACCAGGTCAATGAGGTACGAGATGCTCGTTTCTTTGCATTTCCAGCCACGATGAATTCGAATAATGACGATGATAGTTAGATGCAGCTGTACAATCTGAAAATCGTGGTATAACGGATTCAATACAAATCCAGAAATTCTCATCTACCATATTGCGCAATTCGAGAAATAACGTTTGAAGCGCCATTTGCCATTCATCCCCACTTAATCTGACTCTACATATAACAATTTGATATCGATTTCTCAACTCTCAATTATTATTCCTCAGTCTAAACGAAAGTTATTGGAGTCATCCTTTTAAAATGCAATCTATTAGGCTCCATCGAGAGGACACCTCATCGTAGGGACACTTCCGCTTAATAATTAAACAACATTTCGAAAGAAAGTTATTGTAAAGTTATTGTAAAAGTATCTTATTAACTCTTGCATCAAAAATCACCGCTGCAGAATACATCTTCAGATTTTCATCACCGCACATCTAGAAAGAGAATCAGTCGAAGCTTCCTCATATAATCCTCTTGCGAAATAGAAACTGACCATCGGCCAGTCGAAAACGACGGTGCTGACCTACTTGAAAACTCCTTCAAACGAATCTTACACTAGCGCAAAGGCGAGACTTCCGTTCCTGAAGAACGGACTTAATTGCTCTGCCGCGAAGAGAGAAGTTGAATGGTGTTACGCATCATTATACTCAGTTAAGCAGAAGTACAACAGAGATACTATTGGCAAGAGTAGGAGCTCAGTAGCCAGATACCTTGAAAAGGAACTCTACGCTGCACCTTGTTCTCATTCCTATTTTTTTTATTGTTTAACTCGACTTCTTTGTTCGACAGGGAATAAATCATAAATTCGAATGGAGGAAACAAATATTACAGAATTGTTTAACCATGTACACTTATCGATTTATTAAATTATCTTGCATTGTTTCAACTACGCATGTACTTGAGAATGATAATTAGTGTTCTCTATACGCATACCTTACAATGCCTCTGCGCATCTGAAAGTTTACACAGCACATCGGAATTACATCACGTAATGTATAAATTCATAAATCACCTACATACCTGTATACTACGTCAAAATGTTGTTCGAAACTTTGTGAAACCTTTAGTTACGTTCAAACATGTTACACTTGACCGAACTGTCATGACGATGTGCTTTTTGACGATGTGCCCTCGTACTTTGAGTTTCGACCGACCGTTACAAAATTATAATATCTATATAACTGTTATATATGCTTCTCTTGATACGATCAAAGAGATTTCGTTCCGTTTGAAATAAGTAAAGAAGGTCGAACTATCGACAAACATTCCTTGGGAAACTAAGACTTTGCTAGTCTTCTATAGAGAAAAGTGAGGGCATTCTAATCGTTTCTAGCGTCCATCTTAGATAACTTTATGTTTATTTATGATTACGTGTGGTATTCGTCATTTTAGAATGTACTCGAGGTAATTTTCGAATGCAAACTAGCATACGCATCTATGCCTCTGGTCAATATGACTGTATATTAATCAAAACCACGATAGGGGCTCGATGTCCGGGTAACAATACGTGTTTCTCATTGAATCAATGACGGAAATATTGTTTAGTGGGAGACTTTCATCATTGATATAGAACATATACGTATTATTCAATGTTCCACTAATTATGTCCGGTCGATCTTTATGATCAAAGTTATGTTTGTGGCTTCCCTTGCGGTGATCAAGGCTCTATAGAAAGCGCGAACAATGCCGGCTGCTTTTCGCGTACGCGGTATCTGCCACGCTATTGACGTACATGTTAATTAAATATCGTTACAACAATGCTATGTCTGGATGCTGTCATTCCAGAATATCACCGGGATTGCTGAATTAGAACACTCATCGATAGGAAGACCCTCGACATCAAGAGTGTGAAATAATTTATCTCTGGCTGGATTTCGCGATACGATGAAACTCTGCCCGTAGACACATCCGTTCGTGTGCAAACGATGTGCGAATGGAGAGGCACGCGCGTGAATCGAATCGGGAATTGAAATTGGGCTCGTTGTTACGGTACGGTATCCGGTAAAAGCACACGTCCATGCGACGAACGGAAGGGTATAACGCAAATTTTATTGCTTCCCGCTATCGTTCCTCTCGTCTGTGTTTCCCTACCGTACGATAGGGAATTCGATAGCCAACATTTTACTTGGGAAAGGCAACAACGTGTATTTCGGCAATATTGCACGACCTCGGGACCTCTCGCAAGGGTGCTTTGCAGTGGGAGATAAAGAGATCTGGACCACGAGCCACAGCAGCAGCTGGGACCAAGATGACCTGGAACATAGTTCCAGATGCAACTGAAAGACAAAAGCTTCCTACGTTACGAAGTGATACCAACCGGATAAAGAGAGAGGGAGAGAAAAGAGGGTTTCCGAATCCAGCAAGAATTTTCCATGCTTGCAGCATCCCTCGTGTCCCTCCGAGTCCAAGGAGAGACAAACCGTTGTCCACGCTGTGTATTAAAACTTCTGACCGTACATATGCATTCTCGACTCCGCATGGCGGTAATGTCCCTTTCTCATGGTCTCCACCCTCTGTCTCTCGTCCAGTTTGTTCTGTATATCCTCGTGGCCTTCGCGAAATTAATCTTCCGCTCTCGCAAAAGTTGGCAGCGTCAGGGTTATTAATCACGTTTCCCTCTCGCTGTGCCGGATCGCCATAATTTCACCCGGGCACGGGAGACCTAACTAATCACGAGGCGAGACCAATTAATTCATGGACTATGTGTGTGACCAGGCGAGAGATGCGAAACGATCCGCGTGAGTGCAGTACCTTTTAGCATTGCTGGCTGTTACGTCCCCGGAATTACATTTTTCTTCATCCACGGAGATCGGGCGTGTCGCGTTATTCCGACGCAATTCCAATCGCACAGTAGGATGTTGCGTGTATAGACGTATCGGAGTAAAAACACGTAAGCGCGTGTCACCGTATTGCTGGGTAGTTTATGACCGGCTGGTTTCGCTATAATACTCGAGTCGCCTGTAATTATAGATCCCCGGCTGCATAAGTAGCCGCAGCGAAGGGGTCTCTTATTTATGTCACCGCGTGACGGGGCTTGTGCACCCAAGAGATTTATCCTTCCTCATATATATACATCGGGGAAACCTTAAGCGACTTATCGTGTACCTCTAGAATCGTCAATCTAGCGTCGCATAATTTTTCCGAGCGTCATCCGGACAAAAAGTTCGGACATTTCTAGAATGGCAAGTTCCGGTGAATTTCGTTTCGTCGCCCTGCGAGATCGGAAGAGAGAATGGGAAAAACAGCGATCGCTGCAAATGACGGAAATTCGAAGTGGATAAATCAGCTACCCCTGGCCGAATAGAATGCGGCAATAACGAGGGTCCAACTACCGGTGCCGCTGGGAAAATCTGAGAAGAGATGAGCATAGACGCAGCTATACGTTGGTATATGGCTGTTCTTGCTGATGCCGGAGCTTCAGTTGGTCTGAAGACAGTCTCCCAATAAGCAGCTAAGGTCTTGGCTCGAATCCAAACAGGAAGTAATACTGCTTCTATGGGATGCGAAGAAGCTGCGGAAATGTGTGCTGTGGCGTCTTCCCGCAAACCCCCAAGGCTGTTTCCTCCTCCGCTTGTCTACCTTGTCTGATCCGCCTACATGATGCAATAGTTTCACAGCGTCTAACGAGCCCCATTGTCTGTGTGAGACGATAATTATATTTAGGTCCTGGCAAGAGCGCCATGCTCTCGGGATACAACGGAACGCGATATATTGGCGGATGGCCTTATCTCGTTCGCTTTTCGGACAGGATTTACTGATGACGAGTTCATACACACTCACGACGCTCTACCGGGCGAGACAAACTATCATCCTCGTACTTTATCGCTTTCTTTTTGTTCACTTTCTGCATTAGTAAGGAGGCGAGGGTTGGTTTACGTGTGTCTGTGTCAGGCGCAAGCAAGAACAACAATGGAATATATCATCCGTATTCTTCTCCGTAAATTGGGTGAGCGTGCTCGAGATACCGTTATCTTACTCACAAGTATTATCCGTTATTGCGAGAAGCTCGCGGTAGCTCCTTCGAATATATCACAGTCCGCTACAATGGTTCCTGGTCTTTGCGCCAGTCTGAATGAGGCGAAGTGTTGGGAAACCAGCAAGAGCGGAGGGTGCGGGTAGGTGTTTACTTATTGCGAGCAAGTACTATCTATCACCGTGCTGTCACCAACCAGACTTTCATCGTGCATGAGGTTTTCTAAATATGCCGAAACGATCTCTTTAATACTCCATTTGTCCTTCCTTAGCCCATTATTCTGAATGTTCCATCGTCTTGTCACTATGACTACGTTTCGCGACAAATGGAACGATATATACCTATCAAGGTGGAATAGCTAGAATTTTCTGTGTAGACATTAAAGAAATCACTCATGGATACAGATACGTCAGAAGACACTCGCGAACCTACCCCGCTCTATAACTGGGGACAGATTGAAAACTAATGCGGTGATCCTCGTGACTAAAATCCATTCTGACAACTCGTATGAAAGTTCCCCTTCACCACGTGAAAGTGTGGCAGGAGGACTTGGCGAAAACTTTTAGTAACTAGTTAATCCAGGCTATACTGCTACAACGAAGAAGACCAAGATCTTTGCTAAAGTCTAAGAGCGTACAGAGGACTCGTGGAGCAACGCGAATCAGAAGGAAGAAGAGGCGATAACAAGGAAATGATTTCTACAGTGAAAGAACGAGTCGAATAAAGGATGGGGAATTCTTCGCTTTCGAGGGTGATCTTTTTCCATTCGATGCACGATTCTTGGATAAAAATTCATATTCCCTACTTTCGGATCCCTTGGAAGCTTCGAGTGCGTTCGGTATGTCGACTGCGATGTGAAACTTTTTGGGGTCAACGTGCGGCAGATGTGCTCTCGTATCCTCGAGAAGGGCAAAACCAACAACGGTCTGAAGTGGATCCTCTCCGCGTTATGTGTATACACACATGATAGATGGTAAATTACATAATCCTCTGCTGCGCGGCGATTGCCGGACTTTTATTGTTCCCCAAGGTGTAACAGCAGAACGGCAGTGAAGTAAACGGAATGCAGGGAGCTCGTGTAATACGTGTGGTATCTGACAACAGTAACAGTGCCCAGTCAACCTAGATTCATTGTCCACGAAAACGGGGCTCGCGCAAACGACTAATTGAATCGATTAGATTATCTTTTACGATCCATTTTTCAGCTGGTCCATTCCGATAAAGAACCCAGGTGGAAAGCAGTAAACCTGATATCTCTTCCCTCGCCGCTGAGGCATATTTAGCGTCGGCAGAGCTACATCGTTATAGAGTTTTTACTGAACCTGCGAGAAGCTTTTTCCAACCAATGAGAAGCATCAGACTCGCATGATGCTGAAATATAGGACTTTCACTCGACGCTATGCTTGTCCCGAAACGGTGTTCCCTGTTCTTCAAATCGGGCGGGCGTTATATCGCTTGGGAGAACGAGGAACAGCATGGAACGATGCCGAGGGAGAAAAGGCCTGTAAGAAACGGACTTTATCCAGCTCCTCGGTCGACAAAAAAAAACGAGAAGCGCGATATATATCGCACGGGTGACAATTTGTGTCCTGGAAAACCGAAGGAGTGGAAAGCCAGCGAGCAGTCTTTTGTTCGGGTTTATGTAACACGGAAAAAAGCGTCAAATGTCCTGTTCCTTTGGGAGATATCGAACAAGCTATTCATTTTTTGTTGGTTCTCGATACTGTTCATTGGACAATGATGGTTTTTTTTTTCGGCAAAGTCATATTTATTGAAATACTGACGAATAAACTAATACATTTTAGTTTATCAACATTTCACGATAGTTCGTGGTTCGGAAAATCCATTCTTTTCACCGAGCACGGGCATGAGCCTTCACATACCTGCGCAAAAGTGTTACGATCTGTCGATCATTAGACGGTATATTACCAGTATGAATGAATAGTGAAAGGTATCGACGAGAGTGCCGAAGCATTCATACAAAAAGACACAAGCTATGAGGATATCCCCCTTTTTTTGTCTATAGACGTTTAAGCTTCCGGCAAATGATTTCAATTGCTTTCGCTGAATGGGCGTTCAACAGCAGTATTAACTAGTCATAGCAACGGATTAAGCTCGAAGGCATGCGGGGTGAATATCAAAATCAGGCATTCATATATCGAATGAATGGTTCGGCTATAGAGATTGCCCGCAAGCGTATACAGTGTGTAGCTACTCGTCACATCTGTTCCCTCCACTTGATGAATATTTTCAATTGCTCTTTTCAAAGTCACCGCATACCCTCAAGCTCCCTTCTCGTCCTATAATCAAATATACCACACAGTTACATTTATATAAAGTACGCGTATTATAATAGAATAATGCAGTGTCCTTTTCACTCCGAAAAAGGCCATACTATTCGAGTCGACGATCCTCGGTCTGACTATATCGGCCTCGTACCACTTGAAACATACTTCGTGTTCTATATTCAGATAACTATAGCCATGTTAACAAATTTTAACAATCGCGATAGGGGAATTTGACTGGCGACTATGCAAAAACAACCGTGTGACTGTTTGAACTATTTGCAGGCGGTATTAAGAAAAAATCAATAAAACATGCGTGATTGAACCGAAAATACTTAGCAACTACTTTGGCACTGTCTGGTATGCAGACAATCTAATCTCAACCTAGTTTCGTCATTATCAATATATTTCTGTGGCATTTATGTAAGGAGCTTACTCTCATCAGCAAATTAGTTCTCAACTGCGGCTTTGGTTTGCCATCTGTGAAGCCATGGATATCTGATATTCGATGGGATTGCGATTGCATTGCTAAGTTTGCGAACAGGCTCACGATTACAGGCCTGATAGAGATAATAAGTGTTTAAAACCACTTAGCCAATACACCGTGAACGATGCGGCATCTATATATCATCCAGAGTAATTACTTGTTTATCAAACATCACGAGTCGCAAGATAACGTCAGACCGCAATGCGTTCTATTGGAAATTCGTTAGTGATGAGAGCTATTTCGATGGCGGACAGGGATAGCCCTTGCAGGCCATGGCTGTCAGTCTCGAAGTACTATGCCCTAACCTACGTATCGAGCGATGAACTCGCACGAGTGGCCGATGGTGGATGTATCAGCGAGGCAGTTCCATAGATCAGAATGATGCCCTCACTCGAACATGAAATTCCTTCATTCCAGATTCCTGCGCGTCTACGATCAATCCCTTAATTGACATTTCTGTCGATAAACCTCCACTCTCGTTCACCATTCTATTCTCACATCTTCTGTCGTACTCTCGCCGATATTTAGTAGTAAAATAATTTTGTCTATGTCCAGTGAAAATTGAAATATTCGCACGCTTTTCTGATTGCAGGTGCAAGGAACCGGGTCGTTATCGCGAGGATCTTCCACCAACTGCCGTTATAATATGCTTTCACAATGAAGCATGGTCGGTACTTTTGCGAACGGTGCACTCGGTACTCGACAGATCGCCGGATCATCTCATCCAAGAGATCATTCTCGTCGATGATTTTTCCGATATGCGTGAGTATATATACATATGCAAAATAACTTATGATTGATAACAAATGTCGTTGCTAGTGACGAATTATTAAGAACACGAACGAAACTGTTGGAAACACCTGAACTACGAACGGTTATAAATTCAGCGGGATATGAGTTTCCGGGTCATGTCAAGGGTAGCTCAGCAAACCATAACTATATAGTAACTATATATAATATATAGCTTGCGTTTATATACTGCGTCTCGTCACCCTCCGCGCGCGTTTTCTTTCCGGCCTTCCACCGCGTGTTCCCGTATAGTCCGCCAACACAGAGGCCCAACGAGCCTCGTCCCGGTGATTTGTTACACCGGCCGGTCTCCACCCTTCCGCGTGTTATCGATTAATCGCGATCTATCACGCTCTCCTCCGTAACGCGACCTACTTGCTATGGCATTACCCGAGCGTTCGAGCTGCCGTTTCAGGGAAGGGATGACGGACTTGAAAAGCTCAACATGACGATCTTTGCCGAGAGAGAGGGAGAAAGAGAGTGAGAACTAGATAGAAACAAAAAAAAAGGGGGGGGGGGGGGAAGTGTACCCACTCTCAACCTTTCGCATTTCACTCGATCTGCCAATATTTCACTCGCGAATCCAATTTCAAAATGAAAATGAAAAAAGAATAGTGAAAAATAAAGCACGAATATGCCGACTATTATTGATTAAACGACGAGGGTGATAGCCTGCGAAGCAGCATGATGAAAAGTCCTCAGCCAGACAAGTCAGTCTCGAGCCTACAGTCGTGTAGAACAGCAATGCGAAGAGGAAGTACGAACATTATTAGGGCCTTGAGAGGGAGACGGGTCGGAGCTGGGGGGGTTTGATAAGTACGCGGTGCGAAATTGGAGGGTTGAAAGAGCACGTTAGCACGAGCATTTTCATGAAAGCTTCTACGATAAGCCAGCATTGTTTGTATATTGAAAATATCCATGGAGCAAACTTTCGCGCGCGCCCAATTAACTAGCTTTTCCATTATTCGGCCATTCCACTCGTGTTTCTCTCTGTAAAATGCAAATTTTTCTGAAAAACAAAACCGCTAACCTTCATCGATAGAAAGAGCAAAATCGGATTTCAGCTTACCGAACAATTTTTAACTTAAGTATTTGAATTTTATTACAACTATTTTCATAAGCCGAAGCCGATTGTTTTATCATAATACATAGGGTAATATTGAAACTTCTCGTTCTTATCTGTTCATCCGCTCTCGGCTGCTCACTCAATATCGCGAGCAAAGGTTCTTGTGTCTATCTTGTGCTTTCTCCTACGGGGCCACGTAATACTGCTTGAATAAAGAATGGTTTTCATTTCGCGCTGCTGTTACTCCGCAGCCCATCCGGAAGGGGTTTTGCTACTCTGGAGAGGTATATCAGTAGCACAGGGTTGTTACTATAGCGAATAGGATATGTACGCGAGTGTATCTGTGTGCGTCGATGTTGGTACGAGGATCGAATCGTCGGAGAGCGAACGGCATGTAACGGATAGATAACGATACATGACTCGGTAATGGAACGGCATGATGGGAAGCGGCAGAACCGAGCCCTCCATTGTTTTCCACGAGCACATACTCTGTATGTCTGTACTCCTCATCCCGCACGATCTATCTCTCCCTCTCCTTCAGTATCTCTCTTTCCCTCTGCTGATCCGTGGCTCGCAGCAGTCATCTATATCTACAACTCTCAGGACGTGAATTTCATACGAGAATTTCGCACGAATATTCATACGTTATTACAAAAGCGATACGGGCACTTGAAACTCGGAATAATAGCAAATGTTATTCCTTATTCGTGTGTCACGAGGTATTATATGCTCGTTATAATGAAAACCTTGTCGGCGAGACATAGCTTATTGAAAGGTGTTAATATTTTGGTCTTAACATTTTTATATAATTAACGATAATCCTTGCCCTTTTCTCACGTGCTCGCCGTGCACTTCGTATGAAATTAAGCCCACGCCGTTTTACTGACCTATGGAAAATCTTTTTATGATACTTGTATATGTATGTCTGTATTAAAAATAATTTTTCTATCCTCGCCGTTTATTAACTCGGGCTGAGAGCCAACTGCAGCGTAAACGTGTTTTACCAATCGCTAATAGTCGATACCGAGTACACGTTGACGTGACATCTCAAAGCTCTTTTACATATGGCCCAAACGCGACGCCAAAAACGGTGTCAGGCAACATTTCATGGCTGTTCTAATTTTGAATATTGAACGTGGTATAAAGGGAATACAATGTCAAAGGAGATTACAGGAGGTACTTTTCGGTGATTGGAACAACTCGAATCAATCAAAAATTGCACAGAATTTTTCTGGAAGTCTGGGGCAATGTAGATCAGTAAAAAATTGGTGATTTTTTAAAATGTGTTTAGGATATGTTTGGGGTCGTATTTGGAGTAGTTATGCGATATTTGTTCAATTTCAAACAGAAATTTATGCGAACATACAACACCGGTATAAACAAACCACCGCGCATACACCAACGATCAGTTACTTCAAAGAATTTTAACCACCTGACCAAACTCGGGGAATTGCAGTATTTTAGAGCAATTCCTCTTTTAGAATTTTTGAGTAAAGTCCGTGAAGTTTGTGCTATCGGTACGTACAGTGTGTGATGTATGTTGTTCTGGCGATGTTTATGTTGTAAGACTGTTGGGCGTCAGGGATCGGCTAAACTCATGGAGGGCGTATGTACCATGCCAGAATGCCCACAGTTAATTACGTGGGATATGGCTTAGGATTAGCGACATAATAGGTCGAATCACCAGGCAAAGCAGCCGACCTCTCATAAAAGCCATTCGCATGAAGCATAAATCACGACCGTTTGCTTAATTGCTACTCGACGATCGTTATTCGAAGCTGTTACGTGTATGTGTGCGCGCGTACATCTGTGTGTCAGAGGGAGAGAGAAAGAGCACATAAGATCGTGTTAATAAATCTAAATTTTCTTGTTCGCACGTCGAGAAAAGAATTCCGTCGGAAACGTGATGCACTCGTTACGTAGTTTTTCTGCCCTTGCTCTGGAAATTCCCTGACGAGAGCTTTCATTTGTTCCTCATTCTCTGCGTTTTACGAGGACGTTTTGCAAGATATACCTTTCCTCGAACATCCTGCTATGGCTCTCCTGATGCTTTTATTTTGCGCATATACCACTCTTATAACTATACGAGCTAAAAGCGCGCCTTTTGTTACGAGAAACGAGATGTCCTTTCTTTTACAAAATGACATTCTCAGTTAAATGAGTTGTAAAAGATCGTTACTATAAATTAACATTACATTTCGTACGTGAACAGTTTTCTTAGTACGTGAAGAAGATAATAAATGCATAGCATTTAGTAAGATGATTGTCATGACTTTTAGGTAACACTGAATTTCCACAGTTCCCTTATAAACAACTTTTGTTAACAATTTGGAACACACTGAAATATTCCTCCGTTGCATTATTAAAATTTATAACGTCTATTAAATTTCCAGCTCATCTGAAACGCCAGCTCGAAGATTACATGATGAATTATCCAAAAGTTAAGATCATAAGGGCTGCTAAACGCGAGGGTCTTATAAGAGCGCGACTGCTCGGTGCTGAAGTTGCGAAAGCCCCGGTTCTCACGTATCTTGACAGTCACTGTGAGTGCACCGAGGGCTGGCTCGAACCTCTTGTCGATCGCATAGCAAGGAATCCAACGACCGTGGTATGTCCTGTTATCGACGTTATCGACGATACGACACTCGAATATCATTGGAGAGATTCCGGTGGTGTCAACGTTGGTGGTTTCGATTGGAATCTTCAGGTAAGATACTTTCTTTCTCGCGACTCTTTTAGAACCTCATTTCCATGTCAAGGAGGAATACCAGTCGAAATTGGGTTTACTTAGCTCGTACAAATAGTTTAAAAAAATATTATCAGTGAAAGATTCGATAATCCTGCAAGAATTGGAATAAACAATCTACTTCTGGGGTATCGAACTAGGCAGGCGTTACTGAGAGCTGTTAAAACGTGTCCAATTGGAGGACTATCCGAAAATCCTCCCGTTGATATCCATTCAAGGATGCAAATCATATTTGAATTTAATAAAACGATCAACCCAAAATCTGATAATTTTGTTATAACGTAGTGATTTTTCCATCAGTTTAACTGGCACGCTGTACCGGAACGCGAGAAGAAGAGACACGAAAATCCAGCCGAGCCAGTATGGTCACCAACGATGGCCGGTGGTCTTTTTTCCATCGATCGGGTATTCTTCGAGCGCCTCGGCACTTACGACAGCGGCTTTGACATCTGGGGCGGCGAGAATCTCGAACTTTCCTTCAAAACATGGATGTGCGGCGGTACGCAAGTTACTTTTGTTTTCTTTACTCCTTTATAAAAATAACAAATTTTATCGTGAAACATATGTGTCAACGTATAATAGCGGTCTTACCGAAAATATTCACGAGGCACATAAATAAAATTGTGTATCACGAAGTCCGCGAGCTTTCGACGCATCGGAGGTGAAAAATTCTCCAAAAGATTATTATTCACCCGCAAGTGCGCCCAAATATATTGACGTCATACGTCTTCACTCTTTTGCCATTCTTCCTCTATCTTTCTCTTTCTTACCTCTTCTCTTGACACACACACACACACAGGTACTCTGGAAATCGTGCCTTGCTCACACGTGGGCCATATCTTCAGAAAACGCTCACCGTACAAGTGGCGAAGCGGCGTGAACGTGCTCAAGAGGAACAGCATAAGGCTGAGCGAAGTGTGGCTGGACGAGTACGCCAAGTACTACTATCAAAGAATAGGTCACGACAAGGCGAGTATAAATAACATTCAAACGTAGACAATATTGTTAAAGATTCGAAGCATTCCATGTCATTTCGGCCACGAAACAAATTCTATCGCATGAACAAAAATACAACATTAGGATCGTACGAGTCTTATACTAATGTCAAAATCCTCGGTATTAATCATTTATACATTTTTCTAGGCGTTCCAATCTTAAAATATAACTCCATTCGTGAAAATAGAAATGACACTGTCACTATTGAAAATGTTTTTTTTTTTCGTCATAAATGTTGTTTGCTCCAAAAGGTAAGCCATTTGATATGAAATTAATTAACGATGGCGGGCATTACAGGGCAATTACGGCGACGTGTCGGAGCGAAAGGCTTTGAGAAAGAAGCTCGGCTGCAAATCCTTCAAGTGGTATCTCGACAACGTTTATCCCGAGCTCTTCATACCGGGCGAGGCGGTTGCTTCCGGCGAGGTAAGAACACGAATTCTTCTACGTAGTCAGAACGAGTTTCAGCCATGTTACAGATGCAATTTTGCCAAGGAGGAAAATCTTGCCCAGAGGAAATGTGACAGCAAGGACTATACGACAACGTCAGATGTTTCTTTTTTTAATTCAATGAACCATCAAGATCTCTGATAATATTTTACTTTGATCCATTAGGTAAAGTTCCATGGAAGGCACGAAGGTTTTCGTCTCGTCAGAATTTTAGACATTCAGAATGAAAGGCAAAATAAATGGGCTGAAACAGATGTGTAAAAATAAGGAAAAGGAGAATTCGAGGCGGGACAATTTCACAAGAGTCAATGATCAAAGATCATGATTTGGCGTTTCGTATTTTAACTTCTCTTTTTCACTTTTCCTGGTATGTTTTTACTCCCTTGAGAAATTCTTCGAATCGTCGCAATCGTGATGAAACGTATGTTCTAAATTGGACCGAGTCTCGCATGCACGATCGATATGGAATTGCGTAGGAAGTTCACCGATGAATCTCTGGAGACGCGTAAAATGTCTCTATGCATGGACGTTGCCTGCATAGAGCGAGATTGACTAATATAGCAAACCGGATCGCTGCGGGTACGATTGATAGCGCATTAAATTGACCAGGCGTACGAGAACCAACTGCACACGATAAATTATGAATTGATTGATACGCTTGCAACTGTTCTCGATGAAGCACTCGTACTTACGATATTACTCCCGTCTGTTTGATTCCAATTACCGTAGTTCACTCTACGACACTCCGCTTCCCTCGTTTCGAGCTACTATATAACGTAAATTAACTATAAAGAAACCGCAGAGCAAAAATTGCAACGCATAAAGTCTATTTACCGATCGCTTGTAATAAATTATTTTCTAAGGATTTCATATGAAAAGGTTCAAGTTTTCAAACAAAAAAAGAGCGCTGAAAACAAATTTTTATTTTTTTAAATTCTTTTACACAGACATAAATTGGTTTATCAAAACCTAATTTGGTAAGGAAAGTTCTAGAGTTTAATTTATGTAATTCCAAACTTCTTTTCTATTTTACAAATATTTCTCGAACGTTACGAATCACTCGCACGTCTAGCGACACCCCACAAAGCCTCGCTAAAAATGCACTGAAAAATATCTACAAATGTTATATATTTCCTCCAAAAAAGGTCACGCTCTTGAATAAAATGCGCAGGTGTTGACGTCAGCTCGATTTGTTTTTATTAACTTTTTGTTTTAGTACATACTCGTAAAAAGCTGCAGTAAAAAACAACGAATGAAGGGGTAGGAACGAGGCGGTCTTTTTTTTATACGCAACATTTTCCATCAGTTGTGCAAAACGCAACGCCATGCGTAAAATAACAACTTCACCTTGCTTATAGCTGACCACTCGGAACGTTTTTTTCTGCCGTTCTTCCATTTTCTTACTCTTCCATATATATATTTTTTTTTATTATTTTTCCCTTACGCTCTTTTTCCCTTTCCCTCTCATCGTTTTCCATCTTCGTTTCTCCCACAACGGTTATAATCCACCATTTGGGATATTCTCTCGTTCTCTCCCGGCTACCAAGTAAATCACGTAGGAGGTTTCATCCCTCAGGGGAATTTATAGTTAGCACCGTACGGAAAAGCTCTACTTTCTTCCTCCCACGAGTTACACCGGTGCTTGCCGGCAAAAGCACAACTCCCTCCTTCTCTCTTTCTGTCTCTCGCTCGCTCGTTCTCTGCTTCGTTCCCCGTTGCTCCTCACTCGCTGAATAATATTCCCAACGTGAAAACGTACAACGTCTGCCGATTACGAGTTTATCCCGGCAAATGCAATTTTCCCCGTGGATCACTTTGCGAAATTTCGTTTTGCGTTTATTTTCCCTTCCCATCGATATAAATTAATCAATTAATTCCGATAGCCTTCCAGCTCGGGAATTTGTGAGCAATACTTTGATGGCTTATCGCCTGATTGATCGTTTCCTGGAGTTTAATATAGAGACGCAAGGGTATATTTATAATCATACCGATATGATATTGAATAAGTCTCGTTTGTAACTCGCGAATTTTATCGAGGACTTTTATTTGTTCCAAGCCCATATAACTTGTCTGATTCATCTGCGAGTGAAAACCTGCGTGCCTTTCTAATTTATGGTATTTTTTACTTTTTCCCCTAGTTATCTAGGTGCGTGCGAGTGTGCGAATTCTTTTTCTACCCTCTTTTCGTTAAGCCCTCCTCCTCTTTTCTCCAGCATAGCTAATAATGCACCAGCCACAGGCATCCCACCGGGCAGTTTGCAAGTTTATCGAGCACACAGTGAGACTCTGGTCGTGAATCATACATTTTTTTCCAGTTTTTTTTTTTATCATTCCACAACGGACTCCCCCCGACGATGCAGACAACGAGGAGAAAAAACCTCACTCTACATGCCATCGAGCGCGTTCATCGGGCATATAGAAAGAACGAGAGAGATGAGAGCAGGGTTCTCAAACTGCAGTGACTGCAAATATTTCAGCACGGACTGAGAAATTCGGATTGCTGACCAAACTTTGCACAACTTTGATCTCTATAGACACGCGATGCTAATATTTTACGGCGAATCGACAGAAAAGCATTTTTTGTATTTAAGAATTTTTTTCAACACAAATATTTACACTTGTTCGAGACACTCTCATTAGTTCTGGAATTTGTTATTTATCGCGAAATAACCATGAAATACTACTTTTTCTACACTTTCGACAAAAGACCGTGCCTCTTTCAAAACTATACAGAATATTCATAAATTTCACATTTCATTGTTCAAAGAGAAAAAAAGATCATTGCTTTTTTTTTTAAATGTACTGCTTGATCCAATTTCTTATCTCTGGGAATGTTTGAGAAATGAGAATAACATTTCCTAGTACTCTTGTTCAATTTCGTTCGTCGAGACGTCGTCAGTGACTAGCGCCCTCGGGAGGTGATGCAAATATTAAAAAAAAAAAATTTCAATCTTCTGTCCGACGAAGCGGTCGAGAATAAAATGGGATTGGCAAAAACGCTTCCGGGGACGAGAAAAATACATTCGTAACGTACCTCGTCCAACGGTTGTGGGGATACTACCGTGGTCGTCGGTGAATATTTTCATTGTTTGAACTAGAGTGATACGGGAGGTGGTTACCGAACAAATTGAAAGCACGCGTCTCTGGCACTACCGATTGTAGTATTGCATTACATAACAGCTCTCATCTCTCTTCTATTCGCATACATGTCCTTCATCTATACGTAATGGCTATTATCGAGAAAACGTGAGATTCATTGCACATGAAATATAGAAAGAGGGAATATTGTTTATATGTTTTCAACCTTTAAATCGTATGATGAGATTATTTTTTACAATCCCCCAAAATTCAAAGTTCAATCTCCCAGGCAGAAACCAAAAAACACGAATATGCGTTAATCTTTGTGTACTCGGTGCCGTTTAAAAAAAAACTTGTTTTCCATACGTTATTGCTATTTTTGTGCTAAACGAAAAAAATTGCAATAAATTTGTTGACAATTTTACATCTTCGGTCATATAATGTGTTCAACTCAGTGATTGTAATCTTTGCAGCCCACGAAAATAATTAAAAACGTTAATTATGTTATACTTTTATTGTTTTCAGTGAAGTTTGTACGTTTATTACGCATTTCAGGTTTACAGCAGGGCGAATCAGAGAAAGCTGAGCAGTAGCGAAGTTCCAGAAAACTTATGTTTCCTGAATGATTGATCGATATCGTATAAATTTGTTATTTCTTTTTCCCCGTAATTGTGAACGAAAAATATTATTCGTCAACTCATCACTAACCATGATACAATGAAAACTAACCATGACAGGTTCGTAATCTGGGTGAGGGCGGAAACACGTGTCTGGATTCGCCCGCTCGCAAGGCTGACTTGCACAAACCAGCCGGACTCTATCCGTGCCATCGACAGGGCGGCAACCAGGTACATTGAAACTAAAAACAGAATAAAGAGAAACGATCAACGTCCTCGATCCAAAGTTTTAGGCTGTTCGACACGGTTTCCACTGCTACGAATTTCATAATCCTATTGATCGATGTGTGTGCATTTTTTTAGTATCAAACATTTAAAAAATTGTGAATTTTTCGAGATAATTTATCTTTTTATTTATCGCAATCAAAAGCCGATAGATGATTTTATTTTGAAAGAAAATTTCGTATGTTCGTCGTCGATTAATTCACAATTTTTTTCGCTAATGGTTTTACTTTTAGCTTTATTTTTTTTTATCTATAGTCTAATGTTACCCAGCTTAACACCTAAGCATAGCCTCGTACACCCCTCGTGTTATGTCGCCAAGCTTTTTGTTATTTCTATGTGTCTGCTGTGTTGTCTCCCTGGGGAGAGACAAAAACAATCGATGCAACACAACGATACGACGTTTGTTTCATATCATAAAAAAAACTGCATTATCATTGTTGTTTCTTTTGCTTCTCACTGTCGTTTGGAATCGGTAAATTCTTGATGAATTTCAATGCAGATAAGACAGCTCGATACCGACGTGTGTATAGACTCTTCGGGAAAACCGGAAGATCTCCACCAGCCTGTTGGTCTGTGGCCTTGTCACCGGCAGGGCGGCAATCAGGTACACGCACCGTTGCACGTTTCTGGGAAAAAGAAAACTCTCGATAAAGATAATACGAACTCGATCGCAATAATAACTATCCAACTAAAAGGGATTCGGTATTAATTTTGTTGAGTAAACAAAATTTCTCCCAGATACATTGGCTGTAAAGTCACGGTCAGAGATTATATTCGATGAAAATTGTGAGAAGGGTGAATTTTTAATATGTTTGTATACTGATCCATGTAAAAAAAATAGTCATTCAAATAATTTATTTTTGTACAGTTTATACATTTAAAAAATTCAATAAACCTTGAAAATTGTTCAACGTAATTGATCTTGTTTCATTAATTTTGAATACGAACTTTCTACTATTCAATCAATATTAAAGGAAATTTCTGCATTCGCTTCATCCATATACCTGCTCATATAATTACTATCGTTCATGTTCGATATTTTTAGTAATTTCAATAACTATCTCTCTTTTAATCGTCTTATTAAATATCCTAAGATTGAATATCTGCAATATCCCAAAATTCTCATCGAATCAAAATTTCACGTGTGACATTATAGACCAAGCTTCGTCAAACTGGTAGAATTCTAACAGATTCAGGTTTTGGGTTCAGTTTCTAATAATTTTACTCATCTTCTTCAAATAATTCACATTTAAATAAAGTGGAATTCTCCTGCAATTTTCATTAAGATGTCGAACGAACTATGACTGAAGTATTACTGTAATGTCAAATTTAACCAAATGTTCGCGCACCAAACGCACTGGAGACTTAATTTCACTCCAATCGACCAAAGGTGACGAGCTCGATGACTGGCAGATCATGAATTTTGGTCGTGTTTAATCGAGCAGGATATTTTTCTCGCAATTGCCAATTCTCTCCGGTTAATTCGTCGTGAACTCTCATCGATCGTCGATGAAGTATACCAAAACTCCCACTACCACAAATGGCTATCGCGTATGTTACCTCGTTCTCTTCTCTTCGCTTATTGTTAGTTACATACCCTCGTCAGGCTTACTATCTCGAGACGTCATTCTCAATCCTCGTGTGCAACGACGTCGAATTAATCGTCCTGGTGAATCTGACGGACTTCCGTAAACTCGTTGACCCGATAGATACGTACACATATTTACACGCTTTAATCCTTTCATGCATATGCATGCACAGAGTTCAGGAAAAATATCGTGGTTCTGTGATAAATGAGATTTTCGTAACGACGTTCTATCCCGACGCGATTAAAAATAAATTTACCTCAAAAGAAAAACGACCCTTTGTAGAGAACGGACTCTAGGTAGAAAATATGTCAATTTATTTTGTCGTTATTATGTTATCAAATAAGAGATTTTCGTTAGATTAATTTTACGAATTATTATCGTATCTCTAAATATATTTCTTTTAAAAAAAATTACCTTTTGACTATGACACGTCCGCGGAAAACCTACGCTTCGTAATTGATCCAAAAAGTGCACTTAATCTTCAATTAAAAATGTTTAATTTCAATTAGAGTTTTTCACGCAAATTCCAATTATCTCAAAACGAATTACAGCGTTTTCGTTCGAATTGCGGCAACAACTCCAAAAATGCATTTAATTTCTAATTAGAAATGTCTCAATTTAATTACCTGCTTTTTCACACACATTTAAATTATTTCGAAATAAATTGCAATCTCGCGATTCAAATTGCAACTGCAACACGAATCAAGTTCATAAATCTTTCTTTTTTGTTCGGGGAACTAGAAATTGGTCGTGGATTCGATTCCGTACAAAGGATCAGTATTTACCTGTTTCCAGGTGAACGCAAAAATTGCCCTTTGCTTTCGTGCTACGTGAACTTTGGAGCCCTTTGGTTCTCGCACTGTCGTGTTCGCCGGCACGTTCGCGGTTTTACGTTGCCTCTCATCAGTGACATACGGCTAGGTGAGGAGGTCGGTGAGCTTTTACCCCTAGTACACTGACACACTCGCGTACGTGCCCTTCGCGTTTACGATAATTGCAGGTAACTAGTTACGTGAAAAAACACAATCAGTCCGCCTGTTTAACCCTGTATGTATTTGCGCCTCTATACATATATTTATATATGTCCAATTTGTATGTGCGTCTGACTCTCCCACCGGTCAAAGCACCACTTTAATTTAGGTATTTACTTTCGCAATTAAGCCGTGGTTCACGGTAATTACTCTTTTGGACGTAGCTCGACCGGTCGGGAGGGCAAATGAAGGCGGTCTCGACGGTCGCCACTCGCTAAGAGACGCCAGAGTCCTGCCATACGTATACACACTCGAGCCGTTGCGGCTACTGCCGCTGATGTCCTTTCCTCCCTCGTAAATACTACGCTCCCTCTTTATCAGCCGCGAAATTTCCACCGACGCGCGGCTCCCACGAACCAAAAACCTTTTCTATCTCGCAGTCACACGAGACTCTTGACGGAGCTCAACTTTCCTTGTTAAAAATATTTTTCGTTTCATCCGTTTCATTTTATTTTTGTAGATTCCTTTCAACTTCATGGTGTAACCAAAAACGATCTTTATTCGATTCTTTAGAACGTGACGGTGTTGCTTTATCACTGTTACATGAGATTTTCAGGTAGCTTAGGATCATTTTGAGAATGCGTTATTTATTAGAGGGCTGCACATAAAAACTGACTGGTGTGCAGAAGCTTTGATAAATGACGATCTGATTATCGGTGCTTTCAAAAGCTAAGCTTGATGCTCAAATAAAGTGACATAATTAGATAAAATGCAGCTTGAGACTGGTACAGTTTTCTTTATTTTTGTTTATATTTTATTTGCGGACCTGGGCGATGCTAGTGATTTTCGATACAATCATCGATCGTACAATCAACTCCCCCTTGTCTTCGTATACTCGAATATTACACACACCTACGCTTGTAATCCTATAGCATGTGCTTTTTCTTCTCTCCTTCTTTCGTACTTGTGCACCCTTTTTATTCTTAATATGTTCAATTTGATAATTCGACGGATCGATTGATGGGAAAATATTTATATGCAATATATTTCCAATTACAAAAAGTTAAAAAATTCGACCTGCAAGTGAATTCATTATTTTATTAAAATTTAATATTGCAAAGGATTTTTACGAGATACTTATATGATATTTATTTAAAATTGACTTGGTGAATATTTGTTGCATATTTATTTTTTCCATTTATAAAGCTATTCTTGTCAATATATAGAATATATGTATTTATACGAGTAGTGACATTTCTGGCTGCAATTTATATTCGCGATGAGCTTGATGTGATTTCGATATAGAATGTAGTTTTACGGTATCGAATTTGTCCACGGAAATTGGGTCAACACAGTTCTTGTATAACTAAATGTGATTCTATAGTATACCACATTCGACATTATCTCAATGGTGTGGGCCACTGGAGTCAATATATTGACGCTTGGTGCTCATTATCTGCTTCCTCCATCCATCCGTATTATCGACATACAGTTTGAGTTTGTATGTTTTATCAAATATTCCCTCTGGTTTTCGCTCGTATCAACATTGACGCGAAAGTAAGTTTTCGATGGTAATCATTGCCAGAACTTCTAGAATTTGTTTTACTCCGAGTTTCCTATATAAAGAATCTAAATTCTCTACAGAAGTGTTTTTTTTTATATCGCCCATTTTTTTACTTCTCTTCTGTATAATTTGATCTTATTAATTTTCTGGTATTTCTGAGAATCGCTTTTCTCTGTATGAAGTGAGATGGTAAAACCTTCATGTTCCTTAATTAAAAAATAAAACTTTATTAAAAGATGCAGAAATTTATTCATGAATTTCCGTGGTAAGCCAGAAATGTCATTCAGGTATTCAGGCAAATCCTCCATCTGGTAGAAGTACGTTTTATCAAAGGGATGTTTTTTTTACTTTTCACAGTACTGGATGCTCAGTAAGACCGGAGAGATACGCAGAGACGAGTCCTGTCTGGACTATAGTGGCACTGATGTTATTCTATATCCATGCCATGGCAGTAAGGGTAATCAGCAATGGATCTACAATCCTCAGGTATGCGAATTGTATTTTTTTCTTTAAGTTTTATTAAGTTCATGATGAAACTGTAGGTTCAAAAATATATTTAAAATATCACTATTGTCGTCGAAATATTATTTTTTTTAATAAAATAAAAAAGGAATATTGTTTTCTAATAATCGGTCATTCATTTGCAGACTAAACAGATAAGACACGGAAGCAGCGACAAATGTCTAGCGATAACGGAGAGCAAGCAACGATTACTGATGGAAGAATGCGTATCATCGGGGGGAAGACAGAGATGGTCGTTCGAAAACTACGATTCGTCAAAGCTGTGATACAGCGCCACTTCGTATCGTCAAATCAGTCACAATCGTGATGAATCCGAAGCATGGTGGCTGACCGATCAGCGCTATTTTTCGGTCAACGAACACTTCGGTGGTTCATTCGAAGCAAGATAGACTAAGATTCCGATTTCAATATCGCGGAGGAAGACAAAAGCGCTCAGGCGAATATTCGCCGAACAAAAAGACACGAAGAAATATCAAGGGGACCGTTGAAAAAAGAAACGAAATATGGAACAGACCAAAAACGTCCTGAATTCTCGACATACAAAAGATTATGGTACGGTGAAATTGAACTTTTACAGCGGCGAATGTTCTGCCGGAAACCAATAAATGTTCATTCGTATCTCGTACGGATACGCGTTCGCAGGTATCCGTCTGGAAATTTCGTACTCGAAGTAGGAGTATTATCGAGTCAGCCATCGGAACTCCTCGAACGAAATTTCGGTACAAATATCGTCGTCATTCGAGGAGAGACCGCTCGACGTTTCGCTGAAGTCACGATTTTGACAATTTCTCTCCCGATGCATATCCTCCCACACTTTCGATCCAAGTTTTCTATGCGTAAAATTCAATTTAAACTATCTCGCGAATATCTGCCATAAAGTTGTGAGAGAAACGTACCTGGTCTCCACTCACGTCCCAAAAGTGTCGAATGATCGTGAAAGAGATTACACAAAATTCTCGTTCCCGATTCTTTTTTGACACTCGATGTAGGCAGATCGGTTTTACTTTTATATCACTCGTGTAGAGAGCTGGCGTAATTCGTCGTACGATCGTAGAAGAGAGCATTCAGTTTGCTCATACGCACAGAATATAACATTCTGTACATAAAATACGAGTTTTTATTAACGACGATAAACAATAAATCGAATTATTACCATTTTTTCTTTTCGTTACGTCCAAAGTTTCAAGAACAAATTTAATAACCACTCTGAGATTTAGAATAATTAGAATTTCGTTCGTTTTTATATATGATACATATATTTTTTTTCGTCCTCGTTCACAGACGAAAATTTCGTGAAATCCTCGCATTTCGATCGTGGACGATCGAGCAAATAATTTGTGTATGCCTCAGTGCGTGTATGCGTGTACGTATGTATGAATGTATGTATAGCTCGTGAGAATTCGCAATGCCAAAATTCACGGGGCGAATGCGTACCGTAGACTGGCGAATTATCGAAATGTAAATACGAATGAGCGAATTTGTAGTCCGTATTTCTTCCACACTTTCGTTAAGATATTAAGCTCTTCCTCTATCTCTCTCTGTCTCTCTTATTATTACCCGAGAATTGATTTCATGATTGCATTCCACGTTTCGGGTCTGTATTAGAACCTTTGTATTGCTTGTTGCCATCTTCTAGCTTTCCTTATTTCTGTTTTTCCTTTTTTTTGTTTTATAAACTATCAAAACTAACGATGGATCGTCGCAGCAGTTTGCGACGGATCGTTGCATTCCATATTCGTTCCGAAGAACGAATACGTAAAATTATCTGGGGAGTGCTAGGGATATAGTATGCTTTTTTACTTTAGAAAAATATTAGGAAATAACGAGAGAAAGATTGAAGGAAAGGTAGAGAAAGAGTGCGAGAGAGGGAGAGATGAGAAAAAAAAATGCGAGCGATACATTCCGAAGCCAGATTTTGTACATTCGTGTAAAATATTAACGTACAATATATAAATCAACGCCAGTTTATTCCAGATTAATGCTAAGATAAATGAGAGTACGAACGAACAAAATACTATTCTAAGATGACCCGCGCGATGCGTTTGAATTGTTTTTTTTTTTTGTTGTTTTCTTTCTGACTCAAACATTTAAGGATAGAGGAAAATATATTTAAAGAGAAATGGCCTCTAGTTGAGAATCTTTCGAGAGATTCGTGAGAATCGATGGCTGAAAATAAGCGACCTATAGCGAAAATTATTTGACGACGCATCGCGCAGCCAATTAGCACCTGAATGAATTCGCAAATTCTGTTCGCGTCCAATGAACATTTTGGCATACGACTCTTCTTTGTCATTAAAAAAAAAAGAAAAGAAATACTAGAGTCTTGTGTCGAAACGAAAACGCCCGAATCTACGATTTCACGTGTGCCAATAGCTTTAACTCGATGCATTTTATTCGTTTGTTTAAAAAATACAAATAAGAGAATACTGCGTTAATATAATTACGTAAGAAGATGAAAAGAAAACGATCGTGAAATTAAGAATTAGGTTTGAAGACGAAGGCGAGTGCTTAACTAGGTACTATAAAAAATAGTGATTTTCGAATCTAATTAATAATTGAGAGATTAAAACCTATTATCATCGGATTATCACTGTCGTAAAAAAAAAATGTATGAGCGTTGTCGACGATGTGACGATGCAAAGGCAAAAGTTTATCCTCGTGCGTCGTCATGCACAGGTGCATTTGGCAAACAAAATATATATATACACATAAATATATCGAATGCGTGTGTGGATTCAGAGGGCGATAGAAGAAGAAAATTAAATTGAGATAATACAGTTGCGTGAATTACGTGAGAGAAAAGATGAGAAAAGCATGAAAAAAATACATTTATATAAATGAATATTCATATATGTGTATATATCCGCATACATATACATATGAACATTTTCTACATTTCTTAAGGATGTAGCATATCGTAAGACAAAGTGACATATGAACCGTCGCGATGATCCGTTTATTCGGCGATGTCCGGCGTTAATTAATGTAATATCAATCGTGCCTTATTTCATGTATATGTGAATATTATTATTATACATATATATGTATACGTATATGTATGTGCATATACGTATATACATATATGTATTATTATCGTCATTATTATGAACCTCTATGATAACGTGCAAGCATTTGTGTTAAATAAATCGATGTTGTTTTATGTTAAAAAAATGGCGTTCTCTTTTCCCACAATGGAGCAACATTGCGTTGCTTTTTCTCAACCTTGGCTCACGCGATATTCCAGTTAAAAATGAAAAATGAGGGTCTGATGATCGTGGAAAGAATTTTGTATTAAAAAAAGGATGAATCTATATCAATCGCGCAAGAGCCGTTGGCTATGTCGCATGAGTTGGAGCGAGAGAGAGAACGAAAGAGCGAGGGAGGAAGAGAGAATGAAATCGCTCGTTATTCTCGCGCATGCGGATATGAAGTTTCACCCCTCGTGGGAAACGAGACTGAACGTCCAAGATATTCCACTCGTTCGCAGCTCGAATAGCATGGAGGGAGAATAGAATCCTTCACCCATGTTCGTCTGGGAAAATTTGAATTGACAACGCAATTACCACGAGCAATGAAGAATTTATTTTTCTGAAAAAAAAACCAATTTTTTTTTTCAGAGAAAGCTTTCTAAGCATTTATCTAATCACTTTCATATTATCAGTTGTGCGACCATTTCTCTAGGTTATTTTGTCTATAAATGTTGAGTAATTAAAACTGAAATTATAAAGTTGGTCACGGATGGAAAATTTGGATTTTGTGGAAATCTCGTACAGCTTGGTTTGGCTCTTTACTTGTTGAGCAGCCGGCTGTTATCGATTGAGAGAAGATAGCTGAAGGGCTATGCAAGCTACGTCACGAACATGAATGGCTCCATGGTCTCGGGAACGCCTGATTTTGCGCTTGACCTACATTCTTCGCCCAGAAAGCTCCTATATACACATATCGAACAGCATTTTACATACGCAACAATATGTGTAAAGTGTCATTTTCATAGATGTTTCAATTCCCATATGGAAGAAGGGCGTTTCATAAACATCGTCTTGTTCTTCCATCGGAAAAAATGTTCTTTAGGTAGCCATATAGGAAAACCTATTTAATTATTTGTTTACTTCCTGCATTTATTTAAACATTGCATTCAGTTGTTTGTGTAAACCATTTTTAAGATATATTAAACAGCAATTATGAATATATGTTCCAATATAAATTTCCTATATGAGGACAAGGACATAATTGATTACATATATGCTGGAATTATCTCTGCCAAACACGTCTGAGAGGATCGGAGGGAACAGAGGGAAATGGAACTGTTATTGGTTCATCGGATGACCCAATTCACTATGTATAAAAAAACAGCCTGTCTAAACTAGGTCACTCGATATCGTCGTCCAATACCTTCTACTTCTCCGATTGATTCGATCCATCGAAAGATGCAAAAGGACGAAAATCAATTTCAAGGATAAAGGTGATCCGAAACATTCGAATTTACTACGATAATTCGTCGACTTTCACCACATGACCTTCAACGAAATTCCGTTAAGTTCGAGTTCTACCAGCCTGAAATCATTGCCAACCCAGAATAATCGTCCTGGACTTTGGCTCACGGGGAAGCTCATCGATGGCTGGTCCTTGGCACGCTTGCGCGTGGGAGCTTTCGCTGCTGGGAAAGCGGAGTATCTTCCAGACAAGGGTGCACAAGCTCACGAAGAACCCCGTAGCTAGTCGGGCGGCGCACGAGATCCATTCATAGTTCGACTTGCCTCGAATGCAGAGAAGTGTCTAGTTACGAGAACGCGCGGTGTGGCTCATAGTTATTTATTTTTATTTTTATGTTTAGGGTGAAAAGACCATCGCCCAGATCGTCTCTCGCGTGGCATACGGAAAGTCGACGCGAATCAATAACTCCGAGGTTGTAAATTCTGTGATATTCTGTTCACCGCTCGACCTCGTCATCATTTCTTCGCGATTCTGTCGAACAATTCCACGAACCACACCGACGTAGTCTCGTGGCAACGCGAATTGATCCATCTTTCTAATTAATTTATCAAACTCGTACTCGTTTCGAAAATAAATTATTAAAATCTTTAAGACTAAACAATGCGGATAGTGGGAGAAGTAGCGAGGTTGTATTAAATCCAGGTTTTCAAAAAGCGGTGTAAAAGTGTTTTTTCGAAGCAGGAGCAGCCCGTCGAGCGAGAAGGCTCCGGGATTCGAGCAACAGGTAAATCGTATAATTGATACGTATCAACCACCTTACGCTTCCTCTTCTTTCACCTTGTGCTATTTCTCCGCTCTTGAATCGAACGATATTGAATATTTAATTCTCGTATTGTATTCGATTTTTTATCGCACGTTCCAGAATTACACATTTCGAGATAACGAAAATTTGAGATAACTTTTCTTCTAAAAAAATGCATCGTCAACCGCTCCAGAATTATTATCGTTCCAGAATTACACATTTCGAGATAACGAAAATTTGAGATAACTTTTCTTCTAAAAAAAAATGCATCGTCAAACGCTCCAGAATTATTATCGTCGGTATCGATTTACATATAAAGATAAAATGAAAATAGCGAAGAGGAAAGGACGTGCATTGCGTTAATTTACAGGAAGAGGCGAGCTCGATGCCGGAGGCTTCGGGGTCGGGGATTGGATTAGGCGTGATGGGAGTCGCCGACGAGCCGGACTACTCGACCTTCGAGAATAAGACCGGCCTCGCCGAGGACATGAAGTTCCTGGCGAGTATGCCGGAGCTTTGCGACGTGACTTTCCTCGTTGGCGACACGAGAGAACCGGTGTGCGCTGTTAAAGCCGTTCTCGCCGCCAGAAGTAGGTTCGTGTGATTTACGTTTCTATTTTATTTTATTTTCTAATGTTTATACTCACATATCTCATGTTACCTATGTTTTGTTTATCGCATTGTTACTCTCGTGATTTCTTATCGAAACGAACGATCGACAGAGTGTTCCACAAGATGCTGTACCAAGCACCGAGTCCTCAACGCAAGAAAGAACCTCCGCCGCGTGAGAAGTTGAGATTCTTCCTCAAAAGGAGCTCCGAGCCACTTTTGAACATTCAGAACTCGGCACAACAGGTAACCGCAATTTGTGACTTTATTTCAAAATTTAATTCGCACTTATCATCCTCACTTTTGTCATTCACACTCGATTCGACTCTTGTTATACTTTATCTACTTTTGTATAAAATGTCGATTATTTGTCGAAACTATAAACGGGACTTATATTCTTTATCCAGTTATCATTCATCGGCGAGACCGAAGTCCGATGACAGACGTGTGCATCTCTCGATTTTGCTCTCAGTGTGAAGATGTAATCAATATTATATGCGAATTTATTTCATCAACTATGCATGGCGATTAATGGCTGCAATGCTATCAATAAATTCTTGCTGACGGCGTTAATTTTTTTACCGTGATGCGATTTTATCGAGGAAAAGATCAAAGTTTACTGCGCGTATTAAAACGATGACATTAACGGTAGGGCGTTGCTCGACGCGTTTCTCGCCAGTGATATAGGCCTACGTGCAGGCCGACGCAGCGATGACGTGCATCATTCGAGTATCGGATAACTCCTGTAATTCCATAATTAACATCGTTCACAGACAAGAATCAATTTTTAATTATAAACAGGATAAAAAAAAACATTCATCGAATGTAACTAATACGCGAGCTGCGAATTTGCGATGATACAGAAATAGTAAGTTTGCGTTTGTTATGTGTCGGTTAGCGGTCAGGGTACACTCAGCAGTTGGCTCCAATACACGAGGTATATTTTAGCATACGTATCAACCTTTTGTATAGCCCTTAAAATAACGAAAAAACAAAAATAGCAAAAGTTCACGAACGTTTGAGCCCCACCAATAATCCATGGGCTAAACCATTTAGTTATAGTTAGACGTATCCCTTGCATGCATCGCGTCGTCGTCATAGTGATAGAAAATCGTTGGACAAGTCTAGTGAAAGGATCGTAGTGGCAGAAACTGTACCAATAATGCACGACTCGATGGTATTGAAACGATTCTGCAGGGCATTCCAATATCCCACGTATAACGGTTCAAACGCACAATTCAAATTTCGATCGAAGTGCAATTCACGAGTTTCACCTTAACACTAGATTTACCAGCTATTTGCATATACCTGTTTCTATCTAAATATATTTGTTATAAATATATATAAAGTTGTATTGAGTTCATTAAATATATTTTCTACTTACAGCTACAGAAGTCATAACGTCATTTCAGAAAACAAATGTTACATGCAGTAGGAATTTTTAATTAAAAATTGCACGACCAGTCAAAATGACTGATCTGGTAAATCTAGTGTTAAACCTTTGGTCCCTTCCTCTTTTTGACATTGTTTGAAATTGAACAAAAATTCATTATTATTAACATCGTTTTAAATTATTGCCTAACGATTTAGTAAACATGAAACGAAATTCAAAAAGTCGCTTAGAAATCCGACAACTTTATCAGTCCCCGTCAGAGTCGATACTACGTACACGTATTCTCTAGTCCATTTGTCTAATTGCTTCCGCACGTTAATTGGAAATTCACGATAATTAGATAAAAATAAAAAATACTCGAGTAGTTTGTACTAAAATCATACTGAATGAAAGAGTTCTACTTCCTCTTTACGAGAAAGTACAAGAAATTGTCAAGATAATACCGTTTCTGCAAATGCACGTATGGCTGTCTGACCAAATCCTGACTTTTCTACTTGTGCACGATATTAAGCATCTCGCGGTAGCACGAAGTTCCCAGCACTGATCGATCAATGGAATAGTTTGAATCGGCAATTATGGCATGCAATATGGGACATACGCGGATAGACAATGGCCTTTGAAACCAGGAAGCTTTTTGTCGTAGGTATATTGGATTTGTTGATATTTTTGTTTCGCACTCAGGCTTTGGATCGACCGCTATTGAACAGTTCCGGAGACGGAGCTTACCGCCAACGCTTTGAATGGTTATTTCAATTCAGCTTTGCATATTGCGTACTTTACGAAAGTTTGTGCCCATTGTAATTTGGACGATAACTCGAGCGCTTTTTTATAGACACAATAGCGAGAACTTGTAATTTGGAAAACGAATTCGTTAAACGATTCGTCCACATAATTTTTTAGCGATAATATTTATTTTACTATCTTTCATTCACTGATCTACATACCTGTTTGTTAGCCACAGTCGAATCAGCATCACACTCTGTTTATCGAAGAGTTCGAACCCGATGTATTTCGGCAACTTATCGAATACATTCATACCGGATGCGTAACGCTGCAACCAAGGACGTTGCTGGGTAAGTGGCTCTTTTTTCTTATCAACGGATGTAGATTTTATTGTTTTTTGGTCGATAACTTTGATAATTATTCCAAACAGGTGTCATGAATGCCGCGGATTATTACGGATTGGACGAATTGAGAAAAGCGTGTGCCGGATTCGTTCAATGTTGTATAACAGTGGACACGGTCTGCGCTCTATTGGCATCGGCGGAACGTTACATACAATACAAGTGTACAAAGTCCCTCGTACAAAAGGTTAAGTATTGTTAAGATAGGAGCCATTTTTAAAATGATCTGGACGGAGGAATGACTGATAAATTCGGTAAATATAGGTCGATGATTTTTCCAATAGTTTTGTTCACACAAGATTTTATCGAAAATATCGATTTGATAACGTTTGTAGGCGTGAACGGTGGGTCTAAATGTTTCTGAAATGTCAATTTTAATCCGTAACTACTTATTTGATGTGGCTCACTCGTCAATGATCTAGATAATTTAAACTTCCTCCAAACGTATGATCCATAAAACAGATATTACACAATTGTGTTTACCGGTAGAATAATTGTTATTATATATGTATACGATAAAAAAAACGCCCATGTGCGAAGATAACAAATCTCAGATAAAGAAGATATAGACATCCGCCCAAAAAAAAAAACGAAAAATACAAAATGTATATTGTATATTGTATCGTTTTTTCTTTTTCTTTGTATATTATTTTATTCGAACGTTTATCTTCTTCTCTAAGATCCAAAAATCGAATGTTTTTAAACAATGGAACAAAGAACAGCGGAACGGTATGATAAGATATATAACAGGAAATTAATCATTGCTAAATCGCAATACACGGGATATTGTGTACTTATCAAATAATCTAACATTTTTCATATCTGTGTGTTCTCAAGGTTCTGGAATTCGTCGACGAGCACGGAAACGAGGTATTGAATCTCGGTTCTTTCACTCTCTTACCACAGCACGTCGTTCGATTGATTCTCGCGAGGGAAGAACTACGCGCCGATGAATTCACGAAATTTCAGGTAACATTGACACTCGACCATACAAGTAAAAGATTCAGATTCAACAACTTTGATTATGATTATTTTTTTCATTATACGATAGATTTATTGACTTCTGCACAGAGTCGATGCAAGAAATTCAATTTGCTTTAATGCATTAGAAAAAAAAACGTAGATTCGACCTTAAAATACTACGCCAATCTTAATGCCTCGTACTTTGATTTCACAGGCAGCTCTCATGTGGAGCAAAAAATATTGCGACAACGACCAGAGCATTCCCCTCAAAGATGTTCTTAGCAATTTCTTAGAGTTCATACAGTTTCACAAGATACCAACGCGAGTCCTTATGGACGACGTTAGTCCTCTTCACCTGGTACCGGAGAGAATACTGGTGATCGCTATGGCCTATCAGGTGCGTGTCTCGAGTCTCTTGCTTGTATTCGTTTATTGATACTCTCGGAGGAGAGACAGTGAGAAAGAGAGAAAGCTCTTGTTTGACGGTTATACCTACATCGACGTTGTTGACGAGACTCGATTAAAAGTAGTTTAACAACTATCGTTACAAGACATTTTTTGTTCGTCGTCTCGAACAGTAGATACAATACATACTGTGTAGCCACTTATATCTTATATACACGCGATAGGAAACACGATGCGCCAGTAACGATCATTGATGAATTATTGCTGTCATCGTTGGATCGACGTTCGAGCAGGATGCTGAAACTTTTTTATCCGATAATGTTATAGAGAAATTAATGAACTTACGATTTTCTGTATTACTTGCAATCCTCGTCAAGTCTGAGACAAAGGCGTACGCTAGATTCTGGAAAAATCGTCAATGGGAGATAAAATACGCCGATCGTTTTTCTTATTTTGTTTTTGTAGAAACGAATCATTTATATTTTCCGTTTCATTATTGCAAAATTATCGATCGATGTAAAATTTACATCACTATAAAAATAAAAAATTAAATTAAATTAAATAATAAAATCGTTTAAAATTACGCAATAGGTATACACATAAATAAACGAAATGAACAATGAAATAACGAGGAATACAATTGTCATCTGCGTTATAGATTCGAGGAGAGACGAAAGTAAACTTGACTAAATGATTGTTGCAGGCAGACCCAACCAGTGTCGACCCCGGAAAGCTCTCTCCCTACAGAGTGAGGAGACAAGGACGTAGTATGTCGGTCCAATCATCGTTGGATCCATACGGTAGTAACACGACGCTGAGCTCATCAGGAAGCGACGTCGGTTCCGACCAGAAACAACATTCTGGTAGCAACTAACCTGCGGCCCCGGCCGCCTTGATAGCGGCCGTTGCGGACGAAACATCCGCGGAAATAAGAGTCAACGAGGTCGTCACGATACCGACGATGACAATGACGCCAACGACGACGCCGCCGAGAGCGACGACGCCGATAATTTCGACGCCGAAAGCGACAACACCGATCGCGACGACGCCGACGGCGATGATGACAATGACGGAAGAAGAACCCAGCGCCGTTCACGTCGAACCGATCGCGTCGTCCAAACAAACGTCGCCCCAGACAGCGATCATCTTGCGCGACGATGATTTTGGAGAGATTCATCAAGTTCAGCCGAACGAAAGATCGGGCGGGCTCTATATAAGATTCGTTCTGAGACAGGAAGGTCGACCGGACTTAGTTTGGCTCTACAAAACTCACAAATTCTAACTTTTTCGATAGCAAACAATTTTCATCGTTTTTTATTCGTTTCATTATATTTTCACTTTCTCGTCTAAAATTCTTCTCGAAACGAGTACAACGCGCAATCTGCCTCTACGCAGACGCGCATAACACTTTTCGAAATATTATCGAATCTCGCGCGACGAGGAAATTCGCGGGAGCAACGTCTTTCGTTGTCTCATCTTTCTAAATTTATTACGACACATATCCATCGAGAACAAAAAAAAAGAGAGCAAATTGAAATGCAAGCGATATAAATAACTTTTAATGCCAGATAGCAGAAAAATACTCGAATTCTATATTTGATACTGAACGTTTGAGAACCGATGATGAACAAAACAAAAATAGAAAATTATCTGACTGCCGGTGCGAATTTGGTCTCCTAACGAATCTGAAAGGGTGAGGGGAATAAACATTTGATAACGACGATAAAGGATCGTGTGTACGACTTGAAAGACGCTGTGCACAATTATCCATGCTTTAATATCGTATATCGTGAGAAAATAGCCTTCGCCATTCGCTTCTATTCAGTATTGATTTTATGCACATCGTGTTGTACACGATTTTAATAATACGTAAAGAAAACAAAATATCATACTCGAAGGCTTAAGGATATAGCGAAGGGCGCGAAAAGAGCTTGCGCTTCTTGAATTTTATTTCATTTTTCAATCCAATTGCACTTATCCTAAAACGATTTACGATTTCTTTTAAAAGACGGAATATTTTTTTTAATAAAAATTTATCTTTATTTATGAATAATTATACCGTTTTTTTGTTTATAAGGGTGAAAGAAGGAAAATCAATTACTCGATAACTTCGAGTGATGATATTTCTCGTGCATTAAACGCTCACGCCGATTGTCTAATTGCATTTCGGTGTTTCACACAAATCGCTGATCGTCGATCAGATTTTTCGCTGCACACTGCAATCAGACACGGTTGTATCAAGCAATTTGTTGACTGTAAGAAAAAAATAGGAGAATGACAAACGATTAAGATATATAATCTCGTTGATCGGCATGTTTGTGGTTGGTGTGCGAAGTTGGTTGTTTGATTCCTGCTGTGAAATTTCAGAAATTCATGTTTCCTTAATAAGCAATGCTGACTCGAGATTTTAGAAAATTGCATAAAATTTGAATATACTTGATCGAACACTCCTGATTAACGATTCCTCATTTTTCAGAGTCATTGACACAATAAACGTGTGGAAAAATAATGACCATAGATTTTCTTTTACAGAATTATGTATATCCTAAATATAAACAAAAAAAAAAACAGTAATTTTCAATAATTTGTTTATCGTAGAATCATTTTTCGAACTTTTACAAAATATTTCCCTCGGTTAATCGAAAAAATCAGGACGTAAGATGACTAAAAACGTACGTAACTCTTTAATGTTACACGAAATAGGCATGAAATATCCGAACAAACGATCCGGCGTATCTTTTTTGTGTAAATTCGTTTATTTAAGAAAAGCAAGAACAAAACGAAAAAAAAACAGCCAACCGCAACAGCCTTGTGTCGGTAATATTTTATAATGTAACGTTATGTGCAGCTCGATTGCATAAGTGTCAGGGATATATTTATATGTATGTAAACAAACCCAAAAAAGAAAAGAAAAAAAACTCTATCGTGTATAAACGTAAACGTGGGCATACTATTACAAAATAATAATGTCGTTGATTAGCCTTGAAACGAGAAACCCTCGATTATATTTAATATATAAATGCGTGTTAACTAATTTCTTGAGCGCGAAGGTGCATTAATCGGATCGGCATTCCTCAAACCGTGATTTATGATATAACAAAAATGTGCGCTCCAATTCATAGCGATCGGGCGATATCCGTTGTTGTTAGCTACCACCTGCGAATAACTAGCGACTTACCTTGTCATTAAAAAACAAACTAACAAACATGCAAAAAAAACCCAAAAAAAAGAAGAGAAAACGATTAAATCAGTAAATAGGCCAGACACGCAATCGAACGACAAAGACTGCTTTAAACATTGACCTCACGGGTCTGACTTGACGATCCGTCAAGCTTATCATGATCGATGCGTTGCAACTCGCCCACTATTCGATTATTTCTATCGTACGCGATTGAATTTCATTGAAAGGTTACGCGGTTATTCGAAAATCATAGAAAGAGAAAAACAACTCGTGACGCCGTTGATGTGCATTGTAACGACCGTTGATGATTTTGTTTGTATCCTTGTTAAGTATTTGTCCGTATAGATCCGGAAAAAATGTGCGAAAAAATCAAGAGTCTTCGTCTTCGAGAGAAAAAGAACGTTTTGTTTACGATGACGTTACGTCGCTCGTGTTCTCATCACGATGTCTGAAATTGCGACAGTACGTTATCGGGAAATCACTGTCGATAATTCTGATTCGATTCGCGTTTTATCGGAAAGAGAATCCGAGGGACAACGAAAACAAAAAATACTAACAGGAAAAACAACGTCTATACGTATATACACATAAATATCTTTGGGATTCGAGATGAAGACAAATACGACTTCCCGTCAGTTCGCCAAGCGAAATGATTCTACCTAAAGTTCGATCTCTATATAATGTTGTGATATACTGTAGTAAAAAGAAGACAAAAAAGCAATGACAAAGCAAACAAAAAAAGAGCTGTCGAAATAATAATAAAAAGAGCAAGAGCAAAAATATGACGAGCGCGAGATTCGAATGGAAATCACGATGAAACTTTTATTCCCGACCTTGCGCTTGCGCCCGTCACGAATACATCGATTGTGCAATTATCGTCGTTCCCGCAGCATCCGGACGCCAGATGGTGAGCGTGCAACGAATAATAATTATTTCTTCCGAACGCGTTATTTATGAGGTTGGGAATTTTTCTTCTTTTTTTTTTCAACGCTGCTACCGTGATCCTGCATCGAGAGGGCAGCATGAATGGCACACGACACAACAGTTTGTCAAATTTGGCTAAGAAGATTGAAAAATTACAGATTTTCATATTTTTGTGAGACAAAAATCTCAATTAATCGCTTATTTACAAAAATCGGAAGATTGATGATCGGGCTAATAAAATAAAACACCATTCTTTCTATCTTCTCATCATTTAAAAACGTACGAACAAAATCGGCTACTTCAACTTACGATAATGTAAAGTAATGAGTCGTTTCGTAAATTGTTCTTATCACGCGCAGGAATCTCGTCATTCGATTTATATAACGCGACATGAAAAAAAAAGAATTCAGGAAAGCAATGTACCGTGAACGATTACGATAGTTGAGAGTCGAGACAAGTCCGGACGTGACGATTTCGAGGTCTAATCTAAATTTAGAAACCCCCGGCGCCAGTCACGAGTGTGCTCCAAATTTGGAACGTTACATGTGACTTGGAATAAAATTTTGAAATTTTTATCTGCCAATAAAAGGAAGCAAAGTACATACTTTATCGATAACATTAGATATATCGATGAAACAAAAAGTTCCGACCAATCTACATTTGTTAGAAACCCCATTAGAAACCCCCGGCGCGAGTCACGATTTTGCTCCAAATTTGGAACGTTACATGTGACTTGGAATAAAATTTTGAAATTTTTATCTGCCAATAAAAGGAAGCAAAGTACATACTTTATCGATAACATTAGATATATCGATGAAACAATAAGTTCCGACCAATCTACATTTGTCGTAAGGTATTGGCTATTTGTTCCGATTCAAGTTCAACGAGATCGACGAAGACGATAATGGGATGTCGATAAGACGAACGAGGAATTTGTGGGGGGAGTTGTGTACATACATCCTCCCCAGTAGCATAATTGTCCGCTGTAATATCGAGATAAATTCAAATCGGCTATTCATCGAAACGAGACTGAAGAGCGATAAGAATATCCGGATGCGAGAGAGTGGGAAAAGTAATAATAGACGATTAGCGATAACCTCTGCGTATATATAAGCATTGCCTCGTTGGCGAGACATCAAACGATTCAAGATGCATCGGGCAGTCGCGACGGTTCTAACTCTTTTGCTTAGTTCTGCTTTTGCAGCACCAAGAGCACAGTTACCCTTAAACAATCCGCCTTACGTACCAGGTCGCGATGTTATGGTACATTTGTTCGAATGGAAGTGGAACGATATCGCGAACGAGTGCGAACGATTTCTTGGACCTATGGGCTATGCCGGTGTTCAGGTACGCGTTTTTTTTAAGCAATTTCTCGAGTGACTAACGATAGAGAGAAAGAGACATTTGTTCGATTACATTGCAAAAAAATATTAAATTGCTGTGTTGAATACAATATTTCATAATTTATTGAATAATCAAAACTAGCGACATTGATAAATTGAATGGGATTCAATGTGTTTGGTTCGTAAAAATTTGGTTTTGAACGAAAATCGAAATTGGAACATGAAATTTAACGTACTTTGCTCGATTTAATTTAGCCATTTGTTCGATTGCATTAAAAAATAAATCAAATTTCGACGTGGAATACAACATATCATAATTTATTGAATAATCACGACTCGCGATATTGATAAATTGAATGTGATTCAATGTGAATGTTCGTAAAAATTTGGTTTTGAACGAAAAAAGAAATTGGAAAGTGAAATTTAACGTACTTTGCTCGATTTAATTTAGCCATTTGTTCGATTGCATTAAAAAATAAATCAAGTTTCGACGTGGAATACAACATATCATAATTTATTGAATAATCACGACTCGCGATATTGATAAATTGAATGTGATTCAATGTGAATGTTCGTAAAAATTTGGTTTTGAACGAAAAAAGAAATTGGAAAGTGAAATTTAACGTACTTTGCTCGATTTAATTTAGCCATTTGTTCGATTGCATTAAAAAATAAATCAAATTTCGACGTGGAATACAACATATCATAATTTATTGAATAATCACGACTCGCGATATTGATAAATTGAATGTGATTCAATGTGAATGTTCGTAAAAATTTGGTTTTGAACGAAAAAAGAAATTGGAAAGTGAAATTTAACGTACTTTGCTCGATTTAATTTAGCCATTTGTTCGATTGCATTAAAAAATAAATCAAATTGCGACGTGGAATACAACATATCATAATTTATTGAATAATCACGACTCGCGATATTGATAAATTGAATGTGATTCAATGTGATTGTTCGTAAAAATTTGGTTTTCAACAAAAAATGAAATTGGAACGTGAAATTTAACGTACTTTGCTCGATTTAATTTAGCCATTTGTGCAATTACATAAAAAAATTAATCAAATTGCTACGTTAAGTACAATATTTCATAATTTATTGAATAATCAAGACTCGCGACGTTGATAATTTGAATGTGATCCAATGTGATCGGTTCGTAAAAATTTTGCTTTTGAAAAAAAAACGGAATTAGAACGTGAAATTGAACGTACTTTACTTTGCAGCTGTGTGTTCATTCTATCAAATAAATTATAAAACAAATATACATCGAATTCCAGACATCGCCGGTACAGGAGAATGTAATCGTTTCATCTAGGCCATGGTGGGAACGTTACCAGCCGTTATCGTATCGTTGGATTACGCGATCCGGCAGCGAACAAGAATTTCGGGACATGGTTCGCCGATGCAATGGTGCAGGCGTGAGAATCTTCGTGGACGCGCTCCTAAATCACATGTCGGCCGATCATTCTAAAGTTTTAGGAACGGGTGGTTCGGTAGCCAATACGACAATTCGAGATTATCCGGCAGTGCCTTATAACGTCGAACATTTCAACCCTTACTGCCCGATCAATAATTATGGAAACCCGTATGAAGTGAGAAACTGCGAACTCTCTGGTCTTCATGATTTAAATCAGAGGCACGAGCACGTCAGAGATAAGGTTGTTGAGTTTCTAAACGCTCTCATCGAGGTCGGAGTCGCTGGTTTTCGGTTAGTTCACAATTTTTAAGTGAAAATCCGAAATTATTGAAATTTTTCACTCAGATTCATTGGCAATTTTTGAATATTGATGTAACCTAGTATTATACTTTTTTTCATAGAATCGACGCTGCGAAGCACATGTGGCCTGAAGATCTTATCGCGATTTACTCTCGCCTGAACGATCTCAATACCGCGCATGGTTTCTCGAAAAACTCCCGTCCCTACGTATATCAAGAAGTGATCGACATGGGTGGCGAAGCGGTTTCTAAGATGGAATACACGGGAATGGGCGCCGTCACGGAATTTCGTTATGGATATGAGATAAGCAAGGGCATAAGTGAACGGTACCAGTTGAAGTTGTTCGAAGATGACATTGAAAAGGTATGGGGTCTGCTCCCCGATGCCAGTGCTCTCGTTTTCATCGATAATCACGACAATCAACGAAATTACGGAAGTCCCATACTCACCCACAAATCATCCAGATTATACAAGGTACGACAGCGATTCTAAAAATTACAATTTTTCATGCTTAAAATTTGATTTACAGCACTTATCATAAAATCCAACCTGATGTCTTACAGATGTCCACGTTCAGATTTTTACCACATCTCGATTCGTTAATATTGTTCACAGATCGCAGTTGCTTTGATGTTAGCTTACCCTTACGGCAAGCCACAAGTGATGAGTTCTTTCGCCTTTGACAATTTCGATCAAGGACCTCCAGCTGACAGTTCAGGAAATGTCATATCACCTGTTTTCAAGGATGATATGAGTTGCGAGATCGGTTGGATATGCGAACATCGTTGGCGACAAATTTACAACATGGTGAGATTCCGTAATGCCGTCAACGGAACGAAGATCACTAGTTTCTGGTCGGGAGGTGGTTTTCAAATTGCCTTTTCGCGCGGCGATCGTGGATTTTTCATGGTGAATGCCGATCATACAGATCTGAAAGCGAAGATAATAACGAATCTGAAGCCTGGAACTTATTGCGACGTAATAACGGGCAATATCGTTAACGGCGTTTGTACCGGAAAGACTGTCGTTATCGACGAACACGGCATGGGTTACATGGAAGTTTTGGCCCACGAAGAGGATGGAATTCTCGCGTTGCATCACAATGTGAGTATCGACGTGTGCGAAGAAAGGAACGAAGGATTTTTAAAAATTGCTATCGTGTCTAATAATTTTCTTTTACACAGGCGAAACTCCCGGACCGATGAAGAAACAGAGAACAAAAAGACTCCATGTGATTTCAATACTGGCAACGCGATCAGCATTAAACAACAATTCCGATGATAAACCTTACGTCTTGATGCGTTTCAAAATGCCGGTAAAACGAATACGCTTATTCGCTTAAACTGCGACAACGTATAACATTGTTTATACACATCTTACTGTTAGTTTAGTTCGCACGCCTTTTGTTAATTTTTCATCAGTAGGCTTTTAAGGATTTTGATAATAATAAATTCAAAGATTTGCGTATTTTTTAACAATTTTGTTTTTTTTTGTCGTCGTTTTTTTTTAACAGAAACAATGCACTGTTTTCTCTTTTCACCATTAATTTCTGCTATACATAATATGACAGTTACACGTAAAATAATACACGACAGACTTGCGATGAAGAAATACACATGAGATATGAGGAGATCGGGAGGAGGTGTGTGTGTATGTGTGGGTGTGAGTGAAAGAGAGAGAGAAAAGGAATCAGAAAAGAGGATAGGAGAAAAAGTAATTGAGATAACAGTTGGGAAAGGATGATGTAAGAAAGTAAAGATTGAAGTATCACAAAATTGCCGTAACGCTGGTTTTCGGGTGTTGTTATTTTCTATCATTCTTTGTTTTTCATTCGCTCTTCCCCACCAGCATTCGTTCCTTCAATATTTCTATCATCTAATTTTTCAACGCTATAACCACAGAAAACACGCGTCTTTGTGTCGATGTATTCGTGTATGCATGTGTATGTATTGACAATAGTGTGTGTACATGTGTGTGTGTGTGTGTGTGTGTGTGTGTGTGTGTGTGGCCTTCGTCTCCAGTGCTAAATAAAATACTACGAATCGCGTTTTTGTTTTCTGTCTCATAAAAATGACGATATAAATAAATGCCTAAGCGGTTATGTACAGTGAAAATTTTCTTTATGTTTAAGTAAAAGCCGCACTGCAACTCGAATATTTCTTTTCGTACGTACACCCGAGCTCTCGATAACGTTTCATTCGCTTTTGTTCATTATCGTTTTTTTTTCTGTTTTTATTTTTTTTTTTGCGACGAAAAGAAAAATTAACTCGTCGTTATCGAAACGTGTTTCACAAGCCACGTAACAATCACGAGATCAAAATTTGTTCGATGCTGACGACAATTCGGGTGATGCGTACCAACTCGTTGTACCTGAATCTTGTCCATTGAGTCTTTTACACATACATATTTAATTAATATAGTCTGCAGTAAATTCAGGCTAATGTAAATCTAAAAATACTGCTCGTCGTACGAACCGGATTTCTTCTCAGACACCTTTTCTTTTTGTCTTCCTCGTTTCCTTATGTCGAATTATTTGTTTTCTTCGTCGTCATCGTGTGTACAAGTAATAGTAATCGCAGCCTATTCTGCCCTTCGCATCTTACCTTAAGTTACGTGAATACAATAAGGCAACGGTTAAATTCTAAATAAATAAATGTTACAGCTGGAAAAGAAAAAGAAAAATGTACAACTCTCGTCTCATTAATCGAACGTCTTAATTCTTAAAAAGGCTTCAAAATCTTAATTCCCGGCGACTTCTCGTCCCGCGTTGATTTTGTTTTCTCTAATTGCATTATTGTCCATTGTGATACTTGTCATTTTTTTTTTTTGATTCAACGATTTTTCATTTTTTTTGTTTAGTTCCTCCTCCGCATTCGCGTTTTGTTTTATTTCGTTTCGACTGTTTTCCACGTAGAGCGTTATTAGCAAAAATATAATTTAGTATATTTATCATTATAGTCATCCATATAAAAAAAACTTCGTTAAAATATATAAAAGAAACAACGATTTGAGCAATTACGTATCCCCTAACAGTTAAAGATATATCGAGTCGAAAGATTATTGTTATTGCACATGGTTCTCGCTATAATCAGGGCACTTGTCATTTCTTTTTGTCGCTTATCTTTTTTGTAACTTACTCTCGCTCTGTCTCTTTTGTTCTTACATTTTCTCGCGACGATCGGATTTCCAACTTGAGAATCGTTCACCCTTCGAGAATAGTTGGTAAGGGTTAGAGAATAGATTTGAATTTTGTATCCAACGATAATAAAAATCGAGTAATGCCAAAAATGGAAAAGTATAATATTACATGATCGGGATCGAGAGCATCGTGTTTATTGGCAAAATTTTTGTAACGCAGTACTGTCGATTGTTGAATGATACTTAATCAATGATATATACGAGTTTCACTTGCGATAAATATGCTCCCAAGTCGAGTTTATAAAGCGATCTCTCGTTCGGTATATTCGAGTAAATTGTCCAACCATGTGCTGGCGCGTTGACAAGTCTCGTTATCGCGATTGCATTGAGCGCAGCTCACGGTATATTCATTGAAGAAAACTATTTTGTTCGGACGTTTCAATTCCGAACGACCATAAACACAACGAGAGGTTGATGTTGGGTAGAGAACACATTAGTTTTCCCGTATGTTTAAACGATGCATTTATATCTCTCTCGTTATATATGTATATATATATGCAGTTGTTATATTAGCACTAATGATCTCTATCTCTCAATGAGAGTATAATTTTCCACGTAGACAAGCCACGATTAATTCTTTCCTACTCTCACAACAGTTCGTACGGTCGAACATCAAGCAACGATACGATTTAAAGTCCCTAAAAATCGCCCATTCGATAAATTTTGAACCTTAATTAACAGCTAATTATTATCACACGTGAAAAACTCGAACGATAAACTTTTCTTTTAACACGTTCACTCGAAGGAAGACCTTATATTCTGCACACTGTAAAAAGGTCACTTGATTTAGCTACTCGAAGTCGTTTTCTCATTGAAAAGTTGGAAATTTCCGATCGTCGAACTTTCATTCGCAATTTTCTGGTCTTAAGTACGTTCCAGAGACGACCTTAAAATCGACACGTCACTCGTACCCGTAACCGCTCCGAGCAGTTTAGGCACTTCAGAGTCTCCCTATACAACATTAACGGTTCCTAACCATAGGTACTGTTTTTTTCTCCTTATAGATATATATATATATATATGTCTATATATATACGATTTCTCATCAGGCGGAGTCCGGTATCCCTCCTCACCCTCAATCATCGAAGATCCGTTCTCGCGAGTCGGACCAATTTTATATGATTTTTAAATTTCTTTTGTTAACATCATTTTTTTAAAAATTTTTTCTAATTTATAGTCCTCGCAGTTTTGTAAAAACTGTCTCGATACGCGTACGCGACTGTCACTGTTTTATCGGTTTTTTAAAAACGACATCGGGCTTGCGAACGGATCTCGACACGCGACGTTCAATACGTAGGGCTCGATTCGGATCTTCCTCGAGTCCCGGAGTCTCCGCCATTGTTTGTCAGTTTCCTGTGCTACTTGGTCGTCGACCCGGTGGCTGTGTCGAATTTGCCGCTGTCGCTGCAGCTGCTGCAGCGGCCGCTGCTGCACTCAGCGCTGGCAAAGGGGTCTGATGACAGTGGGCGCAGTGAAGGCACACCGTGCACGCGCCGAGCTTTCTCGCCAGCAGAGCACGGAGCTTTAACGCCGGGCCCAATTTCATTCCCATTGGACCTGTCAGATGATCCTCCGAGAGTAGGGGTAGCGACGCACCGTCTATGCGATGCTCACGGAAATTCTGCAACGATAAGGAAACAAATTGATAAGCTTTTTATTCGAAATTTGTATTATTTTCTTAAATAAATATCGCACTTTTCTCTCGAATTATACGAAATTTCTAATTATTTTCAGATTACTTTCAATCAAACGAAATGTTTATTTTTTTATTTTTGTAAGTTTGTTCTCTCATTGATTTTTTTAATTAGAAATAATCATACGGGTTTATAACACGTGGGAATAAGAACGTGCGTAGGTCAATCACTATAACGTTCTTAACTACGGAAACGCAATCATTTTTTTCAATTCTTCATCGTATTACTTTCTTAAATAAATATCGCACTTTTCTCTCAAATTACACGGAATTTGTAATATTTTCAGATTACTTTCAATCAAACGAAATGTATTTTTTGTATTTTTGAAAGTTTGTTCCCTCGTTGATTTTTTTGTTAGGAATAATCATACGGGGTTACAAAACGTACGAATAAGAACGTGCGTAGGTCAATCACGGTATAACGTTCTTGACCACGGAGAGTCACTCGCCTCTCTCGTACACGCTGTTGGCGCAAACGCGCTACAAAATATATCGAGTATCACGCTGAGAACGTTCGCAACCTTTCACTAGGTGTGCCGGGTTATCTTTATTTGACCGAGTACCGCGATGCGTGTGTTATAATATTGGCGCGACTACAACAGCGACTTCGAACGTGAGCGCTTACGCGTGTGCGAACGGATGCCAAGTCGTAAAGACGAAATAATGTATATAATTATGAACCATTGATTTATCGTCATGGTAACAGCAACGGCTCGGTTATAAAGTTGCTTTTGATACCGGCGATATTGTAATTCCCTCGTCGTTTCATCGGCGTATAATAGAACGAACGGATAATTGATAATAATCAACAACCATCGATCTATCTCGCCCTCTTCTTACCTTCGGCAAACTTCCAATTTCAAACTAAAGTTTACAACAATTTTTCTCCGCGTCGTAATCGCACGAAACGATAAAAGCTCTTTCACAAAATTTTCTCAAATCGTAGAAATATCTTTGGACGTTTCGCGGGTTTAAAAAAATTTAATAAATAACTCGTATCTAGGCGCATCTCGTTGATCCCTCGCGAGGTTCGTGCATGTACACGCGAACGAGCGAGCGGCGCGCAGCTGCACATTATTCCGTAGTGCCGAGAGCAAAAAAGCGAGTAAAGGAAGAAAGAAAGAAAAATAAGAAGAACAAAAATTGTCGGCTATAACGGAAAAAGGATTCATTCACAGGTCCGGGGGCGGTTGCTCGTGTTCATGCGCAGAACGTAGTTACAGCGAGTCCCGTCTTCGTCGCGGATGCCCGAGAGGTGTACGAGAGAGAAAGAGTTTATACGGTAAGGATAGAGTACATTCTATATATCGTGTATATGCTATTCGAGTTCGTTATACATACGCGTATACGTATATATATGTATATATATGTATACATATATGCGTGTATATAAAGAGCTTAAACATGTATATGGGCAGAGTTGTCGGTGGAATACGCGAGTGGCCGCCGTGGCGGCTCTTATGAATGAAATATTCAAGGCTGTAATGCGACTTGTGCACGCAAACGTTCGTTCTTGCGAGGCCAACCGTTCCCTCGATAACCCTCTCGCGCGAGCTCAGCACGCGCACCGATTCACCCCTCTCTTTCTTAACTTCTCGTCAACACCGACCGGATGCTCAAACAATTTTTTGTCTCCGAAAGCTTGAAACTTTGTTCAACTACGTAAAATTAAACTTTCATTGGAAGAATAATAAAAGTAGAGAGCGAAAAAAGAAAATGCGTACTTAATTCCGGTTATCGATTTAAAATTATATTTTCATTGGAAGAACAACAAAAATAGAGAAGGAAAAAAGAAAATTTCGAGATATGGATTTAAGGATAAGTTTGTTTTTCTTCCGCCGATACGCGACGTAATTTCTTCAAACGAATCTTTTCTTTTTATCTTTGCGAAAAGTGATCTTCCGCTATGGTGCATTCATCCATGACCTTCGACCGATGAGTATGGGATGCCGGCATCGTTGCAGTACTCGTCTTTCAGATATAGCGTGAATTTACGACTAGGACCTTCGTCGTCGGCGCGATCTCGCGCGGTGCGCTCGGAGCGCACGAAGATTCTCCCCTTGCTCTCCCGTGAGCTCTGAACCAGGCGCGTGTTGCAGTTTGTGCATCAACGAGAGACAGAGAGAGAGAGAGAGAGACAGGCCGGCAGATAGAGAGAGAGAGAGAGCAGAGGTTTGTGCAGAGAGTGCGAGTGCTGCGCTGCAGCTGCGGTTTTGCCGCGAATATATCATCTTCGTGTTGCACCGCGGGCGACCGGGCGCCTCTCGGCCGACCGAGCGCGCGGTCTCGACCCCCGAAGACAACCTATATTTTCTCCACCCAGTTCCAAACTCTCGAAGGGCTCGGACATACGCGAGTACAGGGGCATCTATATATATATATATATATATATATATATATATATATATATATATATATATATATATATATATACACGTATGTGTGTGCATGCATACAATATAGCCCTGCTGTTGGAGTACGACGGGGCGCGATACCCGGGGTCCGCATCAATTATACCTTCCTCAAACACGTTATTAGCGCGGCACGTCGCCGCATACTCGTTCGTTTACGGTCACACATGCACACGTGCATATAAATGCACATTCGTACGCTTATACACATTCGTGTCCAATGCATAGTTAGACCGAAGCGTTCTCCACCGAACGAGCAACGTTTTTCCTTCGTACCCCCCGTCGGACATGACAGAAATTTCTCTAGTTTGTCCTACTATTCATTGACGAGTCTTTTCGCGAATTAATTTAGATCTTTCAATTAAATCGTCTTCGAGAATTCTTTCCAATCAGTAAGAAGAAATGATGGTTTAAAAGATTCATCGAGCGGGACAAAAAACGAAGAACCGAATTGCGATGAAGCAGTATTTTATACGCACATGCAAAAGGTCTGCATTTTGGGCTCGCGTTTCACGCGGAATTTCTTTTTTCAAATAATATAAAAAAACTTATGCTACAGGATTGAACTTGAAAATGCCGCGAGGCCCTTTCAAGTCGAACTTGAAAAGACTCGGGAGATGAAAAAAAAATCTCGTGATGTATATATAATACAACCTGTAGCCACTGCACGGCGATATATCGAGAGCATGTTGCGGTCACAATTGAATATATATATATATATATATATACTTTGAGACCGTGCAGTGTGTACGAGGCCTGCACGAGAAAGGAGGCGAAGCGGAGTGCGTGCAGGAGCGAGCACGGTAGGAGGTTGATCCGCTGCTGTGGAAAACACTGCGGCATAAAACAGCATGTAGATACAGATGCAGCAGTTGCCTTCGAGACGTATCATCGACGGACCGAAGACGTTGCACGAACTCTTGTTCGGATCTCTCGAACCGAGAGCGAGACAGAGAGTGAGAGAGCTAGACAGAGAGAGAGATAGAGAAAGAAAGAGCGAGGAGATCGCAACGTAAAACCGGAGTTGGGACCCGTTGGGTTCGGACCCACCGAACGGTTACCAACAGTTGCTACGCCACTGTTCAACGAGAGAGGACCGGTGACCCGCCACGCCCTGTCGAGGTCGTCGCGCGCGTTCGCGTTCCTTTTTCCTCCTCGGCCCAGCCGCTTCGCTCTTGCTCCCGATCCTCCGGCTTGCTCTCCCGTTGAGGCCGAGCTCTCGACTCGACCGGACGACCGACGACCGCGGCGAACCGCCTCGGGCATCACCGGCCTAACCAGATCAACATCCCGGGCATCCGTGCACGAGTTCACTCTCTACGTATGTAGGCTCGTCGTACGTGTAACGTACGACGCCGAGGTGAGGAGGAGAGGGACGATCGTATCGTATCGTCGTCCTGGACGTGTCGTCGTGGTCGACGTATGCTCTGTGTTCGGCGTGTACACACGTATATACCGAGGGACATGATGCGAAGACGATGGAATACAACGGGCGTTCTACGTTCTACACGTACACACGTTCTTTCGTACCGATCGGATCTTCAAATCGGGTCTCATACGAGAACGAAGGCTCGAATTTCAGTCGAGACACGAACCCCCTTGACATCTTGTAATAAAAAAGAACGCCTGGTACGAGGGACGTAAGAACACAAACGTTAAAAGTCGAGAACGAAGTATCGATTGTATCGATCATTCGTATTGTTAATGAAAAAAAATAATTTAATAGTGATTACTGGTTAAACCAAGAAACCACCCCTTCCTTCTTCGATCGAACCATTATCGCCGATCATCACTGTCGTTTCAATTTTCGAAAAAAAAAATAGTTGCAAATTGCGTTCATACTTTGGCTAACAAGTCGAGTCATTTTTTTCGAGTAACAAGACGCCCAGCGTGATACAGGAATTTTGATTGAAAAATATATGGCGAGTCACGCGTCTCGACATATACGTCCACTGTGCGACGATGGGAAAGTCTATACTCGAATCTATTTGAGTCAAGAGGATCGCAGCTTCCACTTGGAAGAGTCACGCGATAGCGTGATACGATTATATGTATAGCTCGCGTATACGTCGGGTCGATCATACCGAGCAGCGTGAGATCTCTCTCGGCGATCGACGAACCCGTAGAATGTCTCACTTGTATAAGTATATCGTTGGAAGATTGTAACAACAACGATAAATATAAAACAAAAACAACAACAAAAAGACTTGAAACAACGTTTCGCCTCTCTCGATAAAGTTTAATATGGTTAAGGGACGTGTCTCTTCTCCCGTCCCTGTTCCGTCGTTGACGACGAGGACGACGAGGACGAGCCGGTGCTGTCACCGTGTAATTGAGAGACATTCAGAGTGCATTAGCACATCGCGCTGGCTCTACGGCGGTCAACGGCGGAGCACTCCGAGCCGAGAGCTACTCGGGCAAGCGTATTAATTGCTCATCAGCGGTAATGAAGGGTTTATAAGTCGATATTAGCATAACTAACAGGTTTCCACCGGGTAATGAAGCCACGATCTTTTACGCAAATGGGAGTGCGCCAGCGAGCTTTCTTTATGTCTGCGATTCCACGAGTGACCGCGAAAGCAAAGGACCATTACTGGAAAAATCTCACCGACGTCGATGATATATCGTACGAATATGTCGGATTACGTTTTCTTTACGTTTAATCGTATACGATCGGATATATCATTCGTTTATATACACGTCTCTCTGGTTTCATTATCGATCGATCGAATCGATGAAAATTGCCGCCTCCGCGAAAGAGAGCCGCGCGATGAAAAAAAGAAAAGCACGCAGCTTCGTATGAATCTCCACGGCGACTCGACGCTTTCTATTATTACGGGCTAAGTCCCTGATGAATATGCTCTCTGGCTTTATCGCTCGTGCATGTGTTGGTGTGTATGTGTGCGCGCGCACGCGCGTTTCGCCGGGTGTATAACTCGAGAACGCGGAGCGCAGTAACTCGCCATTAACGTTTTCGCCGTCGCCGCGCTGCCGTTGCCGCGCCGCACCACACGCGCCTTCTCCCGCGTTCGTGATAAACTATACCATCGATAAATCTATGCGATTCGGCACGCTCGCAAATCATAACGCCCGCTCACCACCGCCTCTAGACCCGAGCACATACACGTCCTGCGTGTATCTGTGCGCGACCGCGAGCTCACAAATTGGCGGCTTCTCGACCGGATGCCGTACAAAGTACATATATATATGGAACGAAACGGTCTCCTCATATATATATAATATTATATTATAATATATTATATATATTATTATATTATTATATTATAGTATATCATATAATATTATATTATGTTATATTATATTACATTATATTATATTTTATTATCTTATATTATGTTATATTATATTACATTATATTATATTATATCATATCATACCGTTTCATATCATATCATATCATATTATATTATATTATATCATATTATATTATATTATATTGTATTGTATTGTATTGTATTGTATTGTATTGTATTATATTATATTATATTATATTATATTATATTATATTATATTATATTATATTATATTATATTATATTATATTATATTATATTATATTATATTGTATTATATTATACTATATTATATTATATTATATTACATTATATTATATTGTGTTATATTATATTGTATTATATTATATCATATTATATCATAGTATATCATATTACATCAAATTATATCATGTTCGCTAGTAGATAATATGCGTATGTATACATGTTGGCTGTTTGGTTGAAACGCGTGTCTTTCATCGCATTATAAAAGATAGTTACAATATTATAGTCGATGTGTAATCAAGCCAAGCAGGTAGGAACACGATGCGAGGTCCGATAATATGAAAAAAAGGAGATTTCGTTTTATCGAGAATCGAGGCTTTTCCGTGATCGTACAAATGTCAGCCGCCCTAGAGCCGATGTGTGGAATCCAAGCGCATATAACGTCGAGTGAGGAATATGGTTCAGATCGATGCTAAGTGTATCAAGTTACCGGCCAAAGTCTCTCTCTCTCTTTCTTTCTCTTTATATATATATATAGACAAAACTCTTGCTCGTGATTTCTTTGAGGATCGTGTGTTCGGGTTCCCACATCGGTATCACATAAAAATAATATTATATCTTTCGACGATTTCCCATAGCGCACAAGGCGAATATCGGCACACCTCGTTCGCAAAAACCGAAGTCAGGGAATCCTCGTTGTTCACACATGTTGATATAGATATAGCTAGATCAATATATATATATATATATGTATTAACCTACAGGAGGTATATATAGAGTCATGCGACGTGATCTTGCGAGATTCGCCGAAGAGAGACTGAGAGATCTTGCGGCGCTTCCGCGTACACGACGAGACACAAACTACACTACTGTATGCGCTATAAAGTTTCTCCATCGTGCATGTATACATATATATATGTGTGTGTATGTGTGTGTGTGTGTGTGTGTGTTGCGAAGACGCGAGAGGGATTCCGTTTATATTGCCGCGCGCGGGGTACAAGGAATTCTCCGGGAGATGCGCAGAAAAAGGAATAAACCGCTCCCGTATACACACAGTCTGCTTTATATGTGTATTTTTGTGTTTATATACGTAACATACTGCCAAATAAGTACTCCGAAAGATTAGGTTGTGAGGATTGACGGGAGACGAGAAGAATTTTTATCGCTTCTAGTCAATCCATAGGTCCGACTTTTTTCCCTCCCTTTCACGTCAGGGTTGCGCGACGTCTCCAGAGGGACAAGGAAATGCTCGATGCATTACACGGCGAAAAAGAGAGAGGGAGAGAGATCCCTGTGCATAGCATAAACACTGATAATCGGTTTAAGTTTTGGTATTCAACCGTTGGGAATTCAACGTGATTGGTATTGGACGCCATTAAGGACGATCTTTCCTCGGTCGGACAATTTTTCATGACCGAAGAACCGATACGCTGTTTGTCGCTCGATTCCAGCCCGCGCCGTATATTTGATAAACAGGCGACTTTCTTTCCTTCACGAGTTTCGTTACATCGTCCCTCGGACGGTCCAGTTATCAGCCTGTGAAAGTGATTCGACGCTAAAAGGCAGGTGGATGTCAATAACCGATGATTCGATTTTTGTACCCTCAAAGTGCCAATCACTGAGCAGCGTAGCACTTTCCTAGGGAACTCCGACGGGATATAGTCACAGCCGGCGACGGGGGTTAGCTTCAGATCATTTGCGTTCGTTGAAGAGCGGTAGAGTCACTCTTCGCTCTCGTCCGATCGTACTGCGATAAGAGAGTGATTGACTCTTGAAACGAGTCCAGCAGGCCGAAGCTGGAACCAGCAGCAGCAGGAGCAGGAACGGCGAAAGAACGAACCGCGCGGTGTGGGATATATCGACGAAGTCTCGCGGTCCTTTAAGGCCAAGAGTCACATACGTGAGCGTTTTCTCATCTCTGACGTTTCTTTTTTTTTTCTCAATCTTATTTTTTATTTTATATCTCCTGCATCACATATACGTGTACCATATAGCTTCGAGCTTACCGTTCGCATCCGGCGCTCTTTCCTGTTTCATTTCTTTTTGCCCCGTGGCGTTTTTGTTTTTTTCTTTTTCTTTCTTTTCCTTTCATTTGCTTATTTTTTATTCTCTTCCTCTTCTTCGTTTTCTTTTCGAACTCCGACGATCCTCACGACCTACCTCTTCAATTAGATTCGCAGCGCTGGCTCGTTAAACTTTTATGTTTTACTCAACGACTCGTTACGTGTGTAACGCTGCGCACAGTTTGTACACTATATTACACGTTTACGTGAGCGAATGTGTGCGCTCGTCGGTGTTCGAATACATGCTTTGGCCTCAGGTCGAAGATGAAAATCTCATACGGCGTACAACCGGGCGTAGCGCACATATAAGTACACTCTCTTTGGAATGTGTATCTCTCTTTTCCTCTCCCTCTCTTTCTCTCTCTCTCTCTCCTTCTCCTTCTCTCGTGTCTTCTTTATTTTCTCTCGAATACCTATGGGCTGATTCGTACAATGAGCGCGTACATACACACATACATACAAAGAAACGATATATACAAATACATATATATGTATTCGAAGCGTTCGTGCCTTCGGGCAAACGTATTCATTCGATCGATACATTTATGACCTTTGGTCAAGAGTATTATAATCGTTATAAAAATAATAATTCGTAATGCAAATCGAATTTGCATATATCGTCGATATATATATATATACATATGATTCCGCGGCGCGCCTCAACCGCTCGTTATTGCCGCAACGTGTGTACGCCGAGGAAAATGTTTTTCCTCGGTGTTATAGGCGAGCAAAACGATGAGAATTCTACAATGCAAAATACGAAAGCGGAGGTATTATCTTACGTGTGAGCGACCCTGAACTTTCCAAGTCACTTCGAATTCCGGAGCACAGAGATATATATCTGTATATACGTACGTGTGTACACGGACAATATTCTACGATGCTTCGCGGTGAGCATTGAATAGCACGGAGCGTGTATTAGGTGCGCCCAACCTTCGCCACCTTCGCGAGAATCCTCGTGTGCGCGGGTAACTATCGTCGGTGCGATAACTCGCGTTAGTTTCCTGCGAAATTGCGAGGTACATACACAAACTCCCCCTCCCACATACACACACACAGACACGCGCATGTGAGAGAGAGAGAGAGAAAGAAACTCGCAAGAGTCTCGACCTCCAATGGTGGTACCGCGACCACACTCGCGAGAGATCGGGGAGATCCTTCGCGGAGCTCCCGAGTCTGCGGCTACCTTCGAAAGTTTATATCCTCCCGCCCGCGAGATCCTCCGAGAATTACGAGAACTCTCGACCGAGAGATATCATATCCACCGGTTCGCCCTCTCGCGTCGACGCCGCCGCCTCCATCGTACATACGCAATGGTAGTATCGTCGCCGAATCCGGTGTAATGTCGCCACCATGACGAAACCTCCAGGGAATTGTTGGAAGGAAAAGAAGAAGCCGACGTGAGAGGGGGGAATGAAAGATTTAGGAAGAACGCGAGAGGAAAGGGCCGAGATAAGAAATGTTGGCGACCTTTGTGCCCGCCCGCCGCGACATCACCTTATCGTCGTTACTCAAAGTATCCCGACGGCCGAGATTCCGTGCCTAATGCCGTTGAGATACGAGCTACTACCATACATGAGCGAGATTAACACCTTCACGCACGGACGCCTTCAATTACGACCCACCGGCTCTACGGGCTCTGTGAAATATACACGCGAGCATGCATACAGACATGCGCGCGCGCATGTGCCCTCGCCTCGAAACGCCCACGTTTCTCTTTTCCGGTCACCGATCCACCGCTAATGCCGCAACGAGGACTTTGGGCTGTGCGCATGCGCTCGCACGATCTGCAATGCTCGATCGGCAATCGCTCTCTCCCTCTCTCTCCCACTCCGCGTCGTCTCGAACGCCCCCTATCGGTATACGTGTGTACCAGAACAGGTATATATGTATGTATGTGTTAGGTACTTGCACCGCATTTAGGAACCGGCGCCATAGATCGCTCTCATGAGTCTGGCGATAGTAATTCACCGGAAAAGGTCGGAGCGCCGATCGAAACCGCAGCAAATCAATCGTTGGATTTGCCGCGTTTCGAACTAACCACACGTCGCTTTTGCAACATAGATCGCTGCAGTTAACTGCAACATGGTCCGGGTCAACGAGTCGAGTCTGATCCATTTTTGTTAGTATTCAGTAGTAGACTGACATTTTCACGTCATCACAAAGATGGAACGAATTCGCGACCATCAGTGGGTAACTAACATGAACTCGCTCACCGCGATTAGATATGATACATGCTCGATCGGTAGGAACGTCCAGCGTTCAGAGAAAGTGCACCGATTCAACACGCATAAGGAGCATACTTGAACGAGAATCTCGTTGTAGCGGTCTATGTATATAACTCTCTTTGCAAAGACGCAACCTTGCAATGACCTCGGATGAACCCGGTTACCATGTTCCATCGACAGTACCTACAGCTACGGAATGGTACACGGGTGTACACACATACTCGCGTACACACGAATGGCCAACCGGGTATGTTGTATACAATGGAGGAGGAGCAGGAGGAGGAGGACGTGGGGTAGAAGAAGAAAACAGTACGAAGGGCCGAGGATTCTCCAGCTGGAGAGAGGATCCTCTGGTGGAGGGTCAAGAGACTAGGACATGTGGTTGTCTCGCCAGGTCACAGTGATTGGCAATCGGACATCGATCGGCGTATGGCGACTGGTCCGATAGAAAAGGACGCAACGATGCCAATAGGTGGTAATTGAACTTGTCTAAAAGTGCCGATCATTGTATGGCTTGGGACCTGATTCTGCGTATAAGGCAGGACTGCTGAACCAATGCCGGTGTACTCCGCTGCTCCTCGGTGCCCCATGGCTAGCTATGGAGCACACTGGGACCTCCGTGGTGCGCGGTGGACTTATCGGTAGGAAATCTACTCTTGTAGGGATGCCAGAAGGACCGCGAGCCGACACGGTCTCCATCGCTTCTCTTACTCTCGATCTTTCTCTGTACTCTCTCCCTCGCCCTCTCTTTCTCTCTCACCATTTGGTTTCTCCGCGGCTGTGCGGTGGTCCCTTGCGAAGAAACCCCGCCATAGCGTCTCTTGTGCGCGCGAATGGAACACACCGTGCAACGTGTGGTGTTCCCATGCGCAGGAGACACACACATATGCCCGCGCACACAGGAGAGAGGGAAGGAACAACGGAGCGTGTGTGCTACCAGCGGGAGCGCAGTCCCGATACAAGATACTGCCACGTGTTACACGCTGTTCGCCACCAGAAGGAACGGGTCCTCTCCCTCCGCCATTCTCGCACACCGCCCCGCGGACCGGACAATAACGATTTTCTGTCCTCTCTTTTGTTCGGTACACCCCAAGGGCCCTTGTACGAGTTGGTGGATTCTGCGGCATAGTCGAGGGGTAGACGGCTACCGGATTCTTCCAGCTCCATCAGCTTCTCGATGTACGATGATGTTCGGATGGTTTTTTCTCGATTTCTTTCCTTTTTTCTTGTTATTTTTGTTCCATTGAGCAATCCCCACTGGGATTAATTCAGTCGGTCGTACATTGGATAGATTAGAAAAGCTTTTTCTGACATTGAAGTATGTATTCTTTACCGCCGTATACCCTCAAGATGAAAGATCCATAGAGGATGAGAAATCTATTTGATACACTTGACAGCCGAAATGCTCGAAGCGATCAGAGTCGAGAAGCTTCGTCCTCTTCAACATAATGGTACATCGTTTGAATAGAATCGAAAGGGCTACGGTAGGAGCGAGCGTGACCGATCGGGATTGAGATATTTGTCGGAGATGCCTTGGAACCTTCGGTCCACCGAAGGCGCTCCCGGTTAGATTCCTTATCGCCGAGTGGCCGCTCCCGGACCCGCGGTTATTTGTTCGTATATCTACCACTGCGAGTCTCTATCTATGCATTCTTGTAACTCCGGACTGGTCAATGAATCTATGATGTACCTAACTCGGGTATAATGATTGGCCACAGCGCTTCATTCTCGTTCCATTTCGTAGACAAGACAGAAGTTCCGTTTCGAATGAGACACGTCGCTGGGCGTGTAGTAGGGGAAGATGGTGCAGGGGGGGGGGCTAGCACCAGCATCGATCACGTCCCGTACAGAGAAGTGACATTTCGTGTCGGTGGGTGGTGGGCGCGACGCCGAAGTAAATGTCAGAGGGCAAAATCGAACATGGAGGAAGAGGGATAGAAAACGTGGGGATACACGAGGTTGTAGCTCACTCGGTGGCATCTGTACGTGTATATGTGGCGAGGCTCGTGTGAGTATGCGCCAGTCTTAATGGCCACCGCGAAACCTTGTAGGTGAAAACTAACGAAGTAAGTTATACCTCGGTCGAGTGCCACGCTTGCACTCTAACTACACGAATACTACCTATGGAGCTTATATTCATTGCTCATGGGAGTCAGCGTGACGTATGTGCTTCGCGTACGACTCTCGGCGTGTGGATAACTCGTCTGCGAGCGGCATGGCCGAGCCCGTGGTATTAAACCTCCGCAAAACAGAAATAAGCCTCGGAACCGACGTTTTCGAAATAAAGTTGAAATAGTGGCACAGGAAAAAAGAAACATTCCTTTTCATGATTTCGCAATTTGTCCAGACGTTTTCACCCGAGTGAAATTAGCGAATGACGAGGAACGTGCATAGCTAGGTTGGTACCGTGAATAATACATTACAAAACTCGCAACGTAACGAATCTTATTCCTGGAAAATTTTATAGTTGCTAATACGCATCGTGGTATTTATTCTTCATCGTCAAAATTCCTTTCCCCATTTTTTATTGTACGTTGCGATTAGCTGTCGAACGTCGAGCGCGTAATTTTCCCAATGACAAAAAAATATTATCTCATAGATGTAACGTCAACGTGACAGAAGGACGTGCGCAAGACATCTCGCGATTTCGCCTCGGACAAACCTGTCTGCGTGGTAATATGATGGAACTGTGAGACGTGGAGAACGAGAGAGAACATCAGTGATTTATAACAGCTCGAACATATAGTGTCGAGATATTGCACTAATGAGGTAACTGCCCTTTTCGCCAACGAATTGGCCATTTCGCGGGTAATAAAGCGTACCCGAGCCGTGAAACCGTGTGTGTCGCCAGCTCGCGAAACAGAGGCTGGGACGGGCCTGTCGTTAATACAAATATCATATACATATATATATACTGCTCGCTTCTTAACGGCTAAGAAGAGCAGAACGGTGTAAGACCAAAGACCAAAGACGACGAGAAGGACGCGCGAGAGAGAAGCCCTGGTGAGACATCGCGCATACGACGGGGTAAAATTCTCTTTACCGCTCTTTGCGTGTCGATCTATGCGCGTACTGTGTCATAAGGCCAGGTGGTCCATAAGGAAGCCAAGAAACGAGTAGCGCAGGGCTCAATTTGCAACTGTGTTTAAAAAGATCCGAGCTAGACGCTAGGCGCCAACGAAGTTTCGACCGAACTGGTATGCTATCCGGTTGCGGTCGTATAACGTGTAGTATAGTAGGATAGGTCATGACCAGAACGTCGTCTCCGGAAGATATCTCGATGACGACTCTCTCATCTTCAATTGCCTCTGCAATTTCAAGGAAAGCCCGTGCGATCGTTAAACGAGCACGTCAATGGCTGAGGACTCCTTGGCGAAACTGGTAGAAATTAATTTATGAGGAAGCTGCCGAGATTCTCGCGCTTGTCTATTTTCGTTCGATCGCAAACACGGCTACTCGAGCCAACTAGACTGGACCGTTTCGCGAAGAAATTTTTTTCTAAAAAAAAAAACATATCCTCGCGCCGTCAACCGCAATTTTTCTCTTCGTTTTATCAGCTACAATTATTTATCATTCCTGTTTAACTTAACGCTCTTACAATGTTCGAGAGAAACATCCAGCTCGAGCGCGTTATTACGGGCCGTAAAACGAGGATGCACGTCAATGGAGGGAGAGAGACACCGTGAGACAGAGAAACGCAAGGCTTAGGAAAATGTTTGACGGTTTTCCTCGTTTGCAAAACGAGAATGTTTCCGCGAAGGTAAAAGAAGGAAAAGTTTTCCGTACGAGCAGGCACACCGTGCTTGTAATATGTTGATCCTCGAACGAGTCGGACCGAGATTTTCCTCGCAGGGTTTGTAAGTAAATAGAAGCAGATTTAAGTGTACACCTCGAACGTCGAGGCTTGCGTGGAACTCGTGCCGCGTGTTTATGGTGCGTTTTCGTGTCTATGCCGCCTGCGTACAGCGATGGGTATCCTCGGTAGTAATATGCCCCATGGAGAATTGAAAACCGCGGAATGTGTTGGAAATAAGAGGATATCTATCTCGTCTCCGCGGTTTCGCCGTACGGGATGATCGAGTAATACACAGAGAGCGACCAAGCAGAGCGTTCACTCACCCGCGAACTCTAACCGTTTTTCCGGTGTTCCTGTACAACCGAGCAAAGAACTCTCGGAGCGAGAAGGCTCGCATCCTCACCCGAAGAATGCCCGAAGAAAATAACGACTTGGTTATGAACGCTGTAACACGGAGCTTCCACCATGCCGAGAAGAAAAATTCCATTCGGGTTCACGAGCGATAAAAAGAAATTGTCTTGCGAGGCCGCAAGAACAACTTGGAATAACGAACGTTCATTCGCGCGTACGAATGATTATCGGTTATCGATATTTATCAGTTGGTAATTGAGTAAATATTCCGGTGTCGATCGCTCGTGTATGGAATTGAAATAAAAAAATTAAATCGATGCATTTCAAAGGGTTAATAGGGCCGTATAATGATCGTCGATAGGTATTCGTGTACAAGCGACGATAAAGTGAATCAAACGAAACGAGAACTCGATGTAAAGGAGATAGAGCCTGGCAGAGGTCCTTTCGCCGTATACGCGGATCACATACGGGGTCGAAGGGTTCAGGGTGAATTCTCGTGTCGGGTATAGGCCCAACGAGAATAAAAGCAAGAGAAATATCGCTCGGGCCCATTACCATATTTACCGCGTGCGTTTTATATCGGCAGGGATACTCGGCGAGGTCCTGCGATCGTTTAGCCATGCGCTTTGGTCCTTTTCTGTATGCACATGTGTTCGCTGTTCATATAACTCGAAATAAATAAATCCGTGGCTCTCGACCCGCGGATAAATTCGTACGGGCGCGTGCGGTTCTCTTGTATAATGCAAATGCAATCATGTAGCACGAATATGGCTCGAGAATCTTAGAGATATATGTAATAACCCTGTAAGATGATCCGACATGCTTCTTTTTTTTTGTTCTTGATTCTTTTATCATAAATATTTGCTGCGGACTAAACCAAATTTAACGTCAACGAATTACGAGAGATACGTTAACGGCGGATCGATAAAAGGGAGAAAGTGAGAAGCTATCATGCTCCTTTTCTCTTCGTCCTTTCGAGAACAGGGAGAAAAGAGGGGGAGAAGCTTACGAGAGTCACGAGAGTCTTGAATCAAGCGTCTCACAGTTCGTGTCGTACGAGAAAACGATCGCGAAGCACATCAGTGCGACTACACGTTGAAGAATCGAGCTAGCGCATGCGACGACCAGGCAAATTTATACACCGACGATATTATATGCACGTGTGTAAGAAATAAATATATTGCGACCCACGCGCCTCTCGTACCAGCGGCAACGTGGATTCTTTCCTTTGTACTATGCAGAATCGTTCTTTCGCTCTCTTTCTCTCTCTCTCTCTCTCTCTCTCTCTCTCTCTTGTCTTCGTCAATTTATGGCTAATTATCGTACACGGGGGGAAAAACTCCGAAGGAAAGAGAGATAGAGAGGGTGACGAGTTGGGAGCATCTCTTTGCGGCGAAACTCGGTTAACTATGGGCACTAAAACGCTCCCTCCATTCTTTCACTGTCGTGTCTTTTTCTCTCCTTCTTGTGCCTCGTCGTTTGTGGGAGAGACTATAATTTTACGTTAATACCATTCGAGAGCTCTTCGTCGAACTTATTTCGAAATGGACGAAAGCGAGTACCGAGAAAATCCAAAAAACTACAAGATTATAGATAAAGATAATTTTTTTTTGGAAATTTAATTTAATAAAAATTCTATAAATGGTAGCGATCGAAGATTCGATGCAATCATCGATTAATAGCGTTAGTGGGAAATCTTTATTTTTTCAATCTCCTTTTATATTGCTCAAGCTTTGTCATCGTGAAAATATTTCTTATTTTTTTCCATAGGGGGGAGCTTGGAGAACGGATGAAAGTAACGAGGAAGAAGTATGCAAGTTTCAATCTCCGCAATTCTTTTTCTTTTTTCAATCCGTTCTCAAACCTATCAATTCACTTTTGTCGACGTACCAATATAATAAACCTCTCAACGAGCGTGTACAGAAGTTGAAAGACGCGAGTTTAACTCTCTGGATGCTTTCTCTCGTATACGTATTCCAAGTCTGCATTAACGACAGGTATGCCATATAATACTCTGTATAGAGAGAGACAGAAAGGGAGAGAGATAGAGAGAGAGACAGAGAGAGTGTGCGAGTGAGAAAGGAGAAGGGAGAGAAGGGAGACGAACCGTTGTGTACGTGTATTTGACGTTCACGTCATTCTCGATGAAAATAATTGGTATCGGGTAGTAGTCATTATTATACCAACAGCAGCTTCGAGCATTACTTTCAAAATACGTTTTTTATGTTCACAAACGTGTATATATGTGCGTCCAATAGAGAAAGAAAGAGAGAGACGTGTCGACGAGAGGGAAAGCACGAGAGTCAGTCTTCGAGTGAGGAAAAGGCGAAATGTTGAGGAAAGGTTTATTATACTACGTAGCATCGAGAATATCCAGCAAGACGAGAGGGCCAGAGGCCTCTAGACTATGAGACCCATTAGTTCTTCTCGCACGTAGCACGTGCTTTCATTGAACGCGGATGCCATATAATAATGGGAATGCGGACGGCGTCGCGTCATCGCTCACTCACTCGCTCTCGTTCGTTTCGTTCTTTTAACATAGACACACACACATGCGCGCGCGTGCAAATATATATATATGTATGTATAGATAATGTATAAATATAAAAAATTGTGAGAAATGTTCGCGGTATCCGCAAAATTCTCGTTACGGAACTCACTAAGCCCCTGGAGGTCTCGTGCCGAGAGATTCTCGAGAGGTCTGAGAGATGTGTAGCGTAGAAAATTCACTGCTCTTGTGTATTTTTGCTGTTATGAAACGAAAGTTGGTTGAAACGAGCGAGTGAAACGTATAGCTAACGTTCGATACAAGAGAGAGAGAGAATGATGATGAGAATTTATTTATGCCCTAGCACGCTATGGGGCAAATTAAAGATACAATAACTAATTCACAGTAACTGAATTAGTTGTGTATAACCTTACAGAATATTTAAATTTAATATATTTACGGTAGTACTAAACTATTATTTAAATACAAGAAAAGTAAAGATCAAAGTAATTGAACAAAGAATTGTGCTCCCTCCTCAGACGAGAAAATGAAGAAAGAGTAAAGAAAGAAAATTCGACAATCGGTAAAATACTAGGATCATAATAAAGGTATTAAGAGTATAAGAGAACAACAGATAGCGCAAGTTATGGATTAACTTATAGTTTCAGTAGGTTGCGAACTTAAATGTTAATCATATGCATAATGGCGCCTGATATTATGTTCACCGATGATTTAGCCAATCAGACCATCAAAGCCAGATCGTCGGCCGAATGCAGAGTGATTAATGGCTGTCCATTTTCCTTCCTCGCAAATACCGTTGAGTTTTTCACCCAGACATACTTGTATGACCGCACGGCCGCCTGAGCTTTCGCAGAGAGAGAGAGAGAGAGAGAGAGAGAGAGAGAGAGAGAGAGAGAGAGAGGGGGAAAATGAGAAGAATGAGAGTAAGTTGAGAAAACGTGTATGTACAAGGATATACGTGGGCAGATCATTGCGTCGTTATAGAGATCATTTACCGGGGTCGAAGATAAGGACGTAGCAAGAGAGAAAAACAAATTCGTTCTAAGGAGTTTTACATACCGAAAACGCCTGCGGTGGATCATTACCATTTTAAAGCTAGAACGATCTAAGAGAATCTTTGACTCACCAGGAACATAAAGAAATACGAAAACAAAAAACAAAACATATATTAAGATCTCTTCGTTCTCGGGTGTAAGAAAAAGTGTACACTGGCTCGATGAATAATTATCGTTTTATGGATCATGCGAAGTGATATGGGAGAATCATTAAAGTCGACGTGTCTCCTCTAGCATTTGTAGAATGTGTTTGTGTGTGTGTGTGTGTTATGAATGTGTGTTAGGGACGAGATCTCGCGGTTTTGATCCGCGATTCTTGAGCAACGGGAAGAGATATCGCGAGGTCTCCTGCCGCCGCGCCGATCGAGGGAGAGAGCCACGCGAGAGTACAGACGGACGGCGCTAACGAACACCCGGGGTTACGTTCAGTCGCTCGCTCATTATCGTCGTTCTGGGAAAACTTCTTGACGATCCTCGATCGATACATATATATATATATATATATATATATATATATATATATATATATGAAGAGAGAAAGAGAGAGAGAGAGAGAGCGCGAGAGAGAGAGAGAGAGAGAGTGAGAGGGAAGAGGGACAAGGCGGAATTACTATATGGGAACGATCGAACGAACAGCGACGAGACAGACGACAAGAGGTCAGTCACAGTCTCTCTCCACCACGCCTGCTCTGCAGCTCAATGTATCTCGATCGGTCTTCGATCGTTCTTCCTCTTTCTGTCTCTCTGCTTCGTATGGGACATGTGTGAGAGATGTTTCATTGCGTTCACGGGGACACCATGGCGCCGCGAGAAATCGTCTTCCACGTATCCTGTATACACCGAGCGACGATCCGATCTTGCGATCTGATTTTTATCGATATCTCTCCAATAAAAATAAAAACAAATCAACGAGGGTAAAGGTTCAATGAGGCTTTATTTAATTTACAATTTTTGTACGCAACGCATCGTTTATTCATGATTTAATTTGTAACCTGACCGTTTTGCATTTGTCGCACACTTTAAGCCGGGACGCTTGGCAAATCTCAACAAGCCATCGCAAATTCAAACCTGTGGATAGAGTATTGGGCTTGGTTTCCGTAAGTTTGCAAATGCTTGTAGCCAATCCGCAAGTATCGGCTTGTTGCCACAAATCAAAAGGAATTGTGCGCACTCGCACGTTTGTGGAGATTTGGAGTTTGCGGCAAGTGCCAAACGTGCGGTTCCGGCATTACAATTCGAGTGTTCAAGTGTCAAGGAGTAAAACAAAACGTAAATTTATGTCTCGTCATTCGCGACAGAGGATAATGCATAATTGCGGTAATCATTAGCTTCGATCAAATGACGATTATGAAAAAATTTAATTAAATTCCGTAGATCGATTCGAGGATAAAAATGCAATCGATATATCACACGAAGGTAATCTTTAAAGCGCAGCATATTCAATGCCGTATAAAGGTCAACGAAGATCGATGGGAGCAATGCGGGAGAGCTTTTTCGTCCCGGGTACAATGTCTCGCTTCGGTTAATACTGTTCTGATGGGCAGAACAGCTCGCTGGTGAACATATAAAGAAGAGATGAGAGACGAGACGGAAGGAGAGTTATATATACCGGGGAGTCGAGATCGCGAGCGACGCGTGTGGTCATCTCTAAAGAGAGGCTGGATCCATCTCTCTCTTTCTCTCCCTCTCTCTCCTTCTCTGTCTCTGTCTCTCTCTGTCTCTCTCTGTCTGTCTCTCTCTCTCTCTTTCTATAACACACGTACATAGATATATTTACTAAATATGCAGATATGTCCAGTAAATATTCCAAAGATCAAGAGCAAAGGCTAAGGAAACTCGTTCGCGGTTAACACTCGCGTTTTCTCTCCTCTTGCTAAACGAACAAAATCGAAGTAAATGCAGGATGATTTCTCGCTGTTAATCTTCTTATACAGTCGGGCACCTGCTCGCCACGTTAAAAAAACGAGCGAGAGAAAGAGAGAGAGAGAGACGACTCTGTACTCACGACTTTCGTTCGAGTATTCGTTCAATTTGCATGTTCTCTCGCTCTCTCACTCTCGAATAAAACTAACCGCGCTAATTTGTAACCGGTTCGATTGATACAAAACACATTCTTCATTGCATTTTAAATGAATCGTACGCATTTGTTTCAACGCCTAACGAGCCTGAGCTATATCGAAGATGATCTATGAATGATATTTTTATTGCCAGAGATGAAAATTCTTGTCGAGTCGGAGCAGCGAACTGCAAGAAAACCGGAAATGCGCGAGACTGTCCGTGTGAGTGATAAACTGTTTCCTGTATTCCTGCGATGAACAGGAGGCGTTAGAGAGGGGAGTAAGTTAATTCCTCTCGTCGCTCGCCAAGACCACCCTGTATACAATTATTGCGCTACTATCGTTTTGTTTTCTTCATCTTCTCTCTCTCTCTCTCTCTCTCTCTCTCTCTCTCTCTCTCCCTCTACGAGTTTCAATAATTTACGATCATTCTGTATGCTACATTTTATGCCACGAGAATCGAAATATTCTCGGCAAAACGACGACGAAACAATGCGGAAGTTTGTCGAGGACTCTGAACAAGAGAGCGTGTTTTATCTGTAATTGGGGCAATTACGAGGCGCGGTAGCAGCGGCACTCTCGCCGCGCTTCTAGCCGCGCGGAATCGCGTCGAGTCCGCGCCGGAGACGGGAAGGAAATAAATCGACGGAGCGTGCGCTCTCTCGGTCCGCAATAAATCGAGAGGTGGCGGGTGAGCTCTCTCGCTGTTTCGTCTCTCGTCTCGCGGGACGAGACTTCTCTCCTCTCTCTCTTACACTCGCATTTACAACCCGCTTTGCTCTCGGTCTGTACGATTGTATCGTCGCCCTGTTTAACATACGAGAACGTTAATTCGTTCGTCTCTCTAATGTTCGATACGTTACTCCGGGTGTCTGTTACAGTGACGATACAATTTTTACACCCTCGATAAAAGTTACGAGAAACAAAAATTTCACGACGTCGTGTTGTTCATTTATCTTTTTTAATTATTTTCCCGACGATAAATATTACCTTTCGCGCGCGAAACTTCGTCGATAATATTATCAATGTCGTTCGAGAAAGACACTTCGCTTAGAAACGTCGTAAATATTAAAATATTTTGCCCGGCACGAGCGCGCGGACGCGAGATTAATTTTATTACACCAACGATTAAATCCACGGTGTACGACTCGACGTGTCTCTATTTTACGCTCTATTTTCCGCAAGCTCCAACTCCCTGGGCAGCTTAAGCTTTCTCGATTTATTTCGTGTTTGCACTCGTGTCGCGTGCGTGGACGCTGAGAATTCTCTGCGTGAATCACGTTAAAGCGAGAGCTACGAAATCCGATGATGTTACTCACGCGTGTTAATTAGTCGGTCAGCATGATAGAATTATATATATATATATACATAAACAGAACATAGCAGATGCATAACGATTTCCGGACTTGTCCGCTCTCTCGCTCGTGCCAGGTTTATCGAATTACTCGCCGCTGTGTAGGTACGTACGATCTCGTTCGCGGATGATTTTTTATTCTTGTTTCTTCTTTTGAAATTTTTAATCGTCTCGCGACTCGCTCGTTGGTGTCCCCAACCCTCTCGTCGTATGGATCGCCGTACGGTTATAGCTTACAAGGCTTTGAAAAAGCCGAGTGCGAGGGCACGCGGGAGCGCCAAGACCGCGCCGAGCGGCCTCTCTGGTAATCGTGACAGAAACTGTGTAGGAGCCGGTATATGCAGATATAAAACAAGAACCGCTCAATGTTCATTACTTCTTTCTCTTTTCCATCTCGGCCTCTCTCATTTTCTCTCTCTATATATATGCATGTGTGTATTTTATAAGCCACGTTCAGAGGAAAGAAGTACGAGAGACCTGGCGCTATATGTTATCTATATACACGCGTATATATAGCCACATTGAAAAGATACATGATCGCGAACCGATCCGTATTTTCCAGCGTGGGAGTGCTCGGATAAATCAATGATTACATCGGCAATTAATCAAATGTTTGCGCGCGCATACGCAGACCTTAAGTTGCCGACTTACGAGCGAGGGTAGGCACCGAAAGGGGAAGGGATTTAAAACGCATGTGACGAGGGTAAATATGTCGTTATTACGACACGCCTCCTACGAGGCCTACACGTGCGATTATTGGCAAATCGAATCGATCTTTCCTTTCCTTATCGACAATTCTCTGTATTACATTTTTATAACGCGATCAAATTTTGTATTTTTTTTATATCAAACGTTTGACACGCTCGAAATTTCTAACAAATCGTAAAATTGCATCAAAGTCATGGGGCAAGTTTCGACACGCAGGATTTCTCGAAGTTGATCAAGAAGTTTTAAAAAAAAATGGATTTTTTATGAAAAATTAAAACTTCTCGGTGTTCGATCGATTTTGCGATATCGCGTATTTCCCGATTTTGAAAAATTGTGGTAACATGGTTAAACGATCGAAAAGAAAACTCATCAGTGGGTTGTATACGGTCGGGTTTGCATGATATATCGTTCGATCGATAATTGAACTCGTAATTGCGCACGGACAAGTACGTTTTCGATATCGTTGAACCCCCTTGTGGATTTCACGACGGGATACCGAACCGACGAGATTCTGCAATAGGGACTACGACGTCGACGACGCCGACGACCAGCGACCGACCAACCGACCGACGATTAATATAGTCCACTTGTGATATGCTCGAGGACTTCTAGTATAATAATCCACCTGTGATTTTGCTCTCGATGTCTATATATATATGGATTTTCCACGATGCTGCAAAGTAGCCGGACGCTCGCGTATCATGGCTAGATCGTTACACCTGGAGGGCCTATCCTGTAAACCTTTTAATATGTAAATCTTCGGTGCGTGAGCGACCGCGCGCGATTGCGACCGCGACGACGGTGGCGGGCTCGGTTATCGAAACACCATCGCAGAAGCTCGGGAGAGAAGCTGCGATACATAATATATATGTAGAAGGATAATACGCGATACGAGATTGTATGAAAGCGCAGGAGTAAAGATTCGAGATTTCACGACCCGAGTCTCGATCATTACTCTCTGATCACCGTGAAAAACTCGTTTATTTTCTGATCCGAGACAAGAGAAGGAGTGCTTCACTCTGAGAAAATAATTTATGCAAATGGACTTTAACGTGGATTAAAATTGAGTAAAATAAAATAAAATCGGTTTGATCCGAGACAATTTTTTTATGATTGAAAAAGAAAAGTATTTTTCAACCTTCGCTCGAGTTTGGTTAGATTGATTATTTTTTTGTCGGATGAGACAGCGAATGATGTATTTTATTCGTTATTTCTGAAAAAAAATATAGAACGAACGGAGCGCTGTTTTATTCGTTATACGCCGAGCTATCTTCACCATCGTCGTGGCAGAAAAAAAAATCAATGGCTCAGGTATTCGGATAATTTCTCGAGTGAAGTAAGGTAGCACTCGACGCGTTTCAGATTGTCTTTTTATCGTTCGTTCTTCGTCCCTCCTTTTTTTTTCATCGACCATCCGTGCCTCGCTCCTTCTGTTTTTACGTCTCGTTTTTTTCCATACCGTGCACACTTTTTCTCTCGACGCTCTATTTTCTTGCTTCGGCTTTAGAAACATAATGGTGAGAGAGAGAGTAAGAGAGAACGAGGGACGAGGGAAGGAAAGAGAGAAAGAGGCGGAGCTCCTTACTCATATATATAATACAATTTACACACACACACACACACACACACACATACAAACGTATATGTACATGAAGGGCCACAGGACCGAAGTTACTCGAGATATAGCCAAACTTATAATTTAATGGTTAATTATATAAGGGTCTTCCTTATGGTGCGGTGTGTGCGGGAGCGCATAGAGAGCCCCGCGATTCGGCCGAGCCACTGGGCGGACACGGTGACGTGCAGGAATGCCACGGAGAAAGAGAGGATGGTTTCGATCTCGCCCGGCGAGAGCGAGCCCCCCGGGTCCCCTTCTCGATGGTACGAATCGTTCTTGGGACCCCGTGCTCGATCTCGCGTTCTCGTCCACCGAGGAGCATCAACGGCAAAGAGCAACAGAAGCATCACGCGGGATGTACAAATACATATATATATATATACACATACAACCAGTTTTCAGACCACGCCGAAGATTTTTAACACACCTTCCTGTACTCCGCACAAAACTATATGTATGTGCTATTGTAGGGTGGTACAGTGTATATATCCACAGTCTTTCATCCCGATCGCGTTCTCGACAAAGTGGACGAGTCAGCAAGGTCCAATCAGTGCGGAACACTATATGGCAAAAAACAAAACCTTCTTCTCTTTTTATTTTCGTGGCTCATTCCTCACTGAATACACTCGTAGGGAAGGCGTTCGACCACGCGATATGAGAGAACAACAGCCAATGGACCGATTTGATTTTATTATTATTATTATTTTTTCATCTGTACTTTTATTGTTATTTTTGTATACTTAGTTATGACGCGTGGGTAGATAAAGAATGTGATATATCGAGTGAAAATTGGTACATGACAATAATTGTTAGGAATATTATGTAGCAAAAAAAAAACAAAATTCTTCTCTTTTTATTTTCGTGGCTCATTTCTCACTGAATACATTCGTAGGGAAGGCGTTAGACCACGCGATATAAGAGAACAAGAGCTAATGGACCAAGTGGATTTTATTATTATTATTTCATCTGTACTTATATAGTTATTTTTTGGACTTATAAGTCGTGATATAAGAGAATTTTTTGAAATTTTAAGTCGCGATATAAGAAAATAAGAGCCAATGCACCAATTTGATTTTATTATTAGGTATTAATATTATTTCAATCTGTATTTTCATAGTTATTGTTTTAGATTTATTTATGACACGTGAGTAGACAAAGGGTGTGATATATCGAATGAAAATTGGTCTATGAGAATAATAGTTGTCGAGTGGGTAAAAAATATAATTTACAGCTGGAGGGACGTCATTGCCTCCTGACCTCCATTACTCCAGTGCTCCTTCGCCTATATCTTATATGTATGTATATGTATCGTAGATGTATAATCAGATAAATGATGACACCGCGGTGGAAATAAAGTATAGAGCGTGCGGAAAAATCAAAATATGTTCGTCCGGGAACGTTATTGGAGCAAAGTGATAGGGATCTGTCCACGAACGCGACGAAAACGTGCGCATTATCGATATCCTCGAGTATGTCGAGGGAACCGAATAGATCGATAAGTTGTGGGTGGTGATGTACGCGATGTAACGTCGGCATTATAATACCAAAGAGAAAGAGAGCGAGAGATTCCTTCGGCGGTCGTTTCGAAGGGACCAAGAACACCGATGGATGAGGAAACTGCGGGAACGCGTCAAGCGTAGCTTTTCTTGTGTAAAGCGAGAGAATCGAGAAACCCCGATCGAGCGAGCAAGAGAGCGCCACGTACATAGAAGAGAGACCCGAGAGTTGAACCTCTAGGCCGTTCCGCGTCCTCGCACACCAGGCGTGTCTGTCTCTTCGACGAGAGAGACTCGATACTCCCCCTCCCCTCCGCCACTCCCGCGTGCCCTCCCTCCGGCGAGGAGATCGGTGATCGTCAAATCGACCGCTCGGCTCATTCCTTTTTTTTTCTTCTCTTTTCCTCTTTTTCTTTCTCTTCTCTATTTCTATTTTTTTTCCTATTTCTCTTCTTGTCGACCGTTCGCTTCGCAAACGCCGAGACGTTCACCTGCCCTCTCGTCCTTCGTGCACCATCGATTTTCCGGCCTTTCGCCCGCGCGACTTCGATCAACCGCCATTACCTACAAACTTTATCTTTCCGACTACCTACTGTCGAACGAACGTCGCCAATTAGAAATCATCGCTTTGTCAAACTATTTTTCTTTTAACAAAATTTATCCTTTTTTCTAAACGATATGTAAAATATCTTTTGTTTATTCGTTTTATCTATCGAGTTTTCATATTTATGAATAATTTTTATACACATCCGACATTATTAAGGCTCGAAGATAATTTTGGTAAATGTGGGATGATTCTTTTCGAAATAAATTAAGTTGTCGCGGTAAGAAGCTCTCGTTCTACCCCAATCTTGCATGTATGTATGCGTTTGTAAATATGTATAGTTTATACACTGTATAATTTCGTTCCGGGGTGACGGCGACAGACGCGGCAGCGAGTTTAACGCGGGGTGCAAAACAGGCTTTTAAGTGATACGAACCGATACAGAGAGATAAATGTGTCACCGCGAGATACTCGTAAATAATTCACGGCGGTGCGATATGGACAAACGTAATTAATTGTCTCGGAGCGACCATGGGGAGTAAAAGAGGAGAAAAAAAAAGATACGAGACGCAATACTCGGTTGCATACATATTCGTGCTCATAGCGTAAAAAGGTACGTAATCTATCCTATTCCGGTAAAACTGTACGAGTACAGCGATACTACATACGATTTCGTGTATTTTATATTATTACGTATGAACACGCGCTATATATTCCCTATATACACCATTTCGGTATAATATCGAGCGAACGAGCGAGCCGGAGCACACTCGCGTTATTTTCTGTTTATGAATAATGCATTCGCGATTAGCCACCGAGATATCGTATACCACATTTACTATATATATCATTACGTGCTGGAGAGCCTCTCGTATAATAATTATGAATGGTTATATATATCTTCATACACACACACACACACACACACACCCGTATACATATGTGTGTATGTGTGTGTATAGGTATACACTATATATAATATTATATTATATCACAATATATTATATTATATTATATTACAGTATATTATATTATATTATGTTATATTATATTATATTATATTATATTATATTATATTATATTATATTATATTATATTATATTATATTATATTATATTATATTATATTATATTATATTATATTATATTATATTATATTATATTATATTATATTATATTATATTATATTATATTATATTATATTATATTATATTATATTATATTATATTATATTATATTATATTATATTATATTATATTATATTATATTATATTATATTATATTATATTATATTATATTATATTATATTATATTATATTATATTATATTATATTATATTATATTATATTATATTATATTATATTATATTATATTATATTATATTATATTATATTATATTATATTATATTATATTATATTATATTATATTATATTATATTATATTATATTATATTATATTATATTATATTATATTATATTATATTATATTATATTATATTATATTATATTATATTATATTATATTATATTATATTATATTATATTATATTATATTATATTATATTATATTGTATTATATTATAATATATTATATTGTATTATATTATAATATATTATGTTATACATATATTATAGTGTATATATGGACTGTATATAGATGTGAAATAATTACGACGAATGTGCCTGGAGAGAGATCGTGCCCGGGGATACGATGCATTCGGGGTTAACTCGATTAACTGAGGTGATTGGAACGACTCGATTTGCCAGACGCAAGAGAGAACGAGAATGTGCCTCACATTGCTGCTCATGCGGTAATCGAGGTGAGAAAAATCACGGTTTTTATAGTGTGAAAAATGTTGCAGGCTTTATAAGGTTAGACAAGAGAACAATGATAGCTTATGATTTCTCCAACTATTTGGAATGTTTCCTTGACATTTTATGTCGCCCGAATGGATGCAGTACTTTATTGTTCGTGTGATTAATGAATTGTAGCAAAAATCAGTGATTATTCTTCTATTACTTTGATTCAAATATGATCCGCACGCAATAAAAACACTGCGATCGACCTTTTTTTTAAGGATGAGATCTCTTCTATCGACGTAAGCGCTATTAACGAATTTTTGTTTTGCGCTCTCCTGATTTGCATTCTCGAATATTACAAGAAGCGAACTGTCCAACTTGCTAAGCAGAAAAACCCGAAATAGTTAAATTGCACGTGTAGAACGCGCGACAAGGAGAACGCAGTAGGGAGAGAGGCAGAGATAAAAAAGTGGACCACTGGGGGCGCTTTCGCCCCCGCTTCTCTCTCTCTCTCTCTCTCTCCCTCCATTTCGCTCGCGGTACACTCTTCGTAATTACAAGGGAGTGACTCGGCGCGACCGTCGCGAGATCTCTTCTATCGAGATATTTCGCTTCCCTATATCTATATATACAGCGTACAATCTCATGCCGAGTTCTTATCGTCGTCTTGTACTCTACCTCCCTCTCTCTCTGTCTCTCTCTCTTTTGCTTCGCGTATTCCATGGCCCCGAGGCCGCGCTCTTATTCTCTAACTATATACTGTTCGCGATCGCAAGTCATTTAATCTCATGACACCGTTGATCGGCCTTTCTCGAGCTTCTCTCCGGCGCATGATGCCCCTTCGTGTGCTCCTGCCGCTTCTCCCATCGTCGTCCCACCGCACACCTGACCTTCCTACCCTGGCAAAATCCCTATACCTATATACTAGTTTCATTAATAATTCTTCATAACCGAACCGAGGATGTAAGGTTGATCGTTCCAAACGATTCTTTCCTTCGCTCGATCAATCGCCATTTTTGTTTTCATTGAAATTGAAACAATCGATGCAAATCATTTTATGAGAATAAAATTATCGATGTTAATTCGTAATAGAACGAATCAAAATGATTCGCATTCATCCTGTTCTCGTGGAAATGAATATCAATGCTTTTTGTATACGCTGTAATTTAATCGTTCAATTTTACGTTGATGAAATTTCAAGGTACCTTTCTATGGAATATGGAATGGATTATGAAGTATGGGAATAAGAAAGTAACCCGGTAATGTTTGAAATGCGAAGCGAATTAAAATAGCGAAAATATTATAAAAACGAAAAATAGAAAATCTGTACGGTAGGTAAGGATAGCGGGGAGGATCATCGGTTAAAGGCTCGCGCGCGTATCATCAGAGGCCACGTGGCGTGTGCGCGTTCTCGTGATTGCAGAGTTCGCGGTCCGTCATTACTCGACCTCGCGGGTCTGACCTTTTCGCGAAGGCCCCCGCGGCCGGCACGCCGAGCGCGCGCGCTACGATCTTCCGAGCTACAACACATGCACGATGCACGTCTTTTACCCTTATGCACCGTTCCCCTTTTTCCCAATGTCCGTATACGTTACACGTGATATTTCAGAAAGCTTTTGATGGATATATATCGCGTTGATGGCGGACTTTTTCGCCCCGGGCAAAAACCAACGGTGATATAACATAGAAGAACGCGTGATGTGTTCCAGATCTTGAAGCGAGAGGGGGTGAACAGTTCTTTTTTTATCTCGCGAATGAGGGTCGGGAGAATTGCTAGGAATTTATCGCAAGGTGAAAAAAAGATGTCGATCCATATAGCGTAGCTTGGTAGTATCCTGATATTCTTACGATTTAGCATAAAACACGTGTAAGCCTAAGAGCGGGACTCACGTTTTATCTCTCCGGTGCGATGGAACTCTCTCGTTCTCGCTCTCTCTCTCTCTCTCCCTCTGTCTCTTTCTTTCTCGCCGGACGGTGCGAGGGAAACTTTACTCGAGATTCGACCTTAACGCCTGTGCCGCGGCAAATCCCGTAACGGATATCCTATATCTTTGGAAAGGATCTTTCGCCGGGGTTTTTCACGCTGTTCACCAACAAATCTCTCGCGAGGTGTCTATATACGTACGTTCTATGTATAATACGAGAACGTTACGCGCAACCGGGAGATAAGAAGCGTATAACGTCAGCGGGACTGACCAAGGAGTGTTGAGAGGTATTTAAGCTTCTACGGTATAAAAAGAATCCAAGGGTGCGGTGAAAAATGTCGAACGGGATCAAATCCTCGATCCTCCAAGTATCTCCCGGACATTTTCTCATTATAAACATAACAGAAATGATAAAACACCGATTAACCAATCTCTCGCAGCGAATCGAACTCTACACGGTTTTGGTACTAACGTTAATTAAAAAAGAAAAAAAAACAATTTCGCAATACCTACCCGTGAATTTTTAATCGCAATCGCAATACCGTCGGTTAATTGGCATAAATTCGAGATATATCCTCGAACGGAAACAGCGCGTTCACGCAGCCGTGGGCAAAAATTAAATTCATTATCCTTCGCTGCCTGCGGCATGACCCGTCAGATATCCTGTACGCTTTATACATATAAGTATGTGTATACATATACATAGGTACACGATGACGTATATTACACTCCGTACAAGCGGGCGATACCGGAGGCAAGCCAAGGAGGAGTTAAGAGAGTCATGAGCTGCTCCCACAGAGGATCTGACCCGGTGACCCTATCAGCCAAGTTGCCCCCCTGCCCCTGGTTCTTGAGGTGGGAAGAGGGGGATCTCTATTGTTTATAGCGTTGAAGTGTGCGCGGCGCGTATTCCGCGGGGGCCCCCTCCCAGACTTTTCTTCTCTCGGGGGTCCGTCTTCTCTGTCGCTCTGCGCACTCGCTGCACCGCTATTGTTTCTTCGACCCTCATTGTCTTTCGGCCTTCTTCTTATACACACACCCACATAGACACACATACGTATCCAAGATGTTTTGCAGTCTGAGTGACGACGCTATAGCTGTGTAGAGTTTCAGGAGAGAGCAGCTCTGTTAAGCAGCTTGCTCCGTCGTCACTGCCTCGTAATTCATAGAGTTATAAAGTCCGGGACCTTTCCCAATTATTGGCCAAGTAATTGCTCAATCCGTATTGGACGCTTGTCGATAACGCTACTCGCACAACTGGTCCAGTACTCAAGATTGACGAGAATAGCGTTATACAGCTGGCTATTTCGAGTGATATACACACATACACATAGTGCTGAAAACGTTTTACACGCGACCCTCTCTCGACCCTCGCGCGTCTTTCACTCTGTGCCATATCGGCGAGCCAACGAGTATGGTTAGGTACTTCAACGGACGGACAATAAGAGCCCCGCGCTAATTAATCGCCACTTTCAGCAAATTACCGTTGTCCTCTGCCGCACTGCCTCCCAACTTTCATAACTATTTTATCTTTATACCGTGCACTTTGTGTCCGTGTCGTCGTAGTTAGTGGATGATTAGAGGAAGACTTTCCGCATCTTGGACACGCGGAATGCGGTCAGAGAGTGAAGGGTCCACAGGGGTCTAATTTCTTCTGTATGATTGCAAAGTTATATACCGAGAAGTCGGTGAACAGATATGATTTTATGATTTTTTTAAGCGGGCGAAACATCATTCTTGGTTGAAAAATGTAGCTGTCGCGGCTATCATTGAAAAGTGTTATCAAAAATTTCCGCCTTTAAAACGGTGCATGAAGTTGAAGGAAATTCTAACTTCGAGGTTACTTCGCGGTAAATATACACGTGGTGAATATGTAGAAGAGGTAAGAAAAGAGGAAGTGGGAAGAGGGTGAAGCGATGCGTGGACGTGGATGAGCATCAACGGCGTAATAACAGTTATCGGGATGGACGGCTGAGAAAAAGTAGTAGTAGTAGTAGTAGAGAGAGAGAGAGGAAGAGAGAGGTCTGAGGAGATGATGTACGTTCATCTTCCCGTATATTTAGTATAGCTATGTTACTCGAGGAACGACGTTTATGCTCCTTGAAGTGGGTTGTAGGATCAGGCACCGCCCTTTCCTGATTCCCCTTACTCTTCGTTTTATGACTTGGACACTTGGGACACATACTCCATATACGCCGAGCTGCCATCAGCTTCTCCATCCTTCTGTTTCTTCATAAACATCTCCTTTTGGTCTTTCGGCCACGTGCAGGTGGCTTCATGATGCATCGTGAAAATACGACGACGAAGAAGACCAAGGGAAAAAAGGAGGAGTAGGCGAAGAAGAAGAAGAAGAAGAAGAAGAGGCGCAAGAAGGAGATGAAGAACAAGAAGAAGAAGAAGAGGAGGAGGAGGAGGAGAAGGAGGAGGAGGAAGAGAAGGAGGAGTTGAACGCGGTACACACGCAAAGACACCATTGGATGTTGTGCGGGGCTCGCGCACGCGGGCCGCGTCCTCTAATGACAATGTAGATGTGGATCAGCGTAATGATGATGGCCGGGCTTGTCTCTCGGGTGAGACGCTTTTGCATGCGATCTATGGAGCATGTTGCCCGCTCATTTTTTTACTCTGGAGGGCGAATATCAGCACACGCTCCAAGACGCGCGCGAGTGCATTCGTGCGTGAACGGTACGTTCCAACGATGACACCGCGAACGCATCAGCCCGAGACTCGTATCGGGATACGTGGAACGAGATGAGGGCTTCGGCAAAGTGACATTGACTAGCTCTCCTCTTATTTTCGAAGAAGGAGGATACCGGAATGCCATGCTTGATCATATGCACTTCTAGATTTTACACGGCTTCAAGAAACTCACCCCGTGACGGAGAGCATGATTTGATAGACACGGTGCAGGATGGAAGACTCGATTTGCTAGGATTTTTCGCTAGTCGAAGATGATTATCAGCCGTCACATCTGTCGTTCGTCTACTGCTCGTCCATCGAGAATGCACAGCGATAAAAATAACAGCAACAAAAACATCCAATACAAAATAAGAAGAATAATAGACAAAGCTCAAATGCTCCAAGCCATCCGTGGCAAGATATAATTTCATCGACGTTTACCGGTTTCTTCGAACTAGAAAATTCCATCGCTCACCTTTTTATCGAACAAGGCAATGCAACACAACTGCGTTAAAATCCAGGTACCGGAAAAGGGGGTGAAATGTCGAAGACGATACCAAACGGATCCGTCGCATTTTCTCGGAACTTTCGGGAGTTGCGAGAGAAAGGAAGAGAGAGGATCAACGGAGGACGAACATAGGATAAAGACGAGAAAGAGTGAGAGAGGCAAATGGGGTAGACGCGCCGCGGTTCAGACGCACACGCGCCGGGGGCAACCAGGAGGCCTCTCTCGCGCGCGCTCTGTAATCACTCCACGGAGTGAAAGAAGAGAGAGGGCAGCACATATGAGCTTGCGTCCAGAGCGGGTCGCTTTGCTTTATATATATATATATATATATATATATATATATATATATATATATATATATATATATATATATATATATAAAGCTCTCCCTCCCTTCTCTCTCCCCCTCTCAACCCTTCCTCTCTCTCTGTCGCTTTATATATATATATATATATATATATATATATAAGTAAGTATCCCCCTCTCTCCCCCTCTCTCCTATATATATATATATAAAGCGACAGAGAGAGAGAGAGGGAGGGAGAGAGGGGGAGAGAGAAGGTACGTATAAACATGCATCAACACTATACAACCTATTCTCCGAGGCTCTGCATCACGTATACAATTACCGTGTTGGGAACGTGGGGCGGAAAGGGATGGAGGGGGAGGGGGGCGAGCGCCCGGGAGAGAATGTGCGCGCGCACCACCGAGACGCGAATAACCGCGAGAGGCTCGGGCGGCTCGCGCGAGCGCGGGCGAGCACGCGAGTGCATACTAATTCACCCCCACGGGAGCATTGGATATTGCGATTATGTTGGTCGAATGTACGGGCATGTGATCATGATTCGCATACACTTATACATTGAAACCACGTGGGGATACGCGAGATGCGTACCTACCTATCCTTGGTGCGCACGGACACACGAGGGTCCTGTGCATCAGCGGTTCATATACGCTCGCTCTCGCGAACAGCTCTCCACTCCGGCAGACATCTGCGTAATTGTCCCCGCCGGCGGCATATTCGAGACTGAACGCGCCGAGAGGATCCTCCGCCCTCTTTGCTCTGGTCACGGTAAACTCTTGTCGTTGGTACAGTACGAAACAAAACTCGACGCAACTTTTTCAATGCGAGCGAAAACATTATTTCATCCAATTGCTGAGACGAAATTACGTTATTCGAGTTTGATGTTAATTTAATTGGAATTAAAATAATCAATTTATGTCGTAAGGAACAACCTCGAATTATTAATCCGAGATGTGCAACAATTCTGAATTCTAGTTTTTGTCATATTTTTAAGGCGATTCGCAATCGCGAATTTTTACGAGCGATTTACACTTTCCGGAACGGTTTCGTGTTGCAATTTTTGTCCGAAAGCACTCGGGCTTTTTTTCGGGTGAGAATAAAAAATTTTTTACTCACGGCTGTCCATAAATTTGCGCGAGGGTTGGGTAACCACGGTGCGCTCTCTGACGACGCCTCGAGAGACGATGATTTTTCGGTCCAGGAGCGCAAAGCACGCTGACTGCATATAATATTCGCGATCGTCGAACGAAACGCACATATATATATGTATATATATACACGCTCGGAGCACCAAAAGTCTCTCTGCTTTGCGGTCAGAGAGCTCTCGTCTCGCGTCTCGCCCGAGGACGAGACCGGGGCAACTTTAATGATCGGCGTGTTGCGTGATTTATTTTTGGAAACTATACCGAAATCTCGCGGCAAAATTTCTCCCTTTCTCTCAACCAGTGCCCTCTTTAGATAAGGACCAGAGTGTATGGGAGAGAGAAAAACGCGTCCAAGTGCGTGGGCATCCCATCGGACGAGAAAGCCGCGAGAAGACGATGCGAAAGAGAGGAAGACGAGGTGGAAAGAACGAAAGAAAGAAGGCGCAGACGCGGGAGGAGTTAAACTTCGGTCTCGATTCGTGCCCGGAAGGAACGTCTAGGAGAACGCGCGCGCGCGCACACAAACATACACCACTTTGCAAATTTTATCCCGTTTCTCTTCGACGCCCTCTTTTTATTTTCTCTCTCGCTGTGAGAAACCACAGAACCTTCTGAAACTAGCCATTGTTTTCTTCCTAAGGTAATCCCCGTGCTCTCTTTATAAACGCGCTCGCACAAGCCTCGCAGGACGACGTATAAACTCGAAGAAATAGAAATTAAATTGAGGCCTTCGAAAGCATTATTCGCCACAAAAAGCAAGACGGAGGATCGGAGAGACAGAGAGAAAGGGAGAAAGAGCATAATGATACCAAAGAACTAGAAATTTCAATTTAAAAAAGAAACATATATCGAGACCTGACCTTCGTGAGAACACACACACCCGATACTTTAAGGAGAAAACACTTCGAAATTGACTACATTCCAATGAAAATTTATGCAAAAAACTCTACGACTCCGAAGTTTATCTTGACGAGAGAGAGAGAGAGAGAGAGAGAGAGAGAGAGAGAGAGAGAGAGAGAGAGAGAGAGAGAGAGAGGAGAGAGATTCGTGACCCAGACGAGAAACGAAAAGTCTCTCGCGGTTTCGAACTCTCTTTTGTTTCATCTTTGTCTCCATATATATATCTCTCTCTCTTCGTCCCTCGAGACGTCATATTTTTTTCAAACAATCTCAAAGAAGCGCATCTCACGCTATTATTCGCCAGGGCTTCTCGAGCATCCCGGGGTGATGCCAGAAGCGCTCGGAATCGCATGAATAACGGCCCCCGTATCGATCTTTTGCTCTTAACCGCGAGAGATTTCTGGCGAATGTGCATCTCGAACTGCACGATCGTTCGACATATGCTCGACTGTGTTATATATATATACAGCCAGACACCTTAAGTACATAAGTTTACGTATAAACATGGATCGAAGTTTGAGGTACAACCGACGTTCTCCCAATCGTGTTGTTTTACAAACACGACAGTATGTGTCGCATCGATTTCGCCAACATTTTCAGTACCGCGTTTCTAAATCATGTTTTACCAGAGTTCATGCGATATGTACGTATCTCATCCTCATCCCCCACTCCCTTTCCCCAGTTCAACCACGCTATTCTTACCCGGGAACAACAAACCGCGTACACACACACCATATTCTCCATTATCCGCGCGTTTTATCGCAACGATACACCGTTTTGTAAAACACGATCCGTAGCGACTTCGCCTCATTGTGTTTGTACTAATGGTCTCAAATTCGATATCTCTTCCACGTATAGACACGTGATTCTGGGTAAAAGCCGGGTTCTCGCCTTCGTAAGTATATGAAAACAGCGTTTTATAATTCGATGAATCTTGCCGCACGTATTCTCCATCGCACGTATTCGGCTCTCCGTAAGTTCCGTGTCTTACACGTTCTAGTACACCAGATCGTACGCGAGACATTAGCGTTATAACGTAACGCGGACATGTATCCACGTACACATACACGTGACACAGACACACGACGAGTTCGAGGATTATTTAACTCGGAGGCTGTTCTGTTCGCGCCGTCACTGAAAGTGAACCGCACACGTGCTCACGCGAGCGCCCACGTCCCGATCCCTTTCTTTCGCAGATTCTCTCATACATCGCTCGCTATATAGCTAAAGTGTTAAAGTTATGTGCTTTAACCATAAGACATCGCTATATATGTGTGTGTGTCTCTCTCTCTCTAATGAAAATGAGAGGAATGATGATTATTAGGAATGGTCTGGTACTTATATTTATATTTGCAATTATATTCTCTAGAGGTCTACTGTTATAGTTAAGTTTATTTGCTAACTGTTGTCTGATAAGTATTTTGTTATTTTATTTTATTTTATTACTTTATTATTTGAGTTTGTTATTTAGATTCAGATTTTCGCTTTGCTTTAGATATATATATATATATATGTGTGTGTGTGTGTGTGTGTCTCTCTCTCTCTCTCTCTCTCTGGTGAAAATGAGACGAATGATGATTATTAGGAATGGTCTGGTACTCATATTTATATTTGCAATTATATTCTCTAGAGGTCTACTGTTAGAGTTAAGTTTATTAGCTAACTGTTGTCTGATAAGTATTTTGTTATTTTATTTTATTTTATTACTTTATTATTTGAGTTTGTTATTTAGATTCAGATTTTCGCTTTGCTTTAGATATATGTTATATGTATCTCTCTCTCTCTCTCTCTCTCCCTCCCTCTCTGGAGAAAATGAGACGAATGATGATTATTAAGAATGGTACTCATATTTATATTTACAATTATATTGTTTAAAAGTCTACTGTTATAGTTAAGTTTATTTGCTAATTTTTGAATGATAAGTATTTTGTTATTTTATTTTATTTTATTACTTTATTATTTGAGTTTTTTATTTAGATTTAGATTTTCGCTTTGCATTAAATATATATGTATCTCTCTCTCTCCCTCTCTGATGAAAATGAGGGAAATAATGATTATTAGGAATGATCTAGTACTGATATTTATATTTACAACTATATTGTTTAGTGATCTACTGTTATAGTTAAGCTTATTTGCTACGCTTTGTATGACAAGTATTTTATTATTTTATTTTATTTTATTACTTTATTATTTTGATTAAAATTTTTGAACATTGTTTTCGTAAGCAATATTTATATTTACATTTGTACTCGTTATGCAACATTTATCATTTATCCATCAGTATTCAAAATTGCAATGTATTCAAATTGAAAGAGAATATTGCTCCAATGTGCTACTAAGGTATAATAAATGTATCTATCTGTCTATCTCTCCTCCCACCTCTCTCTCTCTCCATATATTATATACATAGCTCTAAAGTGTTTTCACATAGGTACCGAAAGTTTGGCGCAGATATATAGATATAGATCATTCGCTAAAAGGCCATTGACTGAGGAATAATCGCGAGCAAGAAACATTGATATACACACATGCCAACCACGAATTTTTCCGTTTTTACTAAGCGCGTCTCTCGATATTTGCCAACACGTATATAGCTCCGCGTTACGTTCTCTCGCTGGGAAAGTCTGCGAGTATATATATGGGAGAGAGAGAGAGAGATCTCCGAAAGCGCGAGGCGAACTCGTGCCCCTGGCTTTTGTATACCTTACTCCATGTTACTCATGCCAATAAATCTCCGGCACACTCGAGGTGGAGAGACATCCGTTCGGTTACCTCCGGCAAAACTGCTGCCGTTGGCGTATGAAATTCGTGTCTCTGTACGTATATCTATATACGCGAGAAATGTCGAGCGCGAGCTCGAGACTCTCCTCTCGACTTCGGCTTATGACAATGTGTTTCTATCGTATCTTCGAGTTCTCACTCGAAAGCACAGCGAGAGTTACGGAGCGAAACCTTCGAGTTTTCATTTTTGTTTTGTTCTGTCCTAACATAAATGGCAACGGGCTGCGAGCGCTCCTTGTGCAGCGTGTACTCGAAATCGTTCTATGACACGATATTCAAATCTAACATGCATGATTCGTCGTACTACACGTTGTAATACGCTTGAATACAGATGTCATGTACTTTCGATTTTCATGAAGTCAAGGATGAACGTACGTCGAAGATAGTTTGTATCGATAAATCAATGAAACTGAGGGATGCGCGAGATATAGGAAAAATGTAATTATGCTCGATGTAGGATTTACGATGAGTCGATGTAGGAAAAACACGTTTTAGAAAAACATTCTGCGACGTTTGACTGTATCGCTACCGCGGGACCTGTACCTACTCGTAGGCATGATTCTCTGTCATGCTCTCGACAAGAGGGACAAGCACACCTTGCAATTTCACAGCCCGAGGTATTATTACCTCTGCGCGAGGGAGAGAGCGAGATATACTGGACCAATCCCGAGCTACGAGTCTCGCTTTTGACCCGGGGCAAACGAGGGTTCGCGTCGGAGAACGCCATCTATATATATGTGTGAGTTTATATGTGTGTGTCCGAGTTGTTTCTGGACCTCAGCAGGGGCACGCGAAGAGAACGGTTCATCTCTCGCAAGGGTCAGAAGCGGCGATGCAGCTCGTGCACGCGTTGCAGGAGCGAGGCGAATCGGAGCGCGATGGAACGTTCGGTCGACCTGGTAGGTGACATTATTAATTGGCTAATGGATACGAGAAAAAGAGCGCGGATATATCCCATTCGCGTGCTTCGAGAACGGGTACAAGCCAAGTGTGCTGTAAGAAAGAGGAACGCATTCGGAGGCCAGTAGTTTCATTTTCCCTCCTGTCGTCGATCGGCCCATTCCCGTTCCCACCTCCGGCTCATGTTCTACGGAACACATACATACACACACAGACTTGCCTGTGGTTTTGCCCTGGTCGGTATAAAAGTTACGCGCATGCGCGCTTCCCGTATCGCGGGGAGTGGTCAAGTCCTTCTTTCTTTCTCTTTCCTCGCCCGGCACCGCTGGATTAATTATCATTACCATCGTGAGCGGAATGAGATCGTTCACGTGTATGTGTGTACGCGTGTACGTATTTGCGCGAGAACCCAACTCGCCAAGTGTCTCAGGTAGCTAGTGTATGTGCGAAGTGATGCCTCCTCGTATAGCGGTGCAGAATACGGGGCTACCGCACCCGTGAACCGACCCACTTCTGTCTTCCAGTCTCTACGTAGTTACGTACGAACGATACACATCGCGCGAACGATGCACTTCTTTCTCTATAGAGTGGCCAGAAGCTGTAATGAGAGAGGCGCAAGAAGACGAGATGTTCGCGTCCGAGGAAGGAAATCGTTGAAGGATGTGCTTGGATAACATTATGCCAAGGAGTATGTGTTGTCAACGATCTGGTGGAAAACTCGACGTTTCATCTACATAAGGCTAAGTATCTAGATAAGGATAAAGATGGCGACTTATCGAGAGTCTTTCTTCTAACAAGAAAGAATCTTTAACGATCCGATGAAGGATTCGACATTGTATTTACGAATGGACAAAGGAAATGATCCATCAAGTCCTCGATATAGAAGTCACTAAATTATCATCGAGAAAACAAACAGATCCAACTGCAAAAGATCGAGGTTGGACAAGAGAGGTGATCGAAGAACCTCTCAGCCAAGAATTAAAAGAAGCTGGTAGCAATACCAGCAGGGTCGCCAGGCAGTCGATGTTTCGCGAATCATCCTGGCGCATCCTCGTCCCATCGAGCCATGCCCGCTCTCGAGTTTTCCCAACGCCAGTTGCCCGAGAAACCATTAATCGTACGTGGAATTCCGGACCGTCGGACGGTCACCTGTACTTAACTATGTCCGCTGACTGGAAGAAGCTTCGTGCTGGTAGTTAGTAGCGCTGGCTAGCTGTGATATACAAGAGCACATGTACCACGTGGTCTATATACTGGATGTCTCTTGGTAACGTATCGGGTTTTCCAGAGTTGCGTTAGAATGGGCGCATGCTCGCGATCTGTTCCAGGCAAGGATTCTGTGTTGCGAGTCGAACATGACTTCTGTTCCTTACGACGCTGGCTCTTTCGTTCGAAACTTACTCTGTAAGAGTATAGTTCCAGTTGTGGGCTCTTGCTCGATCCTTACGTGAACGGCTAACGATGCCCATTAGAGCAGCATCGCCGAGAGCCATATATATACTACGATAAATGTATACATACGTACGTCTTTGTGTGTGTGTGTGTGTATGTGTATATTCACATACGTGATTATATGTATGGAAGATTCTGTGTAATGGTCGTGAAGGCTCTCTCGGAGTCTTCGTCCTGCCTGACTAATCGCAAAGCGCACGACTCCATACCTCATGCAGATCGACTATTCGTCTTGGCCTATCCTCCAGTTTGTCAGCCGAATCGATTCGATAAAGATACCAGCTGTCTATGACGTCCAGCTTCTACGTGTATAGCGAATGCAGTGTGCGCAATACAAAAGCACGTGTGTTGGGATTTTGCTCTCGGTGAGGGAATTGATAGAAGAGAGACTTTACCATGCGAGAGCATCGTTTGGCATATGATTAAACTCCATCGAGAAAGAAGATGAGAGACAGGGCTTCTGTTACGAGAAATGCTGAAAGTTCTCCAAGTCGAAGACCGAGTGAGGAGACATCGAACGGAGAGAATCGAGACAGGAAGAGGCCGGTAAGCGTCTTCAAAAGGCAAAAGGTTCGTTTACGACATTTCTACATGGGAGTGGACTCGCTCTTCGGCTTGGTTCACTCGCTGATAGACGCACGGGTCTACGACGTCACGAGAGAAGGAGGGATGTGGGAATAGATGGACGTCTGTAACGAGGAGACGATGATTGGAGGAAAAGGTTTTTACGTATCTTGCCTCTCTTACTTCTCGCTCAGAGGATTCGGTTGATAACGCGAAATTGGACAAACGGATCTGAAAAAAAATCTGAGTTCTAAAAAATGTCGCGATGGGTCTGAAAGAGTCGTGTTATCGATGCGAAAGAATGTAAAAAATTGTCAAATATGCAATCTTAAAAACGATAACGTGAAATGGATAGTAATTGAAAAATTGTAATCATTCGGTTCTTCTCGTTCGTAAATATGATTGAAAAACTTGATTTTCGAATTTATCGACGATTCGATTCTATTATGGCTCTCGTAATACATCGATAATGCTGGTATAATTCTGTGTGGAAGGAGAAAAAAAAACATTATGCCTCCCGTAGCACGGAGAGTCACGTGCCCCACCCAAGAAATTTCTCCTCCACGCTTCTAACCTAGTGACCCCCCGGGTGTGTTTAAGGCCCCCTCGGAGATACCAGTCCACGCCAAAGAATCATTATATTATTTTGCAACATTCCACTCTCTCGTCGGCGTGCCCAGTGTGCGCTTCGACCTTTATTGCGGTCTCTAAGTGTCCGTATTACTATTATACTACAGAATAATATATGTGTATACAGATAAGTCCCATAGTTTTGCCCGGTGCCATTACTTTCTACTAAAGGTTATCGCACGAGTTCATTTTTGCCGTCATTGAGCTCGTTTGGCCACACAATTTTCGTGCGTGTAGAAAAAAAGAAAAGCCATCAAACAAGGAAGAAACAAAGCAAACAAATCACTTTAGACTCGAGAGAGAAGAGCGAGATTCGATTTCCGTGTATTCGAAATCAATCGCGCGATCAACGCCAGTAAGATCGAGAGATCGATGAGAAAATCGATCGTCGAGCGATAGATCGTTACAAACCAAAATATCTCATTGAACCCAATTGCCCATATAATTTTCGTGCGTGAAGAAAAAGAAAGAAACGCCATCAACCAAAGAAGAAATAAAGCAAACGTATCTCCCACAAGTCACTTTAGACTCGAGGGAGAAGAGCGAGATTCGATTTCCGTGTATTCGAAATCAATCGCGTCATCAACGCCAGTAAGATCGAGAGATCGATGCGAAAATCGATCGTCGAGCGATAGATCGTTAGAAACGAAAAGAGAAGAAACAAAAAATGCGACACGGTGTGGGAGTGCCTTGGGACACACGTTAGTCGGAGAGCACCAACGGTACATCACCAGGATTTTACCAGGAGACTTCGCGTTTCGGAGCGTGTATACATAAACTGTTAGATCTCGTCGAGACTCTATAATCGTATCTCTGGTACAGCACGAAATGACGCAACACGAGAGAAAGAGAGAGAAAGAGAGAGACGAAACCGCGGCAACCCAGATCTGTCACTGGTAACACGACCCGATCGCTCGCTCTTATATATATACGCGAGGGAGGAGAATCATGCATATATATTTCTATATACATTCATATATACATATGTATATATGTATACCATGAGAGGGAAAGAATGGATCGAACGCGGATCGCCGTACAGCCGCGAGAGCGGTCTGACGATTCATCAGCACTCTCGGTCATATAGAACTGGGGAAAAAGGACCGCGGGATATTCGAAATATCGAGAGAGGAGAAAATCCCACAGCGCGTGCTCTAGCAACAGCTAGTTCTGGCTGTTATACGACTTCGCGATTCCGTGTGCTCGCATCTTCAACGGATCGAGGGGATCGGGGGGTGCGCAATCACCTCCTCAAGATGTTACAAGGAATCTTTCTCTCTTTATGTCTCTCTCACTCATTCTCTCTGTCGAAAGTGGCATCTTGCCGTCTCCGTCGCTTTCGTAATCGTCGTATATAACCCTAAATGATAACGAAATATATGTCTTACGTGTTAAACGGTCGTGGAGGAGATCGAAGGACGTGATGGAGATTTACGGATACGCGCGACTCGAGGTAGTCCTCTCGATTCGCCTAAGGCGAAATGCTCGAAACGATAATAATAATAATAATAATAATAATAATAATAATACTGTAATATGAAATATTATGAAAAGATATGAACAGTTTGAATTAATCGAATTATTAATTAAAATATTATTCGTTTCTATACCGATTTGTTTTCAATATTTTCGATTGTTAAAATTGATAAAAGTCGGATTTATTTGGATTGTTTTAAATTCGTGAGTTCGATTCGAATTTCGATATCACGATCGTTCCCTCGGTCGCGAAAAATCCAAGTGGATGTATCTCACGGCGAAGAAAGGGAACCTGTTGCAACACGGCGGTATAACCCGAAGATTCTAGCGGCGATAAAGTACCTACAAAAGAAGGATCAAGAGGCGAGCCGCTAGCCACGGCAGGCCAGACATCGGAGGGCAACAGCAGCACCGGTGCATCGGTATAATTAAGCATTGACCTATAACGAGCTATAATTAGTCATAGGCCTAACGAGCGAGGGATAAAGATTTGTCGATACGATTCTCCGATATCCTCGGAGACGGAGACACCCACGCTGTGTCACGATTCTCCATGAAACGAAACCAAAAGTTATCCCAAAAGAGTAAAAAATCATCGGATATTAACTCGTAAAACGTAACGAGAAACTCGATCCTTACAATTTCAAATCACACTTTTTCTCAATCCTCGTTAACATTAATTCAACGCTAAAGACATTCGTAGAAAATTGATCGTACAATAAATTCCATTCGAGCAATTAGTAATTCAATTATCTTTCTTAAATGTTAAATTACGACTGATGAATTTTAACGACAAAAAAAATTAAATAATAAAATCGGCTCACTGTTCGTAGAGATAACAACGATGCAAGAACGTAGAGAGCAGCACACTTGATGATCAATTAGTCGTTGCCGATCAGGAAGAGCCGGAGTCTCCGAGCTAGTCGATACAAGTAATGTAAAGGAGAATTAACGAGAATCAAACAGGTAGGAATGAGTTTTTTTTTCGAAAAATGGAAATCGGCTGTTTTATCTGCGCCAAGAACGTACGTGGAAGTCGCACGCGCGAGTTACACAGCTCGATGCATGATCCCTTTTCGCTGCATGCGCGCCCCGGATATACCGCTGATGTGTATAATTCACTGTAAATCCACGTACACAACACACATTTGCTCCACACAAAAACACATACACACACACACGTAAATCTATATGGCTGTGAGACAGTGGTGTGCGAGTAGCACGCCTCGAGGTCCGTTATCGTTGGAACGGTAGCGATCAGTCCGTTAGGAAAAAGTGTGCACCGGCGAGTGTCGATCGCGAGCGAGCAGCACGATCGCCGCAACACCGATACATACTTACACGTTTACATATACATATACATAGAAACGTACACATAAAGACTATCGTCGTATTTCTACTTTGCTCCTCCGGTAAAAGCGAGTCCCGTGTGGCACACACAGTGTGGCTGGCGATAAGTAAAGGAGAAAGCGTACGCGCACGTGGCTTCTGGACTAATTAACAGACATGCGATGGTATTGGTACGCACGCCGGTCGTACTTTGCCGTACGATATATAGAGCGTTGATGACCAGCACGCGCGCCAGAGACGATCTTTCTCTCTTTCTCCTCGATGGGATAAACTCTCTTATACTTTCCGGTTTAACGCGAATGTCGAAGATTTCGACGATCTTCTAAGCAGTACAGAATTCTTGGCTTGCATGATATATGTGTATATATATATATATATATATATATATGTGTGTGTGTGTGTTTATCGAGCATGCTCGATTATCTATTGATCTGCCGGCTTTCTAATACTTCGGTATTTGCATAAAACGCGCAGGAAATGGAAATGACGACGACTTAAACGTGTAGAATATAGCTTCGTTACACGAGTATAAAAGCCGAGGATCTTGGCTAATGCCGACTCCGAACTGTACAGTAGTAATGGTCTATACACCTAATTACAGGTGTTCGATACACGCAACGATAGAATCGACGATCCTTCAAACTATCTCGGGATTCACCGACGATCTCCAACTTGTATTATATTACAAGCGCTGTATCTGTAAATAACGATACGGAGTTCGTCGCTCGCGCTCGGTATACGTAGATATTATATGATTCACGTGATCTGAAACGTCGTGTATCGCTTCCTATCGATCAATTACCGTATTATATATATTATTCAATCCACTTTATAAAGATACGAGCATTGATTGTCGGGTATTAGTCAGAATTGTGCAATGCTGTTTAAATCAATAATTAATAGCGAGTGAAGTGGGGGGAAGGGGCGAACGGGGATGTCGATAATTGATGTATTCTTGGATGTGATGAAGAAGGTAAAGGATTAAGAAAGAAGTCGACGAGAATCGCGAGGTGATCGTACGAGTTCGATCGATACTTATATACGTATATGTATATTAATTTTACTTTAATTCTAGTCATTATTTGATTAGGTCGAGACACGATTCTTGAAACTGGTAATCGCTGCCGTTGAGTTATAGGGGATTTAAGTGCGATCCAATCGATCGATCGGTGATTAATAAATGAATAAATTATTTAATCGATGAATTAATTATGTATTTTATAACACGGAATATCTGGTTTGGTTTTTTGGGGAAATGAATAATGTCGTGTTTAAATTGTCGTTGGAAGAATCGTGATTATTTACGTTGAATCGATCGATGCGCCGTATCGATCAGCGAGATTGTAGCGTAATAATCCATAATAATCCATCTCGTCTGTATATCGATGATAAATTGATCGTCTTTCAAATCTCCGCTCCCATCTTTCTCCTTCGTGTATATCGATCTCCGTTTCTGCACGTGCTGTGCAAAGGTGTGTAACGCGTCAGAAGTCAATCTCGAACGAGATATTAGGTCTTCGGCTTGGGTCAGATCATGCGGTTGTCCGTGCCAAATCGTTAGAAAGTCTCACTCTTGCACGAGTATACCCTCGTACGAGTATCCTATATTTATCGCTTGATACACCAAACTCGTTGATGTATGGGGCGTTTCGTGTCGAATCGGCTCATTATACAACGAAATATTAAATTGTTTCGTAAAATATTAATTGCAACGATCCTTTTAAATTAATTAACAACAAAAATGTATATATATTTCGTATAAAATGAAACATTTAATCGTGTAATTTTTTAAAGTACAATGTTAAAAAAATTGATTTCCAGTATCGAATAAAAGCCAATTATTAAATTTCCGAAAATATCTAAATTACCATCGATAAAATTAATTAACAATTCTATTTAAAAAAAAATTGTAACATTGACATTTGACACGAAGAGGCCCATAGACACATCCTATTCGTACGTGTGCTCGTGTCGGGCTAAAGATCGAGCAGACGTTACTCGATGTCGAGTATACGTCGTGAAACGTGTCGACGATCGTTCGGTACACCGGGTAAAGTGGAGAATAAGGCGGCACAAACGATCGACCGGTAGAATCGAACGAGAGCGCGATACATAAGACGCACACATCACGTCATTAACTCGGTCACGAGAGGAAAAGGCTTCGAGGAAGAGCTCGCCGAGTTCGGTCGTTGATTGAAAATCGAGGGAACGTGAGCGATAGGAGAGGCGGTGAGTAAATGGACGATACATATATGTATATATACATATATATATATAAGGAGGATCCTATATGTATATGTTTATGTGGGAAAAAGTCATTGACGATGAATGAGAGTGCGAGCACGGTGTGGAAGCTTCGAATCCGTACAAATGCATACGCACTCGCTCGATTCTATGCAATCGTATGCGCATCGGGGCTGCATTATAAATTATAATACAGAGGAGACGCGATGAATAGAAAAAAAATATAGATATATATGTATATATATGGATTAAACAATGGACACGAGAGATCGCAATTAGCTCGTGGTATTTGTTAAATCGCAAACGGATCGATAAATCATCGCGTCCCTGCGGGTATACGTTGATTTTCTATATATATATAGATATGTACGTGGATGTATATGTATATTATCACACGCTCGAAGCGATTGCCTCAAAGAAATAAAAGCCGACGCGGAGCGTGCACTGCAATCTCCTTGATTGCCAGATCTCGAGCACGAAGAAAAAAATGGCAGAGCTTGGAATAAAACACGTAGACGATAAAACGTCGCGAGGAGAGCGAGAGCGACAAGCGGATAGGATCGAGTCGCGAGACGTGCGTGGGAGTCGAGGATTATATGTAGATGTGAACGAAGACGAAGACGACGATGTCCTGGGATTCACGTCTCTCCGATCACTCTCCTACATATACGTGCGAGAGAGCACAATCACGGAAGACGAACGCGAGAGCTCGAGAACAGCTCTACATTCATGACTTTCTAACGATCTCCCTTGTACATACATTCGTACATTTATACCGCATTTGCCCTGTATATAAGCCTGCAATATACGTGCAAGCGGCTAACTATCCTTTGACCCTTGAAGAAAAGTCAAAGTGTTCGGAAAGTTTGGAGTGACGAGACGATCGGTAAAATCAACCACGAGGTATTAATTTTTTAAATCAACTACGCGATGGTACACATATCAACTTTCAAGAAGGGATGTTTCCAGGTTTTGATAGTCAAAATAGTTGTCAAAATATTGGGATTGAAAAGAATTGAGAATATTGAAACGAACGTACCGATCGAGGATTTAATTAATCGAGCATTTTTTCATAATAGAAAATGCATTTATGCTGCTTTTATGCTGTATATAAGCGTGCAACATACGTGCAATCGGCTAACTATCCTTTGAACCTTAAAGAAATGTTAAAGTGTTCGTAAAATTTGGAGAGACAAGACGATCGGTAAAATCAACCACGTGGTCTAATTTTTTAAAATCAACTACGCGATGGTACACATATAGACTTTCAAGAAGGGATGTTTCCAGGTTTTGATAGTCAAAATAATTGTCGAAATATCGGGGATTAAGAATATTAGAACGAACGTACCGATCGAGGATTTAATTAATCGGGAATTTTTTTCATGACACAGAAAATGCGAAGCTACAGTGCTTTCGATTTATATTCGCTCGTAAACGAGTTATGATCATAAGTGCATCGAGGTAGCTCTAATTGGTTGCTCTCGGTGGCCTGAAACGGCTCTGTAGCGATACACGTGGCTAACAGAAGTGACTAGTTTCAGTGTCGTCGTATAACTCGAAGATTCAAATTAACGAACGAGAAGAAGGTAAGTCCGAGCGAATTCGTGCCGAGGGGTAAATCGATGGGGATAGACACTCGCAAGAATTATGGAGTACGCCGGACTCGAAGACTGCGAAATAAAGAGTACAAGTGCTAGTGCAGGCTGCCGAAGCTGCGAATTAACTCGATAATCGAGCGAGGATTTTGCTCGCCTCTTTATTCCGTTTAATGAAGATAGAGTCGACCGTTATCTCGATCCGACGATCTCTCTCTTAGCACTGAATCGTTAACGCTCTTCTGGCCTTCGATGTGTATCTCAGGTATACGCGATCGTTCGATCACGAATTAATATTAACGAAGAAATATTCATAATTTTATTCTTCGTGAAAATTGACTGAAATTTTTGAATTAATTTTACGAGAGCTCTTTCGTTACTTCGTTTGGACAAAAAATAAACAATTTTCAAGAGTCATCGAGTGTCGTAGAACAAATAATTGTTAGGAATGCTAATATTTCGAGCTCTTAACTACCCGTTGTTCAAACTCTTGAGATCAGACTCGATTCGGCAATGAGGGTCGAGTATCCTCCTCGAAAAATTCGTCGTTATCCTTCACTTCCTAACAGAACTTCGGCACGTGTCTTCTTCGTATTTCGCAATGTTTTTTTTTTTATTTCACTCATTTTCTTCCGATAAACATATAAACGCACACGTGCGTAAAATAGGTACTTATATATCAACATATATTTACATTCGTACGTACGGCGTGAAGTATACGGGAGGGTTCAAGCTCGTGAATATTCATAAGTGGACAGTTTTACGAGCGTGCAAAAATTTACGACCGTGACAGAACCTGACGTGTGCGTTTCAAGAGGACTACGTCGCATTCGACTCGAGCGTATGTATATATATTTTTCGTCTCAATTGGCACATAACAAAGTAATAAGACTTTCGGACGATTCTCTTACGACCGATGGGCCATGATCGAGCAAAATATTCGCGGACGATAAATTCGGTATAAAAAAAAAAAAAAATTATACCACGTATTCTATAATTTCCAAACGCGTACCTCCAGCTGTCATTGACCAAATATAAATTTGAAATAACAATTACTCACGCATGAAACCCTACAAAAGTTCACAAATTTTGATAATAAATTGTAACGTGATTATCGGGGAAAAAAAGGTCACTTCCGGTATGAAAAATCGGCACGAAGAAGAAAATCAATAGTTCCTTACGATCGATGAAAGAAAGTTTTATCGGCGATCTCGGATCTCTTCGTAGAGTTTCGAAGAGTGTAAAATGAAGAAGGGAGATAGAAAGTGCGGACGTGAGGACAGTGCGGCGGGGTGAAGGGTGATAAGAAGCGAGAGATATTACGAGACGTGTCTACGTTATATACGCGATCGGTATGACTTCGAGGGGGTCATTATGAGAGAGAGAGAGAGAGAGAAAGAGAGAGGTAGAAAGAGGGAGAGAGAGAAGAGAAGACGGTGAAGATGCAGCGTGGATGCTCTCGTGGTTCTCGTTGATCTTTAAGAAGGCAACAGAAGCGAAGCGATGCGAGCTGTCGGATTGACGGATGCGAGTCATCCGGGGTGAGCATGTATATATAGACATAACGCACTATAAAGCTACATATCTATATCTAGTATGCATCGCTAACAGCGCTAGAATTCTCGCGCTCGGTCGTCAAGCAACAACTTGACAGGCGCACTGTTGTTGTTGTTGTTGTTAGCCGTTAACTAGCAGCGAAAGAGTGTAAAAAAAAAGAGCGACAGGAGAACAGAGTGCATATCTATAGATATATTTCGTATAACGACAGAAGCGCGAGAGCACGATCGTTAATTCTTGGGAGAAATTGCCGCGCGTGCGCATGTCCCGATCCCGATGGGAACAAACCGTTCGACCATTCACGAATCATCTACCTTCCTCGAGATCCGCATCGTCACGATAAGTAGACAGGAATTTGTGAGAAAAAAAAAGAAAAGAAATAAATGAAAAAAAAATACAACAATAATAACGCGACCGAGGAATAAAAAAGAAATAAAGATTTTTTTATTTCTCCAGGACGAGGGACCGATCATCGCGCGAAATGGACGCGTCGAGCCAGAGGTGCGCTTCGCGAGGCGTCGTAATGGACAGGATCCGGCGGATTTTATCGTTTTATACTTTCCACGGTTAATTTATGATCTACGCGCTGCATGACGTATACGCGTTATATGTGACGAAGTACGGACAGAGTCCATTAGGATGAGTAGATAATTATATATCTCTTATGGCTATAAACAATATGGTGATATGTGTATGAGGTATTCATCAATGTTGCGAAAAACAAAAAGACTCACCGGTGCGTATTCCGCGCAGATTTCGATCGACGAGACGTAACTGACGACGTCCTCGACGGTCCAACGATTGACCGCTTGACCATCCCCGCATGGCATGTGACCGCACAAGGACGGACATCTCACAGGTGGAGGTGTACTCGGACGCGGGACTATCGTTGCTTTTGGCTTTGGCGATACGCTACCCGATCTTCGGGTCTCCGTTCGTTGTCTCTTACGGGGCGCGAAACCACCCGGACTTGAGAGATCGAGGGGACTCGTGACACCTACGTCACGTTTGTTCGCACCTGAGATCGAATCGATAAATATTATTTTAATCGTCGAAAGATTGGGACTTGAGATAAAAGATGGAACATAGTAATCAACTATTTTTTAAAAATTTATAATTTTTTTATTATTTAAAAATAATGCGAGAATAATTTTAGGATTGTTAAAGAAATTATTAAATTGATTTTATTTTTCTCAGAATTGTGTAAAATTTTATAGTTTTGAGAATAATTTAAGATAGTCCTAAATTTCTATCAAAAAAATTAAGTTGATTTACTATTATTTATTATTTATTTAAAATTATTTAAATTATTATCTATTTATTTAAAATCGCTTCTTAGAATTATCATTTAATTTTTACTCGTAGTACTGAACGTTGGGGTTGTTATTGGCCAAACGTACTTTAGAAAATAAAAAATGGCTCAACCATATCGTCGTAAAAGTTAACTTACCTTTGAGGTACGTTTCGAGCTCCGCCGCGTTTTGCGCCGCATTCTGCGCCGCGTTCGCGGTTCGCACCATGTGAAGTAACGCCTGTGTCGACGACATGTCGAGCATAGGAGGAAAAACAGGATTACCAAAAAGATTGTCCTGTTTTGTTTCCTTGATGGGATCTTTGCCGGAAAGAGGTGACGTTGTTGGTACAGTAGGGGGTTGAGGTGTACCAAGGGGTGCCATAAGCCCGACGAAGGGTGTAGCGGCGGTTTTAAATGCGGGAAATCTTGGATCTAGACCAGGGGGATAACCGTTCCGCGGTGTACTGAAGTAACTGTCGAATCACAAAAAAAAAACATCCCGATAAAATTCCTCTTCTCTCACGTACGTTATTTTAATAATCTGAATTTTCCTTTTTTGAAAAATCAAAAACAAAACGATACGTACTCGTTGGGATTGGCGTTGTTGTACTTTGCAGCGAGGCTTCTCATGAAATCGCTGTAATTCCGTCCCATCATCTGTTCCATGTGTTTGAGATGATGGGGCGCGGGTGGTCCTTCGGGTCCACCGAGGGACGTTGCATTTGGCGGCGTTCCCGGATGGCTCGACGACGACGGTGTCACGCTACGCGAAGACGTCGAATTGTTATCAGGAGTCAGCCTCTCGGTTTTTACCTGCAACATTATCAATAAAAATTCTGCCTATAAAAAACCATCATCTCGAACATCGGAGTAATTCAACTCGTTCGGGCTGTTTTTCTAAAGCGAACCGAGAAGACTGACGAGATCCTGGATCGAAGGATATATTTACTCGTATCCTTGGACACTCGCCGACTTTCACAGTTGGGGCAACGTGGAAAATTGCAGGAAGAATTAAGCCCTTCGAGCTACTCGCAGCCTCGCGCGCGTGTCTCGTTCTCGCCGCAGGATGTCCACCAAGGTTTCACTTAAGAAGATCTCGACACGCGCTTGACTATCTCCTCTTCCTCCCCGTCCCACGTCCATCTTCCCCTACGATCTATACGCGTCTACCATGTATAAAGTTATACACAAGCTGGGAAGGTTAGTAAGAAAATATCTCGACGCATTAATCCGCCGGGAGAAGGAAGAACAGATTGCATCTTAGATATGGTAATGAAGGCAACATGCGTCGATCTTGCTCACCCTTGGGACTCTCCTCTGTTATATAGCACCAGGATCTGAGACTCGACTCGGTCGCAGCTGACTTTGACAAGCGTAGCGTGACACTAAGAAGGACGGACGGGACTCGATTGGCGTGGAACAACGCCCCGAGGTGCTTCCGACACCGATAGGTATGTTCGATTCATAGATCACTCGCTCTGGTAACCTAGTTACGGAGATATAGGTCCGAGGAACAAACGCCCGACAATTCCTGAAGAAAACAGTTGCTGTCTGATAAATCTCGACCTTATCTCGTTCTCCTTTAAAGAAATTCCAATTTTCCAATTCTAAAAATCGCTACAAACTACTTTTAACCTCGAAAATCCGCTTTATCAAAGAATAATTACAATTCTCAAGCTTGAAATTCGTCAATTTTACACGAAGACGAGACAAAATGGTGCTCGAATGGAACAAATCGTTAACATCGAATCTACCGAGAGATTAAAAAATCGGCCTATATTTCAATATAAAAACCAGGCGAATGATCGACCGTGGTAGATTTAGCGTTACAACAAAATCATCGATCGTACGGTCGAGCGACGACGTGTTCTGAAAGCAATTTAAAAAAATGGCACTCTAACCTATACATCGTCGTTTTCTTCTTACCAAAACGAACGTTCACCTATCTCTCCGTATGAAATAACCCGTCTCATCTTCAATAATAGTTATCCGGTTAAGAGTCCGCGATTTGATGGAAACGTTCTTCCTACAATCGCCGCCATAAACGGTACGTCTATAGGCTGGATTATATTATGCCGGATACTCGACGAATGAAAAAAAACCCGACGGACGTAAGCGTACAACAGATGTTTAACGTAGTGAGTTCGTAAGCGCAAGTGAGATTTGATATTTGTCCGCGTGTCAGGATGGTACTCGAAGTGACGGGTTACGCCGTTTCGAGAAGTCCGAACACCCGATGATTTATAAGATTTTTTGGTACACCTCCCCTCCCCCTGTCGCACGAAAATATCTCATAGCGTTGAGGATTTAAGCAAGCATCTTTTTTTTTGTTATCGGTACATAAACGAGTAGGTACGGTGTATACATATACCGTTTGGAAGCGCACGGATGAACGTTCGAGTTGTACGTTTTGCTCTCGGTAGCAAGATTCGAACGGGACATCGTGTATACACGAAGACTCTTGGATCGCAGGTGCGTGCTACCTGCGCTGTCAAGATGGTACGGGTATATACGAGACTATGGTATTAGTAGGAGTAGTTTGCCCAGCAACGTGTGTAGATCGAGCGCGATGAACCAGCGTTGAAGGAAACACGTAACGTCCCTCGACTCGGAGAAGAATGAGCGAGAGAGAGAGAGAGATAGTGAGAGAGATGGATGAGACTCTCAGACGCGCGGACAGCATCACGTTCTTTGCGTTTGCGTTGACCACGGAAGCGATAGAAAATTTTACCAGAGGACGCGCGATGGTAGGGAAAAAAGAAGACCGGAGGCAGTTTTCGAGGAAAAACAAACACTTTGCGCCGGGCGTTTTTTGGTGACAGTTCAAACTTTCGTGGACCTCCCATGGATGGATATATATTTATATGGAATATTTTCGAATTGTCACGCGAGTTTTTTGTTTCGAGGGCATGACAATATTGGATCGAAACGAGTTGACACTTATTTACTCGAAATACTTCCTCGACGTTTATGGATAATTGACTTTTTTGTTGTTGTCAGGATGGAGAGGCATTCTTCTCGACGAGACGATGGCAATGACGAAGTTTGAATTCGTTTTTTTTGTTCTCACCTGAGTCGTGTCGAGCCCGTTTTGATTCAACCGCCTTCTGCTACGGGGTGGCCTTGGGGTTGCTGCGCCCGAGAGGTGGGCGCCCTGCGGGCTACCGCCCCTCGCGTCTATCGCTGTGTTAGCGGCCAGGGTGGCCACGTCACTCCTCTCCGTAATATTATTGTGTCTTCCCAGATCGGCCGCTTCGACGCGGTCTCCTCCACGTGGTACGGTACCCGCTGACACGGTTTCACCCGACACCTCACCTGTGACGTAACAAATTTCGCATTTTAATTCACATTGCTATTGAAATTCCTTCCTTTTCCGCAATAAAATTCAAACGCTCGAAAGATAAAATTGACGATAATTCGAGAAATATTTAGTTTGAACTATAAAACGGATATTACAATCGATAAATTGCGGAATTTTTTATGAGTTTTTAGATTCGAGGTCGAACGTTAGATTTTTGTTTGCCAACATCCGCGATTTAAAAAAAGAACGGAATACCGTCACAGTTACTAGAAATTAAAACGATTTTGTGATTTCGTTTTGTTGATAATAACGAGAAATGATCGAAACGCGAAATAAACGAAACCGGATGTGCATAACGGAAGACGCCGACTGAATATCGCGTTCGAGAATTAAACCGCCGAGACGCACGTAACTATAGAAGGGAGGGGAAAAAAAAACTCGCGGAATATTTCTCTAATGTGCCACACGAGCAATCGCGAAAGAATCGCAGCTCGCGTCGAGAGGGTAATTTTCACGTCATGCCAACGAGAGAAGAAACACAGGTACGAACACGGGTGTACACCGGTGCGAGAGAAGATCGAGACTCACCGGCAAAACGCGTTCGTTAATGATTCAAGCGCGCGCGCGTACACGTGTGTTTTACGCGTAGCAGTTCCTCATCTCGCGGTTCGCGACGTATCCGCGAGAATCTCGGCGGTCCGCGCGACGACGACGACGGCGTCGGCGACGGCGGCTACGACGGCCCACTGACAAGATAATGGTTCAACAAACTCGCGGTCGAGTCAGCGACTAAAACACGAGAGAAAACGTCGTCTTACCATGGACCTCCGTTCCAGGGACGGAATGAAAATAACATAAAGCGCGAGAACATTTCTATCGAAAAACTCGTTCGCGAAAGCAATCGCGTCGAACGAATAGAAAATATACGATTCGTGAAATTTTATTTTAAAAAAAGAGCTATGAAAATTATCATCGATCGATAATTAATTAAAATTTGATGTGTTTATTGAGATATTTTCGTTAATTTTCATAAATAAGTCAAGGTTAATCCCGTTGTCAAAAATATGGAAAAATCTTAACCTTTCGACTCTGCGGGGCGTCTAATTATCGTGTATAGGTATATATATAAGTTTACACATGTGATAGTGCTGTCGTATAAAATACGAATGCCGCGATCGAGAGTCCATTGACATCGGGGCCTTATTTCTAACTAAGGCCCCGATAATAATGAATGATAATATTCTAAAAAAATTGTGTTCGAGGCTTATTATCGGGGCCTTATTTCTAACTAAGGCCCCGATAATAATGAATAATGATATTTAAAAAAAATTGTGTTCGAGTATTTGATAAACTTGACACGCGTGCGATAAGTACGTAATATTCCTCTTCGTCTCGCATCCTCATCGTCACGGCGACGTGTGTTCTATCGCTCCTCCATAACGACCGTACGATCATATCGTTATACGACTAAACTTAACACCGCCATTCGAGCGTTAAAATCGTCACCGGATGCGAAACGCGCGAGTAAATCTCTCATAGCAAACGACGAATGTGCTATCGCGCGAAATTGATCACCGTCAAGATCGAGAAATCTTGAAACGAGGGTAAAAATTGTCGATATAATTTTTTTCAACTAATATACAACTTTTTTAAGCTGTTTCCACGATCGCAAGAACGTATAATTGTCAATATGCGATTATTGGTATTTAATGGACTCGCTCGTAAAAGCTCGTTTAATGTTGCGTCGACGGAAAAACCTTGCGGTAAAATCGTTAAAGATCGCGCGTGGAAAAAAATGGAGCTGGAAATTAAAACGAACGGATGAAAAAAGTTAAGAGACGCGGAATGGAGATCGTACAAACGCAGTCGCGGATTACAACCCGTCTATATAAATACACTATAATATATATGTATATGTATATATATATGTAAATATGTACGATGTTGCATGTTTAATGTGGCGCTAGAATCGAGATTTACGCTCAATAAATGAAACCGTACCGAAAGGGAGAACGAGCGTGTAAGGGGAGCGGGCGCGGCTCTCGGATATCTTCTTCCTTCATCGCCGCAGGATCGGCATCCGCCACCTCCATCAAGAACGAGAGGGCATATTCCCTAGCGCATAAATATATATATCTATATATATTTATATTGGTATAGGGATTTTATAGAAGCGCGCGCCCTTCGCGCGTGCTCCGTTCAAATGGCAAAGCAAACGGGTCAGCGTCCGCGCCAGCAGGCTACTGAAATATCCGATAAATTATTGTCATCGTTAAAACGAGCTCGCGACCGCGAATTTTATGGCGCGCAATATAACTTCTCAAAGAGATGGTAAGACGGGCGCCGAAATTCCCGCAGTAACGCATACGTACGGTGATATAAGCGATATAAATCTCTCCGCTGCGATCGCTTCAATTTCTTGTTTTTGTGTGTGTGTGTGTGTGTTTTTCGTTTCGTTTTTCTTTTTTTCTTTTGATGTTTTTCTTTTTCATGTTTTTATTGATCGTTTCAAAGGAAATTCGCGCTTTCTCTCGGCGATCGAACGTCGTCGGCAAGAGGCCGACGACGTTCTCGTGGATTTATCGCGTACACCGAACGAACTTTGTATCGCGCGTGTATGTCACGGAACGTTCCGATCTTGTTTCGTGATATTCGCGGGAATAAAAGCCGCGAGATAGAACGTAAACTCGGCGATCAATCTGTTTAGGTAGGAAGAGACGCGAGATATATCGAGTCGATCGTAGACGCGAGCCAGTTGCCAACCGCCGATACGAATCCGTCGCGTCGAACGAATCTTCTTCGAGTTGCACCGGCTTTTGCTTGTATATAGTACACAACTATTATCGTGACGTGCTTCACTACGCGTGAAACTTCTCGGAAAACAAGACCATGGATTGCCGTGTACCAAGTGGTTGGTAAATACGAGAGATGTTCGCAAATCAGTCGCTCGTTCGTCAGTCTCGCTCTTCCTCCTGCTCTGCGTCTTTCGCGTCGCCAAGAGAATATTGCCCGGCATGGAGATCGATGTGTGTCCGATACGCTCAGTCGATCGATGCAAATCTTACGACAAAATCTCCCGTGATATCCCTTCTCCCTTCTATTTTCGTATTTCTCTCATTCTCTTGCATAGTCTCTGTCTTTAATGATATATATATATATGTATATAAATTATCAATCTAGCTAATGATCGACAACCGTATTTTTAGAACTATTTGTAGAACTATATATATATATATATGTATAGTTCTAAAAATACGGTTGTCGATCATTATCTATATATATGTTTTTAGAACTATTTGTAGAACTATATATATATAGTTCTACCGTTCTATACAGTATATATATATATTTTAGAACTATATATATATATAGTTCTAAAAATACGGTTGTCGATCATTATCTATAGATTGATAATTTTTACGAGGTGCAATTTGCAACCCCCGACTGTTCGCAGAAAATTGCTCGCCTCATCGTCGATTTCCAATGAATTCTATTTTCAAAGTGTTTTTTTCTTCAATATTTAACTTTTAGGAACTTCGTTGTTGCTTGACGCTCGACGAAGAATTTTCCTCGGGAGTTAAATTTTCACGTTTACTAAATAACGTTTACGCTGTTGAAGAAATTCCATGGGCGTTGATCATAAAAATAAAAGAAAGTTTCCTTATTCCTTTCCAAGATTGAAAATATATTTGTGTCGCTTCTCTTTCTTACGACATGCGTTGTTGTCGTTGTTGTTATTTTTTTATAGCCCAATAATTCGTTTCGATGCCGAGTTCGTGGGGAATTTTTGATAGATCGTAAACCCACTTTTTACGTCCCGACGCGCTACGTTCGATTCGTCCGATGACGGCCGAAGCGTTCGAGACTTTCCACGCACGTGTACCAGTTTTCGATACTCCCGGGAATCACGAATCGTTGATCATCTTTTTTGAGTTTCAGTTTCATATTAGGCGGAAAATAAACGTGATTTTCATCAGCTGCTGGTACGATCATTTTTTTTATGACCGTGAAAAAACCCTTCTATGTCCATGTTTTCTGCCAGGGCGGACGGTTAATAAAAATTAACATAACAAATTAATGAGAATTTTTCTAAATTTCTCTCATGCATCTGATTTTGATACTCCCAGAAATCACGAATCGTTGATCTTTTTTTATTAGTTTCATATCAGGCGGAAAATAAACGTGGTTTTCATCAGAGATATTGGTATAATAATTTTTTTATGACCGTGAAGAAACCCTTCTACGTCCATGTTTTCTGCCAATGCGGACGGTTAATAATAATTAGCATAACAACAAATTAATGAGAATTTTTCTAAATTTCTTTCATGCATCTGGTTTTGATGTTCCCAGGAATCACGAATCGTTGATCATTTTTTATCAGTTTCAGTTTCATATCAGGCGGAAAATAAACGTGGTTTTCATCAGATATTGGTACAATATTTTTTTATGACCGTGAAGAAACCCTTCTACGTCCATGTCTTTTGCCAGGGCGGACGGTTAACAATTATTAGCATAACAAATTAGTGAGAATTTTTCTAAATGTTCTCATGCATTGCGGACTTTATTAATTATTTTATCCGATTCAATGTGCAACTTAGCACATTTCAATTCCCAACTTACATCTTCCTGCCCCATGACTCGTCGTTTTGATATTTACAACAAGACCGTGACACGAGTCGTCGCGGCCTTCGAGATTGCCGTGCACTCTCGGTACAAAAAAGTCACGCGCCATGAGATTTTAACAAATCGGACGTATCGCGGTGTCAGGCGACAGCACGTACGGTAAATATCGTAACCTCGCGAAGAGGAAAATAGAAACGAACGTAGCGGCAACTTTCCGCAAGATTCTCCTTATCATTTTTAACTCCCGCTCAATATTTCAGTTATATTTTTCAATAAACACGTTCAATTTTCTTTTTGACGTTTCGCATCGTTTGTTCACATACGTTTTTTCTATTTTCAAGTTTTACGACAATTTTTCCTCGTAAAGTTCTTCGGCGAATTGCCGCTAGGCACGTGTATCAACTCATAACGTCACTCGAGAGAATGAACTTTTGACTTAGAAGCGGGAAATTCACGACGAGAACCCTTGCGCTAACGACATACGTGCTCGCGCAAGTTAGCTTCGTTTTAACACGTCGTTACGACATTTCACACCCTGAACTCGTCTCCTTCTCTCTCTCTTTCTCTCCCTAGCTTTCCTACAGTCTTCGCTCTTTTCGCGAGAAGAAAATAACTCGCGACTCGATTCCGGCATCGTATAACAAGTTTCACACAACGCGTCGTGCATATGAAAATAATAATTCTAGAAATGTTGACTCCCCTGTTTTTAAATCCCCATTAACATTATTCAAAACAATCAACGTTTTTTTTATCCCTCTCGTCTCATTAATTTTCTTTCTCCGGGGCTCGAATACTCGTTAAGCCTCGCCTATTTCATACACGAATTTTTCAACGAAGAAACATTTTTCGTTTGTTTGCTTTTCGTTCGACTGAACAAAAACAAAACAAACAAAAAATGGATCAAAATATTTATCAATTGACTCGAAGAACAGGATTTGATTGCCCGGAGGACACGTAAGCTCGAAACTCGAGATTTCGAACCGGTCTCGTGCCATTCGGAGGGAAAGTGCCGGGTCGCTAAAACGCCATTATTTATATCGTACCACGTGGTACGATACGATGCCATATCCCGAGTCGAGAGACACTTTGGGCGACATACTCTCGAGGGGCTGGAAACGCGAAAGGAAAGTATTTTTTTGTCGATATCGATAAGACGGAGATTTACAACGCGCGTTTGTGTGTATCTTTGAGCCAAGGAGAATTCAATTCCCGAAGTGTCACGAAGGTGATATAGTTATTGTCCGCGATTTGTGGCTTGGAAGGGGGAAAACGATTTGTGTCGTGGAAGGGGGAAAACGATTTGCTCGTTCACATTGTGTTGCGGAGTGCCGGAGCGGAGAGCCCGGAGCGTGCACACGGTAGCGAGATTACAACGCGTGCTTGCCACGCGATTAAAGAAATATATATATATATATATAAGTAGTATGCACGATATATGGTAAAACGAATTCCAAGTGTTGAGATATTCGAGCGAGATTCGCCTTGTCGCCCATGGGTAACGGTCATTTGTTATTAGTCGCACGTGTGTGTCCCGGCATATTTTTCTCCGTTGGACCGTACGCGCACGAATGATATACCTAATTGTCGGCTAAAGAGCAATTCCAACGCGAATAGGTACATATAGCCTAATGCACATTCAGGATACCGCAGGAGTATCGCATGAATGCGTAAAAGTCTCGCGGCCTACCGCTTATGATTAATATCTTTCTCTAGTGATAAATTATCTCGTTCCTCAAATATTCGAGTTTCCTTTTCAAGGAGGAGTTTTTTAGTTCGTGCTATGCGAAATTCGAACTGCCTACGTGCCTGAGGAAGTTGCAAAGTGAAAAATTGGTCGAAAGTTAAAAGGAATAAAAATTTTCAGTCTTATCTCTGTTTTGACCGGCTGATTGCGAAAAATCGGGAGTAGAGGTATTCGTTATCTGTAGAAAAATTCTTCTGTAATCGGATCGGGACATGTAAAATTGGTAAATAACAAGAACGGGATTATCTGTTTTTTGTTGGACTTTGTGAAATAGTGAAAAATCGATTTTTCAAGGAACTGTAAAGTTTTTTTGGGTTGTTTGATTCAAATTTAAGTATTGACTTTTTTTGAGTATTTTAAAAACGGTTTGGAAACTGCTATTTAATGGTCCGTACCCATAAAATAGCCCGCGACCATTTCAACATTTCAACTTTGAAAATTTGGAAAGAAAATTAAAAATTATCATAGCGAGTTCAACCAAATAGCAGTTTCAAGCTTGAGCAACCAAGTCATGACTCAAAATGATGAGATACCTAAAATTTAAGCAAAATTCAAAGTTACAATCGTTCTAATGAATTATAAATTCCACGATCATAGGAACAAAGTGATCAATTTCTTTTTATTCAAACCAATTTCCTAGTCTACTAATGGCATGGAAACGATCCCATAAAAAACAAAATATTATATTGTATTAATATTTACAATTTATCCCAATCTTTTCAATCAAACGTGAAAAACCGTGAGTTCAAACTGCGATTAATTCGCTGGCCGCCATTGCCCCGTTCTCCACCATATCGATTATATCACTAAATCATAGCCTATATGATAGTGTGTCACGAGCAAATTATATATGTATTAGTATTGAAAGGATAGCAGGATTGAAATTATGTAAAAATATGTCGTGTGTGACCTACGAGCGCTGAGAGTCGAACTATTGAAATGTCACCTGTCCAAACACCTGTTAAATGCATGTTATGAAGGAGCAACGAGGAAAGTCATTCGCGCAGTCGAGCACCGAGGGAGAGAGAGAGACAGAGAGAGAGAGAGAGACAGAGAGAGAGAGTCCAACTTCAGAAACCTCTTTCTGTCTGCCTTTTCCAAGGTTGTTATTCTCTCGAAAATATTTTACCTTCACTCTCAGTAACATACAAATATACACATTTGTTTAGATTTGTGCGTGTGTCGAAGCTATATATAGTATCGACGATAAATCACCAAATAATCATTATACTTGTGACAGACGAGAGACATTGTATCTCGTGACTCGGGAACGAAAGAGATTTTCATCGAATCCCGTCTGGTATGGCGTTTGTAAGACTCGCCGAAGAACCGGATGCAACCGCTTGCGATATACGTGACGCTTCCTTGGTGATGTCTGAATGAATGCGCATGTTAGCTACATAGATATAAGGATATTGTCTTCCAATCGCGCAGCCTCGCCAAGGTTGCCTGACGAGGATTCCCTATATTGTTATTATTATCATTATTATTATATAAATAACATTATATGCACTTCGGCCGTGAGGAATTAACGCAATAATATCAATTTCCCATTTTCAAACTATAATTGCAACAGATTATTGAAAAAAAATAGTCTTTCCACGGGCAAGTCGTTAAATAATGATTCAATTTTAATACAAAGCGTTGTCGTTCTTCTGCATCGAAAACGTAAAAGCCAAAACAAGACCTACGTCAAACTAAACAGGGTTAATCTAAATAATTCATCATTAATTCATTCATTATTCCATCGATGAAATTTTAATTTAGTTCAAATTTTAATTTTAATTTAATTCAAATGTTTATTTTTATTTAATTCAAATTTTAATTTTAATTTAATTCAAATTTTTATTTTTATTTAATTCAAATTTTAATTTTAATTTAATTCAAATTTCTATTTTTATTTAATTCAAATTTAAATTTGAATAATTTTAATAGGGATGTTACCGATTATCACGATCCTCGGTACATTAACCATTAGACGCTAAGGTTACCTGACGAGGATTCCCCATATTATTATTATCATCATTATTATTATATAAATAATAAACGCAATAATATAAATTTCCAATTTTCAAAATATAATTGCAACAAATTATTGAAAACAGCCGTCTTTCCACGGACAACTCGTTAAATAATTATTCAATTTTAATACAAAGCGTTGTCGTTCTTCAGTCCCGTGAACGTAAAAGACAAAACAGTACGGACATCATACTCACCAGCAGTAATAAAAATAATTCATGGTTAATCGAGACCTGAATTAAAATTTCGCCGTTGTAATAATAGCGATGTTACCGATCATCGCGATTCTCCGTACATTGACCATTAGACGCCCAGCGACAAACGCTAATATCCGTATACCCTCGTGACACGTCTTGCCATTACTGTTCACGAACGTCGCGCGTCCGAGGATAAGCAACGTTGTAAATTTGCCGTGAGTTATGCCCGACAAGAAAACGCGTAAGGTGCAACGCGCAAGAGTAGGATGAGACTTATAAGCGAACGACCATTAAGACCGGGCACGAGGGCTATGCCCATTTCAAGTGGAAAATCATAAGCACCGCAAATATACGCCGTTATTGCTTATGTCTATGATACATATATATGTATGTATTTACAATATATGTATATGTATAAGAGAGACACCGTCGAGAGGTTGCCACTTACTTTGTAATCATGACTAATGCATAATGCAGTAGCCACCAACGGCAAAAGCCGCGCAGCAGGATCCGCGCCGATGTGTACGCGTGCGCGGTACACATACGAGAGATATATGCGCGGCGCGAGTTAGAGTAATACGCGTTGTGCGTGATGTATCACACACGCTTCTTTATATATATATGTATATGTGAGTTGGTACTTGAGTCATTCGAGCTAACGCGTTTTGCGCATCCCTGGTCCAGACTCTATGTTACGCGTATTATGACCACGCGTACGTGCATCGTATATAGTAATTCGCGCAGGTTATACTTCGTACATCGACGATACGGTCCGCCCTCGTTCACGATCCTCGTCCTCAGTCTCGGACTAATAAACGACCTAGGCGCCAAGATGGACCGAGCGCAAGCTTCAAGGGTATGTTTATCTGCCTCGTTATGCAAGCTTGAAAACTGTGCAGTTGAGAAGTACCGAGAGGGGAGGAGATTAGGATATTCGAGAGTTAATTCGAATGAAAGGGGATTGCCAAGATCAGTGACAGAAAGTTGCATTTTACAAAGTTATGAAGTGAAGTGGGAAAGAAAGGGCCTTGATTACTAATCATGTCCCATTTTTTTTTATAACAATGCAAGATTTTATTTCCTGGCACAAAATTGATGTTTTTCGTTCATAACCAAAAACTCGGTACTCAATTTTTATTAATCCAATCAACCTCAGCGTCATTGCGCAAAGTTTATGGCTTGTTAAATCAGAAATTAACTAAAGAAAGTCGAAAACCGAATTTTCATTATCTTAATTACATACGACCGGTTTTGAACTTAAATTTGTCCTAAAATCATCGCGATAAGAAGACCTACTTCGCAAAAACGGTACCTGCCAAGTTACGTTACGATGAAATCCTTACTCAACGGCTCTCGACGTCTGTCGACTCTCGCGACTTCAGCGAACGCTCGCGGAACTCGCAAGATCCCGCGGTGTGAATTATTACGACGATAAGAGCGCATGGAACGGACGCTCTCATTCCGGATGAAGCGAGGCATAGCGACACAATCTCCGCATAGTTTGTATCTCCGTAACAGCGTCACATCTCGCGACCGACAGTAACGAGAGACGCATAGACGATGAAACGCGGAGATCTGTCAAGTTACGTCTCCGTCAAGGTCATCACTGACACAAATCTTCGTTCTGTCCAAACGATTACGACCTTCAACAGAATTGCGGAAAACGTACCTGTTGTACGTCGCGGCTTTCGCCCGTTCCTTTTTTACGGTCGATTTTCCGCCGATCGGTTGGTAAGTGGGAAAAGAGAGAATCACCGTGCGATATGAATCGGTCAAACGCAAGCAGGTTTCTCTCGCAATGAGCGTGTAAACGACAATGCCAGCATGTTCACGTGACAACGAGCGTTTAGAACGCGTATATTATCGTTGCTGGCTTTATCGTCGTGAAACGGTCGAGGCGTTCGAGCGAATCTAACGATGCGGGTGTTTATTGCTTTCCAACAATCGTCGATACTCGCTTGCGTATACGAGTCGAGCCAAGGTGGCTTGAGAAATCTTGGAAAGACTCGGTACATGCTAGGATTACCGAGCTTTGTAATTCTACGTGGATAATAATGCACTGTACGGGTGCATATTTATGCATTTACATGTGCAATCGAGGCGAATGAGCGATATTGTTCGCGTCAATAGAGAAGGACAGAGAAAGAAAGAGAAGCCGCGCCTTGAGTTTCGAGAGAGAAGCGAAGGTCGCGTGACGATTCAGCCACGATTGTGTCCCATTAGGAGGTGATCGTCGAAGGCGAAGGCGACCGCGTGCATCACCTCGAGTCTAATACGTACGGCTTACATATATCTGCCGTATGACCCGTTCCGCGACGTTCGACTTTACGCCGGAATGCTCGATGCGCCGTGCGCATGCGCGATGCATTCTTGCAACTAATTAAATACTATTGTAACGCTACGGCGCGAAAGAGAGAGAGAGAGAGGGAGAGAGAGAGAGAGAGGGAAAACGCAAGATGAGGTCGCGATTTCTCTCTCTTTTTCTCTCACTCGACCCCGAAGCCTTCTCTCGAGTCGGACAAAACCGTCTGATTTTTCAACGAGGAATTCGTAATAGAATGAAAAAGATAAAAATAATACCTCGCAATGATTTATCGCGTTAATTACCCTTTTGGTTAACGTCCGCGATAAAAGGAGAGAGATTCTTGGAGCTCAAGGATCAACGATTTAATGTCATACGGCAGAATGCGGGAACCAACGAACGTATAGGTACACGCGGTCCGAGGAACGAACCGCGACCCCGGTGACATCGGATAATGGCCATCGAGGAAGCGGGAAGTCTTCTCGCGAGAAGATCAGAAAAGACAGAGGTAGGAGATGGAAAGGCCAGCGGCGAACGGAGAGAACCGCGTTCTTTATACGTATGACGTTGTGGCTTTTGCTGCCATCACGCACATGTCATGCCTCCAAGCGGGACTTTTGAGTATCGATATATACAGCTATATACAACACTTATATATTTATGAAACGTGAGCAATGTAATACAATCGAACGCCGCATCTTCACCGGGTCATTGAAACGAGCCATTCGTTTAATATTAGCCACATATGAGAGCGCATGCGTTACGAGCTTGCGGCTCGCGCGATCGCGCACTCTCAGACGTTACAAATCCTTTATACGAGCGGCGAGACCGAGAGTGGGGGTGTCATAAAGTTTCAGGGAGTGACGAAATTATACGTCTCCGGTTAGTTATTAGCGTTCTTCGCGATTGTTCGAGCGACATTTCGAACGATATGGACGTGTAATATAGATATAACGAACGTACGTATATATCAAAGGACTCGTCCTCTCTCGCCTGTTTTAACGATCCGCGAAACTTACGGGCCCGCGAATGGTAAATCTTCCTTCACGGCAGAACGATTCTCCCGCATAAAAGTTTGGACAATGTAGATACACGCAATAATAAACAGGGTTGTAAATATGATATTAAATCTGTTATTTCACTCCTCGATTCGCGCTGCCATAGTACGAATATGAATACATCGCGTGCCGTAACTAGAATACGTGATTTTTTTTTCTCTTGCGGCTCGTGCGCAACGCCAATTGCGAAATGGGAGGGATCTCCCGTATTTCGAATCCAATGTGTACAAAGGTCGAACTTGTATATACGTGTGATGTATTACTGTAAATCTAACGTCTGTTAACCCAGTGACACCGCGAGAATCTCGGCGTCAATCACGCGAACGATGCGTTTTTTTTCGTATCTTTTACCTCGTTCTTTGCGAATATGTCGTTCGCTACGAAGACACGTGCTTCCTACGAATTCTCGTACCAACATGCATAATAGACGATTCTTCATGAAACATATATCGGATATGTACGAGATTGAGGGCGAGAGAGAGAGAGAGAGAGAGAGAGAGAGAGAGAGAGAGAGAGAGAGAGAGAGAGTGAGCGTGAGAGAAGGAGGGGTTGCAGGGACCGAAACAACACGTTCGTCACGTACTCGACCCGGAATGTCATCTCGACGAGAGATTATCATTCTTACCGAAAAATTAACTCCTCCAGTCAGAGCTAGGCTACCACAGATCTCGAGATGATGCGCATGTACACATACGAGAAAACCGCGATAATAATTCTCGTGACAGTAACATTATACGCGTCGCGCGCCTTCCCGCGGTCGCTCTCATGGCGCAAAGCGGAGACGCGCGCGTTTCTGGCATATTTTCCAGGCTGATGACGAACAACAAGACGGATAAAACGAAGAAGGAAAAAAAAAATAAAGAATGTTGAAACAAAGAAACGTTGATTCGCGATTGGCATTTCGTTCGGCGCTTCTGTCGGCGCCGATACGTGCGTCTTTGTACGGATGCGTGGATTAAAAATACGTTGACGGCGGAGATAGAATTGAAAGAACAAAGGGCAAACGCACGTACGACGACCTCGTGCGTAAATGTATCGGGCGCGAGGATCTATCGATGAACATTCCGGCGTACCTTCTGGAACGAGGACGAATGCGAATATTATTAAGTACGAGAATGCACGCTCGTTCGAGAATCGAGAGACAGAGCTGCAGATTCGTTGTCACGGTGAAGAGAAGAAGATGATGATGATGATGATGAAGAAGAAGAAGAAGAAGGAGAAGACGCGAGATGAAACGATCGAGAAGAAGAAGTTGAAAGTAGGAGTAACGTATCACGCGAGGCCTGCGGGCAGGTATTATTGTTGCAAGAGCATACTCATGTGTGTGTGTGCGCGCGCGCGAGCTCGCTGGAAGTCAGGTACGAGTTTGGGTCAGGTTGAGGTCGCGGGCTGCGCAAGAGACCACGACGAGTCACCTGCGGTGTGACCGATGCGAGAGAGACGCCACGGCGAACGCGCGGCTTCTCGCTATCGCAGTTCTCACCGACGTGCGCTCATACTCGCGCGGACAATGATGCAAGTGTTGGCTGTATACGAGATATCCTCGCAGCATCACCAGCGTACGGCCTTCTTCGTCATCCTATGACCGCATGTGCATGCAACCCCTCCCTTCACCCCGTCAAATTCTCCCCCTCGCTCCCTTCCTGCACAACCATCCTCCGGACCACATGCTCTCTTACAACGGAGCTCTCTCGTCCGTACCGATGCTAACTGCTCGTTGAAACCGTGAGCGCGTGCGAGCGGTACAATCCGTGCGAGGAGTTTCGCAAACTCGACTTGGATCGAACCATAAGAGACTCGAGTCGCCATTTATTTTTCTTTCTTTTCTTTCCAGTATTCATTTTTTTCCAATTGATAATCGATCTTCGATTAGTCAGTAATTTTTCAATAAAAGGAGATAAATGTCGAGGGGTCGTACGTTCTGACATTATTGGGTAATCAATAATAGATTTGAGATTCAGTATCGATTCTTCGAACTTCCGGTGATAAGCGTTTTATCAAAGATATCGAGTTGGAAAAACAGTAATTGCGTTTTTTTAGCAGATGAACACCCATGTTCACGTGTGAGAAAAAACTCAGCGATTTTTTAGCTGGTTTAATGTTAATGAACATTTTTTGAAGCATTGTGGTAACCCAAGTTACTCGATTTATTTAGATTTTTCTAATTTATTTACTTCATAACGTATTCAGGTCCGGTTTTTTGCAGTTTTTAGCTACTTCAATTATAAAAGAACATAAAAATACAGTCTAATTGGCATAATTGCTTATAAAATCTGATTTATAAATAAATAAATTTTAAAAAAAACACGGTTTACAAAAAAAAAATCATTTTTTTAAGAATCGATCCAAGAAAATAACTTGAAATTCAGTGAAAGTACGTTTTTGGGGTCACTGATTACGAATCCGATGTCATATTTTGGAAATTCAAGATGGTGGATCCAATATGGCCGACATCGATACGGAGAATTACCCGTCGGTGCCCGCCATCTTGAATTTCGCAAAGCTAATAACGGATTCGTAATCAGTGACCCCAAAAACCCTCGAGTGAGAATGTTCATAATCACACGATCATTTAAAAAATATATGCTTGAAAGGGTTAACAGGAAATTAACGATGGTTTCGAAATTTTGCCACTACGATAATAAAATCATTGTCGGCCTAAAATATCAGCCGATAGCTCGAAATAAATTACTGGTACGTTTTTAAACGGCGATAACTTTACTTTTCCCGCAATTCGTGGTTTTAGGTTGAATCTCGAACGCGATCACGCAGATCGCTCTTCTCTCGCGAGATCCAAATAAGATGATCGTGCGAGTTACCATCGTAAATAGGTTTTGCGTAATCGGAACAACGTTCTCCCGAGTACGGCTATAAAACAACGCATTATAAAACAGTCGGCATAAAACCACAGGATCCTAAACCTGGTTAGTACGCTACGTGAAACACTCTCCAGGTCTAAAAAACGACCGTGGCACCCACACAAGCGCAGAGACTTGCACATCGACTCGAAATCTACGACTACGTAGAAACATGCAATAATGCGATCACCCGCGACTGCAATTCCCATACTTTGAACCCCTGAAATTCGCTCCGTTTGGACGGTTGGTGAAAGGAAGATTCTTCCCCAGAACCAAACGAGAATATCTTCGCACGTGTGTTTGTTTACGATGAAAAAAGATCCAAGAGAATGAAAAGAAAAGAAAAAAGGAATCGTCCAAATGTGGAAGCTAAATGAATGGAAACGTTAAAAAATTCTATATAGGTAAGTCTTCGGTGGCTTTCATATCGACGACTTCACAATAAGCCTCTACACAATCCCATTTTCTACCTCGCCACGTCGCAATTTTCTCTCAATGGCATTCGTCTCGTCTCGGAATGGTATGAAATAAATCTCGTTGTCTCGATCCATCTCGAGCAAAGAACCATTCGGACTTTAAATATCGCGTGGTGAAGTGTATCCCTTAAGAAGGTATAAGGACGCCGAAAAGCGTGACCGATCCTGCCGATTACCGGCTCGGTACATGTCGATATCGATCGAACTGGTCTAATTAATCGCGAGAGCGGACGAATGTCTCGTTCTCGTTGGAGCGAGGACTGATGCACCGTTGGGCGCATGCGCGTCGAGAGGTCGAAGAGGACGAGGACGACCAGACATCGGAGGAGAACTGGAGGCGGCAGGACGAAGCGGTGGCCACCCACGAGATGGCGTGTATACATATATACTCACACATGTATAATACTCGAATATATATATATATATATACATATATGCACACATGTACGGTAGCCTCTCACCGTTTCGCTCGGTTAAACGCGAATTAGCGACTTATCGTATTCTGGCCGGTTGGCTCGGCGGGCAGCCAGTCGTTATAGGGTACCTTCTACCTATATCGTATAACTGATGCCGTGTGCGCTCTCTCGCGGCCGCAACTCCGCGCTCCTGCGAGACCGACGCGCGAAATTAAAGGCTAATCGGCCCGTTTCACTATACACGCGTGTGTATGTATAGAGACGAGGAGAGCACTTTGCGTTCCAGCATCGTCGAGACGCACACGTGCGCGCGATTATTCGCAACGAAGCTTCCCGCGCGATCGTTTTGCGATAGCGATTTCTTTTTTTACCGTCTTCTGATATTAATTCAACTCGGATTTTAACGGAGTTTCCAAAGAGAATAATCGATATTCGAGTTTTGTGTTTGAAAATAAAATGATTGTTGGTTGTATCGTACGATCGGTCGTGGAATTTCGAACGAGTGATATTAATCGAGATTTTTTTTAAGTCGGATATTAATTATTTAATTACGTTATTTCCAATGATTTAGATTTATAATCGTTAAGAAATATTTGTAAAATCTAGAAATTTATGGTTTGTAGGAATGAAAACTTTGGGAACACCCGGTACGAGCTCGCGGCTACCTGAGCTCTCTCGTAGTCTCGCATCATCAGGCACACGCGGTAATCTCGAGAACCCCGAACCTTTTCCTCTTACGTTGACCCCGGTGAGAGAGGAAGGGTCCAAAGGTCGATGGGGCGAAGGAATGTCGGGCTCTTTCTCTCTGTCTCTCTTTCTCTCGTCGAGAGAGAAGAAATGAGAGGAAGAGAGAGAGAGAGATAGAGAAAAAGGGAGAAAGAGAGAGAGAGAGAGATACGCTCGCTAATGAACCCACGGTGGGTTTCTCCTCCTGTCTGCCGATCCCCGGCGCGGTATCTGTCTCTCGGCACGCCGTACTCGTATGCCGTATGTATGCACGTCGCTCTCGCGTTAAAACGCACTTCTGAATCACGCCGAGACGAAGAGACGAGGGGAGAAAGAAATCTCGTGATTCCTTCCTCGCTCACGTATTTACGGGAGAGTCGACATAAATGGACACTGGTGTCTCTCACCGATCCTTCAGTGGATCAGATTGAGCCAATCAAGACTTCAACTTTATGATATCGGCGTATAATCACGATTGAAATTCAATTTTCTCAATTCACGAGTTGGATTTAATTCAAAGAAAAAAAAAATTCCAATCAAATTTTGTTAAGTGGTTCATCTATGCGGATCTTCTCTAATTTCTACATTCTATGTATAGTCGAGTTGTCCTGTCGTCCTCGGGAAGATTCTCGGATCACAAGCTAAACGAAAAATCCTTCGCTAGTTTGGAAACCAGAAACGTTGAATTGTATAAGATAAAAAAGTGACGAGATTCAATTTTTAAGTGTCTTTTCGGAGATAAGCTTTCGCGATTCTATCACAAAACCAAAAATATATTCCTCCCATCTGTCTCGGATAGTTTGGAAATAAAAATGATCCAATACCGTCGTTTATCGTTACATACCCAATACGCGTCGGCGCAATGACCGCGATGCGTGAAATTGGTCGGATCGTTGGCGCGAAACGGCGATTTCCAACGAGGCTGATAAGATAAGACGACATATATGTTTAACCCACATTATAGTTTGTGAGAAACATTTTTAGATAACTCGAAACGTATCGCGAGACGTTTCGAACGGAGGAATTTTTATTTCATGATCCCCGGGGCTATCGGCAAATCGTTCGTACCTCGTTCGTGCGTCCATCCGGACTCGTCACGGATTATTTATAGAAAATTCTTGGCTAATGTATTAGACTCGTGTGGCGGATTTACGAAAAAAGAAGAAAAAACGTCTTCTTACCCACCTCGTTGCGCGGTAGACACGCGAACCGACGAACAAATTGATTAGGATAACAAACGCGAGAGAGGAAAATATATTGGCATTAATGATCGAAAATGTCTCGCGCTCCATGGTGGCTGGTGCCACGAGTCTGACAGCACGCGGAATCTTCGCTACATTACGGGTTTATAGCAACTTTATAAGTATATATGTGTACGTATATTTACGAAGATGCACGACGACTATTTCTCCGTCTGGATGCCGGGGAAGAGAAGCGTCCCGATATGGTCATGCTTACCCGAGAGATGCAAATGAGATCCTGCAGGGCGCGCGCGGCACCGTGCCGCGTTAGAGTCAAGTGGTGGGGGAAGGCTCGAACGAAGAAGAGATCGAGCGCTAGTACGCCGGTCGCTCCCGCGGTGGCTCTTTGCGATCGAACTTACTCGTACGAGCTGAATCGAGCCAAAGCCCGTCGAGCAATTAAATTCTCATTGGAAGTCGGACACGTGTAACCACGTGTGTCTACTGACGTGGCGGTCACGGCAGCGCGCGATGCCCGACCTCGAGATCGTTGATACCGCGGTTGCATTACGCGACAAATCGGTCGCTCGTCGCGCATGCGCGGCTATTCCGCAGGCGCCCGACTGGATTCTCCGCAGTCTTCGAGAAAATAACAACAACAAAAAATTACGTATTCCGATGACCGGAGCGTACGTATACGTCGGTCGGATGGGCAATAGCGCGTAAAGCACCGATGATTTATTGAATCATCTTCGTTGGATGCTGAGCGTATTATCGGCGAAGCGCGAGTTAGCCTTCTCTCGTAATACTATATATTATATAGCCACCGATCGAGCGTCTACGCGGTCTATCATTTAGTTTACTGAGCCTCCGACACGTCTCATTACTCCGGCGTGTATTCCTTCCAAGACCGAGAACTCGATACTGTTCCGCGATGCGAAGGAATTCGTCGCGAGTGAAGAAATCGGTAGACGAGGAAATCATTTTTGTCTGATCGAAGGATAGAGAGAGGAGCTCGAGATCGGCTTGATGAAATATTTTATTTAACTAATTTCGAACGTTTTATTATTGTTAATTCATCGAACCGCGATCCTATAAAATCAAAATGGCCTCAGCTTTATTCCCGCACAACTTGATTCATATCCGGAATCGTTTATGAAAAAAACAAGAATGATATTTTATTTTTCATTCGAAAGAAAATAGAGCTAGAAATTAAATTGGATTTTCGTACGAACTGTGAGCGTCGGTAGTGGCCAAGCGGCTTGAACGATTGGCGTTTCCTGTCTCGATCGGTCATAAAATATTTCACAGAATCCGGTTTTTCCTCCTTTAAACGGCAATGACATTCTATCGTCGTTACAGCGGATTATTAGCACTCGTGAAAAATTTGCGTCATTTGCCGGTGCGGACACGCGGAATCTTCAAAGGATACGAGCAGAGGCTGGCGCCTTATTTACATATTACAAGTACGAGAGAGGAAACGAGAGGGAGAGCTAGGCTGAGATACGACTGAGATGAAAATCTATTAGCCGACAGGTTGGCGGATAAGCGAAATTGATATTTCATTGCGTTTAATACGAAAATAATAGTACGACACGATGCGAGGCGAATTGGCAACCTCGATTTTGCAAAATATCTGACTTCGACGAATCGAAAAATCGTCCCTCGAATCGTAAATATTCATGCGTACGCGATATTATTGCCATTCCATGGCTATGCTCGTGTAACGAGAGACAAACTCGCATTTATATTGCGTCGAAGAATAATTTTTGGAATATCGCCAGCGTGTTTATCGTCGCGTTTACTCCCGCGTTGACTGTATTTTTATCCATGTATGTGTATTTATTTATGCAAGTGTATGTATTTATATATGTATATATGTAGACAGTGTGTAGTGCGAGAGCAGAGGTGCCAATCCCGCAGGTCTTTCATCCGCTATCTCGTCACGGCGATCTGCCGACAGGTGGGCACCCGCCTTGACGCGCAACAATTCATGAATGAATTAATAGCCGCCACCGTATAACGTGTAGTACACCACTACCAACATCACATCAGCTGTGGATAACTCAGTGTGTATCGTTCTCTCTCTCTCTCTCTCTCTCTCCCTCTCACTTCGTCGCAGCGGACTTATACACCAAGATTTACATCTTTGTTCGCGGTGGGAGCTGTCGACGAGGTTTCATGAGCTCTTTCAAGAGAGCTTTCTCCCGATAGACGTATTTTAGTAGCCATAACACTGAGGATCCAATCGAGAAGGCGCGAAAATCCGAAGGATTGAAATAATGAAAGAAGACGAGAGATCGAGCGTCTCTTGGCTGATTGAGCAATTTTTTCCTCTGTTTTTCCTTTTTCGTAATCGTTCGTGACTACAACTTTGAACTACGCTTCTTTTTATGACTCCCGCGAGTTTCTGATCGTAGAGCAATAATTAAACGATTCATCGATCAATTAATTGGACTAATCAATTTTTATATTTGGTTATAAAAACTCGCGGTTTCATTTAATTAAACACTTTTCCGGTCATTATTATCGTGATGTGTAATTAAGTTTTTTTCAAGCAATTGGAATTTTTACGACTATAAATAATATTGAAAAAAAAACAAATTGTTTTTTCTTTCGTCTAAGTTCGATTGATATAATAATACACCGTATCAGCCTTCAACTCCGCGTCGATTGTTCGTGTAATTGCGGGTTTACAATACGGTACTTTTCCCCGAACTCCTTTACGGGGTGTGCATAATGCATACAAAAGAAAGAGAGAGAGGGAAAGAGGGAGATCGAGAGAAAATCTTTCACGCGTCGCGGCAGCATCGACAGCAGCGTTAAAACGCAAAAGGTTATTGCTTCCATAAATCGACGAGGCGGCAAAAGAGTCTCTCCGTGTGTTTTCGCGTCTAATGTTGTATTGCTAGTGAGGACGATTACGTGCCGATAGATCCTCTTGTCTCTCGCGTTTACAAGAGGATTTTTCCTCTTCTCGCGCTCGATACCTCGAGCAACGACATATTTCATTACTTCAAATTATCCTCGATTCATATCATCGATAAATATAATATTATAATTTTTTATCTTATTTAGCGAATTTTTTCTTAGGAATATTTGTATTCGTTGTTTTTTGTTTTTAAATATTTTTTCGTTAATTATTGAATTTCTCTTATTAATAGTTATATTAATTTTCATCGCGTTAAACTAATGAAAATATTAATAGATATAAATTGAAGATTTGACTTTAGAAAGTATTTATGTTGATTTATTCATCAATATAAATAAAATATCTCGCCCTTCCTGTCGAGAATAATAATTATTTTATATAAATTAATTTATTTTATTTATCATATAATTCGTAAATATCAATAAAATATCTCGCGCTTTCTATCGAAAATAATAATTATTTAATATAAACAAATTTATTATATATTTCATAAATATAAATAAAATATTTCGCGCTTCCAATCGAGAATAATAATTATTTTATATAAATTACTTAATTTTATTTGTCATATAATTAATAAATATCAATAAAATATCTCGCGCTTCCTATCGAAAATAATCATTATTTTATATAAACAAATTTATTATACATTTCATAAATATAAATAAAACATCTCGTGCTTCCACTCGAGAATGATAATGATTTAACCCAAATTAATTAATTTAATCTGATTACACTTTGACATATTCGGTTGTCCTAACGAACATAAAACCGTCGGTGTATAAGCCCGTAAAAAGATATCTCGATGCTCGAAAAGTATCGAGCGCCGTAGTTATTCGTGCGTGCGAAACTTTTGCATAAGCGGCATTAGTAATAAACGAGCGCTGATAGCCGTAAATGAGATGCGTATTGAATCTCGCGCACGACTGAGAAGAGAAAGAGAAAGAGAGATCGCGAATCTTTATTCTCCACCTGGCTTTGATTTATAGCGCGCCACTTTAATTATCCATCGATCTGCTCTCGTGGGAATGCCAAGACGAATATATATGCGGGTAGGTAACACATATATCCATACTTTGTTACGTATTCTTCAACGTCTCGTCTTTAGTGATCTCCCGCGAGCGGCAACGCGAATCGTCGAGCAGAAGGAGCTAATGAGGAAGGCGGTGAAATTATACACATCCTTTTGCGCTATAACTATACAGATTTGTGTGTGTGTGCGTGTGTGCGTCTATGTGTGTGTGTATGTGTGCATATACATATATACGAGCCGACTCGTTTGTACGAGAGCACGAGAGCAAAAAAGAAAGATTCCTTCAACTATGTATCGTCCGTATACCAAACGCGAAAGGTTACTCGCTTTCATAAATCGACTGTGGCACTAATACGTGTTTCGATATAGCCAACGCGCCGACGATTGTGAGGACTCATTCGGCTTCGTCGATGCGTTATACATCAAATAAATCGCGAAAGCGTGGACCGGAGTTCCAGAATCTTTTCGAGATGACTTATATTTTTTCATTCGAATATTCAGAACGTCTCAACGATAAACGTCGGGATAAAGAAACGTATATTTATATAGATATATATATATATATCTACCTTGATGAACGGACGTGGATCGTTGAGGATTTAAATTTCGTTTATAGATATTTAGCCGGGTTATCGCACCAATCACTGGCTTCGTATTTCATCGTCGTGGAACTTACCTGAAACATAAAAATAAAAAATAAAACATTTCGTATTAATACGAATGGGCGCGATCGTAATCGTAATGTAATTTTAATAATCTTTTATCATTCGCTGAATGTAATTAGGAAATTTAACGTCCTCGTCGCCCACGGTAATATATTTTATAATAAGAGATATACGTAGATCCATCTATGACACGATTAATAACAGCGTCGAACAATGCGTAATAGCATTACATCCCCATCACTCAGAACCTTTTGCACCGTCTTACTCGTTCTTATATATACATATACATATGCACTGAGCTCGGTACGCCCTCTGTGTCCGCGTCGAAGAATTAATCGTTTCGCGCGTGCGCATGGGCAGAGCGCTTCGGTCTTGCGAGGGCGTGCATAAGCTCTCTCGCGATCGGAAGAGAAGCACCTGGGCGTTCTCGTCCGAGACACGCGAGATACGAGTGATCCTGTCTCTCTCTCTCTCTCTCCCTCTCCCATGAGATAATGGCTCTTTCATAGATTCATATATTACAAAGATATAAAACGCATGTAGCAGGGCCTATTAAGAAATTCATGAGATGTGCATGAGCGCATGCGCGATTATACGAACTCACATATATATATGTATGTAGGACTTAGACGCGACACACCCACTCGAGTATTTGAAAAAAAGAATCTTCCCGCGTAATAGCACACGAGCGTCACCTTCGGACGAAATCTGTATCGCGGGAGGAGTCGGGAGTGAAAGATGATACTCATGAGGGCAATTTTTGTATGGATGAACGATGATAAGGACGTGACGTCAATATTATTTCACTTTGTATTTCTTGTTGGAAAAAAGTTGTTTTACCTGAAAGAAAGGGTCCATTTTTCGCCTTATGAGCCAGCAAGATGTTCGATTAATCCCATGCACACGCACACGTATATATATATTATTTCTGACGAAAGAACGAAATATATCGTGACGTCTGTTACGAGGAGATCGGATGACGAGTTCAGACTTTGGAGTGGCCGGTGGGTGAGGTTGCGGGGTTAATCTCCTCCGTTAAACTCGACGGTGAGCTAACGAATTCAAGCGTATGTGCGTGCATGCGCTATATACGGAGCGAATGGAGGATCGAGGAACGAAAGGGAGGAAGGAAGGAAGGAAGGAAGGAAGACGCAACGGTGACATGAATGACGACGACTCGAGTACTCCGGTCACGTGGGCAGGACACAATGAAGGGTGCGGCATAACCTTTGACATCGGGGGTCTCGACCTATTCCTACGATATATACGAAGTAATATATATATATATATATATTTCTATACAAAAGATAGCGTATATGTAGAATGCGGAGTCAGCGTCTGAAGTCAGAGAGGTCTCTCGTATCATTGCGACCGCAGGACTCCTCCACGTGCACGCGTCCCTCTCGTTCTCTCTCTCTCTCTCGTCTTTCTCACAACCCACGTCCACGCCAACACACTAATCTTCGTGGAATTTCAACGCTCGGGAAATACACTCTTGCGTAGAAATATGTGTGAGTATATAACGTTTGCCCGTGTATCGGTGTATAGAAAAGAGGAAGGGTCAACCAAGAGCGCGGGTGGGTGTTTCGCATGCATTTTGTATCTATCTTTGTGTGCATATATAGATATATATATGTGTATGGTAAAATGTAAATGTGTCTTCTCGACTCCCATGTATATCGGTATGGTGCAACGTACGGAGGACGTGAGTAACGTACGAGTCGCTCAGACGGACAGAGGAACGACTTGACTTGACACTCGCTTCCCGGACCCTCCTCTCACTCTCTTTGGAACGAATCGTGACGATTTTTCTTTTTTGTTATTTTTCCCTCTCTTTTTCGTTCGTAAGATATCGTCGAGACTAAAGCTAGATGATCGAGAGGTTGAGCATCGAGCATTCGCCGAAAGAGAAAACAAATTGAATTTACGGTTCGCCAAAACGCTAATGAAAAAGAAATGTTTTTTTTTCAAACGTTGTTTTTCTAATATCCAGCCAACAGCCGAAAAAAACGAGCAGGAAGGGATCATTCGTTACAATATTTTACGTTCCGGGAACTCGCCACTATCTTTCCGTTTATTTGGCAAGAATTTTCGTGAAAAAGATATTGTACGAACTTTATTAAAGAGCCCGTTGCGTTCAAAATGTTCTTTACGAGCGAAAGGAGAAACACCCCCTCCCATCCTCCCCCATTCACATGTTTTTAAGGTTACGTCTTATTCTTTCCCGGTGAATTTCTTTCTCTCGTGGGTTTTTTACAACGTTTTTTTTTCTCGTGCGCATGCAAATGCTCGAGAAGAGAACTTTACCGAGTCGGGCAAAGGTAAGCGTGTCCTAAACGAGTGCCCGTGAGAGAACGAGAGCCCGGCGCAAAGAAATTCTCCCTCTCTCTCTCTCCCTATCTCGCTTTTCGTTTCTTTCTATCTCTCTCTGTGCTCTCTGTTCGACCGACCTGAGACGCCCACGGCATCTCATATCTTACGGATGAAGACATTTACGACAATCCTCGCGCCAGCACATCGGGTCCTCACGCTCATACACATTTATATAGCTTATATGTTTGTGTATGTGTATGTATATATATATACATATTTAACTCCCTTCCTGGCACCTACTTGTATATCTCAGGTGGGTTGCATATTCACGCGGAGCACGACTCACGCGCCGCGTCCCATGTGCACAATGCGTTCTTTTTCCTTCACTTCACGTTCTTATCTAGATACTTCTTTTATCTCTTTCTTTTCTCGCTCTTAGCTTCCCTCGCGTCCATGCATCTCCGCTTACCGTTTCTTTTCCCTTCTTCGTCGCACTATCGCACGATAATACGAGGTCGTAGGCTCCAGCGACTCTCACTCTTACACGCGAGAGTCCGCGATTCTATTTATCACCGGCGCCACACGCACCGTGGTCGCGAGATGAACTATTTTCTCCAGCTGTGTTTCGTTCTACCATCGCTTGAATAAATTGTCCGAAAGTTCTTAATCAGCGAGTTCGATATTTGAAACTGTTTTACGCGTTGATCGAGTGAATTTATTTGTATACGGGAAAACACAAAGTTTCAGAGAACTCGTCCGAGGCACGCGCAAATGATTAGAGATGTTGGAAGGGTAAAAAACTATCGATATATATTGTATCGATATTAAAAAAAAATATCAATGTCAATAAAAAATGTCAATATATCGATGGATCGGTGAGATTTTGTTATTAATCGAAAATGGTATATAAGTAAGATAGGTACAAAAATATGATTTTTTATTAAGTCACTTAGAGGATAGAACATGTCCAAGTTGGAGGTTAGTTTTTATTTTTTCGCGTTAACAGAATAATTTTGTAGCATAAGCTAAAGTCAAATACAGTCAGTGTTGCCAATGGAAAAAAATATTGTTTTTTTTATACCTTTTCGATATTCGAAATTTCAAATCGATAAATCGATATATCGAAATAAAAAATATCGCATGAAAATATCGATATATCGAACGAAAAAATATCGATATATCGAAACAAAAAATATCGCATGCAAATATCGATATATCGAACGAAAAAATATCGATACATCGATATTTTTCGGCATTCTTACAAGCGATTACTCGCCACCGGTTGGCGACGAAACACCGCGCATGCGCCAAGCGATTTACCGTATATACAGATAAACAGGTCTATATATCTATATACACGCTGTCCGATTATAATTCCGAAGCGCCACGAGCGTCGGCGGCACGGTCTATGACCACCAGCTGGACCAGGTCATGGAGGTCACCGTACAGGAGGTCGCGCGGCTTCAGGGTCGCGGTGTGCTTCCCGCATGCTTCTACCGGCACGTATACGATACGGAAAATAGTTAGGAGGTACGTAAACAAAAAAAAACAATCCACGTTTCCTTACACGAACGAGCGAAAGAAGAAAAAGAATGTAATATTCTCCGGGTGGGAGAGTACCTCGTTCGTGGACAAAGATGGCGCCAGCGTCGCGCGGTGACGCGAGGCGTCTGCGCACGCGACGCGCTCTAGCCTGTACGCGTGCGCGCGTAGCTATACATACATCCGCGATGTACATTACGGATGTCAGAGGTGACGTGTCACGTAAGGTGACGATTCTTCAGGCCTCTCCGTCTTATTACGCAACGCGTTCCGACTCGAGAAAACAACGGCCGCTAGCTTGATGTATTCGCACGTGCGAATACTCGCATACACATTTCTATATCTACCTATGTTTGTATAAATATAGATATAAATACAGTAGCGACTAGCGATGTAAAATATCGTAGATTGTCACATGACGAGACGACACTAAAAAATAAATAAGCACGAAGATTCATCGACTTTCCAACTACACATCTTTTAAACTCCGGTGTCGTATTTCTTCTATTCTTCTTCGTCCTCTTTCTCTCCCTCTCCTCCCTCCTCGTCTCCTCGTTCCGAGAATAATTAAATAAATGAAATTTCTCGTTACCTCGGGACACAAGTCACACCGCTCGTGGAAGATCGAGTTGTATGTCAGCAGGAACAAATATTGTATCTTGTTCGTGATAGCACAAAACGGATCCCGCGAGCATTCAATGGCGTATTGTGATTCTTCAATCCTCACGTATTGAAACGCCCGGGTGTGCGAAGAATATCGCTGACACTGTACGTTTATATTTCAAGCATAATAACGCCACAATTGACAACCGATCCGATATCGTCTCGTCGAGCGAGGTTGATATATATATATTGCCACCGTAACTCCAACTACCGTCTCGATCGGTTATGTGTGTATGATCGTCGAGTCTGCCACAAATGCACACATACATATCGTTGCAAACCTTTTAATCACATGCTTACACTCTTTGATGTCCATACGTGTATAACTGTCAGCGTTCGTACACGTCGATGGAATAAAAGGTGTCTGCGAAGTGAATTACGAAAGTGAGAACTGAAGAGGCAAAATGAGAGTTAGATATATTATACGGGCATACGGATGGCGTAGACTCCGGGAGTTCCGCGGACCTCTTTCTCTCCTGACGGTAAAAAGTGAGATTAAGAGAGTGGAGAGGAAGAGAGAGGGGTCACCCTTTAATCGTTAGGATACTTCTATATTTAATCATTGCAAAATATGTGGCTTCAAAGTTAACGATCGTTTCTCGCAATATTTCTCGTTACTCATCGATCGTTCGCCTAAACTTTCATTCGTTAAGTTTGAATCAATCAATTCGAATCGTTTAACTTCAAATTTGACGCGAATCTTTCGGATCTCTTCAAGAATATATTGCGAGGATTTTTAAAGGTGTAACAGACGTATCTTAATTTTACAGAGACGTGAGAATATGAAATTGATTATTTTATTATTATAGATTTAGTTTTTGTAAAGTCGCGATTGAATCTGCGTTCAGTACGGAAAGGTTCAAGGATCTTTGTCGCTTCGCGACACCCCACTCGTCGTCATTAATCTTATCGCGTGGAGTCATCGCGCTGACGTTTCACTTCCATGGCACCAGAGCTCTGGCTGTCTATCTTTCTCTCTCTCTCTCTCTCGGTTCTACGTTTGATATTTAGTTGAGAATCCCTGACCCGCATAGAAGCCGAGATCGCGAGAAAAGGAACGGACCGGTTCGGGTCACCTGAAGAGGGTCCCTGAGGTCGCGTCCTCAGAGAGTCTCTCTCGTACGATGGAGGTGAACGAAAGAAGGAAAGCGAGAGGAGGATGAGAGCGGGAGGGATGGAGAGAGAGAGAGCTAACTGTGTATTTATCGTAAGAGCAAGAGAAGGAACGCAAGCGCGTCTGACGCAGACGCGATCTCACGTTTCTCCTCATACAGTGGAGAATCGCTGTATCAACTCGCACGGCACGCATCTCTTTTTGTTTATTCCAAGCTTTTGCGAACGAGAGCCAAGAAACTGGCGGCTATCACGCGTGTCACCACGCACGCGCTTAAAATGTCGTCACGAACGCGCATGAAGATGTACAAAACGTTAATGAAAACGATGCGATTTGCGCATACTGCTCGAATGGGAATTACATATTTAAGAAAATAAAGGAGATGTATCGAGGAGGATTATCGCGTCTGTTCTCTAAGAATTTCGAAGACAGCTTGAGAGAAAAAAAGAAACAAGGAAAAAAAATGTCGTTTGACAGCTCTGACAACGACGAGCTCGTTTTAATCTTGACCCGTATTCGTTTCGTCGCATTGAAAACGTCCAACGGATTATAAATACGCGCGCTTCGTATGGTTTTACACCGAGGACGAAGAACGATTTGAAAGTAAAAAAAAAAAACAACGAAAAAACAAAATAAGAAAAAAGCTTGACAAAGTTCGGCGGCTTTAGAAATTCCTACGTTCCCCTGTCAGCCGAGAAATGTCCTGTGTGACACTGTTTCGAGACGCCCGGGGGCCACTCGCGTGGGTTCAACAGTTCTACTCGCGAACGAAACGCTTCGAATTATTTCTTTTTCTTCCTTCTTTTTTTTTCAACTAAATAACATTTTGAATGATTTCGTCAGCATAATTTCTTTACAGTGCGAAGGATATGCGTTAAACGCTCCTATTCTTTTTAAACACGATGAACGTTGCATGTAAATTATGATTTTTCATTTATTTTTTCGTGTATCGGCGAATCTTTTGTAAGATCCAAGATTGTTTTATGGATCGGACGTCTCGCATCGAGATTCCTTTGTTGGGGGAAGATCGCGCTTTTGAATCGAGACAATTCTCTCGGAAAACGATTGTCCTATGGCGAATATACATATATATATGCGATTTTAAAATGTGGCCGACATCGCACAGCTTCGAGACTGCGAGAGATCGCGGGAAGCTGGAACGACGAATATTACGAACGTAGAGTTGTCTCCGTTAAGGAAACCGATCGAGGAGAACACGTGTTTATCGCTTTGTCTTCAGTCACAGCGTGGGCAAGCCACACGATATCCGACTGGTCCCTCATTGGTGTATTTGCACAAAGCTATGTTACAAAGTCTCGTCTATACGTCTTGACTATGTGTACATATATAATACCTGGTGTAATTCAAGGAGAGATGGGACACTAGGAAAGACGAGGCTGAAAGAAATTGATTTAACGACGAAATTGTCAAAGTTCAAAGATCCAACTGCTGTTAGTATTAACCACTCAATGAGCTGAATAAATTGGTAATTGAGTTTAATAATTAATTTCTTGATTCGGTTGATCGTCGTTAATCGATTAATCGATTAATGAAGGATTGGGTCACGAAATTATTCGTTTGATTCAGGACATAAGTAGATGATTTTTCGAAGTAATCTTCATTATTCTTCATTCGAGGAGATATGTTCTGTATCTTGGACTATAGAATCAATTAATGATTGACTTAATTAATAAACCGATTCGAGCTTGAATGAAATTTGTTTATCTAACGACGAAATTGACAAAGTTCAAAGATGAAAATGTTGTTCGAATCAACTACTCAATGAGTTGAATCAATTATTGAGTTTAATAATTAATTTCTTGATTCTGTCGATCGTTGATTATTCCAACGACCCAATCGATTAAATGAACGATTGAGTCAATGGATTACTCGTTTGACTCAGGACATAAGTAACTGATTTTCCGAACTAACCTCCTTTCTTTTTGATTCACAGAGTATTTCCGGTATCTTGGCCTATATAATCAATTAGTGATCAAATTAATTAATAAGCCGGTTCAACTATCCATGAAGATCATAAAATAATTGGTTCATTTAATGAATATTTATTATTTTTCTTCTCAATAAAATTTCTTTCTTCGTATGGAAAGTGTGTCGTCTCTCCTGGAATTACGCTATATAACGAATGTTTAATGTATTTACTATACAAACGCCTATAACATAAAGTCCCTTACTTGGTAGTACGCGCGTGAACAATGAATTTAAACGCGTGACACTTATGCGAGGTTGGGGTGTGCTAAGAGAGAAGCGCGCTCGAGGCCTAGAAGCGATAACCCCGTTGGCTCTTCGTCGGTTATCGCAAGAAATCGGCGAAAAGAGAGTCGCGAGAAGCGTGGAGAAGGTACGATATGTCTCGTTTATTTGCACCGTGTCACGTCGTTATACGATCATGAGGCTCGAGCACGCCGTACGAGCAACGTCTGGGAGCGCGCGGAGTTTCTCGGTGGGAGGTACGCAAGAGAATCACGAGCTGATGGAGCGTAATGAATGGATTGTTCGCACTTTGCGACCGCCCACGCTTCCCCTTTCGCTAACCCGATCTTTCGCGCGGTAGTGAAAAGACTATGACTATATCGAGAGATGCATCATTTTTTATCGAAAATGCACAGGGCGGCTAATCACCGCGGAGTATTCTCGTTTGACCTCTCGTCGTTTATTCTCGCAATCCACCGTTCCACTTTCTCTTTCGTATCGCGAGGTGTTATTTTTCATAATTCCCCGCAGGCCACTCTGGTATATCTGTGTAACGCGATGCGAACTTCCGTCGATTTATAATTACCGTCCTGTATGAACGAGCGGTCCGGTGTTTGCCTATGTGAGAATTGTAAATATATGCAAGATGGTTAAGAGGGAACCAAAATAATAATCCGGAAAATATATCGCTCGCTCGCTCGCTCGTTGGGCGAAGTGATTTATTATGAGAGAAGAAGGAGAGACGCTCGATGAGAAGTTCGAGAGAAGCTGTTTCGCGAAGAGCCTTCGATATAATTGACGAGCCGCTAACGAACGCGTAGCGCCTCTTCGTGGCTCGTTGCTTCTGGGTGGGGCTGTTCGCTCTTCCTCGGACTTTCATTAATTCGTTGTTTGTTGAATATATAGGGAGAGAGAATTTTGCTAGACGCTGATTCGCGTGCCACGCATCACTGTCCGAAAGATAAAAATAAATGAAACAAACTTGTTGAAAGAACCAATCCTCTCTCGATAATTGAACGACTTTTCAGTCCAGAGGGCTTTTTGCGTCCAATCGACTAATACGAATATGACTAATACAAATTCCTCGCAACGTGATCAAACGTAACATAACAAAAAACCCTCTTTTGTCAAATCAACATATTGCAATTAATTTTTAATTTTACGACCTGTTTTTTCGTAAGATTGAAATGTAAAATGTTATCTCAATTTTGAAATCTTCTTCTTTTTCTAACCAGATAAAAGAATGGTCTAAATTGCAAAAATTCGTTGCATAGAAATTCGTCAGGCAATTCTGTCAACTGATTCGACTCAGAAAAACAGTCAACGAGTCATCTTCAGTGGGACGTGGGGAGATCGCCCATGGCATTATGAATGAATGGATGAAAGAATGAATGAAACGTTCACCGTTCACAACTCGCCTACTTCAGTTGTGGCTCTAACGCCTCGTCGATAGGCCGACACCTCTCTCGGCGTGTCAGCACCGAGTCCGGAGAGGCCGTATGAGGGAGAGAAAGAAAGAAAGAGAGAGAAAGAGCACGATACTTTGATAATTAATTACACCAATGGAGACGATATACGACTCGCATAGTTGCTGGCACAAATTCATTCGTACATATCACGTACCATGTACCCACGTTATTACACGGACCCACAAAGTGTCTAGAGAGATGTGGGAAAAAGATGGAGGGAACTCGTTCGGAGACGTCTCAGTCTTCTTTCGACTCATCGCACGTCCACGTATATTTTTCCATTGCACAATCACGATTTTATTTATTCATCCAGAGCCGAGGGAGAGTAGCCGAAGTTGAAGTGCGACGTTAAGAAGGACCGTTTCGTCCTACGATCGAGAAAGAATCGTCCTCTCTCGTTTATGTTGCGGTCCATCGATACGAATGCGCGCTCTCACGCAACGACGGGAGTTAGAGCCTGTTATTTTTTCTCACTCACCGGTGTGTTATTCTTTCTCTGCTATCTCCGACAACATAGTACGAATGAGTCGAGGATACATCTCGAAGCGTCAAGGGAAAGAGAGTGAGGGTGAGAGGGACGTGTACGAACGCGAGCGTCCGTCGTCAAAGATGTGAAAACATTTGCGCGACGTGCCACGCAGTGTGATTGCACCTCTTACTCGACGCATTCCTCTTGCTTCGAAAATCTCAGGCTTGAAGCGAGAACGCTTTCTTGCTCTCACGCCACATGAAAAGACGATTATTCAGCGTCCGCCGTCACCGGATGGACAAAATGGACGCTCGATAGGTCGTACGATCACAAAAACGCGCATGCGTGACTAAAATCGTCTCAATTTTCTGTTCCGCGTAATAATTTATCTCCATTGGACGTGGACGGGGTAATGTAAAAAAAAAATTGGATAATCGGAAATGACGATCATCAAGAAGATTTGCCGGTCGACCATTGGCCGAAGGAGATGGGACGCAAAGAAATCTCGCTATGGGGAGGAGAGAATTCAGTTGGGATGGAGAGAAAAAAGAAATTTCGAACGGGTGCGACCGAAAGAATACGTCCCATCATTACCTCTGGGCTGTCTCGCACTCGTCTCTTTTGTTTCTTCGTGACCCCATGCATGTTTGAATTCGGCACGGTGGCTCGGAGAGAGCCAGAGAGCGAGAAAGAGAGGAGAAGAGCGAGAGAAAGGGTTAGGGCGAGGGGGAGGTGGGGAGGGGATGCAGTCCATCAGAGAGATGACGAGGCTCGGTGAGAGAGACGTACCGGGTGGCCGCGACACGGATAGAGAAGATGCAGTGGTCCAGAGCGAGGATGCTGCAGCCGCGAAACGCAGTGGTTGTACTTGGTGGGTGCGCACCTGCCGCTGGGTCATTAGGTATATAAACGGCAGGTAGGTAGGGAACGGCATCGAGACGAGAGAGTTCGCGGTGGCGGCTCGTCATCGTCGTTGCTGTCGCCCTGGTCGTTCCAAGAGACCAGGACGCTCCAGCGATGACGAAAGAACGTATATTTGTGAGGTGAAGCGAAAGACGAGACGCCAAGACGAAAACGGGCACTGATGAGGAGGATGAGAGGAAGAGGAAGAGGAGGAAGAGGGCGAGGAGAAGGAGGAGGGAGGGACTCGTCACGAACTGCGGGCTAATTGTCCTGGAGATTGCCCCTGCAACAGCAGCTTCTCTCTCCCTGCTGATGTTGGCTCCCTGTGATGCGCGTCTTGCACTCTTGAAGGAGATCGGAGGGTTCGAACCGTGAGGATCTTGCTTCTTTATCTCTCTCCCCTTTTCTCTCTCGACGTTCTCTTATTATTATTCTTCTACCTTGGCTACAATCCGTGGAACTTCACCGCTTCGAATCGCACTGCCTGCTCAGCGAACGAACCTGTTGCCTGAATTTCTGACAATTTCCAGTTCCCTGTCGCGAATCATCAATAACGAAATTGTCCTTTTTCCAATATTTGCGTCAAATATTTACGTTCATTGGACGACTCGACTGTCAATAATAAAAAAAAAATATAAAATATCGGATTGGCTAAAAAGCAAATCCCTTCTTGACACATGGACACTCGTACGTTCATTTACTAGAAAAAATGCGATCACTTTTAGTCCAAGCCGATATATTCGCTACAAGACGAAAATCGTTCTTCGATCGAGTGTAAAATTTTGCCGATCTCGTTTCTGCGCGATCGCTGCCTACACCGATCTGGCGGAATCCGTAAGTTTCTGACTGTACGCCACGATCTCATGACACATCGTGTTCTCTACCTGGTCCGCTCGATAACGTTATAGGGTAGAGCGGGGATAGTTAAGCAAGTGGGTAAGTTGAGCAATCGTAATATCTCGAAAACTAAGCATCGCACGCTGGTGCATCAAATGGACGAAAGAGAGGTATGTGGGAGGGGAATACAACAAATCATTGCCGGTAGCCACGCGGCGCACGAGACGATGACACGGGGCGTTTTATTATTATTGCGCACAAAAGTAAAAAATACGTGATTGAGTATTTTTCTTCTAGCATTGTGTGAAAAACCAGGGCAGCAGCTAGACGAGTACTACTATGTAGTACATTTAAGTGGCTATCAATCTGCAATAATTATTTTAACGCACGTGGTACGGATTTCATTATAAATTAACATTTGTTAAAAAATCTGAGAAGGGGCTAGTTGAGCAGTTTTCGATGGGGCTAGTTAAACGATGCGCAACTGTCCTCATCGGCTGGCACGCATAACATGGCGGAAGTGAATACGTCACGCTATCGCCGGTCCTCCTTGTTTATTTAAGAAAAAACATTTCACAGTTTGTTGCAGTTAATGTTCATGATTCAAAATGTAGCTAATTAATGTAGCTATTGGTTTATTACTGCATTGCATCAAATGGTCTTGCATGTGCCTGATTTGTTGATGGAATTATTACCTTGCTCAACTGACCTCATACCCTTGCTCAACTTACCCCACCTATGGGGCACGTTGAGCAGCTCTACACTCTCTCACATTTACGATAATATCTCCTAAATCAGACCTGAATTGGATAATGTTTCTGAAGACGTTTTGAGCTGGAGAATTTGCGGATCTAACAGTGCAAGAATCAAGGAAATCGGATGTATTTTTTAAGAGTTATGAGCGATTAAGCCAGAAACTGCTCAACTATCCCCGCTCTACCCTATTACACGATTCGTAACCACCGAAATTCTTACGTAATAAATATCGGGCTAGCTATATATATATTAATGTATATATAATTATTCTCTCACTATTTGACGCGATACATTCTCGTTTGAAACCCCCACTGGCCTTTATCATCTCAAACACGCTTCGCGCTAAAACTCCTTCGGCGGTTGCGCTTGATCTTGCAAAATCTTATGTATCTCGAGATCGCTCACCGTGTGATAAAATTATGGCCACGTAGGTATATAGTTACATGTTAGTATATGTCACTCTCGATCTCCGTCTGGTTCTTTCTCACACTCTCTCTTTCTCTCTCTCTCGGTGCGCTCGATTCCAGATTTGGTTAATATTCGTATTATGTATCAACGATGCATAATACAGTCATGTATAAGTACGTCATGTGTATTTACGTTGAAAATATACGCAAACGCGACACGAGGACGTCGCGAAGAAACGATCCGTTTCTCACTGCCAGTCGGTAGTCCTTGCGTAAATTTGCTCCCTATATATATAGTCAAAGTCTATAAGTTCCCTACGTCACTCTCAGGCCCAACGATAAATCCTTTGGGGACACACGAGAGAGGCAGCGCACACGGGACAAATCCATCTCTCTCTCCCTCTCGCTATACGTCACACTGGATTTCGCCCCGCGGCATTAGCTTCTGCGAGTATCGATGTGTGCTGGATGCTGATACATATATATATACATCTAGGTGTATATACATGCTACTATATATGTGTGTAAGGATGCACGACACCTTCGAGAGAGCTCTTCCCTAGAATAAGCCAACTCTCGGCTATAAGCGGGATGATAGATAAAAAGAAAGTGGACGAGAGGCGAATCAAGATCCTCTGTTACAAACATATATATATGTATCGCTATTTTACTTTCTGCTCTGCTTATAGCAACCGCCTCGAATCTCGCGCCGTGTTTCGTGGTAATACGTGTTACGTTAGACAGAAATGGACAGAGAGTCATATATATGTATATATATTCGTACGGCTTGCGGATCCTTCGCGAATGGGCATAGAATATCGAGATTTCTTCGATCCTTAACGTATTTACTACATACAGTATATATATATATATATATATATGTATATATATATATATATGTAGGTATGTATGTACATGCATCGAGTTTGCCCGGTCGCCTTCGTCTTCGTCTCTCGATGGTTCATCGTCTCGTTGTCGTGAAGTCGAATATAACCACCGTGCTCCATGCCGTATACGAGATTAATGGGTTCGCGAGGTGCGAGAGAGGAATTGGATTTCACTCTTGCGCCTCTCCTCTCCCAGCTTTTGCCGGGATGCTGGATTCGATATTTTTTTTTCTCCCGCTCTATCTCTCTCTCTGTCTGTCTGTCTTTCTCCCTCTCCCTGTTGCTGCAGTGCTAACCGCACACGGACAGAAAACCACACAGAGACAGACACAAGCACTGGATGGAATATCGTTTACCTGAATCTGTACGTCGATCGATCTTTTTCCAGGATCGTCGACAAGAAAGAGAGCGTGCAACAGTTTCTCTCATACGCGGAGTTCTTTCGTTGTCTCTCTCTCTCTCCCTCTCTGTTCTCTTCTTTCTCTCTCACGAGTACGAGACTGATCTCGACACGAGTTTTATCCATAACAAGAATATTTGGATCTCTCCTCCGTGGTCCATCACGCTGGATACATCGCATCTCCAACGCTTTTGCTCTTTCTCGCCTGTTTCACTTTTTTCTTTATCTTTTCTTTTTTAAAACTCCGCCGATAATTTACGTAACGATATGACTTTCGGATTATGCGCTCAATAACAGATCCTCGGGATTGAGTATTTTCTGATTTTTCGTATCGTTCTGCTCGAGGAAAGAGAGAAGAGTACGGGAAGTCAAGAAAAGAGAATCTTACGTCGAACTTAGCTTACGCGACGGCGAGTAAGGCAATAATTTCTTGGATCCGCTACCGTAGAGAGATAAAACGTCGAGAGGACGATGCTGGTGGTAGTGGTGGTGGTGGTTGAAGAAGAGAGAACGTTATTCTCGCAGCCACGGCTGCTGTAGCGGAGAACAGCTGAGGATCGGAGGCAGAATCGAGCGGTTAATGGCTCGTTTCGTGCAACGCGGCGAAGTGCGCCGGGCAACACCCGCCACGACTCTCTGACCCTGCACACTCTGCACACCGTCCTGGTGTCTAGGTATATACGTATCGCGCGATAGTAGCACTCGCTATTTTATCTACGCTGTAACTCTCTCGTGGATTCCGAAATTCTTCCGCGAACTAATCTTCTTTTATCGTTTTTAGACATATATATGTACTCTGCAATCGGTGAGTAATGTACATGGCAATATATATATATTGCAATGCCGCTATTAGCAAGATTTATGAGTAACGATTATTGTTTACGGAACGAGTACACAAATTAATTATTTAACGTTCGTACAAAGATTAAACATATTTTGTTAAAATATATAAAATCTAAAATATTATGTATGAAAAAAAATAGAAAAAAAGTAAAAAGGCATAAATATGTCTTTCTATTTTCAATTCATCAATAAAATACGTGTGAACTTGTAAGATGAATGACACAAATTATCACCGATGAATTTTACAAAATTGATCTTTGTTTAAATTGACAATAATAATACAATGTTAATGTTCGAACATGTAAGAATTGATCAATGTTTGGCTTTTATTCGGAAGCTTAGGATTCCGACCTGGTGAGACAAGTCATCGGAAATGTATGTAAGACGAAATGTATATGGATAAATATGCCTTCGTGTAGAAACATCAGAAGAGTTTCTATAATCCAACGAGTGCACGTATATACACACGGTAATATGAGAAGCTCATGAAGAAGATGAAGAAGAAAAACGAGAAGAGTCAGGCCCATCCGGGCGTTGATGGGAGAATGAGACGGAGATATACCTATTTCTATATATATATATACAATATATGGAGAGAGAGGGAGAGAGAAAGGCTCACGCTCGGTCCAGCCTGTACTAATTAACCGAGGAATGCTGTATCTAGATTGAAATCTGGGTGACCCGACGCCCCGGAGCCATCACCTCTGGGTTCACCTCGGCATCTCGCGGTGTGCCTCTCGCTCGGCTTCGTATATCGTACATAAGAATACAGAAACAGCAGCGGAAAGCAACTTGGATGAGTAGCTGCTCCGGTACTCCGGGAGTTCATCCCGGCTCTCTTATTCCCTCCGCCGTATCTCCGCTTCGTTCGTTTCTCTCGACGGGCGGTCCTAAGAGTCACTGTGCGCGGGTAAAATGGTGTCGGTTATCTCGCTCGAGTACTCGACTGAACTCGTTCATAATGGCGAGCATGGACAAGCGTTAACACTTAAGCCATCGTAATCGCGTATTATAATCATTCCTTTTTTTTTACCAAATCGTTCCTCGTCATTGAGGAAATTATACGGGTCCATTTCGCTGCCTACAAATCGCACTTTTGTCTATCAGCTCGTAGATATTGCAAGAAATAACGAGAAAGGAAAATAGCAAGAGGTCAGCGACAAATTTCATCAAGATTTCTGCTCCCAAAAAAAGTACGAATCAATCTCGAGACACGCACAGAAATTAAAATCGTTCCTCGTTATTGACGAAATTATACGGTTCAATGTTCCCGCGTATAAATCGCACCCTTGTCTATCAGTTAACTCATCGATGTTGCAAGAAATATCGAAAACGAAAAGCAGCAAATTTCATCGTGATTTCTATTCCAAAAAAAAGTGTAAATCAATCTCGAGACACGCACGGAAATTAAAATCGTTCCTCGTCATTGACGAAATTATACGGTTCAATGTTCCCGCCTATAAATCGCACCCTTGTCTATCAGCTCATCGATATTGCAAGAAATATCGCAAAAGAAAAACAGCAAGGGGTCAGCGACAAATTTCATCGAGATTTCTGCTCCCAAAAAAAGTGCGAATCAGTCTCGAGACACGCACAGGAAATTATAAGCCTGGAATATTCTGATATATAAGCCATCGACGTCATGCCCCCCTGCACTCACCCCGTTCGTTGTGTCTCGTAGTCGGATCGATCGATCAGAGAATTTAACGATCGGGAGTAACCGAGACGACGGGATGAGAGAAAAAGACAGAGAGGAAAGAAGGAGGAAGAGAAAGAGAGAGAGAGAGACAGAGAGAGGAATAGAGACTGGCAACGACGATGACACTCTCGCCCGGAGTGTCGCGCCACGCGCGTCGCATATATCTTCCGACGGATCTATCCCGGTACCGGTTTCTGCACACACGCCATATACTTATACCAGAGCTCGATCGCTTGTGGTGACTCTCGGATACTTTTTGTCCCTTTTCATCGGGGATTCGGTACGCGGCGACACTCTATACGAGATATATACACCCAAACGTGTGCACGCACACGGACACAAACAGAGAGCACACACACACACGCATATGGAACATCGAACGCAAACTTTCGTCGTCCCACTCGCTGTCTCGGCGATATTCCTCGCTTCGGCAAATCGATAAGATCCCCTTCGAGACCGAGTCACTCTCGCGACACTATAATTTCGCGATCGTTCGTTTTTTTTTTGTATTTCGTATTTTGTTTTCTCGTTTTTTCAATTCCCAGCCGACACTTTTCGCATACGTCGTACACTCTTGACTCGTCAAGCCAATAACGATCGAGTTTAATACTGCCGAGAGGGAGGAGTGAGAGAGGGCGAAGGGGAGGGGTTTGATCTCGAACCGGTTCGTTAATCGTTCGCTATCGATCGTAAGAGGAACGCGGGACGCGGGTCGTTTGGTTTTACGGATTCGTTCAAGATATACGTGTACATGAAAATATATATATATGGATATTCTTATACATAAATGTCCTTGGGATAGATTGATCGAGACTATTGGACCGAGCGTGCTCTCGCTCCTTTTTAACGCCTGATAAGAGCTCGGGGGACTTCGAAATCGTTCTTACTCCTTCTCTCGGTGAGAGATCCGATGTTGCTCGTTGCGCACGCGCGGTTCCTCGATCGAGACGCTCGATAAATGCGGGTCATTTAATTTTCCATGGTTACGGAGACACATTCAACGAGAAGGTACATTAGATCGTAAAGGCAACTTCGATCTCGATGCGCGACTTTAACGTAGCTCTCGGGATGCAACGGAATGAAACAAAAATAAATAAAACAGGAACGGGAATAAAATCGTTCTCGTACTCGTGTGGGTTAAGTTGTCAATGCGATCGCGTCCCTATCCGCGACAAGGAGAGAAAGACCCCGATCGCACGGGCTGAAAGTCACGGGCATACCGTAAAGCGCGTATAAAGGTGAAAAACGCAGCGAGCGAGAGGACATTAAGACGCGGAATCATCCTGAAATATGGGCAGATAAAAACAGCGGGCTTACGAGCCGACGGGACGTTGGCGCAGTCAGGTCGGGTTACGCACCGACTTATTTTACAAACGACTGACCTCCGGCACTGTTATACTCTTGGTCTTCCTCCCTCTCCCTCTTTCTCCCTCTCTCTCTCTCTCTCTCTCGTTCGCTCTCTTTCTCCGGTCCAGAGTACTTATACCAAAATATACCACGAGAATACCTGTATGTATGCGAAGAATCGAGGGAAAAGAGACGTTCGCTCGGATATATCCGTGCTGCTACGAGGCGATGCAATAAAAGAGGACGGGGAGAAGTTTCGGTGGAGTGTCTCTCACGCGTCGAAGGCAGGTTACAGATACGCGAAACGACGAAATAACCGTAGAGGATAAGGAGCCTCGTATAATGTCTCTCTTTCTCTCTCATTCGCGTTCTTCGCGCGTCACTCTTCTTCTCTCGACGAAACGGGATGGAGAAAGGAAGAAGAGATCGAGGAAGCTTTTATCGATTCGACCTTATCTCGTCAGGAATTCGCAATCATCGAATACTCCGATGCGAGTAAAGGCAATTGGTATCGCATGTTTCTTTTTTGTAAATGAAATTAAGATTTGACGATTCTATCGCATGGCGGAATTAATGTAGAACATGGACTGAAAAAGCAGCGTATATCGATCCGCGAATTAATTATAATTTTTACTCACGAATGGATATTTCAATTCGAACAGTTTTATCGTTTGAAATTTAGAGCGTTTTAACGATACTCGCAATGTCGTTACGAACGGGAATTTATAAATCGTGATAAAACGAGGTTTGCTATTTTTCTCAGCACTGATAACACCATTTGTAAAATTATCATTTGTAAAACTTCAAATATATACATAATAATAATAACAATAATACATACGATTATCATAAAATATAACGCACGAAAGTAATAATAATATATTTTATTATTGTTCTTAATACCAGTATTTCCATTTACGTTAATTTTTTTAATTCTCAGATAAGCCAAGAAGGAGCGGGTAAAAATCGAGCGTTAAAACGCGATGGTACGAAACCAGTGCGAATCTCATGACGAGGACAATCTCGTAGCGAGACAGGTAAATGTCGACGAGTTCGGTTCCGAAGGGGACATTCGATAGGACGAAGAAGATGGCGCAATTGCACGCGAGAAAAGCGTTACGCCCACGTAAATAAACGAGGCGCTCCATATAGTTCCTTAGGACGCACCCAAGAGGGAGAGAGAAAAAGAATGAGATCCTTGCATGGTGAAACGAAGAAATTTATATATATATATATAAAGAAGAACGAAAATAAGAAAAGCACATAAAAAAGGAGAAGCGAGATGGACGAAACGAAGCCGTGGAATAACGTAAAGAAGAGAGACATTATTAGGCAGCGAGAGAACGCAGGTTATGCGTGTGTACCTTTACGGTACCGTCCTTCGCCATAAACGTCACGTATCTTTGGCTAAAGAGAACTGTTCCGCGGGTACTCGCAAAGTGGCACTATACGGTATAGCGCCCGTGATATTCCTCCTCCCCTTCCTTCCACCCCACCGATTCTCTCTTACTTGGAAGACGCGAGGCGTGCTCTGCAGCAGTGCACTTCACGCGTACCTTTATCGACGACGTGACTCTGCAGCATCCCGAGATGCGCGACTTCCGGGGCCCTCGGGGCTCGCGTTCTTTACGATTTCTCCGTTCACTGAACGCTCGTTCAAACGACAGTTCACCAGAGGGAGCGAGAGAGGGAGAGGGAAGTGCAGGAACGTGAGATGCGAGACGTCATGTGGCATAAATGGGCGAATATATAACAAGCATAACACGCCGACTAATAAGAGAGGCACACACAGCATGAAATTTGAAACGAGAGAAGGGATCGGGGATAGACAACTCTCATACGTTATTTCATACCGTTGAGGAATTTTTCTTATTACGCGTTTAAGACGTTAAAAAAGAAGGGGAAACGAGCTAACTTACTTTCTAACAAAATAATTATCTCAAACGCTCGTTTTCTTTTTGTTTAGATCGTTAATAAATCGAGTCGATAAATTCGTCGTAAAATGATTTCGAAGGGAGTGTAACTCGACGATAATAATGGTCCGCGCGTATGTCTCTATCGAAATGACAAGGAAACGTTGCGGTCGTAAAAGGGAGTCCGAATACCATTCGCGAAATATCGGTGATCCTACTCGCTGCTGTGGGAATGGGGAAAAGGTTCGCGATGATTCGGTGCCGATATAATACCAAGAAGGCAACAAGCATCGCGGCGCTTATACCTCGTAACGTGATTAAGAATGGAGCGTGTAAGAGAGAGAGAGTAAGAAGAGGAGAAGGGTGAGGGGTTGGTCCGACCGGATGCAGCAGCGAAAGCAGAAGCAAACACACCAACCAGCGCGCATTGTGCACCGGGCAACCCCGAAGAGGCGCTCGTAACACCAGCGCTAAGAGCTCGTACCTGTCCACGACCGGGTAATACCTGAAAACATGTCTCTATCGCGAGAAGAATCTCGACGAGCGTTTTCGCTCTCTCTCTCTCTCTCTCCCTCCCTCCTTCTATCTTTCTTTCTCAGACTCTCGGTAACACCTTCGCATAAACCCAACGTTTTATCCCGCACTGACCACCGAGACGTCTTTACGGTCTTTCCAATGTTACCCGGCGGACGAACTCTTCGAATATTTTCACGGGCGCGTGTATATACACGTAGACGCACTTACGATGACGACGAGAGACGGAAAATTAACGCAGGACGCGCGCGCGACTCACCCCTTCGCATCGTTGTATCCAGCAACGTGACGATCTCGACGATCGAAAATTTTTGTCTCTTGTTTTATAGTTTTTGTTTTTGTTTAAGTCGCTTCACCGATTTACATACGAGGCTCTACGAGCTAATGTTCGCCCGAGCGTTCTTCGAAAAAATCATTTTAATCCTTTTTGTCTTGTATCATTATTCGGGCGTAAAAAATAATTGATTATTTCGGAGCAATTTCTTTTTTGTTTTTCATTCTTCTCCGTTCTTTCGCCTCATTGCCGATTTACATCTCAAGCAGGCTACGTGTAAGCAATGCTCGGCAGCCGAGAGAGAGAGAGAGAGGAAGAGAGAGAGAGAGAGAGATCGGGTTTTCGGGCCGCGACGATGTCCGACGACCACGAGGACCTATCCAATCGAAAGGCGCTTGCCTAATTGGTTACCCGAGCTAAGAGGCCGAAGAAGAGTCTCCTCGTACAACGTTTGTTTCCTCGCCAGGTATACGAAGAAGAGCCGAAAAAACCGATTTTTCGTAACGGCGTAAGCGCGAGAACGTTGGGACCTTGATAAGAGAAAAGAAAAAAATTATTCCAAGAAACTCTCGAACAGTTGTCAGAGAAAAAAAACCAATGCCACGACGATAGTTATAACTCAATAAATAATCGCAAATAAGTGACGAAGATGCTAATTGGACAATGGACACACTATAACTCTCGATACACCGTAGTGGCGAAAACGACAAAATCTGCATCTTGATGCGATCGAGAATTGACGTCCGATGCTTTGGCCACCGAAAATACTCGCCAATCTCGTTATACCGTCACGAGGATCTCCGCTATGAGTTATAATAATATAATAATATATTCTCCGTGGCGCGGCCGGGAGTTCGCCGGTTTCGCGGCAAAGGTTACGCCGAAATGTCAATACCATACCCGACATCGTCGAAATGCCAGCTCGTTCGCCTAACCATCTCCCTCGTTCTCTCTCTCTCTCTCTTTTTCACGACGAAAAGAAAAAAAATACTAGATGATAGTATCATTTCTATAATGAATTATCTCGCATCCTTACACCAAGAGCCAAAGTATTATAGTGTAGCATGTGTATGAAATATAGTCCCGCTTCGATCAACGGCCGAGTCACGGTTAAAGATAACTGCGCGATCGCGGAGGTGACTCCGACGAGGGGAAATCTCCTACGCCCATTATCGTCGCGTTAATATTGCACAATCTAACACAGGTATTATATACCCAGGTGAGTTTATCACGAGAAGATCGTTCGGAGATTTACTCTGCTAGTTATCTTTATAGACGCGTGAAATTTTCCGAGTGACATTCATCCAAGCGATCAAACTTCTATCATCGTTAAAGATTCGATAACGTGAACGAAAAAAACCCGTTTTTGATATTTTACGATTTTGTGATAAATATCATAAGTAAGCGATATTTTTGGACAAATACGAAGATAGAAATTCCTACCGATGAAATATTTCGCTATTTTTGAGGCGCGATGGTTTTGTGGTTTGTTGAACGTGAATTTAGAAGACAATTAAATGATGAAAAGCAGTAAAATTGTCCAGGTTTACAAGTCTTTATTTTTATAGGTAAAGAAATAATTTCCTCTGTTTCTGGAACTGATAAAAAAAATAGGCTTGTAGGAAGCCGCCGGCAATAAGACGTTTCACCGATACTTGGTCGAGGAAGCAGCAAAAAAGAGTCTTATCGTGAGGCCATGGAGCCCACCTCTCTCAGCCTTTCTCTCTCTCTCTGTTTTGCAGTAGCTCTATCTTAATTGTGATCGAGAATCCCGAGAGCAGTAGCCAGCGAGGGCAAGCAACAGGAGCAGGCAGAAACGGGAACCGCTACTACTCTGCTTCTGCTTTTTTCTCCCTCCCCGTTTTCCTTCTGATTCGTTTGGGAGAGTGCGCTACTCTCTTTCTCTCTTTCTCCTTTCGAGCAAACCAAAGAAGATTCACGAGAGAATTAATGTGCTGAACACCTGCAAAATTCTCTCTAATTTGCTCGCGTTCCACCGAACCACCTGGTCTCTAGGGGCCATCAATTATTCCACGGGAAAGAAAACTCGAAGAAAAAAGAAATAGTGAAAGAGAATGCAGCTCAACGTCAAGTGTTCTCCAGACGGATGGCTGACAACCCGTGCCGATGCGAGACGTTCCGTGATATGGACGAGGATTCTTGAGAGTGAAAGAGATAGCCAACGAAAGACAGAGACAACGAAAGAGAGAGAGAGAGAGCCTCGCACGCAGACCGTCAATTAATTCAAAGACCTTTGACGCCGTAAATATACGCGTGTTACCATGGAACTTTGATCTTTGCAAAGAATGTACCAAGTTTGAGACTATTCATTCATTATATATCCGCACATATTAAACGCGTTATTCTCTCCTATCCAGCTTCTCGCCTTTTTCCGTACGACAAAACCTCGGGGTCGAGTTCACGCGTAGTAGAATTAAAAAAAAAAACATACATTTTCATGAAAAACAAACGATCCAGAGATCGTTGTAATTCTTTTTTTTCCAAGGAACGATCAAGTATCTGGAAACTGGCGGTCATTGAAGTGATCTTGGTGTTTAGTCATCGTCGACGATCTCAAGGATCGAAGTATAATTTTTCCTTCCCAGATAAACGGATCGATCAATTTTTCCTGTGATTCATGAGACTCGAAGTTTACTCGAGAGTCGCGCGTCTCGATTCTCTCGATGCACGAACGGAGTTCGCAGTTTCGCATGGGCATCAACGCGAGAAACGCGAAAGGGGCAATTAAAGGAGGTGACTGGCTACGATGGATTATTGGGTACTGGATTGTTGAAACGCTTTGTGGTAAAACCGCAGTACGGTCAACGCGTGACAGGATAAAACTCTTCGTAGTCTTCGTCGTTGCGTTGAAAGGACAGGGATAAATAGAACCTCGCTCGTACGATACGAGAATTTATATACGCGTGCGTAATCCGACACGAGAAAGAGAAACGAGACTACTCCGTCCGAGGAAAATGTCCTAATTGGATAAGCACCGTTTAATTTTTTTGTTACCCTGGATTATTGACGGGAAGTATCTGCCTGCCCGAGAGCGAAGCGAGAACGGAACATTTCACATTGAGAAGAAAAAAAACAAAAAAAAAGGAAAGAAAACAACGAGGAAAGAATCGAACTCTCGGATTCGAGTCGTTTCACGAGAGAAGAACCAGGAAGTGGTCGCTCCGGATGAAAAATGACGAATGAGAACGAAAAAAGAAAAGTAAGAAGATTGCTGCAACAACACTTCGCTTGGAGAACACAAAAGCTTTCTGCGAGATTCAAAGCTCGAGGCATTTTCAGTCTATCGCGTTTCTTACGTTCCTCTCCGTGCTATTGAAAAATCTCGTTCAGGACTATGAAAAACCTGGTAACAACCGGCAAACAAGAGCCAACTCTGTACGAAACGCTTTTTTCACAGTACATTAACGATCGGTAATTTACGTCTTCGCGAGAATGAATGCTTCGAGGTTAAATCCGGTGGTTCTTCGTTGCTCTCACAGCGAGATCATTTTCCAACGTACCGAGTTAACACGAAATTTCATAATTCCTCTCTGGAAGAGAAAATGCGAGGTCCAAGGAGAGGTATAGCGAAGCATTATTCTAACGTTGTTACATTATAGCGGTCTGGAAGATATCTCGACGTTTGAGATAGAGAAATTCTCGGTCTTGCAATTAGACACACGTCAAAGATTGTGAGAGAGAAAGAGAAAGAGAGCGGATGAGAGAGGGAGAGAGAGAGGGAGAGAGATACGAGGAGAAGGATACCGTTCTGCTCATAGCGCCCAGAGAGTGCCATTATCTCGAGCCTGCCGAGAATTCGTTCCACAATATGCGATCCACAGCTTGGATCCTTGTCACGAAAACTTCGTCTCGTCTCTCGGCCATGCGCGGCGTACATTATAAACGACACGAGTGTCTGCTGCAGCTTTGCACACAGAACGAGACGAACCGTGAATGACACGCTAGGATTTATGAACAGCTGCGCTTCGTACGAGACTCTCGTCTCGTTTCGTCATGTTTCTCGTTACGCATTTCTTTTTTAGGAAATTCTCGTCTTTTTTTCTTCTCATCTTCCTCTTTAAATACGAAGAATTTGTGCAAAATCATGAGCGACCAGGATTTTCTCGTACGATAGAGAATCATCGAGGATAAATCACGAGTCGGAGAGCCGTTTCTTAGCGCGAAGCGAAAAATCGTCTCTGAACCGGAGAAGCGATTAGAGTCGGAGATAAGAGGCGAGGAGCGTGTGGTGAGGAATCTCGAGCGGAACTTAAGTGGTTTCCTATCCGCTACTGGAGTGAGAGCTCGCAGGACCAGTTCGGCTCACCCTCGAACAGAGTTCCTATATAATTGTCAAAATCGACCGTCGTAATTATACCCCACCCCTGCGCAACCCCATAGAAGTAAATCGTTTTCGCGATGAGTCGAGCTTAACGATCACGACGATACGATCATCGTGAACAAAATTCGACTCTGCCTCCGTTGAAAAAATTGAAGATAAGTCTTCGTTTTTTCTTTCTTAATGGACAGCTACCAGAAGGCCGATTTCGAAATGAGCTCATCGCGTCTTGTAACGCGCGTAAGTTTACATACCCAAGAATCAGTCTCGTTTTACTAACCGAGGAATATATATATATCGTTTATTGACAATTGGATTTCTCGTTGTACAGATAACCTCGGATTCGTTACCGTCCACAGTGTCGTATATTTTTACACTACGTATCGTTACGTTTCCAAGAAAAGAGTGCACACCTTCCGGTGTCATACGCATTGTAACGTCTCCAACAATCGACTTTCGCGTTCGATTAGATCGAACTTGCGACCAACGACGACCGAGTCCGTTATCATTCGGAGGTGACATCGATATCGTCGATGGTTTACCCTTTCGTTGCGTTCTCGTAACGCGAGTCGACGTATTTACAGAGCCACGGAAAAATTATCGCGCGAACGATATTCCAGTGAATTCTCGTTCTTGAGTATACAACGTTTATATATAAGTGCGCGAAACTCTCTATCATTGTTGTACCTACTGTACGAGCTTGTTATAATAGCCGTATCATCGATCAATCCCTCGAGCCATACGAATTCGTCGATCTTGACGTATTTGATTAATGACAAGGCATAAATCGATTCGTCGGGAAGAGGAACGACGCGTATCGGGCGAGAATGCTCGAGATCGGTGAAGACGTCGGAAACATTTCCGGATGTCAAGGGTGTTGACGATTATTTCGATGAAGAGAGTCTCGCCGGAAGGAGACGGATATAGGCATGCTTAACGATCGGATGATGAATGAAGTTTTTCGAGACTCACCAGTATAACACCAGGCTGGCCAGACGACGGGGCTCTCGGTGTCCAGCTCCCTCATTCTCTCAGCGAGCCGCGGACATTTCCACTCCGCCGTTCGTCCTGCAGTCGGGGTCAAAATGTCCAGGTTGTTAGTCGATTCTCGAGATGATGTCGATTAATTATAAAAAATGATGTTTCGAATTTAAAAAAAAACGTCCTGCACGAACAATTCCGTTGATCGAATTCCAATTTTCGATATCTTCGTCCTTTTCGTTATCTCTTTCCCTTCGTGCCCCACAATGATAAAAAGTTTACACGTCGAGCAACGCTTTTAAAATTTGAATCGGAACCTCTCTCGTATCGTCGGGTCGTTTATCGCGAAGGTAAAAAATTCTAGCACCCGGAAACGACAAGGCCGCGGGACGTTATCGAGGACACACGTGCAACGAGGCAACGCACGAACCAAAATGAGGAGGGCGATGGAGAAGAGAGAGAGACGGACGTAAAGACTCACTCTCTTCTTCTCTCTCTCTCGCTCTGTTTTGTACACCTACACTATCTCGCGTCGCGAAGAAATGGCGCATTAAACAGTACCCGTTGTTGCGAGAGACAGATAGCCGTGGCGATAAGGCTTAAAAGTCGAACACACAGTTAAAAAACGCAAACGTTTGTATGTACGAGGGGAGAATCGTTGACTCGGTTTTCGCCTAGGCGATCCGCAGCTGCCTCGTTCCTGCTGATAAGGCACGAAACCTCGCGTCATCAACGACTCCGAGCTCGCGGTCGTTCACGAACGACCGCACAACCAAAAGTAGCCTCGTATAAAAACAAGTCGTAGGTGGAAGAAGAGAGACGAAGCGACAACGAGAGGCACGGAACTTGCTACGAGAGCGTATATTTCTCACCTCGCGGTGTCGCGGCGATAAACAGTGAACCAGAAAAGCACCGACGCACTTTGTACGTTGTTCACGTCGCGTCAAGCCGGACGGTCGAGTGACGGGTGTTAAATACGGAAGAGGGACCTTCGAGCCGGAGCTAACCAAAGAGAACCTTCTCCTATGCTAATAGCACCAAAAATGTCACGATACGATGAAACGTCAAAAACGAGCACCTTTTCCCTCGGATAAGAATTCGTCGTGATTCTCGTTCATCGACACCACGATTCTGACACTTTAATCCGACCTTCTCGAAACACGTTGAACTTTGTTTCGTTTGCTTTCTTTCTTTTTATTATCAACGATTATTGTTTTAGCACAGTAAATTGACGCGAATGTTATTTCGACTTTGACGCGAACGGGTCACGGAATTCGTGCGTGACACTTTGTTATTGTTCTTATCGATCAAGCACACCACTGATACGACAGCATTAGCCTCACTCGTTTCTAATAGGCGTCCTCTTCTTCTTATCCTTGATTATTTCTACGTTATCTTTTTGTAATCACAAACTTCCTCTCTTCTTCTGTTTCTGTTTCTCGCCACTCGTTCCGACACTTCGTTGACACGGCCGATGTTTCGAAGGAGAATCGGGGCTACCGCGTAAGATATTTTGTCTCGTACGTGACAGCGCGACACCCGTTGAACGAATGATTCGCGGCTCGATATCGAATATTATATTTATGTGTTTTATCGTTTTCTTGACTATGGACGTGACATTCTTACCACGATGAGAGATTGGGGATCGAAACATATAATATGACGCACGTGGTCTTATCTGGTTGAGATCGTTCGAAACGCTCACGGACCATGCGAGATACGAGCTGTATCTTTCTTTTTTTGTTTCCTCTTCTTGGTCGACGAGAAGCACCGAGCGCTCTTTGACACACGTACACTCGAGAGATCGACACTTGTACCAACCGCGCTTTGCGAATCTCGTACCAAACTCCGAGATAATCTTGACGACTGTTAAGTATATAAAAATGATTGAATCCCGTGTTACAAACCGAGAGGAGATTTAAAACGAGAGTAACAAGGCCCGAGCACCGAGCACGGGCGCGCACACCAGTCAGCTACGGCGAGAGTAGCGCACAACACACAGGTGGAGCGGAGTGGCACTTAGGTTGGTGCACCTGCCGCGAGAGTCCGCGTCGTAATGGGAGCGGGGCAACGGGCGGCAGGTAGGCAGGCCCACGGACTCGTCAACCTGCGGAGAAGGGGTATCAGTCACATGGCGTGGCACGGCTATAAGCCCCGCTCTCCCGTTGAGCCAGATCCCCGCGGTGTGGTAGAGAGAAAAGAAGAAGAGGGAGAGGCATACGCCTGTAGTGAGACAGAGGTCGAGACAGTCCGTGATGCAGCAGCAGCAACGACGGCAGCAGCAGCAGCAGCAGCAACCAGCGGCAACAGGAGCAACAGCAGCGAAGGCAGAAAACCAGAACCGTGCGCACCAGCAGCACCTCCAGCACCTCCAGCAGCAGCAAGTATCAGTAGTGGCGGTGGAAGTGGCTGGGTTATACCGGTGGTAGTGAACAGAAGAGAACAGGACCGCGACTGTGAAGTCGAAGAAGAAGGAGGAGGAGAAGGAGGAGGAGGAGGAGGAGGAGGAGAAGGAGGCGGCGGGGAGATGGAAGGAGTGAAGGGGGGCGAGCAATGTCACGGAGGGGGGAGTAGGAGTCACGAGTGTAGTCGAAGTGGAGAGCGCGCGATGTGCTTCGACTATGCTTTTGCGCCTGCCTCTTTACTCCGAGTTACCGCGGTGGCGGTACACGCGTTGCCGGAGAACTTACAGCAACCTGCCGCGACCTCCCGAAGGTCTTCGGCCGAGGACTCTGTCTTTTTTCTTTACCGCACTTTTCGCTTACGAAAAATACAATGAAAAAATGGAGCGCGAAGGTCAACGAGGTCAGAGTGTCGACGATGACATTTTTGACGATGGGATTACTCTGGGTGACGACAGAGTGACGAGAATCAAGGGTTGATGCAAAACCAGAATGATCGTATATCTAGCAGTTGCGGGAAACTCTGGTTGGCTTCGTCGCGATGAAGATTTAAGACGAAGGCAGAGGAAACCGAAGGTATAAAGGGTATGCGTACAATGTAAAAGTACGATGTGTGTATATAAACCGCGGGGAAGGTGGGCATCGTGCCACGACTACCGATTATGGTCCCTCTGTCGAGGTCTCCCTCTTCACTCTCTCTCTCTCTCTCTCTCTCTATCTCTCTCGCCTTTTGCCGGTGTCTTCCATTCCATATTTGGGCACTCTTATGCTATAAGCAACAACAGTAGATATATACCCGAAGAGAAGATTGGACGGAAGGATGTCCATTGAATTCCAAGAGAAGGCGCACACGGGGCCCTCTTGTACTGAGTTCCAGTAGGAACTCCACGATGGTTAAAGTCTGTGAGACCCTCTTCCATGCCCGTCGCTCAATGTCCAACTATCGTCTCTATGTCTCTCTTTGCACTTCGGTCCTTCGGGAAGATCTCCTACTTGCATTATTGGCCGTGGGTTTTCACCGACGAACAATCTCTCTCTCTCTCTCTCTCTCTCTCTCTCTCTCTCTCTCTCTCTCTCTCTCTCTCTCTCCTTCTCTTTCTCTCCGTTTCTATACTCATGGATGGTTCGTCCTTCGCAACGAGACCAAAGAGTATACGGGAATATCTTTCAGCGTTGCGATTCGCGTTGTTGTCCCTACACGTCTGTCCCACTGGACGACACTACGTCACCCTGAGCACCGGTATGTTTGGCCACAGCAGGACGTGAACACCTTGTATGTCCTCGGAAAGAAAGAAAGAAAGGAGAAGGGGGAAGTTAAGAAGGGAAGAGGGTATCGATAGGACATCTTCACGATCAGTTTGTAACGCCGTGTCGCTTCATCTCCGATCCTGTTTAACCATCGCTCCTCTCTCGCTCTTATGTTTTCTCTTTGTGTGCATCTGCGATCAACGACTTTAGCATACTGAGATCGAACACCACGTTGGGATTAATTCGTTCGATTTAATCGGCGATCTCGGTGAATAGTTTGATCACATGTGTCGTGCCATTTTCGTAGAATTATTTCAGTATCCGTAAATAAAAACGAACGTACTAAAATCGATTCATCCTTTATCAAATTGAATATTCATTCGGTCCTTTACATCCTGGCTTTATTATTATGCGAGGAAATTCCGGTTTAGTTTCAGCTCGCATCGACAAGACGAGAAAAATTCTACGAGAGACTGAATGACCACTAGAGAGTCGAGAGAATGGACACGAACAACATTACGAGAGGAATATCGAACGTGTGTACAGGAGTGTGCTAAGGAGTCACCGGGAGGTTGAGCTTGTTACCTTAACCATCACATTGTTCCGCAAAGGCGTGGCGTGTGCGTGCGTGTATGTGTGCATTGCGACGTGTGTTAACCGCGGTGCCGATCGTGTGTTCTCCTGGCCGTACGAGTTACCAACGAGGTGCGTTCTATCCTCGCGCTTTGATGGCCGGGTGCGCACACGGTCTTCTGCGTCGGGTGCTCGAACGATATATCGCCGGAACGATATCGATCACTCGTCCACGGTAGAAGATGAACAGCGCGCCATCTCTGAACTCACCACGTTACTCTACCAGCGCATGCGCACCGCAGAACAAAGCGGATGCCCGTGACCGCTCGTCAACGACACTAGCATTGCGATCGAAGTATCGGCGGATAAATTTCGTATCTTGAACAAAAATATTATTCTTATTTATTTCTTAAAGATTTCATGTCACTTCTTTCGTAGAAAACAAAAGAACTCACGACTGCTTGGAATAAAAAATGACGGCATAGCCGCGAATGACCGGGAGGCATTCGTGCGTGCATGAGATTATTTACGAGTTTCTCGTCTATTCTTCTAGCTCTTATTTTCTGCTCTTTGGTTCTATCTTGAACTGGATGCACGCATTGCCGAGGCAGAAGAAGACCAGCAGGTCCGCGCGAGTATACAACAGCAGCAGTAGGAACAGCAGCGCCTGGATTTAATACGCGCGGGGCATTACGTCTTCATATTTTTCCCTGCGCATGCCCCGCGCACGCGGGCGCGCGCGCACCCTCCACGGTAATTAAAGGTACCCCGTCGCGGTGAACCAATGATTTATCCTCCCCCTAGCGTCTCGAGACGCCCTTGATAAGATGAGCTCCACGATAACGGGGCTCTCTTATTCTTCTTTTTTTCTTCTTTACCCTTCGTATCTCGCGAAGATCGACTGCTGCGCGAGAGCCACTTGGCGAGAAAGCCCACCTCTGCATTATATTTGACTCCCGGGGGCTTATGTCCATTCCCAGTTGCATATACCTGTATATACATATAAATATGCAGACCTACGGTGTCCGTCGAAGAAGATGGCGAGGAGCTAATGCGTTCTCCATTCGGACGTTCCATATCCGCAGCGTGAGCATTAAGGAAAGCCATCTCGACTCCGCACGCTCTTTCTCGATGAATCCTTTCCTTCTCCTCGCCTTTTTCTTCTTTCTCCTCCTCTCCTTCTTCTTCGTCTTCTTCTTCTTCCTCGTGCTGCCAAACCCCCCCACTCTCCGGCTTCTTCGTCTTCGCGGAATAAAGGACGCCTCCGGAATTACACGTTTCGCGGAGGAATATCGCGGCGTAACACCGTGCGATGGAGGTTTAACGCGTCGTTATACGATGACTGCGAACTGCTGCTGTTCCTGGTGGCTACACTGATGCTGCTGGAGCAGGACGTGAGAAACTGCGCCGCGGCCACAGAAGCACCCGAGAAATTTTACCTCATCCTTTTCTCAACTGGTGTTGTTTCCACGGCATTAAATATATATATAGATATGTACACGTGTATTATTATATATATATGTATATATAAATGACCATTCTCCCAGGGGTATAAGCTGCGCCGCCCAACTACCAGATAATTACGCTAACGATGAGAATTCGGGAATTCCGTTTAAACACCGGCTGTTTACCGGTTTATGCGGTGAATAAAGTTGACAACGAATATCGTACGACGCTTTTGTGAATCCCCGTTTCTGACGCACGTGTATGAAACCTCGTGCAGTATAATAAATCGATTGCGAGGAGAGAAGCTTCTTCACGGCAAAAACGAAAGAAGAGAAAAAAACAACAGAAAATAATAAACACGACGAAAAAAAGTTATAATACGATGCTCGTAAAATAAATCAAGAGGTCTGTTTTATTCCAATTTCACTCGTAGGTACTTAAAGACATGAGTCGTTTCTGACGACATTACGATCGTAAGAATCGAAGAATACTTCGAATTTACCGTTATTTGCGTAGATCCTAACACTTTTTTTCGATCACGCTCTGCCGTCGAGTAGAATTTGTGTTATTTCTCATCCAAACAACAGCCTAAACTATCGGTTTATGTTTACGATCGAAATGTTTTTTATTCGTGCGGATCCGCGATAGAACCAAGTCGATGGGATCGTAGCGAGGGATTAACGGACGTTAAACGACGGATCTTACTTCATCCCTTTGCCTCACCAACCCCCTCTTTCTCTCTCTCTCATTTTTTTATTTTCCATAGTTATTGCCTTTTTTTATGAGAGATAAACAGAAAATGTGTTCTATTAACGTATGGGCAATGCCTTAAATAGAATTTGGATGAAATAATCTTTTCATATAGTCAGTAGATAAATCTTTTACGAGGTTAATTTAGGCACGGTCGAACGAAGTCGATAAAAATATTGAAAAAATAAAGTCTCCACCATGGGTTTCCCTCCTTGCTTTCGATGTCTTTCTTCCTTACCTTCTGTCTATTTATTCTCTCGCTTCTCACGGGCCCACAGGTGGATTAAAGAGTCTCTCTCAGCTTTGGCGCTCGTATTCTCCGTGAGGTGAGACAGCGAGCGAGAAGGATAGAAGGGTGTCTCGAGGCGAGTCACAGGGGTTGGCGGTAAAGGGAGCGGGGATTAGTCGCTTACTCGAGATGTAAAGATCCCTCTCCTGTATAATCCCACGAGGAACTGACGTGGTGCTGGAATCTTAGAAGCCCTTGGACACGGTCCCATGGAAATGCGTGTAACCGTGTGCATGACGTGGGACAGTGAACGCAAAACCGGAGGGTCAATCTCGTGCGATGGTGGGTGCATGAGACGATCACGCGAAAGGGAGGGGGAGTGAGCGAGTAGACAAACGACAAGGAGAAGACGCGTCGTGAAATAAACGAAGGCGCGGGGTGAAAGGATAAAAAGAGAGGGAGGGGGCGGAACAGGGGAGGGGAAGAAACACGCAGAGATCGTGGAAACGCCCGTGGCGTTAAATTTATAGCACGGCGACAAAACAACCGATTCGCTTATATACGTACGCGAAGAAGAAACGTGTCCGCGTATATTGGCAAGGAATATATGTGTATATATATATGTTCATGCAGCATCTACTCTGCGTATAAGCAGTTCGCGATTTCAAAGATTTAATTGAGACATCGTGGACGGTAGTAAAATCCGAGGTGTGCGATACGCTCTCGCTGCGTCCTTGTCTATATCGCCTGTCTCACCCAGTCTCTCTTTCTCTTTCTCCGCGTTTCAGCCGTGCTCTCATCGTCCTCGTCGCTCGCAGCATCCCGAAGCCTTCGAATCAGCATCACCTTTTCGCTCGTTGCTTCTCTTCTCCTTCTTCTTCCTTCTTCCTTCACTCGTTCTCCTCTACATTATTTTCCTTCCCGTATTCTCTCGCTCGGAGATCGTCGGAGAGGGTCTCTCGCCACCGGGGCGCGTTTGCTTCAGGGAGATAGAGTATCTGCGGAATGACTCGATCCACTCGGATTCAGTAAATGTTCTGCAAGGGGAGAGTTTCACGTCCGAGAGAACGACGCCTCTGGACGATGCCGATGATGAAGTCTTCTTCTTGCTTCTGCTCTCTGTCCCTCTCTCTCTCTCTCCCTTTTGCTGAATAAGGACTGTTTGATTTACAACGAGCTCATTTTGCCTCGTCCCTCTTTGCTGATGCCGTAATTCGTTGCACGGAATTTAATTTGCTCCAAAACGTTTGTATATCTATATATATATAAATTCCTATGTGTTTGTGTCTATGTATATATATATGTCTATATATATTTCTTTTTGCTTTCTTGAGGTAAACAGTAGACCATCTACTTTTTTGGTTGGTTTGCGAGAGAAGATACACTGAATCGAGAGAGGGTGAGAGAGAGAGAGAGAGAGAACCGGCGAAAACGCGCGAGTAAAAAGCGTCAAACCGTATTCGCAAAGGCGTAAAAACTATAACGGAGCAACAATTCAAAGGTGGAGTTCGTCGTGCCAGGATCGTGGAATTTTTATTATGATTTATGCCTGTAAAAGTACTTTGCACTTTCTCTCTCTCTCTCTCTCTCTCTCTCTCTCTCTCTCTCTCTCTCTCTCTCTCTCTCTCTCTCTCTCTCTCTCTCTCTCTCTCTCTCTCTCTCTCTCTCTCTCTCTCTCTCTCTCTCTCTATCGGTCCTTCTTACATGAAATATACCGAGGGAAGAAGGAACGTCTCGTAATGAACTCGTGGAATAAAAATAACTGAAAAAAAAGAGAACAAAAAAGAAACACGAAAAATAAGAAATAAAAAACGAGCCCGTCGCCCGTATCTCGCGGGCGACTTTTATTGGGTGATTGGAGATTAAAGACGCTACGAGGTACGACAAGGAAGGATAATACGAGTAATAAGATGACGCGATGTTAAACGCGGCAACGAAGAGAGAAAGAGAGAGAACGAAAAAGGTGCGAAGCGGCGCGGGGCGGTATTTATGAACGAACGGAGCGGGCCGATGCTTCGTTAGAATCTCAATAAAATACAAACGGTAATGTTTACGGGCGGTGGCGCGACTTCATGGGTGTACCCACGTGCATATATTACTGCATACACGTATAAATATCCATCTATCTGTCTATAGAAGTTCCTAGAACTATTATTATCGTTATACCGTGTCAGCTGATTGAAAGAAAAAAGTCGTTAATTATCGATCGACCAATCAATGCGACTGTTCGGTCGCTGATCAAAGAGACAGAATTTCATCGATTCGGCAATAAACCATCGCTGTCAATTATACGGTGAATAATAATTTTTGCGACTTTTTCGTACTGGCGATAATGAAAAAAAACCGTCAAACCAACGTGTGACGACAGTAGGTGTAATATATATATCGATGTTTGGGGTATCTGATATCGTAAAGATAATTTCTAGCGAAACCGCGAAGATGCTGAAACGATTGGATCGAATCGTCGCTTCACAAATTTATACGACTTGTGAGTCAAAAAATATTTTTTTTAGACTGTAGTTATCGATAAGATCGCGTTCTTTGCTGTCGGTCGAACTCATGGGCTGAAACAACAGAGCGAGAGACCGCGGCGACTAACGACGCGTTGAAAGAATTTTAAGTGATTTTACTGTCTGCGAATGGGACAACGAAACGACGACGCCTACATAATCCTTGGCTTATGTATATATACCCTTATATCTCGTTATACAGACAGAAATGTAGATATACATAAGTGCTGTCCGTGGTGTGAGGTTGGTGAATGTTCGTGTCACGAATTCACGATGACGAATGGAAAATGTCACCATAAGTGTGCAATTTTCGAACTAGAACATTCCCTTTTCTCTCTTTATTTTCATCTCCTTTTGTGTTCGCAAGAAGATTGAACCATTTTAAACGAGCATTCTAGCTTATACGTTATGTTGTTGAAAATTTTGACGCGACTTCGAGAAGTCGATTCGTAAAACACACCATGGAAAAGAAAGCAAATGAATCGTATCCCGACTGCCCAATGTAACATAAATTATGACACCGAGAGTGGCATAGCCCGGCAGAATTTCCTGTTAAGAACAGCAATGAATAAAGTTAAGGGGAGGATTGAAATGGAAGAGAGCAGTTGTGTATTCTCGGGGTAAAAGTATATAATTATCAGAAGTTAGCGGGGAGATCAGCAACACTCGTCAGAAGTTGGAATCTCGAGAATTGTTCCGACGTGGCAATATCTGAGCGGCCAAGGGATGAACAGTGGGTACTACTGTACCCACAGGAAGTTGTCTAGGTTAGCATAGTAGTAAAATGATGGTTATTCTTAGGATACGGCATGATAATTGTGATATTTGTATTACGCAAAGTTCCGATTCCGTAACCTCAAATTGAACCCTTTTTTGGATTAAAAATCAATTTGAGCCTCGGTAATATATCAATGTTAAAGGAGAAAGTTACGTTTCCGAACTGATGCTACAAAGTCTTTTTGGAGGAAAAACTATGTTAACCCCCCTCGGACCCCCCAAAGTCTCGAAAGTAAATGTCAAATGTCGGCTGTTAGCACCTGCCGAGGGACAACATGTGTTTTCGTCCAAAAAGGCTTCAATCGGACGTTATGTAATCGAAAATTTGTCGCGTAACAGAAATATCATGATTATAATACTATGTAGTTTGAATCGCCGGCGACGCAGCATTCGCCTACGACATCTTGAACCCAACTTAACGTGGGTACAAAAAAACTCACCCTTTGGCCACTCAAATGTCGCCAATTCGCAGAGTTTCAAGGTTGAGGTTTCAACATTTACCGAATGCTGCTGACCTCTATGCTAATCTCTGCTCTTGAAGTTTCAACTTTTGTCCACAGTTGCTGATCGTCCTACTGATCTCTATAATTACCACATGAAACCTGTCATAATATCAAGCAATGATGCTTACGAGTGGGTTACTTTTTAATCATCTACAAACGTACACCGGCCCACAAACCTTCATGTTTTGCGGCAGCTCGTAGCTTCTGCGTTCTACGCGATATTACGTTCCAGATACGCAATGTTCCCTTGACAGCAATCGCGTATAAAGCTTCGAGTCACTTTACATTGATTATAAAATCGAGGTGTTAGGTCGAGATCATAAATATTATAATAAACATCTTTGCGTACATATTTATATATTTGTGTGTGTACGTACATAGACATATTTATCTAACCGAGAGTAAAGAACCATTTAACGTGCCGTTGCCCTTGCTGGCAAGTTGTACACCTACCGAGAGCGAGCGAGAAAGATCAAAGAATCTCGGCCTATGGAAAGATCGATGAGTCGGCAAAGGTAAAGGTCGTGAACGAAGCAAATTGGAATGTGAAAGGTCGAACGGTGGGTGAGAACAGATGGGGAGAATAATCAAGAAGGAAGCGACTCGGGTTCGAGTGCGTGACGAAAGAAAATTTCTCAGTAAAGTGGAAAACTCACGCCAAAAGAGAAATAGAAAATAATTATTCAGGGCGGATTGCATCGATACGTACGTAAAAAGAATACGAAATGATCGTGGTATTATAGGGTGGGGGGTAAGGAGGTATGTAGGTATATGCAACGATTAGAAGTAGACGCGTTAAGTTCATTAACAGCGGGACTAGCGATAAAATTGCAACGACAACGATGCCAAATTGGTAGGCCAATCAGCCTGAGAAACTTGGAACTAGCAGGTTACCGAGTATTATTCCATACTCGGTACGATGAAGGTTCTCTCGCTAGCCGACTCTCCGTTCGGTCGAAGAGCTATTGCCACCGTTCACGCTTTTATCGATACGAATTAAATCGACAATTAGAGCGTTGCTCTGGCTCTCACGTTGTAACGTTTTTCACGGAATCGTATCGTTTGCTTTTGTACGATTATGGGATACGTGACGATGGTTTCGACGAACGTAACGAGAACATAGGTACTATGAGGAAATAATAGAAAGTTCGAAACAGGTTGTTCCGTTCTCCAGCTTCGCGTTGTCAATTCGGCGTTTCTCTTCAGGTATATAGCCACTTTTTTTTTTGTTCGAGTTGAATGAGAGGGAGAGAGCAAGAGGTAGGAGAAGAGTTCAAGAAGGGGTCGTTCCTTGCCAGAGGCGACTCTGGACCGATTCTCGCGAGGGTGAACTCCGTAACGGGGCGCGATGAGCGAGGAAAGCACAAAGCCTCGAGCTAGTAAAGAGAGTCGAGAAAGAAAGAGAGACGAGGGGAGGAGAGTACGAAGCACCGGCGCACAAAGTGCAATTTCATAATTTTTGCCTCGTAAAATCCGAGCAATGAGCGACGTAAAAATGAATAACTGGAGGAGCGTTCACCCGCGAACGAACCAAGGAACACTGTTGGTGGAACGAGAGAAAAGATAGAAGGGGGGAAGGCGACCAACGTTGAAACATCTCAACCTCCACCCCCTCTTTAGTTCCTTTCTCTCTCTCTCTCTTTTTCTTTCTTTCAAGAGTTCCATGCTAGCGCACAAAGCCAGAGAGCGACAGAGAAAGAGCAGAGAGCTTCGCGAAGGAATCTTCGCTACACATAAACTGTACTCTCGCTTTTGCCTCGCTCTCGCTAACAATTTTTCGAACCGTCGAGGCGCAAAAGTCAGTACGGAGATAGCATAGCGTACGCGCGTAACACCGCGGTCAAGGAACGCAGGGATTCGCCGCTGGACCACGAGCGAGTGAGGACCTCAGGGACGTGTTCCAAGACCGATGATTTTTATCTTCCGGGTCGAATAGATTATCTTTATTTACGAGCAATCTGCGGGACGAGCAAATTGTTTGGGAACGAGGGCCCCCTTATTTAAAAGCCATAAACTATTCAATAGGCTTTCGCGGGGAGGACGAGGAGAGAAAAGCTCTCTCGCTCGGATCGAGAGCCGCGAGCGAGAAAAGAAGAAAAGAGTATACATACTCGAGGAAAGAAGAGATTTTGCCACAACGAATACGCGTCTCGCGGAGATATTCGACTCGATGATGTATAACAACGAAACCGCGCATTAACAAGTTCTCTATTCTACTTTACCGCAACAACGTCTGTCTTATCACTTTTGCTCCCTGGAAAACCTTGGTTGCGCACTTTTTGCGTGTCCAATATCCATTCGCGTTACTTCGTTGTTAAACCGCGACCGCATTTTACCGATACTCGAATGAAACTGGGGAAAGAAAGTGACGGAGGTCATTCTTCCAGATCCCTATTGCCTCCAAGCAGAATTATCAATGTGTGGTACTCGCAGGAAAATATAATCATCCTGTATTATTACTTTGCTTTGATCAAGTTCAGGAATGAGAACAGAATTTATGACGTGTACGATATGTGCGTACGGAAGTCTCGTGTAGGTTTGGTGGAAGGAGGTGAGATCAACTGTGACCACAAAGTGCAGAGGAGTCATGACGCAGCAAGCGCACAGCGTGTAGTCCAGGCTGCAACTAATATGCCCTGCTGTATTCTCCTGGTCTCTTGTCTGTTATATGATATATAGATATATCGTTGAGTCTGTTGTATGGCATAGGATGGAAGGAAGAGTTGAAATGATTAGCCCGACCGCAATTGGATCGATATCCTGTCAGTGAGTCCTCTGGAACGAACACAGAGAGAGAAAGAGGGAGCCGATCGATCCTTCCTGCACTTGTATATTTTATTCTATTTAAATTGGAATATATTCCCCTTCTCGGCGTGTATTCCCAATGTAAATTCCTTACTGTCAGCTGAATCAGCATCAGTATTTCTCAGTAACGATGACACAATTTCTTTTTGTCTCGTTTTCTCCCTCTTTCTCTTTCCGTCATTCGATAATTTTTTTGTTCGCTGTCGTTGGTCTATTCGCGTCATGGAAGAGATTCGTTTTGTTGGCATAGTTCGTGGAATGCATCGTTGCTTCCAGTGGCTTGAGATAGCAGGTCGTAGTACTAGCTATATCAGCGTGAATCGAGGAAGCTACCAGTCGAGGCGGAGCTGCTCTTGGCTTGCTCTCTCTTTCTCGATAGAGAGGAAAAGAGAGGCACCCGGTGAACGGTAGTTGGAAGCTGGCAGGGCAGAAATAAGAGAGGAACGAGGGAGCTGCTATGGTGTTGCAGGCCTCGGTGAAATATCGAGTTTAGAGATGAAGGAAGGAGAGAGAGAGAAAGAGAGAGAGAGAGAGGGAGGAAGAAGTCTGAACGATGACGGTTGGATTTCGCCAAAACGTTTTGGTCGACTCACTTCTCACCTTATTGCAAAAAGAAAAAACAACGTATTCTTCATCATTTTCCTGCGCCCGTACCTCGAATTTTCACACCTCGAGTCAGGCGCATTCTTCACACCGCGCGGATTTCAGTTCGAGTTATTTACAGCCCGAGGCGTCAGCCTCGCCAGGTCAATCCTATACAAGTTGTTACACTTCTTCTGCTTACAAACGTATATATATAAATATACAAGTAATGCTTATAGTGGTACAGACTATGATAGGAGAGGCTCTTCGGCATCGGCACAGGCTGGATTGGAAAACGGTAGTGAGACGGTTCATGGCAGAAACGGCAGCCACAAAGACGAATGAGGATAGTCTCACAGGACGATAGAACTCACCGAAGAGAGACAGTGAAAGAGAGCGGGAAGAGAGATGCCGAGAACTACGAGAGCGAAACTCGTGAAAGATGCAGCAAAGAAAGACAAGAGAAGTCACCGAATGATGAAGAAGGAGGAACGTAGGTTGGAACGCGAAGAACTGGAAAGCTGGAAGAGGGCATACGGGTCTCTCGCTCGGACACTTGCGCGAGAGCGTCGAACGAGAAGAAGGTCGTCGCCGGAGGAAGAGGACGCAGAAGAAGAAGAAAAAAGAAGACGAAGAAGTCGAAGAAGAAGAAGAAGAAGAAGAAGCTGCAGGATGAGAAGATCAAGAATAAGAAGAAAGAGAAGAAGAACACGAGGAAAAGGAGCAGAAGAAGGACAAGGAAGAGGAGCAACAAGAGGATCAACGGCAGCCTCGGGTGCCGGGCGGGGCTCAGATGTTTATCCCGGTCGACCTCAGCTCCCTCTCCTCCTGCCTCACCTTCATGGCGGCCCCGCGTGTTCTTTCTCTCTTCCTCGTATATTCCCCTCGATGCCCCCGCGTGCTCTTCACTCTTCACCCCGTCGTCCCGTACCGACCCGTCAGAGTTCTTGCAACGAGAGAAGAAAGAGTAACAGAAGGAGAGAGATAAAGAGAGAAAGAGGCTCTTCAAACCCTCGCGGCGATCCGACGTTGCAGCAGCGATGCACTTGGGTGCCCGCATGCATCCTTCCTCCATCTATATACCTACAACGTATATATACGTCCTATAGATAGCGACTATAACATCCTTCATACCTATATCTATAAACACACACGCATCTTGCACTTCGTACTCTCGTTCGCGACTCGAGGTAGCTCTCGCCGGCAATCGCCGACTCCCAATGACCAACTCCATAGAGACCGGGGCACAGTGGCGTCGCACCCCTCATGCTCGTCCTTGAACGACATACCTGCGACTATATACGTATGCCATACACCGGGTCACGTATCGCGAGGTGAAACGTCTTTCTTGACGTACGTGACCGAGAGCAAACTCGTAACAAAAAACGCCATCAACCTTTTATTCCGATACGCACCCCTGGCACAATTAAGGGTTGCAATTTAAATGAAATTAAATATTCTTTATTTCGACGAATTAACGGAAAATTGTTCGATCAAAGACGCCAAGAAGATTGATTCAATAACGATCCAAAGGGTAGGTAAACCGATCTCCGTTGCCATTCTTCTCGCGGTACTTGGTACGAGCCCCGACGATTTGTAACTTACAATGTACTTTCGTCGTCTTGTTACCGTGTCGGTCCACGAATGATGACTCGTGACATTTCACAGCCCGGTGGTTTATGACTCGCTACGATAATGCCATATTTACATAGTACGTGGCGTATCTATATATATATATATATATATATATGTATGTATGTATATACAAACAATGCACAGATATACATACACACACCTGCTACGTTTCTCATCTACCTATCGCAACCACGAGAAACGGATAAGTCTACTCGGAACTGGGTCAAATGCAGCACAGTTCCCTATCCGATACGCAAGGTTGGCCGGTTGTAATGTGGCTCCGTAGCTCGAAATCGTGACGATCTAGCGCATCATCATCATCATCATCATCTCTCAGGTGTCGGGAGCAACTGTATAAATATATATAAGAAGGTTCTTAGATCGAGTTGGCGGTGTGTCTGTCTCACCGTGCTTATGGTTCCGACTATACGCGATACGGTTCACGAACGCGGTTATTTGTACATGCAATTTATTTTTCTTTTCTTCTTTTATCTATTATTATTATTTCAAATAACTTCGTGATACGATATTGCTCGGAGCGATCCGGGCTCGAGCGTTTCACCGTTCAAGATTGCCGACGATCGTCTTTCCACGAGCGTCAGCTTATTTTGACAGTGTGAAAAAAATCTATGTCTTTCGCAACGATGTGTATACAGTCGTTTTCTGTTGGTTCTTGGCAAGAGAGAGAGAGAGAGAGAGAGAGAGATGGAGAGAGAGAGACAGAGGGCGAGAGAGAGAGAGAGAAACGGTATATTGTGTCATCATACCTGAGATGAAGGAGGTGGAGAAGGAGGAGAAGGAGGAGGTTTGTAAACCATCCCGTGTGCGCCTGCTGGGTAACTGCGATATTCCATACCGTGATCGATCGGATCATTTCTGGATCGTGATCGAAGTCGTGACCCCCTTGTGAGCATACATTAACCGGAGAAGGAAAGAAGACGAAGACGAAGAAGAGGAGAGAAAAAAAGGCCCGGAGACGCCTGGAGAGTACGAAAAAGGATCGTATTGGTCCATTGGAAGTCCCTGGTAGGCACGACGCGTGACGAGAGGCGTCGTTGAACGCCGTCGTCCCCGTCTTCGTCGTCGTTCATGCCAACGAGAAAAAAAAACCGACAACTCCTTATCCCACAGACGCGATCGACTTTTATTCAGCCTCGATCTTTCTCCCCCTCTCATTCTCTCGGCGATCTACAGGCCACGATCGAGAAGCAGGTTGCCGCTCATGGTACAAAAAAATCGATGAATGAACCGTCGGCTAAGGAACTAACGCGCCTCGTGGCACGAGAACTCGAAGACTCGCCGCCGTGGACTTTGTAGTCGTACGACCGAGAATGCCCCGTCGTCCCGGGGAATGTTATTACTTGATGATCGACAAGGAATTTCGTAATTTTACGTCTCGTCGTGAATCTTAAATTCAAAAACAAATTTGTAATCCAGGTAAAAGCGTAGAATATTAATCAACAAGGATTTCGTTCGTTCTTAATCTTTCGACCGAACGTACGGATTAACGACGCGAAAGATTCTCGATCGTAAATGAGCCTGAACATTCCCGATACGATGACGCGCTTCCGACCGAGTGAACTCTCCCTGGTGGCCCCGGTGATAATTCCAAGGAGGGAGATCGTATAAGAGCTTCTAGAAGATCAGCAGCGAGAGAAGAGGGCAGTAGAATCGATAGCAACGTGCGCTCCGTAGCCCCGTGACGACCCGAGAAGAGATGCTGTTTGCTCTTGTTGCGAGAAGCCCGCGGCTATTCTACTTATACATACATATATATTCTACACTCCAGTCTCTTTACTATCTATCTATACATATATATTTATAGCGAGAAAAGTGCGCGAACGGTCAGGTCTTACGGTGTGCAGGAAAACGAAGATAAAAGATGCTGAGGTGGAAGCAGAAGCAACGAATGAGAAGAAGAGGAAGAAGGAAGAGAGAAGATCGAGAAAAAGACGAAGAGTGTGCAGGCCGCGATCCGACGCCTAGGTCTCTTTCTCGAACGGAGAGCAAGTTCGAAAGAGCAAAAGAGCATGAGGTATATATATATATACATCTATGAGGGGAGGGAGGAAAGATGCGAAATGAGCACCATAGCCCCGGTCGAACGATGGTAGTAGCGGTTCGCTCATCATTGTAATTACTTCGCGAGGATGTACCAGTATATTGGATCATTATCGACCGCTCCATATCTACCACCTAGGCCATAAGTATAGACTTATGGACGGAGCGTGTACGAGATCCTCTCAGCGCCCGAGCCATGAGCCACCATGCTTTCCTTGCTTATTTTTATATTTATTTTACTTTTTTCCTTGTACGTAAAGCACGTCGGTGAGCTGGGACCGCGACTATATAGGTTTATATACCATCGATGATATACTTCGGGGAGTCTACTTTATGTCACGTACGATGAAACTTTCGTCTGTTGATTTTTTCGTGGGCTATAAAAGAAAGAAGGCGGGGAGATAATGTGATGAATTTTCGTAAGCATGAAATCTTGCGAGCTAATTGCACGGTGGGCAAACCCCGGTGTTCAAACTGCATATTTATTTATAATTTTTGTTTTTCTTGTTTCGAAATCTAAGTAAGTTGCGAGCTATCTGTCCGGGGATTGAATAGATCGACGAGTTGATGTAAATTTGCACTGGGTGGAGAATAATGATGTTTGTGTTAGAAGATCGATTTAATTGCATTTGTAAAATTTCGACAGAGCCCTGACTTCCGGTTGGACATTTCCTCTACGTCTTTTTTTTCGTACATTCTCCAGTTTCGTTTTAATAATGATTTTGTTATCAAATCAGTCAAGTCGCTAATAATCGCGTCAATGAAGACGAATTCGAAAGAAGATTCGTTTCGGTGATAATCAGAGATTAGGTGGGAAATCAGCAACGCTCGACAAAAGTTCAAATCTCGAGACTTCATTCCGCGACATCTGAGGGGCCAAAGGATGAACTTTTCTCTACCCACGTTAAGTTTTCCTCAATCCATCCTAACAAAGCGTAAGGGCAATCGCTACAAATGTGAGGATTAAATTTAAAAAATCCGTGTTTTGCACATGGCCTCTTCACGCCTAGAAAATCCTTCTAATTCATTCGTATACCCGCAAGATGGTAAAACAAAAAATATTGCGTATCCAAAAATGGTTGAATAATAATAATTAAAACAAAAAAATTATTTCATTGAGATTCGCTATAAAATAAATTATAACGCAAAAACTGCATTGCAATGCATGCCGGACACATATATATATAAATATATGTATATATGTATATATATATATATAAATCCATTAAAACCATTGGGTTAGTGTCCTTTAATGACTGGCGATAGCCGAAGGTCTTTTCTCTTTGTCCCAAGGCCAGCGAGACGTCATTGCGAGACCGCACTAAGTGCTCGTAGCGCGAGAAGATTATATTCGCTATATATCGACGCAAGGTAGAGAGAGATCCGAGCACCGCAGCAACGATCGAAAAATTTTGCGTTTTTTTTTTATTTCTTCCGGCTTATTTTTTGCTCGGTTTTTTTCGGCGTATCTTATTTTTGCGGATTATATCGCAACGGGAGGGGGGTGATCGAGCATTTTATTTTTTCGATGAATAACTATATAGGGTTTATACACGGGGTAAGATCGTCTCGGTGTATATGGACGCGAAGATCGTAGCCAGGCAGCGGCAGTAGCAACACGGCCGTCGCCGTCGCCGCCGCCGGAATGCCGAGGAAATTCGATCGTTGGCTCTGCTGTCCGCTCACGCGATGCAACCGCGAAGAGACGGCTTCCGCTCGAATGATTATCATCGATCCGAGTCTCCCGATACGTACTTTAACTATATTAAATATGTATATATATATAGATATATATATATGATTCTCTCATCCTCGGACAGAAACCCGAAGACGAGCATATACGACTTTTTATGTTTGTTTCGTAGCAGAGATCTCGCACGTACTGGAAGCGAGAGATCCTTGTTCTCTTACTCTTCTCCCCTTTCTCTCCCTTCGTTTCACTCACTCTCTCTCTCTCTCTCTCCCTCTCTGTCTGTCTCATTCGATCACGGTTCGAACCCGCGCCAGTCTCTCGTCTGATCTTCGCTCTCTCTGCCATGAACGTGAACCCAATGACCCCTGGTACACTCGGCCGAGATTTTTGTGGGCTACGAGAATATATATTCTCCAACGTGATCGCTCTCGCTCGTTCTCTCTCGAACCCGAGGCATTTGACTACGCGCCGAAAACTCCGAGATAGAAAATAAATACTTAACGTCAAAATTTATTCCAAAGAACGTAAATTTATCGATCGTGAATTAAGTCTACGACGAATCTTTCAGGTAGATTAATAATTTGAGAACGAGGATTTGTCCGACCTAGTTCTATCTATCGAAATTTCGAACGTGTGCGCATGCGTCGTGTGACTTATTTCTTGAAACGCAATACAACGGAGAAAATGACAATGAGAAATTTGTGTTTCAAAACTCGAGGAAAATTATCGTAAATCTTGGCAGATCCGTTGAACGAATATGACAACGTTACAAACTATGGTAATTTTGATTTCAATTAATTCTTTATCAGCGAATGGACATATCTTCGTATTATTGAAATAATATTTCTCTTAATTTGATATCAATGATATTTTTAGTCGGCTTATTTGCGCGTCGTTAGTTTCAGATCCGCGGCAAACAAGTGTCGCTCGTTTCAGGTGTAAAATCGTTGATGACTGGTGCACGTAGAGTATTTTCCATCTGTTGCTTCACGCTGACGTACGTTTATCGTATATACGTATTTGTATATATAGGTATATAATATCCATCCGTGGCTCCGCAAGTATATAGCGCCGCGGTTGTAAGTAGCTGTAGTGGGCGTGCCGGCGTGCAAGACCGAAGGGAGAGACGGCCAGAGAGGTTCTCTCTCTCTCTCCCCCTCCCTCCCTCACTCCCTCTTTTTCTCTCTGTCTCTCTGTCTGTCTGTCTCCCTCTCTCTCTCTCTCTCTCTCTCATTTCTCGTTCATCGAGCTACCGCGATCATGTTTATTATACTTGGGAGGAGAGCGAGAGGCGAAATCCCACAGGATATGATCGTGAAACGAAGGCACGCGTATGCGTATACGAACCGACGCAGCCGTCGCGACTGCATATTTCTTTTTCAACGATTTTTTTTTAATATTCGACGAGGCAGAATCTCAAGTCCGTAAGTGTCTCTACGTATGCGATAGTACGAAGGTGCGGTGCATCCTGCGTCTTCGTATAAAATCCTGTATGTGCCGCGTGTCTGTCTCATCTACGAAGATCACGAGTCTCGCGAACGTCGCTTCTCGATTGCGTGTTAGAATTCCGACGAGAGGAGGGGCCTTGACATTTACGATACCACAGAGACGACAAAAATCGAAGCGTAATCGATCTACGATGAGTGCGGGGTAGTTTCTACCTATTTTAACATTCCTGGCTCTCCACCGTTATTTTTTATATGCTTTTTTGGCATTGTTCCAACTTTTTTATACCGATATTATCTAATTGTAAATATTATCTATATACATACCACGTGATACGATTTATCATAAATACAAGATCGAAGGAAGTTCGTGCCAAAAATTAGCGATCATTGTAAAATGAAAAGAATTAAAAAAAAAATAGAAAAAAGTAGAAACGACTTACCAAATTGGCAGACGAACGAGGTCGCGCTCTCCGGAAAATCCTTCACGAAACCTGAAATAAGATCAAAATTGATTCACGATTAAATTTGCTTATCGATTCTCATTGACGTAGCGGACGCGATGTTCTACGCAAGCTTCGACTTTCTCGGCATTGTTCCATTAATCGGTACACAATAACGCCGGTTCCGTCAGCAATCAATGGATTAACGAGGATCCAAGAGAGCCGTTGAATCGCAACGATAGAACGAAGAAACGGCGAACAGTGGGGAGGGGGAGAGAGATTGCGAGTTCGTCGCGGTGGTTCGATCGACTGTCGGTGCCGTAACCACCCACGTTGCGCGACTGTTTAGCATGCAAACTCCAGGGCGGAACGTGTATATATCTGACAAGGTTAAATAATACAATCCTCCTTCAACCCCTTCTTCTACCTCTACGTCTCAACGGAGCGTCGCGTTCGCCTGATTAGAAATACGTCGATAAATCAGCGGGAGGAATGGAGAGTGAAGGGAGCGAGAGAAAGGGAATAGGTGGGGAGCGAAAGACTCGAGATCGGTAGTGAGACGAGGAAAGAATTCGTATGAAAAAGAAAAAATAGCGAACGATGTCTCTCGAAGACGAGGAGAGAGAGAGAGAGGGAGGGAGAAAGAGAAAGAAAGAGAGAGAAAAGTTTCGATGCAGCTGCATCAAATGCAACAGAGAGCTTTTACCTTTAGCTCTTGGTAATTGATCGGCCTAGCCGACCTGTGTGTCTATACATATGTATATGCGCTATATAATACGTTACAACCTTATATACAGATATATAAGCGAGAAGACTTCTGGTCTATCTGGCGCGCACTTTTGCGCGGCGGTAACGAGATAATTAAATCAATATAGGACTGCAAATGGACTCGCCCGTCTCTCGGATGTTAGCCAGGCTCGCCATAGGCAGTGCCACGTTTAATTGGACGTTCGAGGAGAACGTTCGCGAGATCTAAAACCCACCCTGTGGTCGAAGCGAACCGATGTGTATATAAACATATAAACCTACACAGACACACACATACACATAGACAGTAATAGACAGTGGTAATACAGTTCGATCCGACGATTCCTCGAAGCATATAAAACACGTGTCTGATTGAACACTGGTCGATTCTACTTGTTCTCCAACGCTCCGGGACATTCGCCACCGGGCGCGAAAGCTGCTAACTATACGCAAATCCTGAAATTTTTTCTTCAATTTTCTATTCAACGTATCGTAGCAACAGAACGTAGCAGAAGCGAGGAAAAGATTGCGAGGACACGCGATGAAAATCTACAATTTCTAGCGATCAATTATTTCGACAATCTTTCCCATCTCGTTCACTCGTCCCGAGACGAGTTTTCTTTTCATGCGGTATTTCGCCTACGGCTGTATCGTAGAAGCCATTAATGAATGGAATGAAAATATACGTGATAAAACTCCAGAACAGACGAGACACTTTTGTTAAACGTTCTAACGAACATTAATCTCGTTATTACGATTTTAGTGTCCCATTTAATCTGCAATTATCGTACGTATGAATACAAGGGGAAGGGGAGAGGGAATAGAAAACGTTAGTTCGCTCTCCCATCGTTAAATCAGTAATTCGCGACACGATACGGTAAAAGGGCTATTAGTTTTGCCATCGAGCGAACGAAAGAATGCGCGTCTTGTCAATTAGGTCGATGAAACACGCGTGAGTGTCCGGAATTTTTGTCGTACGATGCGAAATGCGCGTTCACGCATCGAGAACCATGCATCGACAGAATCGCGAGGAGATCGATGGACGGGCATATGTAGGATTGTTTAATGATCGGCGAAGAGAGAACCGATGGTGTCCACACGATCACACCGATCGATCTCATTAAGACGGTTCGTCGCGATTTGTACGCGTCATCGTTCTTACCCCTGTTCTCCCTCCACCCTTTCCACTTGCCATCAACCGATTCCTCTCGTACTCACTTAAAACGAAACGAAATCATTCCCTGAAACTCAACCGTCACTATTCTCATCACTCTCCGGTGAGTGTCTAATCTCGTTCTTGCGATCGAGGTTTTTACCTTCGCCGCGTTATTTAATTCGAAGTCGTAATGATTCGTGGCGAGGAGCGTCTGGCTTCGGCGTGCACCGTGTTTGATTAGAATTCCCACGATGAATTCGAAATAATCGAAAGAATTAGGAAGACGACGGAATACGTATGTTGGTATACGGGAAGATTAAAGAGTTTCGAGAATTTCACTAGGGATAACGTGGATACGTTATAAACGTGTGTTTTATAGCGAGGATGTTTGTGCGCGGGCGCTCGAGCGATAGAAAGGTCGAGAGGAGACCGGTGGATTCCTTCGCGTATTGACCTGCTACCCAGCGTGCATTCGCACTATTATGCACATATGCAGAGTCGTGTATGTATGCATCGCTCTTAAAATTTCTTATGCGGCGATGCATGAAACGATCACGCAGGTTGCCCGATTACAGGCGCGCCCACCAACGTATCACTCTCACTCTTCTCTCTCTCTCTCTCTCTCTCTCTCTCTCTCTCTCTCTCTCTCTCTCTCTCTCTCTCTCTTGGCCTGCCCATGAGCAGTGATATAATTCTCGCGAAACGAATTACAATTTTCGCGAAATTCGATTCCGTCGATTTCCATTCTAGGGAAAAAAATCATTCGCCAAGACGTATCGAAACTTCGACTCCTTGAATAATTGTCCTTATTTTATAAAAAAAAAAAAAAAAAAAAAAATATGCAAAATAATAATAACAATAAATACCATATCACCGATTAGATGAAATTTTCAATTTACCGTGACGTTATGTTCCCACTACCGTTGTTAAATGATGAAAATTATAGATTATCTCGCGCGCCCTCGATGATTCGCGATCGCGAATTGATTGCTTTATTACGTACAATTTTGCCACTTCACCGTTAGAAAGGTAAAACTACACCGGCGCGATCTCGACTCTCGCGGTGTACACACTTGTAAACTCTTGGTCGTAATAAACCACGTCTCGTTCTATGTAACCTGTTGCAAACCGTGCGCAAAATGTGTACGCAAAGGAAGGTGATTCGTGATTCGTTACATGAATCTATCTCCCTCTCTCTCTCTCTCTCTCTCACTCTATACATATATATATATCATTCATTGGGTAAAGTCAGAAAAGAGTTCGTGGCATGTAACCGAGAGATTCGCAATAAAGTCTACGTTGTAAAAAAAGAAAAAAGAAAAAACGAAAAAAAAAAAATGTCGTGCATACCATTATTGGTACACGAGTGTACGCCTTCAACCCGATACCAAGAGTGTGTACTTTGCTGAGAATATTCTCCGTTTGCCAGAGACAAACTGCGAACGAGAGAAGGCCCTTTCTATACGGATTTATTTTGTAACGAGCAGCACGTATACACACGATTGCTCAATACATTTATTCCATACCGCAACATTCCCCGAGGAATTTTCTCTTATTTATTTCTTTTCCGTCTCCGGTTAATTTTATTTTGTTGCTTTTTCGTCCCTTCGTTGCTCACTCCCTCGCGAGCGAAATACGCAAGACCGATCGTAAAGTCAAATATTCGAAGCGCGCGGGTATAATGATGACAGCGACGACCAGGACGACGACGACGACGACGACGACAATGAACGAAGAGTAATTTTCCGCACGTTAGCCGGCAAATTTACGTCACCTGTCCTCGTCGCGCTCTCGTTACGCTCGATCGTAACTCTCTCATCTCCCTCCCGCCACCCCCACTCCCCTCCTCCAAACCTCTCCTTCTACTTCTGTTGAAAAGCGCGTCGGTCAGGTCGCTAATATGTCTATATACACACAAAAGCACTGTCAGGAACATCAATTTCTTCGAACGAACCGGTTTTTACGTAACATTTTTTTGTCCTCGTTTGTTTTTTCTTCTTCGATATTCCATCGGTCAATCATTATTTTCCATTTTGCCGCGAACTGTGCGATTTATTACGCTCTTTCTTGATTTAACTGTGTGCGTATGTATGAGTATGTATAGAGAAACGAATACTTTTGTAGACGGGAGAGGTGCAAGAACTCGAGCTCGAGGGTAAAGTCGTGTGTGTGTGTGTGTGTGTGTATGTGCGAGAGAGAAAAAGAGAGAGGGAGAGAGAGACTGATTGTGAGAGGGCGCAGAGAGGAAATCCCTCGCGCGCGCGCGACGCGCGTGGGAGTCCCGGCTCGGGTGGATATGCATCGAGCGCACGGTGTGTGCTCGCTCTCTCGTCGGAATGAACGAGCACGCGTTGTGGGCGGACCGCCGGTAGGTGGTGGAGGTTAAGGAGGCGTTGTTGGTGGAGCTCTTTCTCTCTTTTCTGTCCCTCTTAGGACCCTCTCGCACGTACTCTCGTATATATGAGAGACGATTCACGTGTTCTCTCTCTCTCTCTCTCTCACTCACTCACTCTCTTGGTGTACGAGAAAAGAGCGAGTCGTGGTGGCTGCATGCTGCACGCTGCTGTTGCTCCTGCAAAACCGGATCTACGAGAGCGTCTGCACCGATTCAAACTTTGCACACCTCTGTCTGCAAATATATATATATGTACATAGGTACAAACGTATAGATATATGTATATGTATACGCTAGTCGGTATATAGCGAGAGCTTCTGCTCGTTGCTTCTGGTACATCCGGTAGCGACGCGCCGAGACGGAGGGACCATTAGTGCCGGTAAACACGCAATCCTGGTCAGCCGCGGCACTTCTTCGTAGATCCACACGAACCCCGGTCTCGTCGTTTCTAACGACCGGAAATAGACTTCGGATGTGGACCAAACGCGATTGATTCAAGGGAGCGACCTTTTTTTTCAAAATAACGTCGTTGGTTTTATCACACGTGTATCCTCTCTTTCCATTAGGAAGATATCGCACACGAAGGTTGAAACATTGCAAAGAATTTTACTAAATCGTTTTACGCGGCTCAACATGGCGAAATTCTCGCGCAATAAAACTGGCTGATCCCCTAATCGAGCGTGGTGAACGCTTTCTCCGGTTGCCCTTTAGCTGATGGATTTGCATAACGCCGGCGCGCTGCCAACGACGCTATATCGACTCTGTGTGGCACACGGCAGCACCGACACGCTGCGCATATCAACACATACACACACATACACACACATAAAGACACACACACACACATATATATATATATATATATATATATATATATATATATATATATATATATATGTATGATTACAGTTCAGACTGCTGATTGCTCGTAATTAGCGACGCGTGGCCCGCACCCACGTTGGGTCATCCGCTCTTGCTCGTACAGGCGTTAGAGAATATTTATTTTATACGTGTACATATATATATATATATATACCTGTTAAATATACAGTAGGTACAACGTTCGTAGGATGAGAATAAGCCGCGATGCAAACGATGCAGGCGCTAACGAACCAAAGACGATCAGATGGTTAGAGAAACGATCGAGCACGCGTGAGAAAAGAACAGAAGAGTGAGAATCTTCCGTAAAAATTTGGGAGTTGTCGCGACGAATGAGATTCGACATTTTCGTGAATGTTCGTGCCAAGATAGATATTTTTAACATTATTATTTAACGGAAAGATCGAGCGCGTCATGGTGAGAAATTGACGAAAAAAAACAGAAGAAAAGCGTGCCAAAGGTTGGCACAGGTCTGAACTCCGGCCGACCCCGATGTCGGGCGTCTCGCGCATTCCAATTTCGTCGTCGTCGTCGGCGTCGTAGTCGTTGTCGTCTCTCTCGTCCCATTGTCAAATTACAATTTTTAAATTCCACACGAGCGTATTTACGTTCAATGCAGTGTCCGTAATATGCCACCGATCCGGGAAGTACGAAAATCATTGTTTTTACGAATATCGTGCGTTATAAACAATTCGTCGTATCAATTTACCATTTACAAAATTATTTCTGCTTTTGTTTTAGTTACAATTTCGAATTGAGACAAGAAATCTAGGATTTATTCCCCTTAAGTTTTCGCGAATTCTTTAAATTAATTAAAAGTAATAATTTGAATGCAATATCGTCCTAATACGCGCATGCGCATGCGCGGATTAGTGTCCGATGAAGAGGGGGAGTCTTAATTATTAAGCAAATGTTCCGAGAAATCATCGCGACGAGTCGAAATTCGCATTGCTCTTTTATAATACGAAATTCCGAAAGAAAACATCGTCGGCGAACTTTGTGAAGAGTGAGAACCGATGTAATCGCGTTTGAATTCTCGCCGCTCGCGGAGACCTCGACTTTGCTGACTCTCGGCCAGTGGGGAGGGGGTCAAAGGGGTCGTACGCGTGCCAAAACCATTTCCGACGACGACGATGACTCTCGCGATGACTCTTGATACCCGGTCGCATTTTTGCATCAGTTTCATAATTGCCTCGATTTACGCCAAGCCGTGCGGCTACGTGATAGAACGCTTTCCCGCGAATGATTCTGGACCAGAATCTGAAGGGTGCGATAAGAGGAGACCGGGAGATGTTGATGAGATTATCTCGTTTCATTCCCATTACGGTTTCAGAACGGACGAAGGAAATGAGCCGTGTGTGCGTTGTAGAATAAAAAAACGAGCAATATCATACGAGAGCTAAGAGGTGAACGAAACGTGTATTAGCTATATCGTACACAATTCTATCATCCGTAATGGTACACAAGACGCCCAACCATTTCCGGTCTCTCTTTCTTTTTCCGTCCATCCATCTCTCTCTCTCTCTTTCTTTCTCTTACTCTTTCTCTCTCTTTATTTCTCTCTCTCCCTCTGTCTCTCTCTTTGAGAGAAATAGCGTATTGCGGCAATCAACGACTCCGTGGAAGTTCATCGGCGTTCGTCGTAACGCAACGCGCGAGCAAATCAAGCAACGAAAAGAAAAGACTGCCGAGAGGGAGGAACGCGGGAGATAAAAAAACAACGACTGGTTATTAAACTGGAATAAATCTGAGGTCGAGTGTTGTAGAAGGAGATGCAACAGAAGAAGGAGGTTTTACTGCTGATGGAGAGGGGGACAAAAAATACGGCGTATAGGAGGAGAATGAGAGATATAACGGGCGCAACGTACTTATGTCACGCGTCATTAGACCGTCGAATGACCCGATAAGCTTGTAACTGTATTCCGTATAACTTATTTCAATACCGACTCACGACACACCCTCCTTACTACGATTTCTCGGCTCTATATCGGTCCACTATAAATAATATAGTATTGGCCGTGGTACATGTATGGGGCGTTCTCTTTCGACTCGACCATTTTATTTTTTTCTCATAATTCTCGAATATTTTTCATAGACACAGTTTATGATATCACTCGTAACATTCTCCACGAAAAAGGAAACACCTCTATTTCCACAAAAAAAAATTTTTCTCTACAAATTCTCATCACTTATCCGAGCTCGCGGTATGGCAATATTATTTCGCTACTTCGCTGTGAAAAATTCTCTCAATTCGGAATAAGTTCGTACGAAAATGAACTTTAAATAAATTGATTTACCCTTACGCGAGATAAATGTTTATAAATCCTTGATCATCGTCCTCGAAGCGATACGAAAACGCGTCCGGACGCACGTGGAGCTTCTCGGACTGGTGACAGTCGTACACTCTCCGGTCAGGTGGGACAGCTCTCGCACGCACGCAAACTTTCCAACACGGTCGCGACACGAATGACACACACACACATACACACCCACACACACACACGCACGTGCGATCTTCGAAGTGTCACACTTGGAGCGTAAATCTGAAAGACGCTTCTCCCCTATTCTTCACGGTGCGTCACGCGTTTGCACGCATGCGCTTCGAAACACTTTTTATCCGGAACTTACGCAACGAATAAAAAATTAATCTCAACTTTGTTCTCTTCACCGATATATCACGATATAATTGTCAATAATGGACAAACAGCGGAAATAATGTGAATTTTTGGAGGGGGGAGGACGTGGCGCGAATTTCTAATATGTTTTTAAAAGCGCGTTGGCCGAGCGAGAACGGGTCTCTGTCGCGCGCGAGCCACACTCGAACTCTCGAGGCTAACCGCGAGCGCATGGATCCCAATAATGCTCATCGGCTTCGCGTCTAGAGGTAGCGCGGGCGGGTGGACAGCAACGAGAATAGCGAATCGACGCGAGACAGAGAGAGAGAGAGAGAGAGAGAGAGAGAGCACGAGAGGTCGGCGCGCGGGTACATGGTAGGGATAGGTCGGAGGTCAGGGCTATGCGCCGTACGACCCGTGACCTCCGACCTCGTCTCGATCCCACCGACCCGACGGTCCACCCGACAACGCCGTCGCAGTACCCGTGTCTACCCCCACCCCGCTATCTTTCCCGCCTACCTAACTTCTTCCCACTTCTTATTCAGCCTCTTCATCTTCTTCGTCTTCTTATTCTCATTCTTCCTCTTCTTCTACATCTTCTTCTTTTTCGTCCTCTTCTCTTTCTTCTTCGCTGCCACTTCCACTTCTCGGTCGATGCTTGTACGATAATTCTTTGTAAACTTATGCAAAGTCATAAAGTTCGAAAGATCGAAGGTATGCGAACATTTTTTCCATGAAAAACAGAAATGTTTTGAAAGAATCAACGATTTTTTTTTGTGTACAGAAATTTATGTCACAATGTTGATACGAGTTGGATTAAAATCTTGGAGAAGGTGTTTTTCTGTTTTTAGCGAGAGGTTAATTAATCAGGGAATTAAACGTTTTTACAATTTTTGCTAGTTGCAGAAACGTCTTTATCCTTGCGAAGAGACAGTCCCAGATGCACATACGACATAAACGTCCATCTCGATGATTGTCGGCTCGGAGAAAAATGGGAAATCTAGCAATCGACTCTCACACAAGAATCATAATAATTCAATCTGCGAGAGAGCCTGTAAGGACACACTCCTCTCTCTCTCTCTCTCTCTCTCTCTCTCTCTCTCTCTCTCTCTCTCTCTCGCGCAATATCAAATATACATATCTAATACTACAGTCGCAAGTTCTAACGGCCAAATACGTACGTGTAAATTATGCGCAAGACACGTTGTAGAAGAGATGTTCTCGCGTCTCGGGGGACACGACGAGAGAGCGAGAGCGCGAGTCCCGCGAATTCCTCAGGTGTCACACAGCGGCGAAGTGGAAAGACGGACCGCGAGAGTAGTCACTCTCTCGAGTTACGGTCGTTCGCCCGTCCCGTTCAACGACGAGCGCATGGTTTCTTTTATTTTCGTTGTTTTCATTTTTTTTATCTCTCAACACTCATATATAGAGTCGCCATTCCGACATTTTTTCACACGGTTGTACAGTGACGTTTCGCGGTGAAAAATCCTCGTTGCATTCTTTTTCTTTCCTGGTCCACGATGAACGAGTAACGAAAAATTACGATACAGTCGCACGGAGATGAAAAGGTCAAAAACTGTGAATCCGCGGATCGGAGACTTGCGTAAGTACGAGTGAGAGATCGAGTACGTAGTCGCGCGTAGCTGCGAGAGAGAAGGCTCTCGACGTGCGTACGTGAATACACTGCGATATGCCCGAGAAAGAAAGAGAGAGAGAGAGAGAGAGAGAGAGAGAGAGAGAGAGAGAGAGAAGCCGGAGACCGATGTCACAGAGGCATTTATTCCGTGGGTTGCACACGTTTCTCGTGAAAGTGAGTGAGCCACTTAATATGGATGTGTGCGGAAGACCCGACATCGCTGACCTCTGAACCTTGAACTCTACCGTTCGCGCGCATCGGTACCACCAGCGGCAAGACATTGAGAAAGAAAGAAATAAGGCGAAAGAGTAAGAGAGAAAGAGAGAGTTGGATAGAGACAGCCTATACCTTCCCTCTTCACTCTTGACGAAAATACCCCCAAAAATATAATATTTTAGCCATGAGTTTCCCGGGAAATATGTGATACCTCATCCTCGTTATTCGTTGATGATGGAAGGTATCGGTTCCAGAGTATTACTTGTATTGGTAACAAACGTTCGTTCTACCGGGCTCGCTGATAATGATAACAAGAATAATGGTGAGGAGACAGATAGGGGCGGGGAGGGGGGGGGCTTGAGAGAGAGAGAGAGAGTATGTAATAACGGGTATTACGATGAAAGTGGGATGCGCACACCTCGGATGTCGTGACGGTGATTGTCCTCGGCGTGAAGTTCGCGCGGCAATTTATCAAGAGCAGCGGGCGTGTACGTTAAAACAGTGACATCCCGCAGGCAATTCGCACCTGAACTGTGAATCTCTTACTCGTCGTATCTAATTAGCGAATGAAAAAGAAACGAAAGAATTATCGAAGAACATATTTAATGAGATTTTATTGTACGCGAACGCAAATAAATCGAAGTGAAAGATCCGCGGGGCCTACGTCGCCGACGTATGAATAGAGGACGCGGGATAATATGATGTTTTTTTTTTTAAATATCGCGAGATACAAACGTCGACCGATGTCTATTAGCAGAAACGTGATCTGAGTGAGCGGCTCAGAAATGGTGATGTAGGAACACACACATACGCACGTACGTTTTCGTTACGTCATAGACACATCGAGCAACAGCAACGGCAGCTGAAACTATTCACCGGAGAGAAGAGAAAAAACAAAGAAGTCCATTGGTGGGCTCTCTCTCTCTCTTTCTCGTTTTCTCTCTCTCTCTCTCTCGTTCTCTCTCTCTCTCTCTCTCTCTCTCTCTCTCTCTCTCTCTCTCTCTCTCTCTCGCTCTCGCTGTCTTTCTCTCTCTCAATGCTCGATACCGAGCAAGGAAATGCTTCGAACCGTAGACTCTGCTTTAATGGTCGACGGGTCAGGTCAGCTGATTAATCGATCTACGAGCCTTAATAGCCCACCGAACACACGTCATTCGCCATATACACGCACGTACGCATACTTGCGATAATCTTAGTGAATTTTTACGAATAGAATCCCTACATATATCTACGCATGTATATATATTTATTGTGAAATAAACGATTATCGCGTTGCGTTACATCCGGCGAGAAAATTTTAATTGCCGGGTAACACAATTAATATAATCATCGTACGAACGATCGGCACGAAAGGGCTCGCGTTTCATAATATTACAGCTCATTGATAACCTACCGTTCGCATCCCGTAAATATCGAACGAAAAAAAATCGAAGCCACGAGAAGTTATCGAGCTGACGCTTATTTCGTCATCAAGAATGTTACGCGCGCGTACGATCCTTGCGCGTTCGTAACTACCGACGCGCCTATCATACTTCTTGCTTGTAACACTTTTAATTTAACTCGATCGCGATACGAATTTTTCATACGGTGAAAGAAAACAGATTTCGCCGGGCGAAGGGAAGAGGGCTGTTTTAGATGGAGGACGTCCTCCACCTCTCTCCCACCTCTCACCCTTTCTTGATGGAATTAGGTTTTTGCTCGCGAAACCCTTCGCGAAATATGCGGAATAACTTGAAACGAAAGCCCTCCATGTATCTGTATGTGTGCGTGTGTGTGTGTGTGTGTGTGTAAGAGATAGAAAGAGAAAGAGAGAAAGAGTGAGACGAGTCCTGTTCGTTTCTCCGGCCTCCCTCGGCGAAAAGGAGTCTGCAAGAAGTTTACCCGCGATGGCATTCTCGGAAGAGGGAGCTTTATGGTCGCGGTCTCTGCCGTGTGCAAACGGCTACGGGAACGTTTCTCTCCCTGACCTTTTCGCATATGTGTGTGCGTGCCGAGGGTCGGGGCGCATGTCGTCTTCGTCTTCGTCTTCGCGACTGAACAGCAGCAGAAGCAGCAGGAACACTGGCCGCAACACGAGAAATCCCTAACGTTCCCGGCGTCTCGCTTGAAATTTCATCTCGCGAAACGAACCGGGAGAGAACGACAGAGGGAGGAAGAGAGCGAGAGAGAGCGAGAGGGAGGGACGAAGTTCACTAAGTAAAAAGTTGAAGAGACTCTTTTTGCGTCTTCTGGCGAGGTCCCGAGGACATCAGGGAGAAAGAGTACGCGCGCATATATATATATATAATATATATTAGTTTCTCGGACACGTGAGCAAGTCATTCCCGAGACTCGACGATGAGGGAGAAGGAAGACTCGAGACGGGAAAGAGAGAGAGGGGGAATGGAATTATTCATTCTTTGAAATAAAGAAGAGAAAAAACGAAACAAAGGTGATGTATGCCTTTTCGCGAAGGTAGAAAGGCACGCGCGTCACGCGGACAAGAAGTTACGAGGAAGAAGCTGATATTTTCCGTGTGACGGAGTGAATAAAAAAAAACAAATACACAAATGACAAGATCATTTTTGTGACAAAAATTTACATCTCGAGTCCAATCGAAAGAAAAGAAATTCCGACTTATTTTCATTGGATCGTCTATAAAAAGGCGGGTTTATTAGAATCGTTCTATACGTACCTACTTTCCACGATAATTAAAGTGACAAATTGTTGCGCAAATAATCATCAGTGAAAAAATCGGCGTGAGATTTTGTTGGAAATGCGAAGCGACATAAGAAAACAAAAATTAAAACAAAAAAACGCAGATAAAAGTGGATGAGCGAGGAAAGGGCGCGGTGAACGAATGGATCACAATTTTCGATAAAGAGGCGCGACGTTCGATATTTATCGTCGACATTTGTTTGGACAAGTTAAAAGCACCGTCGCGCCTCAATCATGCGAGAAAAGAGAAAGATTCTTTTACGTTTTGGTCGCACCATCGTCCTCCTCTCTTTCTCTCTTCCCTCTATCTCCCTCTCTCTCTCTTTCTCCCGGAATTGATGATTTCTAATTAAGGCTCTGCGCCACGATTAATGACGCGCGCCCCTTTAATTGCCGCGATTAATAAACGCTCGGCTTGTATAACGTGCGCGTTCGCCTTTCGTGTATATTACGGTGTGGGATCCGCGCGCGTGTCGACCGATAAATGTTTCGTGCTACCGTACCACTGTGCGTCCGTGCGCTCCTCATTAATATCAAAATTCTCCGTCTCTTTCTCGCAATGAGTAGTGTACCGCAAGATCGCCAACTTGCCAGTCATATATATATTTAAATGCTTACGTGTATATATATATATAGATATATATATGTTTCTTTGGATCGCGGTATTATTCCGCTTCTGGTGGAATTTCTCGATTGAATTTCCAGGATCGTCGTTCATTAGCCTCGAGCGGTCTGTACACGGCCTCTAAGAATCCACCTGCGTCTGGAGGTCAATCAAGGTTACTTAATTTTTTTTAAATATAATCGTAAAGAATGGCAAGATTTATAATCCTATGAAGAAGAAGAGAAAATTGGGTTATAGCAAACGATAAAATTTTTTCTATTTCGGAATAAAACGATTTATTTCGATTTATTTCGCGCAATTAACGCCAGTTCGCGATAGTTTCTCTGAAAATCGGCGATGAATTAATTCGTGGCTGGAGTGTGGAAGGAGTGGGAAACTCTGTTAACCGAAAGAGGGTGAAAAACGAGTTCGGTAGGACGACCTGGCCTTTATCCCTAAAAAACAACGCGCTTCCTCGGCAAACATTGGTAAAACGCATAAAGCAACGATCTTCGGCACGGTGCGCATTGATCAAGGGACGCGCGATATAGCGTTGCTCGAACGCCGCGTAATGTATACGCATGCGCGGCAGCGCGCGCGCATGCGCGAGACCAGAGAATTCGCCCGTATACGCATGCGTACACGGGCGAACGTCGGTTGACGCGTTTCGGTCGCCGCCGAAAAGCGCGCGTAGATGCATCGAGATACGTATCGGAGACGTATAAATTTAAAGTGGACCGCTTTTACCGAAGTTGCTCGCGATTGCGCGCACCGCCGGTGAGTATGTCTCCGCTGCTCTCTATACCGCTTCAATCCCCGCCCTCTATTTCTCCCCTCACCGGGATTCTCTTATTTTCTCGATTTCGTTGTGCTTGCGGCATCGGCCACACGGTTATACAGTGAACGATATAATGACGCGAGAGCGGTAACCCGCTTCGTCGTGTCTTCCCGACTTCCCGACGACGACGACGTCGGTGAATTTCAGGAGAGGTTTTCGATCGGCTCCGCGCCATCTCCCGAGGACCCGCGAAGACGCAACACACACAGGTGGTACGAGCGATCTCTCCTCCCCACTTCTCCCCGATGTCCCGAGAGAGCGCACAGAATCAAAGCGTTCTCGTGGCGCGACACGGTAGCGACTAGAGAGAGAGAGAGAGCGAGAGAACGAGAAAGAAGAAAGAGAGAGAGAGAGAGAGCGAGAAGGAGGGTGAGGAGTCTCTCGCTACCGCACCGCGCCTCGATGTAAATGAAAAATGTAAATTGGCCCTTGAAAGAGAGCGAAAAAGTCCTGATAGAGTGAGTGCGGTACAAGGGGGGCGGGGGGGCGAACGCGAAGCGAGAGTGTGCGTGCCCCGTACCGATCCCTAAAAACCTTTCCTCCGATCCACTCGGGATTTCTTCTTACGTGAAAAAAAAAGAATGAAAAAAACAAACGATTCGAAGTGTCCCCGCGCGGCTTTTCGCCGTTCGGGGCGGGGAGGGAGCGGAGACGCGAGCGTATTCTCGACCGCGAGAAGGAGAAGGACGGAGATAAAGATAAAAGAGTGAAGAAGAAGAAGATTAAGAAAGGAGAGGCTGGGGAATAAAAGAGAGAGGAAAGAAAGAGGTGAAGGGGTTGGGTGGGTGGGTGGGAAGAGGTGAGGTTCGAAAAAAAGGACCTTCGGTCGCGACTCTCTCGCTCGCACCGCTAGAACCGCGGCTCAAGAGACAATGCCATTGTTTTTAGACTTCAAAGGACCCTGGCCGCTTGCAAACTGGGCCTTTGCTCTCGCCGTCGCTCCTAAATTCTTCTACGTCAACGCGCAACGCTCCCCTCGCGCGCGGTCGCGCGGGTCCTCACCCTCTCTCTCTTCTCTTCTCTTTCGCTCCCTCATCTTCTTAGCGGAAGGTTCGCGCGCGCGAGTCTGTAGGTACTCTCTCCCTCTCTTTCGTGCTCTCTTTCGCAAAGCGTCTCTACTCTTCGACCTGAGCAATTGTATATACCTATATACAGTACACATGCGCGTATAACCGCGAATCTTCTCTCCTCTCTACGTTTTATGTATGAACATCGCCCGGGGGGACGTTCGTTAACCTTCGAAGAAAGACGAGTGAAAGAGAGCGGCCGAGAGAGAGAGAGAGAGAGAGAGAGAGGGAGGGGGGTTTAGAGAGAAGATGCTCTCATGCCAGCAGCATCTTCTCCGTTGCTCTCGTCCTGCCCGGTCTTTATCCCGCCCAGCGAAGGATATATCCACTCGCCCATTTTGGATTCGAGTCCTGCGGCATCGGGACACTCGCTTTTACCCAAACCCCTCTCCCTCTCCTACCTCGTGTACCTTCCAAGGATTTAAAATCCACTCAATTCGTGATTTTTTGTGAAAAGAAAAAAAAAACAGAAAGTAAACGTCGAAAATAAAATGAATTTAAAGCGGGGCTAAAACGTGGTCGAAAGAACGAAAAAATTTCGTGGGGTGTTTTCAACCCCCTTCCTCGTACCTCCCCGCCACTAATTTTCTGGTACAGGTGAATTTTTAAAATCTTTCTTTCAGTGTGATCTTAACACGCGAGAAGCTTTCTTGGCGGCGAGGGAAAGGGAGGAAGACGAGCGTAAATGAAGCACGGGACAAGGGTTGAAGGGGTGTGAGTATACCCGATGCATCAGCGCAGCCGCGAGCAACCGCGGTAATTGCTATCCCCGGTCTCCTGGTATCGATACGAGCCTCTTTTTTCCTCTAAACCAAAGCCCCATATGCTTCTTCGTTCCCGCCACCGGCAAAACTCGCAAAAGGTGTGTGCGTAATGGTGCATGTGTACGTGCGATTGCTCGCTCTCGGCTGTTGCATATCCGCTGCCAAGCTCGAGAGCCAAAAGAAAAGAAAAGGGATGGAGAAGGGAGAAGAGAAGAGGTTAAGAGGTGGGGGAAGGTGGGGAGAGAGAGAGAGACAAACAGTAAGAGAAAAAGAGAGGAGGGAGAGAGACAGTGAGAAAGAGAGAGGTGAAGGGAGAAAGCGTGTATGTAAATCTGTATTGTCTTACTTCGCCGATAAAAAGACCTCCGCCGCGAGGAGATGCGCCCCCGGCTGCATTACCAGAGGGGACTTCTCCTCCTCTCTCTCTATCTCCCTTTTCCTCTCTGTAGGTATATTAGCCCTTTGATTTATGCCGGATTGCCTTATAAGCCCTACAATGTCCTGCTGCTGCGACGAGAGAGAAGCTACGAGGGCGAGCCAACTTTAACGCTCTCTCTCCCTCTCTCCCCCCACTCCCCTCTCATTTTCTTTCCCTCGTACTAAATAGCGTATTGAAGTATATACAAAACTTCGAAAATAAGTTCACATATCTCTTCTTTTCTTTCTTATATCAACGCGTATATGCATCGAAAACCGGTGAAAAAAAATCATTCCTTATTTATACGAGACGTACTGTTATTATGTATAAAATGAATAAGGGCGCGAGGGTTGGAATAAAGCCAAGTCTGCGTGCAAGAGGGAATAAAGTCGGCGGAGGCGGTAGTTCGTATATGTAGATCGAACGGCAGAAGAGAAGAGGAACGGAGAAAAAAAACAGCGGGTTTAAGAAAGAAACAAAATATAATTCAAAGGGCAACCGCTACTGTGTGCCGCCGCGGTGAGTCGCGCGGTGTGCGTTGAATCCAGGTTGGCGGAAGGGAATTACGATCTCGCGACCGCGGGGCGTAACCCAGTAGCTCTATTGTGAATCCCTTTGGATCCCTGAGAGAAAGAGAGGAAGAGGGAGAGAGAGAAAGGAAAAGGAGCTACTGGCCTTTATTCAACGTTACGTGATTTTCAAAGCCTCCCACATTCGACATTATCGATATTTTATCTCGATGAGCAAGCCTGGAATGACCGGTTAGGAAATCTTTATGAAAGCTCGTCGAGCATGCGCAATGGCGCGAGTTGAAGGTCCCTGCTGCTGGAATAGCTCGATGCGAAGGAAAGTTCGAACTGTCTAATCGAATTAATAAATTTGCGACGATCGATCGTAATTACGAAACTGATCGATTTTAAAAATCGATTAAACTTGATAAAGCCTGTATTTTCACATTTTTATATATTTTCCAGTAGACTGTAAAGTAAACTTTGACATTATCGATATTTTATCTCGATGAGCAAGCCTGAAAGTGTCCCTTAGAAAATCTTTGTGAAAGCTCGTCGAGCATGCGCAATGGCGCGAGTTGAAGATCGCTGCTGCTGGAATCGCTCGATGCGAAGAAAAGTCCGAACTGTCTAATCGAATTAATAAATTTGTGACGATCGATCGTAATTACGAACCTGATCGATTTTAAAAATCGACTAAATTCGGTAAAGCCTGTATTTTGACATTTTTATCTATTTTCCAGTAGACTGTAAAGTAAACTTTGACATTATCGATATTTTATCTCGATGAGCAAGCCTGAAATTGTCCCTTAGGAAATCTTTGTGAAAGCTCGTCGAGCATGCGCAATGGCGCGAGTTGAAGGTCGCTGCTGCTGAAATAGTTCAAGCCGAAGAAAAGTCCGAACTGTCTAATCGAATTAATAAATTTGTGACGATCGATCGTAATTACGAACCTGATCGATTTTAAAAATCGACTAAATTCGATAAAGCCTGTATTTTCACATTTTTATCTATTTCCCAGTACACCACTAAAGTAGAATGCCTGTTTGGTACTAAAATAACACGGAGAAATATATATAGATAGAGCGATGGACCGATCGCAGTCGACTCCAGCAACACGGTAGCCTCCTGTGTGAAGACGGGAAGGAGGAATAGAAGGGGAGACCTCGTTATCGGTACAGTGTTGATATATGGCGTGCATTGCATCGTTCACCAGAGAGGCCACTCCACGCCCCGTACGCTCCTGATCAAGCTTTTTGCTTTCTCTCTGTCCTCTCTCCTCCTCCTGCACCGAGTCCTCTTTATTCTCGTTGACTTCGCGCGGCGCACTCAGGGGTGCGCTCCAAAGGTCCTGCTCTTTTCTCGCTGACGCTACGAGCTTGTCCTTGTTACGTTGGAGCCGCACGGAGCGTTCGACGGAAGGAGAGAAGCCGCACGCGGTGGCCGCTGACTCTCCAACGCCCTCCCCCTTTCTCCATCAACCTCCTCCTCTCTCTCCCTTTTTTTTCTCGCGAGAGAGAAGAACGTGCGGATTTGGCCCCCATTGTTCGCGAGCCGCTCGCGAGCTCGCGATCTGCTCACCTCGTGCATGGAGCTCGGATGCTGCGCGCGCCTCTCAATGCGCATGCGATCTACGCGTTGTCTTATTATAAAGTTTATGCTTTAAACTTTTTATTCGATTTTATTATTTATATTTTTGTATTATTCCTTTACAGTATTTCCTCACTAGCTAATAATATGGCTGTAATAACAGGGCGATGTATAGGCGCTCGCTATTCTTTCGTTCTGTAAGTCGGGAAAAATGTTATTTCGGTCAAACTCGCACCAGGCCTAGCATGACGCGCTTCATATCGAGATGACTATCCGATCGTTTTTATGAGGAACGGAGAAAACTAATTTGGAAAAGAATTGTTTGCCGGTATTCGATGATGACTATGATAAATTTCAAATGAAATATAACTCCTTATTATCGTTATTATTATTATTATTACTATAAAATTTGAAAAATTGTATTATCCAAGATAAATGAGGTAGAATGAAACGAGGGTTGTTCTATTTAAGAATTAAGCTAGTCAACCGCCCACTCTTTAAGTTTCACGTATAAACAGGGCGCCTGCAGCATTATCCTCTCGTCTGTTTACTCCTTGTTCCATCTCACCCTCGCTCCTCTCTTTCTCTCTCTGTCTATCTCTCGCTCTCTTTTAACTGCAGCGCGTAGAGTTATACACAAGCTTTTCTCCGAGGGCGTCAAACCAGCCGACAAAAAGCCGGTGTTGGTTTAACCGGGCTCTCTCGCGGGTTATGATGAGAAATGTAATTTAAATTATCCACGCTTTTTGCCCCGGCGCCTTTTTTCTGACGTAACAATCAAGCCGAGGTTCTCCTATACATATATATATATATATAGGTATCTGAGTATATATATATATATATATATATATATATATATATAAATATTTAAAACGAACGACGCCACGTTTCGTGCCGGCCCGACTCTCCCCGCTTCCTCCCCTTCGGCCGCATCGTCCTCCTCACTCTTTCCTTTCAGCCCTCTCCCTTCCCGAGTCATTTTCTTTATACGCGGATAAATCGGAATACGTGAATACGGGGTGTAGAGAATGCATAAAATCAAGCAAATAAAAATAGTGAAAAGGACCAGCTGGCAGAAGAACGAAGATGCGCGGTATAGCAAAGAAGAAGCGAAGGAGGATGAGGAGGAGAAGGAGGAGGAGGAGGAGGAGAAAAAGACAGTTGTTGGACAGTAATGAGAGAGAAGAGGTAAGAGAGAAAAGTGAGGCCTCGTGAAACACGCGAGTATTATATCGAGAGAGATCCCCTCGAAGCTTTTATGAATGGGAGAGCTAGCATGTTGTATAACCAGCCGTGCAAACGCGATAATTTCGCATCAGCCTTCTCTTTTCAGTACAGGACCAGACTGTTGCTGCGAATTGATTATTATAGGCTTATTTCATCCGTGGATGAAAGGCGTTGATGAAGGGCGAAGAAAAATCTAGAAACCACCCCTTGAATTATTATTTTAGACGATAATCGTGAGGATGTGAGAAATATGACGATAAATCAAAATTATAAATTCAAAGACGTGTCGAGTTAATTCTGCATTTAACAATTTACAATTAAACTATCGATTGATTTGTCGCGGTGCGAATATTCATTTCATTAATAGAAAATAGACCGTCTTTGATCGTCTAACGATGCGGACCGATCGATTATTGAAAATATCAATATATCATGGTAATCAATCAATAATATCCTATCAATATTAAAATATTCAATCAATCAATATCATATTAATATTAAAATCCTACAGCAATCAGTGTCATATCAATATAAAAAATTTATATCAAACAATGTAAAATAATTCAATATTAAATATTCATTACTATCAAATAATTAAATAACATTTTTAAAAAAATAGTTCACCGTATATTCCCGTCTATCAATAATAAAAAAGCAATGACCTTTCGGCCAACCTAATAAACATCAATTGTCAAAAATATCAAAATATCACGACAATCAATCAATAATATCCTATCAATATTAAAATATCCAATCAATCAATATGGCATTAATATAAAAATGTTATATAAAACGATGCCAAATAATTAAATATTAAAAATTTAATATTATCAAATAATTAAATAATATTAAAAAAAAAATAGTTCACCGTATATTCCCGTCTACCGGTAATAAAAAGCGATGACTTTTCGGCCAACCTAATAAACATATATGTATATACAAATATATATATATGGAAGTAAGTCATACATGTTTAGCGATATAGTTTCCTCGCCACGACGAGGTTATAAAAATAATCGCATTCTTGAATGAATCGCGTGCAGGTTCGCGAGACTGCGATTCTCGAGTCATATATTTACGTCCCTCTCTTTCTCGTTATAGTCCGCGTATACACGCCAGGGAGTATCTCGCCCTCTCTTTTCACCTCTCTCTCTCTCTCTCTCTCTCTCTCTCTCTCTCTCTCTCTCTCTCTCTCTCTCTCTCCAATCTCTTTCTCCGTCTCTCCATACGTATCTTTATATACGAGCAATTCAACATGCTTCGCAAACCGAGAGCCACTGCAATATTGCGCTCTCGGTTTCTCGTCGATCGTAACGTCCATGGAAAAAGCTACATATACATACTCCCATATGCATATACATACATCCACAATGCATACATCTCTTCGGCTCTCTCGGGCAGTGAATGAGTTGCGTGCGCGTAGGAGGTTCTCTCGCGAATGCAAACGTTAAGGCCCGCCATGCGAAGATCCGCGTGACTCTCTCTCTCTCTTTTCTCTCCTCACGAAAGACGACGACGACCGCGAAGACCACGACGAGGACGACGACGTCTATGGGGAGTTGGACTTCCTGTCCACGCTCGCAACAGCGTTCATTCACATGCATGCGCTATCCATATAAATAATAATAAAATATCCGCAATATGTAGAAGTATTTTCCTCTCCCCCTCTCTCTCTCTCTCTCTCCATATATATATTTATATTTCTCTCTCTTTATATATATATATTTAAAGAGAGAGAGAGAGAGAGAGAGAGAGAGATATGCCGTCCAGTACGAAGAGTCGGTCTCCCAACCATTATAACATCATCTTGCACCGTCCATTCGCCGTTTTTTCGTTGTGGGAGAGTAAGCATCGCTCACATGTCACGTTATGTGACCACTCTGCGACCAACGTTTTATATATATCTATTGCAATATGCACGCAATAAAGGATAGGGGATGAGAGCGGTAAGCGCCCGGGAGAATCTCGCCCTGTGTGCAAGGGATAGGGAGATGGGCAGACCCGGGCACTCCTTCACTTTTCTCCATTCAACTCTTGCTCGCTCGGTCGTACGACTATACGTAGATGTATAATGCTTACTGGAACTATATGTATACATATAGCAGTGTGTACAGTTTACATTAGCCGCGACAGTTCGGCTGGGACTTCATTCGAAGATTCACTCATACACGAGATTCACTCTCTCTCTCTCTCTCTCTCTCTCTCTCTCTCTCTCTCACTCTCTGTCGTAATACAACGCAAACGTAAATCCCTTATCGTTCATTATTTTCATACATGCCAGACCTCTTTTTGCCTCCTTGGGTTGTCGCGCGACGTTTCACGACAATTTCCCAGACAGTGAACACAGCCGTGTGACGCAACGAGAGTATGAGAAAATCTCATCCCCAGACCGCATGGACATCGCGTTGTAGCGGTCGGACACTTTTTTTTCTCAAACTTGTCAGTTATTTCCGCTTGTTTTCTACCTTGTGATAAAATGAGAAAAATGAATTTTTGCAAGTTTCAGCGTTCGCCCATTTAAAAGTTTGTTTTTTGATAACAAAAAATCAATTTTTTTAGACATTAATAAAATGTTAATTCGTAAATAAATCCATAATATGTCCTTTGTATTGAAAAAGAGTATTGCCTCGTGATATTTTTGTAACTAGCGAGATATCGAAAATACTAGAGAAGTACATCTCATTGTCAGTTATTTCCGCTTGTTTTCAACCTTGTGATAAAATTATAAAAACGTATTTTTCAAGTTTCAGCGTTCGCTTCTCTAAAGTCACATTTTTATTTTTTGATAACAAAAAAATCGATTTTTTTAGACTTTAATAAAATGTTGATTCATAAATAAATGAAAATATTGCCTTTGCATTAAAAACGAATATTGTCGCATGACATTTATGTAACTAGCGAGATATGAAAAATATTAATTTGGGGAAAAAATTGGCCGGGTTCGAAGAGAACGCCCCACGCACGATTACAAGAGACTCTAAATCTTGCCTAATGTGTCCGTAGCTACTGTTCGCGTCGACTTTGCCAGCCCTGACCATGCATAACGTATAGAATATGAATAATAAGTACGTAATTAAAGTTCACTCTGCATCGCGATATAATTTAAGCGCTAATTGCCATTAAGTGCCTCGTCGTTTGATCGTGCATACGTAAGTATAAAAAAAACTGGTTTAATACGAGCCGATTTGAATATCGACACGATCTGCTATTTTGTCTATAAAATAAATATTAAAAGATCGAGGCTCGCTGGTCGAGTTGATGGAAATGTTGTTAAACGAGGGACAACGGTAATTTATGCCCGTGAGGAGTTTTTACTATACAGCAAAGATACGGATGAGATGTTGGCAATGTTATACAAAGGAGTTGAGATTTAACGCGGGCTTTATAGTTCTCGAGAAAGGAAAGAGTCCCGAGGAGTCTCTTAGAAAGCGAGAGAGACATGTAGAGAAAGAAAGAGACAGCAAAAGGTGAATATACGTAGACGGCGTGTGTACGTCAGTAGCGAGCATCGTTACACTCAATCAAGTCGCGACGAAGGAAGAATCCCCTTTTGTCGTCTCCTTTGCTCTCCCGTCGATGAGCAAGACTTTGGACATTGAATGTACAGTCTCGTGAGAAAATGACCAAGCGAAAGAATCGAAATTCGACATTATTTTTTCAACTTTCTTTACCACCCACGTACATCACGTGCCTCGAACTCAGTGCTAGATATATGAAACGGCATAATATAAAACCAAAAATCATTGACAGCACGGGCAATGTTCGATTAATAGTTCGACTCTGCCTACGGTCGTAATTAATTTTTTTTTCTCCACGTCAGTCTCACTCGTTACCGTATGTTTCACTGTCTAGTTAATTATACGTGATATATATACGCGCCGAGAATGCAGCGAAATACTTGAATATGATATACGACCAATATGCCAGCACTCGCGGCTACCTAATAACGCGTTTCTTACCGTATCTATCGAAGATCTGACGAAATAAAAAAATTAATAAATCATAAAAAAAAAAAACGAAACGAATAAGAATTTAATATCGCATAGAGATTTTCCAGCTACCGGATTGTGATAGCTGTGGGCTATTCGTGCGTGTAACGCAGGCAGCGCGTACGAGGATGACGTCGAGGATCGACGGTTCGTTCTTTAACTATAGCTATATTAGATACGTGCAGAAGGACATGACTGGTCAACGCACCGTGACAAGGCGACGTCGAGCGGCGATAACAAATTATTCGGCCCACTGCACTCCCTGGCTCTCTCTCTCTCTCTCTCACACACACACACACACACACACACACACACACACATACATACACTGTCTTCGTCTCTCACTCTCGGACCTCAACCTGCTGTTGCTCCTGCAAGTTGCACATGCATCAACAGCACCGGGAGCTCTCGCGACTCGGGATCGGACGGCTCTTTCGAAGCGTGGCGTGACGTGTGTGTAATACGAAGGATAATATGCGTTCGTTAATGGATATGTGCGCTATCTTTAGTGTGTCTCTCGCATGAGGTTTAGTCGCGTGCTCTAGCGCACAGGTTGACGTTCCGATAAATACCCCACACGTGACTGTGTATAAATAGATTATGCGCGTATTGCTGTTCTTGTTGTATCGAATGTTAATACGTTAAATTTTGTTACGTTGATAAATTCATTTGCGACTCATCGATCCGCGTTTCGGGCTGGAGTTTTTCTATACGGGTTTAAAGCAAATTTTTAAACCGATTTCTTTCTATTTATAGAAAATTTTGTATTTTTGTTATAAATAGATAGTTTACACGGTGTGAATTTATAAAAATAGTTCCACGAATCGTTTACGTTTGAAAAAAAAGGAACGTGTGACTTTTATGCGAAAAATGATGCACGATTCTTGTGGATGTATTGACCAACGCGTTTAGGTGGGAGGAATAAATTATATTTGTTTTGAAAAGGATTTTTGAACGCAATAAAATCGCTCGTTAGATTTATCATCGCTGGAATTATTTTGAAAAAAGTGAATGCCCCTGTTGTCAATCGCGTTAAGCAAAACGTTTCATTATAACCGTAAACAAGAAAATTAAGACGAACGAGCGAGTATACACGTGTAATCCTGTATGGATAAATATTCAATGTTTTTAGGAATATAATTCTATTTTTATCGAATACAACTACTTATTCAAATGAGAAAAAAAATGATACCACGTTCAACAAGTTAAAAAATGTGTTTTCGCCTCATTTACTAAATTTATACGTACAGATAAAAAACAAAATTTATTTTCATAAACAAATGAGCTATTTCCAATAATAACAAACAATTGGGTTCAAAATTTGCATCGAATACTTCGCGTTCCTACCGCTAATTCATAATCGCAAAAAAGTTGCGTTAAAAAATATGATGAAAACGAACAAAAAAAAACAAAAAACGTGGATATTGTTAAATTTATGCGTACAGATGTTCACTTATTATTGCAACTACAATTGTAGGTGCTTGTTAACGTTTATGCGATTTATATAGAGCGATATATTTCCAATAATAACAAACAATTGGGTTCAAAATTTGCATCGAATACTTTGCGTTCCTACCGCTAATTCATAATCGCAAAAAAGTTGCGTTAAAAAATATGATGAAAACGAACAAAAAAAAACACAAAACGTGGATATTGTTAAATTTATGCGTACAGATGTTCACTTATTATTGCAACTAGAATTGTAGGTGCCTGTTAACGTTTATGCGATTTATATAGAGCGATATATTTCCAATAATAACAAACAATTGGGTTCAAAATTTGCATCGAATACTTTGCGTTCCTACCGCTAATTCATAATCGCAAAAAAGTTGCGTTAAAAAATATGATGAAAACAAACAAAAAAAAAACAAAAAACGTGGATATTGTTAAATTTATGCGTACAGATGTTCACTTATTATGGCAACTAGAATTGTAGGTGCTTGTTAACGTTTATGCGATTTATATAGAGCGAGGTTTCTAGCGCACTTTGACGGAATTCCAGGTACAGATATTTCTCTTCTATAACGCGTTACGCCCTCGGGGCTGAACGAGAAAAGACAGCACCACCCTAGGATTACGCCCGAGCGTTCGCTCCGGTACAATTGTAATGCGTTATACGTCGTTCTCTTGTCCGCGGCCTCGCCGTACAAGGCGCACGCAGAATTATCCAGATACATACCCCACCTCGTGCAAAAATTCTATGTGTATTGTGCACGGCGCTGCTATCGAAACGCATTGGCGACGAGACACTCGCGAACCACGAAGAGAGGTATACATAACGAGAGAAGTGCGTTAATGCTAACGCATTGTGGGAGCGACTGAGTTACGGCCTCGGGATCTTTATGCTGGTGGTAGTCTTACCACCATCGACTCGATCGCATTCTGGCACACGTACAAAACTTCTCCGCTTACGACTTTTGCCGCGTGTGCGATTTTGCTCCGCTTTGCTCACCGAGTCGTTCGGTCAGTATGTTCATGTATCCACGACTCCGAGAGAAAGAGAAGGATAGAGAGAAATGCTCCAACGCCAGGCTTGTTAACGATATAGAAATCCGATCGGTGCTGTACAATACCATTATTTAGTCGCAAAGAGCGCGTGTCCTGGTGGACTTCGGCGATCATTACTGGCTAAAGTGCGCAAAGGGTGTAGCGGTCCGCTATGCCGAGAGATATACCGAGAGACACTAATGATTTCATTTCAACTCACATTCTCAATGCGTTTCGCGTCCTCTCTCGTAGCTTATAGCTCTTTGCACACCTTATAAATGCGTATGGCTTGAGAAATTCTGCTGTTTCAGCATTTTATTTCAGTTATATCGAAACTAATCGCGACCGTTTGGGATTAAACGATTTTTTTTATGATCGTTTAGATTATTCTGATCGTTTATCAATTGGAAATACGAGTGTGCGACACGGATATGCTGAAACGCGCTGGAATTGAATGTAATCGTATCCAGCAACGATTTCATCGAACTTGATGACATCCGGTTGTAACTTCTTTGCCTCTCACCGGGCGGAAACGATCTGTCGCTGACGAGGCATTAGAATATCGCTATAACCTCCAAATTACGCTACGCGCAAGCGACGTGACACAAATTTACGTTAAAAAGAGCAACTGTTCGTTTCTGTATTAACTTTTCTTCCTTCAAACGGCATTGCATTCGGATTGTCGATGATCCAACAGTAGATTAATCGTGGCTGCGTTCGGTACGACTCGGGCGCGTGGCTGCGCGCGCATCGACGTTACGAGTATCGAAATGGCGCGCTGTTTGAAACGTCGCTAAAATATGTAGCGTAAGCAATCGTACACACCCAAGAGATGAAACGTCGTTAGATAAACGAAGAATCTCGCGTTGTACGCACAATATACTCGAGCACATATATCTATTTTTATTTCTGTTCGAAAGAAGAGGAAGGGACGAGGGCCGGAAACAAGTGCTTATACCATCCGGCATATTATTCAACGCAATATCCTACGGTGTATTAAGTACATTCTCATCCGCTAATGCTGTAATAGGTAATAGGTATAGGAAGGTTTCGCGGGAATCCTTTACTCCTTGGACATCGTGCAAGTTCCCCTCGAGAAGGCTTTGGAGCCACAGAAGCTCGGTGCTCGCAGAGCAATGAACACCGGCTGCTGATGCTGATGCACTCTCCCCGAAGACCAAGTCGGTATATAAGACCGTGGCTGACCTTTAATTAGTTACCTCGGTACTGCCGGCAGAATTAACGGCTTCCTGGCCTGTGCTAAATAAATAAAAGAGGCGAGAGAGAAAGAGAGAAAGGGTAAGAAGCGGTCGTCGCTGCTTCTGGACAGTGCTTGGAGTTCTGGATAATACCTAATGCACTCTATATATACGCACACTACGTTCAGTCTATATGTATACCTTTAGCCGCAAAAGTTACACGGAAGATGTATAATCGGGCTGGCCGATTACACGCGAGGGTCCGAGAGAGCGCCACGCTCCGTAGACTATGCCCCGCGTGAAATTCAAAACGTATGTAACGCGAACGAGCGCACGGCTTTGGTTTACTACTTGCCTTTATGCCGCTCCTCGGTATAATCTTCGCGATGAGTTTCATTCGCGGATACGATGCGACGAGCTATCCTTTTCTCCCGATGGGCAAATATCAACAATATTTTCGCTGCTAATTGAAAATAAAAAACGATTAAATATAAAAAATAATAAGATTGGAATATTATTCTTGTTATTATTGTCATTAACGAATTTTCTCGTTTTTCAAACGAGTTTGGAACGTACGCCGGAGCTCTACTGATAAAAAGTATGTTTGTCTATGTTCCTTTCGTATATAGCTATAACCTTATTGGTGCTATAGTGTTTTCCTAACTGTTGTTTTGACGATGGTTTTTTTCATGGTCCAATTTTTGGAGGTACTTTGTGAAGTTTCGCGAGCCAATTCCTGTGGTACGTATGATAATCAGTACTATCGAGATTGTTCGTTGGTTCCAAAATTTCTTCAGTTATATTGCAAGCAGTGTGTATTTCACAAACCAGGACCAATCCTGCTCATATAATGATATATATTATTATTATTATGCAATATATATTATTATATTATAATATTATAATATTATTAATTATTATTAATCTTATTATAATATTATAATGTAATTATTATATTATATTATATTATATCATATTATATCATATTATATTAAATTATATTATATTATATTATACATATTATATTATATTATATTATATTATATTATATTATATTATATTATATTATATTATATTATATTATATTATATTATATTATATTATATTATATTATATTATATTATATTATATTATATTATATTATATTATATTATATTATATTATATTATATTATATTATATTATATTATATTATATTATATTATATTATATTATATTATATTATATTATATTATATTATATTATATTATATTATATTATATTATATTATATTATATTATATTATATTATATTATATTATATTATATTATATTATATTATATTATATTATATTATATTATATTATATTATATTATATTATATTATATTATATTATATTATATTATATTATATTATATTGTATTGTATTGTATTGTATTGTATTGTATTATATTGTATTATTATGATATTATATTATTATTATTATTATTATTATTATTTGAGTTCGCAATTCTCAATAGTTTTATTATGTTGACGCTATTCTTGATTAAGGATCACGTCCTTCTAAATTTTGTAGCGTATAACTATATTAAATATTTTACATGTGTTAGATTATTATTATTTAGTTGTCGTCGTTGTTTTTGTCGTTATAATACGATGGTCACGAGGGAGAAAACGACCGGTATGGAAAATATATGCCGGCTTCCGGATCAATCTCGAGGTAACGTTAATTTATAAATAGCGATGGAAGATGCAGGCGTATTTTGATCCCGGATAGTGTTGCACGGCAATCAGGTTTTATCGGTTTATTAGTCGAGTGCGCAAACTGTGTATCAAGTTTATATATAAAAGAGACACGCAGGGCAGATAGCACGGGATCTATTCCCCGTGTGTGTAGAATGCGAGCCAATGGAGAGGCTATGTGGCGGAAGCCCGCGAAAGAAATTTACGCGGTCAACTTCCATGACGGGAGAGCACCGTGCGCGTTCACCGACAGACTAACGCGCTCGTCTTAATTATTACACACACTTTGTGTAAATATATTAACGAGCGACGTATGTGTATTCCATACGTATATTCATCTAGTTCCTTTTTTAATTTTTTTTTATTTTCTTTTCTTTTCGTTTCTTTTCTTCTTCATACATTCCATTCGAGACTCGGACCTGCCCCAAGCAACGCCGTATATACACGACTCGCCGTCACGGCCTGCGATCCTAATTAAATTACCGCTAATTAAGATCGACCTTAATGCGCGCTACCTCGTGTGATATCGACTCTGAATTTGTAAATAGCCCCGTTTGTACGACCGGGAGGAGGAATCGAAGTGAGTGGTCAGAACGCTCGTTCGCTTTCTTCAATTAATATCTTCGAACGGAAAGAGTCACGAGTAATTACCACGTAAAAAAAATTTATTGTAATAGACAAGAAAAAATCGACAAAAAAACAACAATATTAATTCTAAATTAAGAGTTTACTTCGAAAAAAAATAATGATTACAAATAATATTATATTTACTGATAAAAATTACGATACAATTTAATATCGTAAAATTTTCGCCCCGAAAATTGTTAAGAAAATTAATAATCGATGTAAAAAATATTCCGAATATTTTAAATACATGGAGAGATCGATAAAATATCTCGAGAAAATGTCACCCCTATGCAATCTTTCCTTACCCGGTACAAAAGGCCAAAAAATAATAGGCTGTAATGAAAATCGACGAAAGTCAAAATTACAATGTAAAACGTGTATGTAGCCTGAGCTCGTACACTCGCTAATTGCTCATAGCAGGAAACGGAAGGAGAAACCCCCAGAGGGTGAGGGGAACGGGGTTGCGTTTTGCAGTAGACTTGTGGCTCGCGCTCTCGTCCCCCATCTCGCTCTTCCGTCCAGGCCGCGATACCCGTGCCAGTACTCCTTGTTCCTCTCTCCGTTTCACGTATATATACATATACATATATATATATATATATATATATATATATATATATAAAGAAAACTATACATACACAAGGATCGAGGTATACAAGACAGGAGGTATACATGACTATAGCTCGAAGAAATGAATATTAGCGTGCGTTCACGGTAAGCGCACCCCGTAATGGTGGCACACGCCGTTACCCCACTATACATATAAGCTACTAGGGAGGGAAAAAGACGGAGAAGAGAAAGAAAAAGATAGAGAGAGCGAGAGAGCGAGAGAGAGAGAGAGAGAGAGAGACAGAGAGAGAGAGAGCGAAAGAGAGAAATACGAAAGGGAGGTACGCGCGAGCGCGGGCGGTTGTACAGGAGGCTGATGCACATACACGGCTCTACTTACGATAATTAACATGATTGCCATTATATTAACGTGATGCTTGGTGCGTTCCGGCTACTCCGTGGTCAGTACGTAGTAATGGGCAGGTCGGCGATCGCCAGGAGCAAAAGCGGTATGTACGTACCTCCACTATATAGCGACTCGTGAGATGGTTACGTCGTTGTGAAACCGCGTCGCTGGGGCGTTGCGCACGTTCATATATATATATATATACAGAGAACGGAACGAGATGGTCGAGCTCGTTCCACTGGGTGGATCTCGCGACGCTTTGCGAGACAACGTGCACGACTTCGCCCAAGCCCCGAAAACCAACTTTCTGCCTGTTTTTTTTATTATTATAATACACGAAACAGTGGGCCTAACTGGCCAACGAGAAAAATTCATGGAGCTATGGTCTCGTCGCTGTCTAGACAACGATCCGTCTTCGTCCGCATAAATTGAACCAAGGCGTTCGGTCTCTATCGACAGGAGGTTGAGAAGAAAAAGAAACAATTCCGTATAAGACCGCATCGATTGTTTTCTACCAGTAAAATTGGGTAGCCCTTTGATTCATGATCAAGGCTCTCTCGTTCGTTGGAAATAGGGCGTAGGTCTGTACGAAGACGTTTCGGCTATACACACATGTACCTGTATATGCGATATGCACGTGTTTGAAGATCTGAAATGCAGAAGCAGCATCCTCTCTCGCTCTGCGACTTACGACAAGAACGAGAGAGAACAAGACGAAGAGAGAAAGAAAGAAAGAGAGAGAGAGAGCTATGTGCGCTTCGCGGACACGAGCCATTACCGTAGTAGGCGAAGTAGCGAGACGGATGGACGGTAATGGTCATTACGAGCACGCTTCGCTGATTGTGCACCACACCGCGCGATGGGAGAGAGAGAACGACGCGACTGCACCGCAACAGAGAGAAACGCAGCACGGCGCGGCCGAGGGCATCATCGCCGACCCGAAGACCCGGCCCGTCGTCCATATATCCTTACACGATGTATATACATATACATAATCTCCTTTTGCTCTTTATAAATGTGTACACGTGCGCGTCCGTGTTTCGTTATATAGTTGTGTGTACAGATATATTCTTTTATTAACGAAGGCGCGCCACGTCGAGACGTTCGTTAGCTAACTTAATAGCAGGGCCGGCGACTGCACACACGATTCTCTGCCACTGTTTTGTCTCTCTCGCCGGAGAATGATAGAGAGAGAGTCGTTCTTTATATCGCCTAGGAGCACACGTTCCAGATAACTCTGGCAAAGTCCTCTTTCGACGAAGTTCACAGTCGCAAGGATTTCAGTGCGAGACGTAGGCTTGTCTTCCGGATGAAAATATTTTTACGCCTTTTATTGTATGAAAACTTGATTTTTTCGGTAAGGAGCGAGGAAGAGGCACGATTTTATTGCCACGATGAATTTCTATTCCGTTTTTATCGAAGACTTCGTTCCGTAAAGGAAGACTGCGGATAACGAAAGAAGATGAAAAAGGTAGGGAGCGGATGATAAATGGGCTGTACGAGTACCGCAAGTGAGGAACGCGCCGAGATCGCATCATTCAAATCGGAGCGTTGGCCACCCGGCAATGTTGCACGGGCTGCGCATTAGTAGATGCGCACACGCCTTGAGAATACGCGACTCCGTATGTCCAACAGCAGCATCCGCGTGTTGCCGCACCGTTTCCATATACAGGACTGAGATACCGCACGCTATTCGGCGCGCATGCGCGTATACAGGTGCTCCGGATGCGCATGCGCCTTCGGAGTTTCTAAGTAAAAGCCTAAGCACAGAGGCGAAGGAGAGTTAACAGCCACGGTAATTACGGCCCAATATGCAACCGGGCCGGTCGCGCGCTCGCGAGTAACCGCGATGCAATGTTACATATGCCTGTCCCGACAGTCGTACACGAACCGCCTGTAAGTATATTCCACCGCCCAAGTATTTGCTTCTGTTGCTGCTGCCGCATTTGCCGTTGCGGGAGGGCCGCCCTGCTACTTCCACGTTGCAAGCTCATGCGCCGCCGGCGACCAGTTCAGATCGCGAGATAGTCGTATTATGGATACGGCTCTACGCTGTTCGCCTCCCTCTCTTTCTACCTCTCCCCATCCCCCCTCTCTCTCTTACTCTCTCGTAGAACTAGAGAATATCCAAAGTATCTGCCACCTCCGACAACCTTCCTCCATCTTCTACCGTACCGCCCTCTCGCGGAATAGTACATATGCCCAAGTAGAACCGATTAGATGTAAGAAAACGGCACCTTCTTCCGCCTGTGTGAATTCCTGGATTTTCTTGGCAGTGAATGTATACCGAGCCTTGTGGAATGATTAATACGTGTCCGAACGTAGGTGCAACAACTAATCGTTACAGATAACTGGTCATGTGCTGATAAGATCAGTCCGAGTTTTAGGATGGAGAGTGGGTATAGGAATAAGAGCTAGTTACTACCTCGTTCGACCATTTATCTACTGAACTTGATAAAGTTCTAGTACAAAGACGATCTAGGTATAATAACATATAGGAAAATCAAAATGGAATTCCTGGATTGTTGGCACGGTACGTATATCAAGCTTTGGGAAATGATCAATACGTGTCCAAACGTAGATGCACCATCTGATCGGTACGTGACAACTGATCATGCATTGATCGGATCGATCCGAGTTTTGGGATGGAGAATGGGTACAGGAGAAAGAGCAAGCTATTACCTCGTTGGACCATTTATCTATCGAACTTTATGAAGTTCTAGTACAAAGACGATCTAGGTATAGTAACACAAAGGAAAATCGAAATTCGATCACAAATCTTAATAATTCAAGAAAAAAATGTCGTTTATTCATGACCCATGAACGAAACTGTCATTATTTTCGTTTAAAAATCTAAATTCAATGACGAATTTCTCTCCAAGAGTCTCATCGAACGACTCGATTCCGCATCGAGCTGACTCCTTACGCCATAGCTGGTCAAAGTGGCGCGAACGTGTGGATACTTCAGCGGTGAATGGAATCCGGAGAAAAGAAGCCGATACAGCCATACACGTCCACGTCCGTGTTTCTTTTTTTATCTCGTACTTCATATACATTTGCCACGGTCTCTGTTACGGTTTTTGCACGATATAAAACCAAGCTGTACCATTCGCCATTGGCAATGCGCGCTTTTACTACGCGAAACTACGACGCTGTACAAACAGTGCATACTCTCTATAACCCTGGAATCACGAGGCAGTTTCGCTTCCACCTCCACCCCTGTCTCTCCAAACTCCCCCGCCTAACTTTGCACATGTAGAAACGCCGCGAGAGTTCCGACCTTTAACACACAGTCGAGTATAAAATATACACGTAGATGAGAGTTTTCTCGACTTATTCAACGCAACGAAGTATGTGTGTCCGAGAGTTTCACGAGCGAAGCCCGTTACGGTCGCGCCCGCGGAATAACGCTCAAACATATATATACATCTCCAGCGGAAGATATATATATATATACATATATATATTTACTACAGAAGCGACGAGCGGTCGCAAGAAAATCGAAAGTAAAAGCCGGCCGTCGACTGAACTACTTAGTATAATGCAACAACGCTCTACATATATACATAACGCCCTATGCAGAAAATCCAACTGCGCTTGTATGCAAAACAGGGAAAGAATCGGCAACGGGGAACATCGAGAGCGCAAACGCGCGCAGATTTCAAAGGCATAATAATCATCGTACGTTCTTATACCTGTATGTACCTAAACAGCACTCAGGGATATCCGTGTACGTGGATACGGAAATATATATATATGTGTGTGTATTTACCTCTTGGCTGACTCGGGTGCGGATTCTGCGGGGAAATAATTGCCCCGGGATTCGCTTTACTCAACGAACGAAACGCTCGACCCGCGTACGCATCGTACACGCTTCCTTCTCTCCCTCTCTCTATGTCCTCACCTTTTCTTTTTGTCTTTTCCACCCTCCCTCCATCCCAGCCACCTTTAGACACCGGACTAGAGATCCTCGCAGGTGCGAAAGATATACACCCGAGGGATCGTCGGAGCGAGATTGCAGCAGGTGCGCAACAAGTTAGGAAAACGATATCGCGAGAGGTCGATAATATACGTAAATATATACACATATATGTATGTGTGTATAACCGTACGAGCAAATGCGGGTGTGGATAACCGCGAGAGACGAATTGAATGTGAAATTTGAGAATTGGCGAGATACCGCGTTTGCCTCGACATAGGGGAAGGAGACGGCTGGATAATCGGGCGACTTAAAAAGGCTTAACCTTCATTAGAGTGGTATATCAAGTCTTGGTGGAGATTAATTTACCAGTCGCGAAGGTTCGCTGCGAAACGAATAAACGAGGAGAGATTGAAGAACGCACGAAGTTGACGACAGGTGCGAGGGAAAAATATTTGTATATTCGAGAGAATACTGTCGCTCGTGGAAAATAGCTATATGTAAACTCGTTCTCGGGACACGAAGTCGACGATGGGACGGATGGGCACATGCCCGTAATCACGTGTGGACCATCAAGACGAGAGGATTTAACACAGATGTACATAAACGTCCGTAAATCTTTTAAATTGTTTCCAAAATATTAAGAGATTCGTATTTCTTAAAATTAATGAATTATTCTCATCATCTCTCACTTTGCTCTATTTTTTATAAAAACATGCAAGCACGATATGGAACAAGAAACCGTCTTCGAAAAATCTGTCGAAAGTGGCACAATGCTGTGGGAAAAGAAACAGTTGACGACGTCTCGAGAATGAGTGATCGTTGAAATCAGTTTCGAGACAAGGGATCTACGACGTCTGTTAGCTCGGGTCTATCTACATAGCCTCATATTTATTCGGAGTTAGGACATGCATGCGGTGTACGACGTAAGAATGCGTAGAAAGAGAGGGATCTAGAGAGAGAGAGAGAGAGAGGTCCACAGTGTTGATCGTATACGCAAGGGGTCATCGACTAACTCATCGATCAACCGCTAGAGTGGGGTCATAGTAGCTTGTGGCGTGGCCAGCAGCTGTTCCATCGCTCAGTCATCGATCTATCGACGCTGCTGCCGCCGTGTAGATCTCTCGAATGAGATATACAAGGTAACATACCATATTCGTCTCTAACATGTAACAAAGATACCACAATCGTGACTTGGAGCGCTACACATCGAGTCTCTCGAATTACGTCGTACCAATAGAAATATATCGAATCGTCGTAATTTATGAGGCAGCGAACTGTCATAACATTCAACCTCATTCCGGGTTCCTATTACGTAATCCGGCGACATCGTTATAAATGTTATTTCGAGAGACGCCTCTGCTATCTCCTTCATTGCGCGGATCCCTCCACTACCCACCCATGACAGTATTTTTATGACAAGAGTTTCGTGGCTCGTACAATAACGAATCGACCAAACATCCTTGTTTACCGCCTATACGGTAGTTTGAGAATTCCAAGAAGCTACAAAAGTACGACGCATGCATCTACCACCATTTTTTTTGCATTTACGACCTATCAACACTCCTTTTTCCTGGACGCTGTCGTACGAGGGTCTCATAGGTGGTGGCGCTGCAGGTGGTCGTTTCGAATTTACTTACGCACTTGAGAGAGAGAGAGGGGGGGAAGAGAAAGAGAGAGAGGTCGCGGTTGGTTGGTGGCGCTGCGCTCATTAACTCGCTGGACCGTAAACCTTTTACTCACAATTAGCCCTGGCGTCATTATTATCCCACTATTTGTACATCGCGAGCAGCGGGACACGCACATTTATACACGTACGCGCGTACGTTGGAATATCTTTTTTGTTAGTTGGGGAAAAATTCGCGAAAGTTACAACGCGATTAACCGGTGGCCGACACGAATCGCCTTTTTTTCTCGGCAGTTGAGGTCGCTTCGCGATTCATCGATATATTTCCAAACGGGAGAAATTTGACTCGACATTATTTCTTGAAAGAGATTGAAAAAGATCGTCGTGTTTGAACATTAAAGAAGAGGTTGATAAAACGTTATAAATTTATCGATTTATTTTAGAAAATATTTCAAAAATAGCAACCTTCGCTCCGTTAATTAATTACTTGTAATTACAAAAATGCGATAAAAAATTGATTTTTTCTCCTCAATTTTCTTTCCATCTCTTAATTGCATCGTTCACTAAATCCCCCTTCCCACTTTCTCGTCACATTTCCGCCCCACTCCTGTCCCAAAAACGCAATCATATATTCTTCTCGTTTTTCAGCGGATCGTTTTACAACTCCGACGGACAGAGACGAGTGAAGACATAAAGATTCGAATCGTGTGTCGAGAGCCGCGCCAGAGCAATAAATTTTCAGTTACTTCGAGCGTGAAACGATAAAAAGAAATTAAAAAAAAAAAAAAAAAAAATGCGTAGCCCTCGCTGAAAGTTGAAAGCGGCGCTCGCGATTGAGCCCGTGAGATTTTGCCTATCCGCTAGTCGGAAGAATCATGAACCTCTCATCGCAATAAGAAAATGCAAATATGTTTACCGTTTAGGTACAGCAGTTTGCTGTTTCACGCGGCGTGTCTCTCGAATTAGCAAAGGTGAAAAAAATCCAGCGATGATCTGACCCCGGCTACGGCGAAGCTGCCACCGTAGGTACCCGCTGGATTCATCTCCGACTACCACGACCCTAACGCGTGTATACCGCGAGTAAAATTCCCAGCGGCAAAGTGCAACGAGAGTCGCGATTTCTCTCTCTCTCTCTTTCTCCCTCTCTTTCACAGCGAAGAGAGAGCGGCAATAAGGGATTCTCTTATCTCGCGGCGATACACCGAGGAATTTGCGGTGATGAGTCGTCGAAACGCGCTTATAAGCACCTCGAATTCTCCGCGTGATCCTGTTCACCGCCGCGGGTACGCGACCCTGCGACCCTGAATGCTGTGGCACCGAACGCGAGAGTATCTTAGTCTTCCCTCTTTCCCCGCCCCTCTTTCCCTTTCTCGTTCTTTCTCTCTCGTTGCAATTTTTTCAGGACATTGGGATCCCGCGAGAATCACAGAGTGCCGCTTCTATAAGATTCCCGGAATTCCCCAACGCGAATCCCAACGAACCGCGGACATAGCAACCTCGCGGAAATATTCGCGCTGTTAAAAATCTTTTTTAATCCCTCTTTTTCGCGGTTTCGTTCGAGCTTCGATACGCGTACGACCAATGAGCAACTTACTTATCTACGTGTGTCTGCCGTGTGCGAGCGTTTGAAAACGAGGAAGTCTAGGGAAAATCAATTTACGCAATTCGTACGCACAGTCGGGAGAATTTTTCAACGTGTTTAAACCGAGGTGGTAATCATTGTCAATTATTGCCGAAGTATCGATTATAAATTCTTTCGGTCTTGACGAGGTAAGATTTCACTCGGGGATCGATGGAGACAGGACTAGACCTTTATGCGTTGGTTATTGCGGTGGATCTCCTTTTCAGTGTCATATGTCTCGCCACAACCCTTTCTTTCTCTCGCCCCCCCCCTTCTTCCTTCTCTTTCACCACCATCTCTCTTTTTCAATATAAACGTATATATATATATGCGCTATCCAAGTGGCCCCGTGGCTGTCCTGCTCGTCTTGACCGCACGCTCGTCCTAACCGCAGAACCAAAGGCGACTTGGAGTTTTTTACACCCCGTTGCCATGTAAGGATCGCGAAAGAAAGTAGACATATATATATATCGATAACGTATGTGTAAAGTAGAAACGGTCGAGCGATTGGGTCGCGCGATACGAGAGATCGTGTGTCTGTGTGTGCATGACGAGAGTCGTCACGTTCGTGTATATGTGAGAGAATTGTGTCCTCGCCCATCGATCCCTTTTGGCCCTTTATACGAGGTAGAGATACGCAAACCGAAAGGGATTCCGCGCACTGGGACAAGAGCCTGATGGACCGAAGACTCTCTCCTTGCCGAAAAGATCTCGCTCGATCGTTATTCTTCGCGACTTTGGCAACATATCACCGGCGAGGAACGATCCTTCGAAGGATCGTCGAGACGAGAGAGAGACGAAGGGTTGCTTATACGCTAATACGACCCTTGGAAATTCCATTCTAAACGTATTCTAGCCGAGAGACTTTACAACGAAGCACTGACGGTGCGTTGAATTTAATGGGGATAATTTGCAAATTATAATATATCCAGTTACTACTTGTATACATACAGGGTGTCCCACGAGTCTTGCACCAGCTGGTACCTGCGGATGGCTGGAAGTTTCCCAAATTCAAGTGCAAAATCTATACCATCAATTCGCTATAGTTTTTTTAATTAACGAATGACAATTCCGAATTTCCAATTAAAAAGCAACCTTCGTCCCTTTTCGAAGTATAAAGGGACATGGATTCTCGCATTCTTCGCGATTCGACAGTGCGTGAACAAAGTTTAAACGAACTATGATCGATAAACTCTAGATCATATCCGATAGCTACGGTCTTCAATCTAGCTTCGCGCCAGCGACGATAAATGTCCCTTTAAACTTCGGACAGGCACTGTTATTCTCTCGATCTCGTGCGAACGCGGCTAACTTCAGCTCATTGGTCGAACAACTTCAATCGTCTCTCATTCAAAAACTATGGCGAATTGAACGTGCAAACTTCACACGTGAATTCGTGGCACCGTTACCTACCCGCAGGTACAAAATGATACGAAATTTTAAGGACACCCTGTATATACACGTATATATGTATGTATAATGTAAATTTATATGCTAAACAACAATGATTAGCATGGTGATGGAGCATAACGTTACTTTCTCCCGCACAAAGAAAGAGAGAGAGAGAGAGAGAGAGAGAGAGAGAGAGAGAGAGAGAGACTGCGTTATCTTCTCAACGTTTCGCGACTTCCTTGCTGCACCGAGAGTCTCTGAGATCGTCGGGAGGCGATCAATCATCGCTTTATGAATACTTAAAAAAAAAAAGGAGCGATACCCCGTGCCTGATTCTCATTTCGCCCTGTTAAAAGAGCTCGGCGAACTTTCGATGGAACTTATTGCCGTGGGTCATTAGGATTTATAAGCGCGTTCTCTGTACTGTGCATTATTACAGAAGTACATATGTGGGCACACGTGCGTGTGCGAGAATCAGATAGTCGTATAAAATGTGGACGGGGGCTCGAAGGATGAGCGTGAAGGAGAGATAACCGGAGAATCAGAACGACATTAATTATCTTCGAAGGTGACGACGAGAACGTGTAGGCCGTCTTACATATACGTACGTTTGCGAGAGCTCGAGACCCGTTACAGCACATTTCGCGTGGCCGATGCTGTCTGACATGCCTGTCTCACATTCGGCGTAATGCCTGGATATCTGTGTGTGTGTGTGTGTAGTTACGTTTGTGTAAGTCGAATTAATAAACTTCCTTCTCTTAATGCGAGAACCGATAAGCAAAAGCTCGGAGACACGAGTGCAACCGAGAGTTTATAACCGTCTTGGGTGATCGAGGCCAATGTTTGCGACACGTGAAGTGACTAATAATAAATTCTGATTGCAATTCTGGAAAAGTTAAAGAGGAAGAGGGTTGATCTTTTTCTTTTGTTAACTCGCAGAAATAACAGGATCATCGTGGATTTCATTCCAACGATAAAATGAACGGTAAGAAATTGTCAAAATTACAAATATCGTTATTTTGATAAACGTAATTTGATTACAATTTCAAGTTAATTATTTCACGCTCTGGTCGGTTCACCTGTGATAATGCGTTCGATATGTTGGCAAAAACAATAACCTCGTGCTCGAAAATCTTCGTTATTATCTTCCAGATTGTTTCTTATGTTATTATTGCGTATCATACGTTTTCGTTATTATCATAAAATATGCAACGGTGCGCGTGTCTACGTTCAAATGTTTTTCAGTCCTGGGTCGTGAACCATATATCAAGGCATTTCTTCGTAATATAATCCAGCGAGTTTGACAGTTGTGCATTAATAATATCGAAAGTCCTCGATTGTCTATCTGTATGGCAGCAAGGAGCAGCGCGGATCATTTTGAGATGCGAAAGAACGATATATATACAGGGTGTCTCAGCAAATCCTGGACCGCTTGGTACTCGCGGATAGCCTGCGGTACGACGAATTCACGTGTGAAGGTTCGTATGATCGATTCGCGATAGTTGTTGGTTCAGAGACGAGCTAAATCGTCAAATCAGAGAGCTGGAATCAGTCGCGTTCGAACGCGATCGAGAGGACAGCAGCGATCTTTCGAAGTTTAAAGGGACATCGATCGCCGACGGTCTGACGTCAGACCGGAGACTATAGCTATCAGATATGAGCTATACGCTCGACGAACGTGATTTTTTCAAACTTTGCATACGCAGTTCCATAGCATGAGGATCGGTCCATATTCCTTTAAGCTGCGCATACGAGTTGCTAGCCTCTCGATCGTTTTCGATCGCCGCTGTTTCCAGCTGGGCGATTGGACGATTCGAATTGTTTCCCATTTAAAAATAATTGCGGAATTGATCGTATGAAGTTTGGGCGTGAATTTGTGACATGGCCGACTATCTTCAGGTAACAAATAATGAAACGCTTCTGAGACACCCGGTATATATACATGTCTATATGTATAAATATATGCAGTAAAGACGAGGACGATTAATTTACTATTCCGTTTATCAGCCCGATGCTCCGGTTTCGCCTCGATCATTCATTTATTCAGAAGGCTCTCCTTCCGTCGTCTCCTTTCTTGACAGTGTCGCGAGAGTCAACGTCTATCGTCCTACCCGATGTCGCGACTATTAATTTTCTATACCCACGGCTCCCTCTCTCTCTTTCTCTCTCTCTGTCTCTCTCTCTCTCTCTCTATCCCTTTATCTCTTCCCGTTCGACAAATATTTCATCTAACGCAATCAACCGACACCTTCGATATTGGGTACTCGATCTCATTAAAATCAAGTTCCGCTATGCAAGTAACGATTTTTAAATACTCGACGGGAAATACATTTTTCAAATAATAATGATAATAAAGCAAACAAGCGAATGAACAGTTGCGCGAAGTGGACGTACTTCACTCGGTGGCATAAGTGTCCGATGTGTCACGCTCAACGTGCTACAATTACGGATATGTATATAGGATATATATATATATATATATATATATGAAACCAGAGCTCTCTCTTTGTCTCTCTCCCTATATATATTATACTATACCATATTATCTTATATTATATTATATTATATTATATGATATTATATTATATTATATTATATTATATTATATTATATTATATTATATTATATTATATCATATTATATTATATTATATTATATTATATCATATTATATATTATATTATATTATATTATATTATATTATATTATATTATATTATATTATATTATATTATATTATATTATATTATATTATATTATATTATATTATATTATATTATATTATATTATATTATATTATATTATATTATATTATATTATATTATATTATATTATATTATATTATATTATATTATATTATATTATATTATATTATATTATATTATATTATATTATATTATATTATATTATATTATATTATATTATATTATATTATATTATATTATATTATATTATATTATATATTATATTACATATATATATATAGTATAGATTTGCTATATAGAGAAAAAGAGAGAGAAAGAGAGAGCTCCAGTTTCATATACATTCATACGTATAGATCTACGTCCGGTCGTACCAAGAGAGTGAGGACGACAAAAAGTCTCACGTCCGATATAGTAGAGCGGCGGATTTGTGATTTAAGAAAAAAAAAAAAGTGCTTCAGGAATTCTCCGGTTGCCGGGGGAGTTGCCGCAGCGTAGATCGCGGTCGTCGAAAGGAGAACCTCGACGAAGAACCGTAAACGGCAAAGTAGCAGCTACGTACGACTAAAGAGCCTCTAACTAAACGTATATATAAGTATACACACACACACAAACACACACATACACATACAATGCATCGGCGTTGTTCTCGTTTCTACGGTAGGGTAATAATACTTGGAGAGCGCGTGTATAACCACGCGCGGCCACCAATCACGAATTAATTATCTTCCCGCGTGTAACGAATATACGAAACACACGTTCCTTCCTCGTCTCCCCGATCGGACTCGCGCGCGCGGAAAACCTCCCACCCCCGCCGCCTGGCACCCTTCTCTACCCCCCCGCCCCTCCTCCTCTCATCCTCCTCCCGCCACCACTTCCCCCCCACACTCCTTGCTTTTGCGCATTCATAAAGCGCGGAGTATAGAGATAAAGATTTGAATTGTTCGTGATCACGCGGGCGTGCTCGGGTTCGCGCGCACTCTCTTCTTGCACTCTACATATAAACATACATACATATATGTATATACGAGTGTGTATATATGTATATACATAGATGTAGTAAATATAAACCAACTCGTGCTATAGCTATCGCGAGATATCCCGATATCGAGAACCACCGGGGCGAGCTGCACGCTCGTGCGCCGTTGCTCCGCTATAATTCGCTAGAACGATAATACCCGAGGATTCCAAGGGTGGCATTTGCCATTTTCGTTTTTTTTCTTCTTTTTTACTTTTCTTCTTTTTATCTCGAAGATAAGTCGTTGTCGTTCGTTCGTGGAATGTTTTTGCGTTTTTTTTAATTTCATTTATTTATTTTTTTTGTTCGTACTCGAATGTGTTCATTCCGTCGCACCTGCGTTTATAACGATGCGAGGATGTGAAAGAGAAAATTGAAAAAAAAAAATAAAAAATACTCACACGCGAGATAAAGGAATACGCGGAGAGAAGAGCCGTTATTACCGTCAGGCGCCAGGAAGGATGGAATATTTTGCGAGGACTCGTAAAGTCGCGAATCACGATTTCTCTCCATCTCTCTCTCTCTCTCTCTCTCTCTCTCTCTCTTTCTCTCCCTTGCTTTTTTTCTCTCCCTCATTCTTTCTTTCTCTATCTATCTACCTATCTCTCATGCTCTCACGTTGAACGAACGCATAAGAGAACTGTCGACGTCCGACAGCGTCCTCGTGCACGGTCCTTCCACAGTCATTCGTCGTTTTACATCGGTGCTACATATATAATAAAGGTACCTGACGTTACTGTCGTCGAGTCTCGGGACTCTCTCTCTCTCATGGTCTCTCCAATACCCCCCCCTGGCCCCCCTCTTCCTCTCTCTCGCTCTCTCTCTCTCTCTCTCTCTCGACGTCGCGTTAAAGCTTTTCACCACATTTAATTTATTACATCCGGTTTCGGTTCGCGGTACGCGTTATGTATGTCCTATCCGTATGAAAAACACCTGCGTCGTTAACTCTCTTGTATTAGTGATATAATAGAATCCCGGTGTAGCACTACCCCAACATTTTGCGATAACTATGGAACTATGGAGAATCACGATTGAGAACTGGCGCAACGAAGTTGAAAACGCAGTTGCCGTGTATTTCGCGTTTTGCTCGGTATAATAAAAATTATCTCGGTCTCGAGCGAAAGACACATTGTACGTTGTATTGTGTATGTACTGCTTGTATGATCGGAATATCGTGGTAGTAGGTGTGCAAAATCGTGCAGGACACTTTTTGTCTCCACCAGCTATGAGAATAACACACTCCAAGTTTCTCTCTTTTTCTCCTTTTTTTTCCTTCTCTCTCCCTCTCTCTCTGTGTATGTCTCTCTCTCTTGCACACATATACACACGTTTTATCGCGACTACGTTATACCGTGTATCCAGTAGTCCTCGTTGTCGAGGAATTGGAGATATTGGAATGCCCCGAGGAGAATGGAACTTATTCCAGATACATTTGCTATTAGCAGATCTTTGTCCCGATATGGCTCTGAATCCGCGAATTATGATTATAGTTGGCGAGCCAATGTTGGCACGATGGAGTATCAAGCAAGAGCGACTATTGCGAAACAAGTGTAATCGTGAAAACTGGTGGATACATTTTCGATCAGTGATATTCATTCGCGATGTAGAATTCTTCTTAAATTTAGAAAAACAGGGGATGATTTTGAGGGGTTTGTTTTCGACGTTTGATTTTAAACATGTTTTGTAGGCAATTCCGGTTTATGTTATGACAGAGTTTTCCTGCCACGAATTGAAAAATATAAAAAATTGAAAAAATTGTTATCAAAATTTTCATTCGTGTTTTTAACCAGTTGATTATTGAATTTGCTTATAAATAATTGTATTTTTAGTACATAGACAGGTTTATTCATGTATTAGGAAAAAACGCAATGCATTTTTGGTCGAATCAATTTATAGCTCTCACACTTTCCAAATTGCAATTGGACCAACGACATTGCATTTTCAGACTGTGTACATGTCGTTCAGCGAAATTCAACGTCATATAAAGAAAACGGTATGAACAAGAAAGAGAGAGAGAGAGAGGGGGGGTAGTTTGGAACGAGGTGTCTCCCGTAAATATTTGGACGACGTCCGATAGCGGCTAAAGAGGGAGGGGAAGAAAATGCGACCTCTCGCAAAACCGGCTGCACTTCTCTGTAACGCTGTGCACCGGGCGCTCGCGCGGTCACCACCAGTTGCGCGAAGAGGATTGCAATAAAGGCGCGGTGCGGCTGCTGTAGATGGTGAGGTCGTGGTGCAGTAAAATGTTTCGCGAACAGAGAGAAGCGGTCGAGAGAAAGAGGAGAAAGACAGAGAGAGAGAGAGAGAGAGAGAAAGAAAAGAGAGAGAGGAGAGAAAGAGTCCGTACAGGAACTCTCGAAGCACCACACGCGTTCAACTGCAGCAACCCAGCAGCGCGATATACACGGGGTCCGATCTCGAATTAATCCGAGGTTAGCTGGTGGCGAGCACCGGTAACTTGACCGGAGCCAAGACCACGCCGCGGACCATATGCCCTATATATCTCTATATATAGAAAGAGAGAGGGAGAGAGAGAGAGAGAGAGAGAAACATTCGTCGAAAGAGCGAGACAGAGTGCGAAGGACCGCGAAGGGAATTGCATCGGACAAGATCGAAAAAGAAAACGAGGCGAACGAGAGAAGAGAGAGAGCATTCTTACACGCATCCTGTCTGCGGTTGACGAAACATATCGGGAGACACGAAACTTCCGAGAAACCGCGGTCCTTGGGTTGGATTCAACGCTGCAAAAGTTCTCTCCGCCCAACATACTCGTGATGGGCCAAATTCGGTTGTATCACGACGACGAAAGGAGAGGGTTAAATATGCATCGTTTTTTTTTTTATAAACCTTGTCAATCCATCACGATCGCCGGTAACTATCGCGACTTTGCGACACACGGTGGAAGATGATTTTCGTAGAAACCCTGAAACAACAATTATTTTTCGGGATTTCTTATTTCAATCAAGAATCGATCTTCGTTATTCAAATTCCTTGCGGGAATTGATTTGTTGGGTTGGATTCAACGTTGCAAAAGTTCTCTCCGCCCAACGCACGCGTGATGGGCAAAATTCGGTTGTATCGCGACGACGAAAGGAGAGGGTTAAATATGCATCGTTTTTTTTTATTAACCTTGTCAATCCATCACGGTCGTCGGTAACTATCGCGACTTTGCGACACACGGTGGAAGATGATTTTCGTAGAAACCCTGAAACAATAATTATTTTTCGGGATTTCTTATTTCAATCAAGGATCGATCTTCGTTATTCAAATTTTAGCGGAATTGATTTGTGGGAACGTTCAGTGAGGTAATCGCGCCTAAATCACTCCTGAGTCAAAGAATGGTTCGTCCATGTAGAATTGCAAGATAAATGTTCCTCATTCGTGCGACGACGGTGTCAAGGAGTAAAAATTGCGCGACATTATCGTTTTCATTCGAATTATTCGAGCGTAATTCAAGAACGCGTAGTTTGCCGTACGCGTTAAGGACATCGCGGTTTGTACAGGGTGAAAGAAGGAAAACGAGAAGAGGCGGGGAAAAGAGTGAATTTTGCTCGCGCAGGTGGTAATAAATAATAAATTGATGCGAGCATAAGCGAGAGAGAGAAGTACCGACGAGAGTTGGTACGGGAACGCGTTTATACGAGAGGCGTGTATCGCCACGCTGTACATACACATACTCTATCTTCCTCTCTCTCGCGCTCTCATCTCTTCGTTCTCTCTCGCTCTCATCTCTTCGTTCTCTCTCTTTTGGTGCGAGTATAAAAGAGAGCTGAGATACACCGGAATACATCCCCGAGGGGGCATAAACACCACGAGAGCCTCGCGCCTCCTTGATATTCCATCTCGTTGGTCCCCAGGAATCAGAGAGAGAGAGAGAGAGAGCGAAAAGGAGAGAGGGAGGGAGAGAGAGAGAAACAACTATCCCGGGGTAAGAAGACGAAAAAGAAGCCTTGGAAAAAGGACGAAATCGAGCAAGAGAAAAAGATACGAACGATGAAGAAGAAAGAGGGAGCGAGAAAGAAAGAGTACAAGAGAAGACAGAAGGCAAGAAATAAACCTCGCGTGTTGCCCGCAGCTACCTCAGCTGCCCCGGGTGCCCTCCTCCTGTCACGGCCCTGTCTGGTGGTACGCTTGGTGGCCACCGCGCAACTATCGGTCTCTCTCGCGCATCTCCGCGAGTCTCTCATCCCTTCCCTCCTGACCCCTCCCCCCACCCTCTCCTACTCCACCCGTACCCTCACTACTTTTTGGCGATTCGGTCGAGCCTCGAACCAAACTTCAGGGACCCTGTTTGATTTGCGATCCCGCGAGTTCTCCTCCTCTCCCCTGCCCTGCCGCGCCCCACAACAACCCCTCCCTCGTCATCCTCCCTCTCGCGTTCTCATCGGTCTCGTGTTCCCCAAATGGAGAGAGGAGAAAAATAGCTGCTGTATATGTATTTATGTATGTGTGTATGCACGAGCCGCAGGACGCCGGTTTGGTTTCGTTACTTTTTAAATTCCGCGCGTTGTCCCGCGATAGAGAGAGAGAGAAAGAAGGAGTGGGTAGGGAGGTAGAGGAATGAGAGAGAGGGACGGCGCGCAACCCGCGCCACACGGGTAAATGAAGATTTATAGAAGACCCCGGACGCCACTCAAGCCTAATCCCCCCTCTGCCGCAACGAAGATCGCGGTCTTGCCGCGAAACGGGGTAGTCCCGTAGCCTCGCGAAACTTTTATATACACCGCGCTCGGTACCTATACTATTGGGGAAATAAACGGAACAACGCGCATCACCTCCATTACCAAACGATCTAGATCTTGAATTTTTATAACGTTATAAATTCGTTCGCCGACCGTTCATCAACGCCGAAACGAGGCGGTTAATTAAAAAGACGGCGAGAGAGGGAGAGGAGGGGAGCGCTATCGCTTCGTCGTATCAAAAATAATTCGGGAGTTGGAAAGGAAGAGATAATTTTTTAGAAAGTATAGCGAGTGAATTTAAAGTACGAGCTGTTAATATCAAGGGCGAGCCCTTTTTTTTCTTAACGTCGATCGTAATCGCGGCGATTATGAACATCGCGCGACGTGGTATTCATCACGTATGCGCACGGTCGAGGGCGAGCGCCGAGAAAATACACTTGTGTTAGCATGACGCGTGCGTTTCACGTACGAGTGTGCATCGAGCAAATCTGCGTTTCGTTCTATTGTTTTCACGGTCGTAGAGCCGTACGAGATAATAAAGAATGCGCGTTTATTGTATAGTTTATACAGTTGAAAGACGGAAATGTGCGTTGACAGAAACATTTTTGTAACAATGACGAAGAGAAGGAGAGAGGGAGAGGTTGGAGATATATGACGAGTACCCTGTGATTTTGTCACAAAGTGGTTAAGCTCATCGTAGCGAGACCACGAGGAACGAATATATGCCGTAAAGTAGATGTAATGTAATAATGATTCGCCTTTTAAGTAATCCACGCTTCCTCTCTGTATACGCGTATATAAATATACCTTTATATAAATATAAAGGGTGTTAAACAACTGTGAAGACACAGAAAATAACAAGGTAGCTGCTGTCAGTACAAGAAAAACATTTTTTTTTAAATCAACCCACCATGAAATTTTTCCAAGATATTCCCAAAATTTACAAGTGTAAACAATGTCAACGAACCTCCTGCGTTTGAATGATAACAACAATTATTTTCTTTTACCCCGTTGATTACATTGTTCGTTTATTAACAATTATTTTGTCAAGATGTATGAAAAACAAACAATCGTCTGTGATAAAAAGTCTTGGGTCATGAACCTGTGACTCCAGGTTTTATCTATAGGGCGTTTAATTATATTGTTAGCTTGTCTATAGCTCAAATTTTTAAACTTTGAGAATTAATATCTCTGTCAATTTTCATCGTAGGACGATTTTAAAAATACCATTATGCTTGATCTAACGGTGATTACCTAGGTATTTTTAATATTTAGATAATTACTTAACACCCTGTATATGTGTGCATCCCCCTCTTGCCCCCCCCCCTTCTCCCTCCTATGTAGCGGGTAAACCTATATATATTTGAGTACATACTTGCAACGCTTACGGGGCTATTATTTCGTGTGACTGTATGTCCACAGATGGAGGGAAAGAAAGAGAAATTTACCTGACTCTCAGTAGGGGTTCCGAGACGAAGATGAGTCGTGTTTGCGACGCTCGACGGGACCTTAACGGAGTTACCGTTTAACTCTCGACGCGTTCCTCTTTCGTACTATGAGCAGCGGTGAGGAGAGCCGCGGATGAGAGGTCGGGCTTATGTATTACGCGAGTGACACGGAAACGCACGTGCATTGCCCCCCTGTGGCTGTCGCCGGACTTCTGCACTCTCTCGTCCGTGTATGGGCCGTTTCATAACCGATTTATAAAATATTTCGACGATCGCGTGTGACATTACTAATCAAAAAACTAATCCCCGATTATGCCGGATTATTCAAATTTATGTTGTTTATCGATGTTATTTTGATAATTTAACGAGTCGAGAAAATCCAATAAAACGCAATAACGTTTTCTATTTTAAGATAAGGCTCATTAATATTGCAACAAACAAATTAAACAAAATATACGAATGAAAATTTACGACGACTACAGTAAAATAAATTTCGAAAAAAACGTTTAGGACTTATCGACCAATGAGAAATTTCGAATTAAAAATTATAGGGGTAATTAGAAATGTCGAAAGTTTCATTGTAATAGAACGCCCCATATACATCGAGTGTACATTTCTATACACGTATGTACCATCGCGATGAGTCGGACAATCTTTTTCGTGCATATTATAGGCTACGTATCAGCACCGCCACCTGTTTCACAGCAGCAGGCAAACAGCACGAGTCCTGTGCCATCTCTCTTTCTCTCTGTACCACTATAATGATGCGCCTTCTGTCGAAGAAACGTCCAGCCACCACAGAGTTCAACGACAAGAGACGAGAGGTCGCGGCACGCAACTTTATCCCTGAATGCTACTTGCTCCTTTTTTCACGAGGTGAGGGGACAAAAAACATAATGTATCTATGTTTATATTCGGTGAACCGTGAACCGTTAATAGCCCGGTTATTTTACCCCTATTCCTCGACTACCATAATTCATATACACGAGGGAGAAAAAATAATTGGCAAATTACAGTAGAAGCCAACCATATTTAGCATTAAGTTTTATTGAAATCACGACATTTCTAAGAAATTACTAACCTTTTTTCCAGGATAATTTCTATCCCATAATTGATGGACCTGCTCGATCATCGACCCTGACACCAAACGAATTGCACAATGACGTTTGTTTTTCGTTCGAGAGGAATTTTTAAACAATGAATCGTAATAAATTTCCCTCTTCATAAAAATTCTATTACAATTGCGTATGTAATTTATAACGTTGAACTTTCAAGAACTCAGAATAAAATGTTAAAAATAAAACCACATACGAAGATATCGTTCAATGGAAAAAAAACATCTGCTGTTTTAGCGTTAATGAGTTGACATTCGAACATTTTCTACAAACTTATCGATTTGTATATGCGATATTTGAAGATATTCCTTGGGTTTTAAAGGTTTACGTCTATCAATAATTAATCAACGACGAGTGAAAATTTCAGAGGTTAATTAATTTGGCCATGCGGCGTAGTTTGTGTTGGTTTCAGGTCGCTCGTAAACTTTCCCGACACAGTTTTCCAATTTCTTTTAAATTCACTCTGACGGAATATAAAGTGTTAATTAAAATCCTTTCTCTTTATTTCAATCAATCGGATCCATCACCGATTGCCTATGCCGCAATATTTTTGTTGAAAAGTTCAACGCAAGTTGGTTGTCACAAAAATAAGAAAAAGGTGTTGGAAACAAACAGAAGGCCGCGATTACCGAGCCCCATTGACGATTCCAAGATTTTTAGTTCCAGTGAAACCTCGTACAGGTCGATCATTATGAAAACAGCCGCGGGTGATCGCTTCCTGCAGTTTAGTCGAGCTGATGGTGCTCCGTGATCTCCGAGCGAGAGGTCTCCGTATGCGTAGCACGCATGTGCATCCTTCTGTCATCATTATACATCCTGGCGGCAATTTCATATATATTTTCCCGGCAAGAACAATTTATCACTCGATGATTACACACCCTCCTTTCACCCTCCTTCCCTCTTTTCTCGCTTCCCTTCACCATATTTTTGTCTTCGAACTCGCGATGTATTCTCGGTAAAGCGCAATTACCGATAAATAAGAATACCCTCTCTCCTATCCTCGTGCTTTATACTTTGTAAATCAGGTTTTTCCGTAATTGGGGAATCCTCGGAAGCGTAAAATGGACCATCCGTCATTTTCTCGGTTTCTTTCTAACGGGGAGGGATTCGATCGACGATAAGCGAATTCTCGCAAAGAAATTGGATAGTTCGCGGGACTATCAGGGTTAGCGAAAGTAAAGATTGAACGGTGATGAAGACGTCGCGGATAAAGGTAGGAAGTTACGTATATTTAAAAGCACTTTGTGAGTCGTCCTGGGAAATCGAAAGAACGCACTCGTTTCAACGGAGCGCACTTAATTAAAGTGAGAGAGAGAGAGAGAGAGAGAGAGAGAGAGAGAGAGAGAGAGAGAGAGAGAGAGAGAGAGAGAGAGAGAGAGAGAGAGAGAGAGAGTGAGTGAGTGAGAGAGAGAGAGAGAGAGAGAGAGAGAGAGAGAGAGAGAGAGAGAGATGGAGAGAGAGAGAGAGAAAGAGAGTAACTCGAAATGAGCCAGGACACGCCTTCTCGACGTTTGCGTCATTACTCTCAGCCCTTCAGGACGAGTGTCTCGCGGCGTTTCTACCATCAGCGAGAGAACTGCCTCTGATAATTAAATAATTATAAAGTGCACGCAGGTCTCTCTCTCCAGTGTTAATCTCTGGACGGAAAGTGGCCCGCAGCTACTGAACAACCTCGCCAATATCTCGAAAGATAATTGAATATATTCCTTGAATCGTCGATTAGTAAATAACAAAAGCAAAAGAAAAACCGAACAATTTACGGACGAATGTGCAATGTTATTTTCATTACGTAAAGACGAAAGATGATTTCGGTAATTGATGAAATCGTTTCTAGAAATGTGCTTGGGAAATAAAATTTCGACTTTCGTATCGCAAATAAATCCAAACTTATTAAGAATACCGCGAATAAAATTCTTTGTCTTTATTTCCTTATTTTAATACACACTCTTAAAATCCAGAGAAAAAGTAAACGATCGCACTACAAACTTCCAGGAAAAACACGTGTGCTGTGCCAAGGCGTAGTTTCATCTCTGTTCGGACACGAGTGTGCAACGTACGTGGTGCATGTTCGTTTCTCGATCCCTATATTCTACTCCCTTCTTCTCTTTCTCTCGCTCTCTATCTCTCACGAGGTAAAGAGTCTCGTGAGCGAAATTATGAGGGTCGGCGCCGGGTATACGTATGTATAAGAGAACTCAAGCGAGAGAAAGAGAAAGAGAGAGAGAGAGAGAGAGGGAGAGGGCAAGCTCAAGAGAGAGAGAAAAAGCACCGTGGCGAGAGATGGCGCGGTGTTCGAGTCTCTCTTCGTTGTCGCCGCCCCGAGCAACTAACCTTCCTGTTGTTGCATGACCCGTGCCTTCTTCGGACTCGCAGCTATAGACAAGTACGCACACACACCGCAAGGGGGCACCACTGCCGCGCTGCTGCCTATGCACCGCGCGCATGTCTCTCCGGGACAGACCTACGCGCGCGACCCCTCGCGCCTCGTAAGTTGAACGATGGGGGGGGGGCTCGCGCCCGCGCACATGTACGTATGTACAGGTAACTCTGCAGGACTACGACCTATGTGCGAGCATTATACAGCGTGTATGCAAGAAAACACGGAATTCGATACGAATTCCTTATAGAAACAACGACTTTTTCGTCGTTGTTGTCGTTTTTTTTTGTTACTACGACTGGATCGTAAGGTGTAATGCTGCAACGCGTTACTCTCTCTCTCTCTCTGCCTCTATCTCTTTCCTTCTCACATCACCGTTAAACGCACGACATTACGCGAGACGATGTTCGCGGATAACTCCGCGAGCGGAATCGGCGATGGATAAAATGGGATTTCTTAATTGCATCCGCGACAAAGAAAAAGTGTTGCTCGCGATCTAATTAAAATTTTATAGTCGCAATCGATTGAGATAAATTCCGTAGCGAACACTCCGAGATATCGAGGGAATTTTTATGAAAAAATAAAAATCTCGTTTTACTAACGAAGATCATTGAATAATCGTATTTATCGAATGATTCGTTTCGTGTAAATAACAACTTTTTCTTTTTTTATTTCTTTCTAAATATACGGATCAAACGAATAATTAATTCTTCGCGAAATGTTGTACGATATATATGTATGATATGATATGATTGCTTTATTATTCCCTAGTATACGTTGACGGCAAACTGTAACAATTTTCCAAAATACAATAATGATTTCGTTCCATTCCCACAAAAGGTCCCATGAAAACTTAACAAATAAAACTTGATACAAGAATAAAAAATAAAAAATAATAAATAATAAATAATAATAATAATAATAAAATTAACTAAAAAGTTTATTATTATAAACTATATATATATATATATATTAGGTATATCATGTAATATTATATTATATATATAATTGTTAATATAATAATATAATATATTATGTAATATTATATTTATATATAATTATTAATATAATAATACAATATATTATGTAATATTATATTATATATAACATTATATAATATTATTATAATATAATAATACAAATAATATTATTTATGTATTATATATTATATTATATATGTATATATATATATTTATCGAGTGCATTTTTACGAAAAAAAATGAAGATCTTGTTTTATTAACGACGATCATTGAATAATTATATTTATGGAATGATTCGTTTCGTGAAAATAAGATTAAAATTTTTTTTTCTTTCTAATCATAAATATACATTGGATATAGCGACTTTGGGTACGAATTCATTGAGAGTTTCACGTCCAAAAAGATATATATTATCGTTATAGGAGAGCGAAGTCGAAAGACGGCTCAAAGAGGCAACCCGATGTTCCTCTCTCTCTCTCTCTTTCTTTCCTCTCTACAGTTCTCGCGTCCGAGAGAACCCCGGTGATTCGTTTCTCGATATCAACGGTGCTCCGGGCGACTCACCTTCCTGCTGTAAGCCTGACCTCCGAGGACCCCTCTGGAAGAGCCCAACCCAACAGCCATACGCCCACAACCATCGTCGTACTTTTCTCTATCTATATAAACCCCCTTTCTCTATCCCTCTCTCTCTCCCTTTCTCTCTCACACACACATTCTCTCTTATACTGCGCCCCGTTATATTCCTTGGTCGTAAGACGCTCTTCGCGTTCGCGTTCCTCTCTACTGGTCAGCGCGGCTGGATCCGCGAGATGACCGCCGTTCTACACGTTCCTATCTGTTTATACACACACAAACACAAACACACACACACACACACATACACATATACGTATATCCCTTGCCACACTCGGCTGCACATTATCTTTTCCTACATCGAAGTAGAAACGCGGATTATGTTTTCTGGCGCGCTGGCCTTCACGGATTAATACTCTGCCGATTCGCGAATACTAAAAAGAAACAAAAAAGGAAAAAGAATTCTGTGCTATCGTTACCATATCTTTAAATATAGATAAAGATATGTATATAGATATCTACGCTAGGATGAAGGCGACAGAGGCATACCCGTTAACGCACCCGAGAAGGTAATCCTTTCCCCTTTCGTTTCATGTACATATATATATATAGTAACACGAGTCTGTGTGTATCACATATTTTTTATTTATTTACTCACGTTGGCGTGCGCGCCGCGTCCAGCAGAGTGGCGAACTCTCGACGGGGCACGCGCGTGGGCGAGTGCTCGACGGGGTTGACGGCGTTTCAAGGGAAACTGGATCGAGAGAGAGAGGAAGAGAGAGAAAGAGAGGGGAAAAAAAGGTAAAATGTTCACCTCGCGAGGCTCGTATCGCTCTTCACGGACGAGTTTTTGAACCTGATTCGCGAACGGGCGTGGTAAAAACCCAACCGTCTCATCGCTGCCGTATGCAACCGCCATATAGCGTTCTCCGTGCTCGCAAATGAGTCTCGCTTGGAATGTTGGAAATATCGCGTTGCATATATATGTATATATATATATGCATCGAGATGGCTCGGTCTCTTTATAACGCGGAATGTCCACCACTAACGTTAAATATCGCGCTCTCTTCCCCATTTCGTTTTTCAAATGAAAATATTAAACGGCTGGCTAATTATCTTTCCGTTTATTTTACTCACTTTTTCGATCGTTGATAAAAATGTACGCACGGGAGCGACATCTATATACGCGCCCGTACGTATAAGTGGATAGGGGAATGACAGACTCGGGCATGCGGCCTCTGGCATTAATGTATTAATTTCCATCTTCCTTTCTCTCTCTCACTCACTCACTCTCTTGAGAGATATCTTAATTATCATATTGATTCTCGAGTGTGTCCTGGCTCGTACGAACATACCAACGTAGGTATAAATATCTATACATTTATACAAATATCTATAGACAGAGTCGCCAGCACGGTGAATATTCAGGGACAGTACGAGAGGGAGAGTCGTGGTTCTCGCCCTCGAAGGTTTCAAGGAGAAGAGACGATATCCGGTGGATTCGACGTCGAAGGCGCCTGGATAAAGTGGTAAAACTTGATTTTACGATTCGACATAAATTAGCCGATGACTTCCTTACCCCCACTTTTTTCTCTTCTCCCTCTCTATCGTTTCTACCCCGTCATTATCGAAAAGATTCGAGCATGGAGGAGACCGAATGGATCGATACGTTTCAAGCAATATCCACATAAATTTATAAATATGTACGATCAACTTATAAATATCTATACGTTTATATAAATGTTTATAGACAGAGTCGCCAGCACGGTGAATATTCAGGGACAGTAGATAAGAGAGGGAGAGTCGTGGTTCTCGCCCTCGAAGGTTTCAAGGAGAAGAGACGATATCCGGTGGATTCGACGTCGAAGGCGCCTGGATAAAGTGGTAAAACTTGATTTTACGATTCGACATAAATTAGCCGATGACTTCCTTACCCCCACTTTTTTCTCTTCTCCCTCTCTATCGTTTTCTACCCCGCCATTATCGAAAAGATTCGAGCATCCAGGACACCAGGATGGATCGATAAGTTTCAAGTAATATCCATATAAATATATAAATGTAACGCGATCCAAGAAAATAGACCTACGAATCAAAATAGGAATTTTTCACGTCCAGCGATTAAAGAAATGAAAACCAATGCTCGCGCTCGAATGATACAATTTTCAATAATTCATATCTTGTAAAATTACGTAGACAACAAATTTCTGATCGCACAACATGAAAGATGAGTTCAAAAATTTATAACATAACGCATAATCCAAAAAGTGATTTTTTGCCTCTTAGATTCCTTTTCTCGGATCGCGTCACAAATATGTAAATGAGCATTATATCGAAAAACATTACAAGCATCGAGACGTGTAAACAAGTGAGACGAGTATATTCCCAGGTGATGTTGTTTAGTAATAATAATAATAACCGTGGGATGGAAGAAGGGTGGGAGAGGGAGAGGGAGCTTATTAATAATTTAACTCCCATGCGATTCAACGGATTTGCGTTAGGTGTATAAACGATCTCGCTTGTGTCCGCCGATAACTCAATTCATGATTTACACGGACAACGTCTAATTAAGTGTCGGTGGTAATAGAATTATGTGAAATAAAGAATATATAGTACGATGTCTATAGATATAGTGAAGGTAAAGAGAATGAGAGGGAGAGAGAGAGAGAAGGAGGAGGAGGGAAAAGAGTTTGTGTACCTATTATAGACGGATGTATTCTCACGCGATTTGAGCTATATACTACTATTATTATGTATATATATATATCTAGTTATACATAGGTGAATATCGCGCGAGCGTCAAGTCAGTAGAGAAAGTGGATGAGGATAGCATGAAAGCGCGAGGCGGGAAATATTCATCATTCCGCCGCGAGTCCGACAACCATTACTTTAATCTTGCCTGAATATCACGAGAGGTCGGAGGATCAAACGAATGATTAATTCTTCACGAAATATTGTACAATATATATATATATATATATATATATAAATTTATATAAACAGTGCATCGGGTCCAACGTGATTATTATTATCGGCCGACAATCCTTACAGCGATGAGCTCGAATTGTAATTAAGTATTTAAAATTTTACTCGAGTCACAGTAATTAACCCCGAAAGTAGAATGTTACATCGATTTCATCCCGTTCGAATTTTTTAAAAAATTTTTTAATGAAGGAGATAAAACAAACAAACAAAATTAAAGAAATGAGAATATCTGACCTCGTGCGTAATACGGGCAGGAAACACGTGGTTAGGTATAGGTAAGGGTCGACGGAATAAAGCTCTTCGTCGCTATCTCTCCGAACTCGCGACGAGCGTATTAATAATTCCATTCAAGGGTGCCTGTCGTGGACCGATATCTTAATATTCTCCAGAGCGCCCGGGTCGCGTTACAATAACGTCTTCCTTTGTGCAAATATATATATATATATATGTAGGTACGTGTATCTTTTTGCAGAGGCGTTGGAAGTTGGGGTCTGTTTGTATACTCGGTATCGTACACTTGGTGAGTAACTAACTCTTCCTCGATGTGTTCTCGTAGAGATATGTTCTTTTCAGAGATAATAATGAAAAAAGGAAATGTAAAAAAGAGAGATAAAGAATAAAAAAAACAATCGAGACAGCGGGAGAGATGTTGCGAGAGGAGGAAAGGACACGAGAGGAGAGAAAGGAGGAAAGGGTAGAGAGACGGAGAGAGAGTTAGGTCGAAAGGCGCGATCTCTTCGAGGTGGTTCGAGACCGGACGTACCTGACAACGACTAATGGTCAAGCTGCCGCCTCGGGAATATGAGATAAACTCTCTCTCTCTCTCTCTCTCTCTCTCTCTCTCTCTCTCTCTCTCTCTCTCTCTCTCTCTCTCTCTCTCTCTCTCTCTCTCTCTCTCTCTCTCTCTCTTCTCTCTCTCTCTCTCTCTCTCTCTCTCTCTCTCTCTCTCTCTCTCTCTCTCTCTCTCTCTCTCTCTCTCTCTCACTCTCTCTCACACCATCCCCCCTCTCTCCCTCTCTCTCTCTCGCTCAGACACACTCCCTTTCTTCGATATATAGAGTACGTCGCATTTCTTTTTCTTACTCGCAACTACCGCACATTGCCGGCGAATTACCTGTGTCTTATCGCACAATATCCTGTTATTTTATATTTTTCTCATAGAGGAATTTTTATGGATATTATACAGGTAAAAAGAGCTATTGGAGAAAATATGAAATTTGGGAGATATGATATCGAGCATAATTGTTGAATGAATGAAAGAAAATTTAAATATTATAAAATTGATAATTTATTTATTATGCATTATATTTTGCGTAATACAATTTACTATGGAAAAAAATTAATTCCATTGCGTCACGTAGTAATTTAAAAAAAAAACAGGATTTTAGGTCAAGCTCAATGAAAGAATCAGGAAATTAATTAAATTGGAAAACAAACTTAGGGGGGGAAGAATATTTTTCAGCAACACAACATTGAGAAAAAATTGAAGAACTCAATAATCCAAATATTTATATTGAAAATCTTTACTAATTATTATTATTAATATAAGTTACTATTGATTGTTAATTGATTATTGAGCAATATCAATAATATCCCGATTTAGTTTATCAATTGAAACTATTCCCAAATTATTAACCCTAATAATAATAATTACAATTAACATTATTATAAACAGTGAACACTTTCGTTCACAAATTGAATAATAACAATAATCATACGAAGAAAAAATATTTAAATTTCAGCAAAATTTCTGCGTAAGATACAAGTAATACCCTTGCCAGCTAATAATGATAACACGACTGATAACAAGAGTGATGGGGGTCACTAATATAGCGAGACTTCGAAGGACACGCGATATCCCAATGTATTATAAATTATAAACAAGTCCCGTTCCTACCGAGCTCGAGCGCATCCCCAATTGATCCGAATGCACTTCAGGGCTCGCGGTGTACGCAGGAACGAGGAACACGCCCGCGTATACCGCGTATATATATATATATATATCAACTTTACCGTGTCGGTCGTTAACAGAACCGGGTTTCGCAATGAGGCGAGTCGAACGAGCGCGATATGTGGCTACCTATACGCGTGCCTATCTATATACCTATCAATATATACGAACTAACTCAAGAGAGAGAGAAAGAGAGAGAGAGAGAGAGAAAGAGAGAGAGAGAGAGAGAGAGAGAGAGAGGCTCTCTCGGCGGATATCTCTCTGGGCTGCTGCACCGATCCTTATTCACGATCGATCTCTGCCCCGCCCTTAACACACGCGCGCTCCCCTCAGCACTAAAAACATCCACGTTCTCTCCTTGCTTGCTCGCCTCCGCCTGCGTTATCTTCTCCGATTCGCAATTTCAAACGGGTGATCGGATATACGTACCGGGCCTCTCTCGTTATAATCTCTCGAGGTACTTTCGATCCACGGTAGCTCGGGGATTATCGTTGTTTCCCAGTGAGAGGGTTGGACGACGATAGGAGAAAGAGAGACCCGAGCAAGGGAGAAAGAACGAGAAAAACTGCATTATATAAATATGAGAAAATCATCGAGATACGTTGCATCCTGTTTAGCTTTGAAATAACTGTAAATTCGTTGAATTATTAAAAGGAAGAATAAAAAACGAAGAAAAAACAAACATTATTGTTCGAGGAATAAAAATATTCCGGATGAAAATAAAGCAGCCAATGTCTCTCGACAATGATAAATAGTCGGTGAAAAGGGAGTAGTTATACTCTCTCCGAAGAAAATCTGTACGAGTTTGTCGTCTTCGTAGAGAACAACAGTTCTATGTGCATTATATTTGTGTGTCTGTGTGCGTTTGTGAATTTCTATACACGTATATAATACGGAAGTCAATGGCGATATGAATCATTCTCTAGAGCCCTTGAATATCTGTAGAGCATCTGTATACATCACAAGACAGAGGTTGCTAACTCTCCGTGCTGCTGGTGGCTGCTTTTGCGTACTACATGGTAACAGCATTTTCTTCTTTCTTCCTCTCAAGTATATATATATATATATATATATTTATTCCTTTCTGGTGTATATGCCATTTCGCCTCCTCACTCTCGCACGTTGTAATGTCTAAACTGCGGCCGGCGTCACGACGCGTATTATTAATGTCTTTATTCACGATATCTTCTCTCGAATGAGCATTATCTGCCAGTTTGAACATCGCGGATGAGTCACGGCATTGCGATTTCGATATAGATGAATACACGTATATTATATGGTATTTATATTTATACGAGAGGAGTCTTCGCTCTTCCGAGGAGACCCGATGAACCCACCCGTACGAATGCATCGTCTATTCGTGCAATGGACTTGTATATGTGTGTTTATATAATATTATAAAAATATAGTGTTTATATATAGGTACGTATAATATTCTATAATAATTCAAATATTAGTGCATCTTTGACGCGCTTCGAAACGCTTTCACCACGTTCCTATTCAAATATTAATCTCCGTTTTCTAATTATTAATCATACGCCGTAACCTGAAATTTTTTAACGGCAATCGTTTCCATAAATCACGATCTTTTTTGAACCGATTTTATAAACGGAATCGTACGTTTTGAAATTTGTTTGGATTAATCGTCTCGTCTCAATTTCGATGGTTTTCAAAGTGCGCCTACGATCGTAAAAGTGTAAATACTTACTGGGAGAAACTACGAGCATTTCCCTCCTATAAAAATTTACTGTAAAACTAGAATGTTAAATTGTCATAAAAATTTTCTCAATGATTGTCGTTGATAACTACGAACAACACGAATTATTTATCGAATCTCAAAACGATTCAAATATCTATAAAACTCTCAATTTTTCATGCTTTGCACATTATTATTATTGTTTATTATTTTCTTTATATAGATAAAAAGTCGATTACATTACTAATGCGTGTGAACTCTGGTATGACGGAGAATTCGCCTACGTGCTATTTTCATTATATCGTAATTTTCTCGCGAGTCAAGCTCTCTCGAGTCTATTTTCGTTATCGCCTTTGCGAGTCGGGCATTATATACATCACTCCGTGTGCGGACTCTTGGTCTTGGGGGTCTCTGTGTTAGTTATGGCGTAACTCCGATCTCGATCCAGCGAGGAAAGTGCAGAAGGCACGTCCGCGAGGCAATCAATGAGCGATTATCGTAATTACGCTTACGATTAACGCCGTGAAAAGGCAGAGCGAGAAAGGGAGAGAGAGAGAGAGAGAGAGAGAGAGAGAGGAGTTAGAGGGGCAAGAGGGGTCGTTCGTGAATTTGCCCAATGGATCGACGCGAGAGCGTGGCTATTATAAACCTTATACGTTTTGTTATCCAACTGGATTTTCGCGCCTGGCGTGGGCAACGAACCGGTGCAATGCTCGCTTCGCTCTCGCGTCTCTCCGATGATCATCTTCCCGCGGTCTCTTCTCCGACTTCTCTATGTACGGTTGCACTTTCTAATATCTCGCCGCGATCTTCAAACGTGCATAAACATATATACATACATATATATATAGATATATATATGAGTGAAGTTTAGATACGAATAAGAAGCAGTGGTGCTCACAAAACTGTATCATCGCAAAATTCAATTGTCCCGATTGTTTAACGTTTAATTTTGCAATTCGGTCAAAATAAAAACAAAACGGGGGTACGGTTGATAAAACATATAAATTGAGGTAAAGACAGGATGATAGGAATTTTTCTAATGATAAATCTGTTTGAAAATCGTCTCTTTTCTTTTTTAATTTAATTGTTCCGATTATTTAATATTAAATTTCACATTTCGGTTAACATAAAAAGAAAATGGGGATACGGTTGATAAAACATAAAAGATGAGATGAAAACGGAATGGTAGGAACTGTTCTAATGGAAAATCTGTTTAAAAATCCTTGCTATTTTTCTCAAAATTCAATCGTCCCGATTATTTAACATTAAATTTTACATTTCGGTTAAGATAAAAACAAAACGGGGGTACGATTGATAAAATACAAAAATTGAGATAAAAACGGAATGAAAGGAATAGTTGTCGTGATAAATCTGTTCGAAAATCGTCGCTATTTCTCTCAAATTCAATTCAACCGAATGGAGAATTTATTTATTTACCCACGATTTTATTTCAAAATATTATTTTTCTTTCCCCTAGTTTGATCAAAAACAATATTATTCTCGAATCCCATGAGTGTGAGCGAATGCGAGCTATCAAAATATTTTAATTTAATTCCATATTACAATTGTTTTTTCGTCTCGTAGCGATTTTAGCGAATAATTTAGAAATTGAGAACCTCTCGCTTTCCGCGATTCATCCCGAGCGAGAGTTTCACGTATACCAAACAGGTGAGGTCAGAGGTCATCGTGGTCGATTCCTTTATGCACACAAATACACATACGTTTTCGTACGTTTAAGCCTGTTTCCTTGTATCGTATCAGTTGCCCCCGCTTTCACGCTGCATAACTGGAGCAAAAGGAACACAGCATGCGCGCAAAACGCTCTTTTCGTTGCGTCATCCGCTTAGATTAAACCCACACACACACACACACACACACACACAATAAAAGAACATACATATATCTATATAATTATGGGAATCCGTAGATTTTGTCTACCTTTGCACTATCGAAAAGCAGAAGCCGTGTCGATTTGTTTTTCTATCGCGACTCTCGAGCGAGAAGAAACGATACAAGAGAGAACGAGACTCAACGAGAATACAAAGACAAACTCGACGAGAGAGTGTGAGAGAGAAAGATCGGGAAGCAAGAGGAGGGATGAATCGAAGCGGTGCTGGTTTTCGCGATCGTTTTAACGGAGAACAAACGTGCCGCTGCTCCGTTGAGGTGAACACGCGAGAGATAGGTACACGTACCTATCTACGTCCATTGGATGTTCGAACGAAGATCCAAGGCTTCCAAGGAAGCCGATCGAGCGTTATAGAGAGAGCGAGAAAAAGTGTGAGGGAGAGAGCGAGAGAGAAAGAGCAAAAAAAGAGTGAGAAAGAGAAAACAAGGGAATCGAGCGCTCTGTACTCTCGCGATTTGTCACGTTACAATTAATTGCAATCACCGGTGGATTAACGACTTGTAAGTTCGCCAAGTGTGCTGCCTGGCGCTCGAGGGCTCTCGCTCTTTCTCTCTTTCTCTTCTTTCTTTCTCTCTCGCTCTCTCGCTCGCTCGATCTCGTACGATATCCTACTTTTACTGGCACACGCTATTTATCAGAGATTGTATATGCTTTATATTCTATCCTCGTGTAATATCCTTGTACACGTACCATAGACAGTCGATATATAACTTATACTCCTCGGGTTTAAACATACACGGAGAGAGTCTCCGAATAGTGTGCCAATGGTCTCGCTAATTAAACCACCCACGTCACCGATGGGACTACAACTGATTTTCTACGGTGCTTTATTTATTCCGTACTCTCCTTCGTGTATTTATATATTGGTCTACGACGGGACGTATAACAGATCGAGGGAGTTCCGACGTTAATCAAGAGTACAATTAAATATACGGCGATACAAGGAGAGAGGAACAGAGGACGCGTGTAAAAGTGACAGCATTTCTTTTTTCCTCGCGCTGAGAGCAAAGAGGGAGAATTGTTTGAATGAAGTTGAATTGTTTGAATGAAATTGGATTGTTTTTGATTCGATGTTTCAATTGAATTGAGATGGAATCGATCGATCCATCGTGACTAATTGTTCCAGCTGGCGCGTCTGATCATTAACGCTGTTACTACTGAAAATTGAACGGTTGAATTAATCGATTGTTTTGAAAAAGAAAAAATAACGAATTTCATTTTTAATCCATCTTCTTTAATCGGGCGATCGAAATAGGAGAATGTTTATGGATGATCGAACGAGTTTTTATCGGCAAAGATGATAAAATCTTTGTGTTTATAATAAATATAAGGATTTTTTTACATATTTTTGTATTCGTTATCTCTTATTGATAAAGTAACGATTTTTTTCTATCAGAATAATCTTTTACTCGTTTAATTTATGTGCTTTGTTTACTTATACATTGAATATTTGTTTATAACATAAATAGATATATGTTTATAATTCGATTAAAAATACATGATAAAATATGAATCAAATATTAATATTATAGAATAAATAGCTAGATTAATATTTTATTATTGTTATATTTACATATCAAATATTTTACTATGTACCGTTAAGAATATTATTACAATATCGTTGATAAACATTCATTTACTTATATATTAAATATTTTATTACACGTTGTTACGCGAAATGAAGATGGAAATATTACTAGTTTTTTACAATATCTGGTGCTGCTAATAAATACGATATTCCATCGTGCTTCCGGCTATGCAAAGATAAACCCGTCGATCAAACGCTTCTATATTTATCGGGCGACGTCCCAAAAAATAATGAATTTGAAAATATCACTGAGCCTGCTAGACAAATAATATTCCGGATCATCGATCGCTGCCATAGACCCGTTTGATCTCAATAGGAAGGTCCGATTGAAAAGTTCTACCGCACGAGCGCGTTGGAACGATCTTCAACTCGTAGAAGAACAACAGTTCAACGGTTGTAAATAACTCCGCGCTCTGCCGCCGCCTCGCGGAATTCTCATTAGCATCGTAACGCAGACGTAAGTTATTGCGCCTAATGATAGAGTTGCCCCTGAATGTTACAGCCCATTGGTGCACATGTGCATCTCGCGAAGGGTAAGAAAAAAACGTAGGATTGTGATATGCGCCCATCGAGCTTGCTGAACTATACGCGCATGGACGATGCTAAGTGCATCGGCAAGAGACGCGAGCTCTTTCGTTCCAGCAAAAATCACAACTTCAGTGTTATTTATAGCATATTTTTCATCCACCGTATGCACATACCCCTACGTGTCTCTATGTAATAAAGCTTTCCGGAAAATACCTACGCGAATTGGTCTCGAGATTTCGTCGCGGATTTATCTACTCATCCTCTTTCAAGACTTTCAACGGACAAAAACTGTGGTTTTTGCACGATGTGTAACGAGGGCATGGTTTGATCTTCATGGAAGTCCAACAAATTATCTATTTTTTCACTACACCTTCGATAAAAAATTATTCATAGCAAACAAAATTTTGTCATAAAAATTTAATATTTTGGTAAATAAATTTTACAAACAGAAAGCTTTTTTATAATTATATGGGAAATTTGGTAACTTGTATAAGCTAGTAGGAAAATTACGGAAAATATGAATGTAAGTATCTCAAAGTAATTTAAAAAAATTCTTTTTTCATTTTCACTTCCCATAACCATTTTCATTTTCCAGTCACATAACTGCTGATTATTTTCAAGTTGTACATTTGATAATCAATAGCTTCCATATGAGCGACTCTATCATGACAAAATTTCCGGCGCGAATAATAGCTTAAAAAAATCAAATAAGTTCCCTTAAATCTGACAGAATTCAATACAACTTACGCTTTATTCGATTATCAGAAAACCTTGCGGTGATCTTTTCGTGACGAATAATTGAAAAGGATCGGGCAAGGTTGCATCGGTGATCCTATTTTCATTCTCTGTGTAGGTGGAGATTTTTTTCATGTTTTAATGTTAAAAAAAACAAAAGTATTTTCATTCATATAAATGCGAATCCGCGCGATGAATTACACAACCCTGTCGTAATACTAAATGCATAATCGTTTATAAAAAACGATCAAATTATGAAAGATCCATTGTAAAAGCGTCTTTTGTCTTAGTCATTCCAACTTTCATAAGACAAGTCTTCACGTAAAGAAGTTTAAGCTTTATCCGAAGAACTGCCAACATATCAATGACGTGTCGTCTCGATTGTTCCAAACGTTTTCAAAACTCTCTTCGATTAACTCCATCGAGGAGCAAACGCGATGTTTTTGGTTTATTAAAAAAGTTTACGCACTAATCGACACCAACGCAGTAGTGTATGCTCCGTTTTTTGCATGGGAGTTCCTGCTGACACCCGTTTCGACACGCCTGTCATCCCGCGTTATGATCGCGCGACACAAATCGCGACGATGAAAACGAGTCCTGCAGCCGACACCTTTCACCCAGCGATTAATATCAGGAAAAAAGATGAATAATTTTTACTACGAGACGTTGAGAAAATTGATGACGCTATACAGTATCGTCAATCGCGTTACCAAAACGCGAAAAATGACACTTTTATTCACAAAATTACAAATCGACAAGATATCGAAACATCGCATCCGAAATCATTTAAACAAAGAAAGAAAATTAACGAACGTACGTTTGCGAAGTGTCGTTTCTCTTTTACACACGCACATTTATCGACCTGAGAACAATGACATTCTCCTTCTCTCGTGTTTCAACTTCTCGGAAACAAAAAAACTCCTAACCTTCATTTATCGCATAGTAAATTCCAATAACATATCGATCGATCTGTTGTCACGATTGTTATCAAAATTGTTCATACACTCTTCGATCAACAAGAATCAAATTCCATCGACAAGAAAGTATCTTTAGTTCACAAAAAAAGTTTACGCACCAACGGTTGTCTTCGCCAACGTTTGCTGCACATTTACACCTAATGACGTAAGCTTCGCCTTTTTCTACTACTACTTGTCTCAGGGCTATCGTCACGAAGTCCCGGTCGGCCTACGTTATGGTCATGCCCAAAAAATCTTGTTAATAATGACAGCCACTTACTTTTTCAGCAAGCAAGAAAAACATTCCTCGCTGTTGGCACGCGCTATTAATAATTATCTGTAATTATCAAGAATTGTTTTCTCATCGACAATCCCTTGCTTCTTCCTCACACATCGAAAAATGACGAACTCACTATCACTCTAGGAAAAGTGAGAGCATTGTCGACCTCAGGTACGTTCACTGTCGAATCGCCTGGTGTCTCTTCCCCCACTCGTACCCGTAGAATGTATTTTTAATAAATAAATCCAACAACGAATACGTTTTTTAACAAGTTGTATTTACCGCCTTGAAAGATAATTGAAAATAATTTGAAGACTTTAAGCTATTATGATTAATATGTCAATTTAAAACAACGTAAAAATCAAGATTTTACAATTATTTGGTTAAAATATTTAACGTGCCGTTTCCCGTGAACGGTAGCACGGTAGGCAGAGGCGGGACGTGGCAAAGGTGGAGGGAGCACAGTCGGTAGGCGTGATCGAGCAGGCACGAGCCAACTCGTATCCGTCTGTCTCTCTCCCGTCGTCGCGTATGCCAAGCTTGTGAGTGTTACGAACTTTTATCAGATAAATCCTTACAAATATTAAAAGCGCCTCGCTCGTATTAATAAAATTCGAGACAATGTGTGATGTAACAGTGCGAATGGCGAGGCGGTGATAATCAATCGGTAGTTGGTGTCGAAAGATTTGTCGAAAAAAGAGGGTAATGCCCATAAATATCGATAGCGTTGTCCACGCGTGTCTCGCAGTCGTAATTCGAAATTTACGCTAATCGCACCGAGATTCCTTGATACGATTAGCATAAATTAATCGTGATCGACTGTCCTGCATTCCCTTTCGTGTCTCGTGTCGATGATAACCTAACATCACGACGGATATTTGTGTGCGTATCTAGGCACACGTACGAGGTCGTCACAGGTACGGTCATTCGGTGAGTGAGAGAAAGAGTGGCCCATAAATGTTACGTGTACGCTGTCATGTCGTAAACTTTGGAATTTCCAATTCGAGTACCAAATCTTCAAAAAAGCTGAAGGTAAATCGAGGTTAAGTGAGTCGTGGCCTCGATTTATGTTTATATTGAATAAGTTTTGGAACACTTTTTCGTGGGTTTTCAAGATTTTTCATGATGTTACTTATTTTCGTGATACGCGATAGTCGACTAATCTTTCGAAATGATCCATTGAACATAATTGGCTCATCAATATTCTCAATAATATATATTCTTGAAAATTTAAACTGAAGTTCTGAAAAACTAAAAATAGCGAGGGGTTCGTCACTCACAGATTCGGTGACAGAACGATTTCCGAAAGTAATCGATTCCTTGCGATTTCCGTGATTTCCGAATCAACAGGGTTACCTACGATTTCGCGTAATTTGTGCGGATTCTAACGGTTTCCAGTGATTATCGAATTTTAGAAATCTGTGATTTCTAGACTGTCAATGGAAAAACTTTGATAAATGCTTGCTCGCTTGGAGAAGGGATGAGTGATGCCCAGCGATTCCAGAAATCATACAATTTTTTTATGATTTTCAAACATTTCCTATAAATTTGGAGAAATCACGAGGAAATGAGGAACAATCATTCGACTTCAGCGATTTCGTGCTGTTTCCAACGATTTTTAGTGATTCTTAGCCTGATTTTAGATGAGATGGTTCATTGATTTCTCGAGTGACCAGCCCCTCAAAAATACTTCTTGTCCCGATTATCTCATTCTCATTATTGTACTAATTAATCCCATTTATTATTCTACAGGTACAATGAACAAAAACGACCTATACAGTTTATGTAGTAGCTTATAAAAAATCAAATCGTGGATTTTCTGACGTAACGAATATTCACACTAGCTTTTTAGTTCGTTTCTTATTGCTATCTTGCAGCACAAAACTGTTAAGAAAGCGCCCTTGTGCTTCGAATAGTAAACATGTTAAGGGAGGAATTTAATGATTGATTCTTTTTTTACGATTGTTGCAACGATACAAATTTCTTGAAAAACGTTGAAACACGTGTTTTCGTTTTTCCTTTCGTATCTTCACGTTGAAAGTTACAAACTCGCTCGATGTTGAGAGATATTATTACAGTAGCAAAATTCTACAGCACCGCATTACTATAATAAATAGTACACATGTACATAAACGCGAATAAGGAAGTAAAGGACAGGGAAAAAGCTTACCTCTTGCTAAAACCTAACGCATTCTAGTATACTTTTTCTCAGCTACGAGAGTGATAGTCTTGCTTAAAAAATGAATCCTTTTCACCGCATCGTGCTTATAAATAGATGGAGGAAGCAGTGACAAGAGAATCGCTGAAGATACAGTAAGTCCATTACTAATCGGAAAATAGCAGACCTCGAAAGGATGGAAACGTTGGACAGAACATTTGTATGGGACATTCCATGCCAAATGGACCAGTTAACTCTATCTCAACTACAAATGTTTATACTGATTCCATAACATATTTAATGTTTTTTCTCTTCATTGTCCCAAATCAGAATAATAATTGCAGGTTTATCCAGAACTTTAAATACTATATAATATAACAGTTGAATCAAATTATAAAAAAGTTATTTTTATTTTGTTTTATTTTTTATTGTATTATTTATAAGAACTATGTACAAAAAAGTATAAATTCTCGTAGCTAAGAAATATTATTCCTATTTTTAAATAAATAGTCAGGGCAAGTTTCCCAAATCCATGTAGACGTGGACTAAAAATCTGTAAAATCATTTATTAAATTGGTCAAAGCCAGTTTCGATAGACCAATGTGTAATGCTCCATTTTTAGCAAATTTAAAAATAAGTTTCGTTCAGACAGAAAGTTAAACAAAACAGTTCAATCAAATTATAAAAAAATTATTTTTGTTTTGTTTTATTTTTTATTGTATTATTTATAAGAACTATGTACAAAAAAGTATAAATTCTCATAGCTAAGAAATATTATTCCTATTTTTAATTAAATAGTCAGGACAAATGTTCCAAATCCATATAGACGTGGACTAAAAATCTGTAAAATAATTTATTAAATTGGTTAAAGCCAGTTTCAATCGACCAATGTGTAATGCTCCATTTTTAGCAAATTTAAAAATAAGTTTCGTTCAGACAGAAAGTTAAACAAAACAGCTGTGGCGCTCCACTTAAGCAAACTTAAAAAATCAAAATTCCACATAATTCATTGCTCATTTCGTCTCCTCCTATCTAACCCAGCAAGCCAAGAGATAATCGGATCATTAAGCAATTTTAATTTTTCCATTTCATTTCCCATCTCCATACAACCTTCACTTTTCTCTTATCATTCAAATTTAAACGTGTCATAAAATCCAATCGAAGTAGACAATATTTCATCACCTGGCAAGGGTGCGATGCACCCGATGAGCTGCAGCAACCTACCAGGTATATACATACGTATATAAAAGCCCCGGACCATAGCGAGATAAATCCGCGGATGGACGCAAGGGGGCGTCTTCGTCGCGGAAGCTCGAATCAGTTTTCGCCCGTGCCCTCGCTCGCACGAACTAGTTTCATTTCGATCAGAACCGAACGGAGAGGGAGAGAGAAAACGAGAGAGAAAGAGAAAGAAAGAACCGCGCCGGGTACAAGAGGAGGCCCTCCCCGAGAAATAATGAAAAGCCGGCAATAAATAATGCATCGGCAGCTACCGCGCTCAGGGAGGCATATAACTCATTCCGCACACCGCTCTCACCCAAGATTCTCTTTTATATACACACATACTCGTATAACTATATATACATTCTCCTTTCTGCTTCTGGTTGCTTCTTATTTCGCTGTCGGCCGTACCTCTGGCTCGATCTCCCCAAGCTCAACTCTCATATATACCACGTCGGGGAGGGATGTTTCTATCTCGCTCTATATGCCTCCTCGCTTCCCCCGAGCGAGACTCCCTTAACTCTCTCCTTCTGCCATAAATCCGAATGCTACGATCCGAGGCTCTAATTGCATTATAAATTGTGTATGCACCGTGGCCTGTACGAACCTTTCGTGCATCGATGCGCATATACCGTCTCTTTGTATTTATATATATATATATATATATATGCAACTATCAGTGACTGCACTCTACCGAGTTGCGACTGCAACCACGGCAAATGCGAGATACGCGAATCAAAGACCGACGCCCTATTCCACTCTTCGTGTGCAAGAGGTCGTACTCGTCCCTATATTCTCTCATTTTACACTTCTCCTCTTTCTCACTTTGGTCAGGTTGATATCTAACCGCGGGTGCGCGTTGGTATAAACGTAGTTCAGTCTCTCTCTCTCTCTCTTTCTCTCTTTTTATCTCGCTCGTTCGTTCGTTGGGGCAAGTCCGAGAGCCACTATTAATTTCATCACCCTACCGTACCTTATTACGCGGGCTCGCGTGATACACGAGGATAGATATTACCGTGGCACAGCCACGAAGCTTCTATTATTTTCTATTAATTTCGATAATTTTACTCGAACGCACCAACAGTAAGAGCATAATGCAAGAAAGTAACTATAAGTTGTCTCGTCTTATATCCGAGGCTCGAATCTTCTTCTCGAAACGTTTATCGGTGTCTCTCGTACGTATAATTAGTTCTATTTCGCTTATTTTGTTAACGTACGATTATTTTCGTATTCGATTATATTATTGGCCCAGTCTCGCTTTTCTTTTTTTCTCTGTTTCTTGTTTTTTTTTCTATTTATAAACGGAAACGATTTCGTTGCGTAAAAATAAACCTCGATATACCAAGAAACGTGTAAACTTTATATTCATCGCTCTGGCGAGCATCATTTATGAGATTATTTCGCCAAGACTTTTCATCGCTGTGCTATAATATATGTATGTTCATATATATATTATGTACGAGTCGCTCATTAGCCCACGCCCTCGTTATTACGTTATCAACGTCCCGCGCGTTATTCCAGCATATATAGTGATAATAATGGTCGATCCCCCGGCTCTCTAGAATATATTTACGAGGTTAATCCCTTCAACCAACCCCCTCCTCCTCCTCCTCCTCCTCCTTTCTGTTGCTTGCCCCATTCCCCCCGCTGGTCATCGTTGTGCTTCTCCGCGGGCAGAGACGAGCGCGAGCGAACCCGGTTCTGCAACAATAATCCTTATCCTCGGCACATAATTGTGCCCTCGGAGGATTTATAGAGCGGTGAGATCCAGCCGAGACTTTTGCTGAAGACCACGAGAGAGCCTTCATCTCTATACCCTTCCCTATATATGTATATATTGTTATACGCATCTCGCTCGTTCCTCGTTTCTCTCGCTTTCTTCAGACAGTCGAGCACACCACACGGTTCATCTCCGATCCTATCTAACGATCTCCCATTGAGTAGGTAGCAGGAACCGAGCCGAAGCTTCGCCAAACGGGCGGGGTACGTATCTCTCATGGGTATACTACGCTTCGGCACGATAAGTTTCGATGCGGTGAGCTGCCGACAGCGGAAGCCACTGTACGAGGATTCATTCAGTTTTCTCTCTTTCTCTCTTTCTCTCTCGTCCTCCTTTTTCTATTTCTTCACCTCATCATCGTCATCCTGGATGGATAATAATAGTATGTGACCCAGGACGACGGTGATGAGGCGAAGAAAAAATATGAAAGGAGGAAGAGACAACGCGTTGACGGTGGGGCGTAGTGGCCTGGATGACCGCGGTCTCAATTATCCTTCGTCATTTGACCCGCCTCGCATCCGCTACCGTCAATATTTCTTTTTTTTCTTTCTAGACCCACAATATTTTCTGGGTCTAGAATTTAGTTGTCGTAACAATCTGCAGCGCGTGTCACAAAAGTGTGCGTGCATGACAAACGACGAAACTCAAAACTGCTGATATCTTGTGTAAAAAATGTACATAGGAAAAGTTTCGATTCATCACTTTATCGTTGGATTAGAAAATTTGCAGGTTTATCGATAGAAATGTGACCAAATGTAGGAAGTTGAAACGTAGGTAGGTATGGAGGAAAATGTCATGGATTTTGATATTTGATAAAATTCGTAGTTTTTTTCACACGTACTTTAATATTGTAGACTTCAATGCTTTATTACTTTTCTAATTTCATCAAAATTCAAATTGTATTAAAATCGAATTGTTGGCTGTACTTACATATTCAAAAATCGAGGTCGATTTTTATCAAACCACAAACGAGTGACATTCACGCTCCAAGGCAACTCGGTGGATGCTGAGAAGCCATTTCGACAAACATCTTTAAGCCTCTGTACGTTAAAACTAACAGTCTTGTTCTGTCAAACGCTACGATAAACACGATCACGCGTTTCCTAGTTGTCGAGTAACAGTCATTTAAAATTGAAACTATTTGTTATCGTTGAATATTCTGGAACGCCCCTTCGCACCCAACGTATAGGCACATTCACGTCAAAATGCAAGAAAGTAGAGACGAAGTCATTTTTTGAATGGTTCGAGTCGTGTAAAATGAAACTAGCAGGTTTTTAGCTATCTATTCGAAAAACGCGTCTCTAACTCGCGGCAAATTCTAGAAATCCATTTCCGGTATAACGAATGGAAATCACGAGAAGGGACAAAAAATATGGCGTCCATATTATACGGTATATATTCGCTCTCGATGACTGAACGAGTTTTATACCAGGATCTGGATTCCTAAGAAATTATCTAGCAAAAAGTTATCACTTTGAATTTTTCATCTTTTACGATGTACGTTCTCTCTCTCTCTCGTATATAGTTCTGGAAAAACGATGTCCAGTAAAATATCGTAGTTACGCGTAAATAGTGTTGGGTGTGTTCGAAGGAGAGCACAGTCGACGAGAACGTGTGAATTTTAGTATCGTACCAAAGTTTTACGAGTTTTCGCGATGCGAGAACGCGCCAGGCGCCTCGAACCGTTTCTGTTTCTCTTCTACGACGACGAAAGATGCTGGTGTAATACTACGAGTGTCGGAGTTGAAAAAAAAACGACATAGCTACGAGCGTGTTGTAGGTACGTAGAAGAAACGAATATGCATTGTGAAAAAAAGATTGTTTGGTTTTATAAGCTCGAGGCTCGCGAAACAAGAGTGATTAATACGGCAATTCGATATAACCGAGACTCACCATTGTGGAGTCTGCTTTTGGACGAGCGTAGGTGTTCGATGATGGAGATGAGAGGTCTTCGTCCACCGCCGTTTCCACCCCCACAGCTCCCAGGGGAGTCACGCTCCGAGCCGTCCGCCAGGTTGTCACGATTCTTAAACACACGGATATAAATGTATTTAAGTGCATACGGGTAGAGCGGGGTCAAGTGCATCATTCTCCAACTTTCCTGTATAAAAATTGTCGACTGACCAAAAAGTTTATTTAAAAAAAAACGTTTTTTTTGTAAAAATTACATGTCTGTTGTGTAACGCTTGTAGCGCTTTACTACTCGCATTGCGCAATTTTCGATGAATTTAGAAAAACCAGTGTCATTGTTTTGTTCCCTATTTCGTCCTTAGTATAGTACTTTTTGAATCATATCAATATTGTTTCTTGTTAAGAGAGGCAGTGGCACAGGGGTTAGCGTTCTCGGCTCTCATCTCGAGGGTCTCGAGTTCGATTCCCCGCCGGCACCAATAGAATTTTTCTATGTGTTTATTCTGTGCTCTCGGTGGTTCGGAACCCACCTAAAACTGTGGGTCCAACGAAGTGGTTGATGGTGGAAATGAGGATCGCGGTGATTGTAAGAGAGAAGGAATGTAAAAACCCGCAAGGGTATACATTGGAATAAGAAAGACAACTACTACTACTACTACATATTGTTTCTTGTTTGGTTTTGATGAGCATTTTCTCAAAATCGTGAAATTCGACCGGTTATTCTTGCATAGGCACCTCTTTTTCGCCTGGCACTAAAAGGGTTAAAAATGATAACAAATATTTCAAACGAATGAAAACGGATTTTTGCGTCACATTAAATTGATCCGCGAGTTCTTGTTGAGTTTGGCTTGCAATTCGTTGTCCGCGAACGTTTTCAATGGTTTCCCACGGTCTTCGTTTCTCACGACGAAATCACGACTTTTGAATTTTTTGAATCACTGGAAACACTGTATTTTACCAAGAGCATGTTCATCGTAAGCTTATTCAACAAGCATTCGATGGGATTTGCAATTTTCTTCAAATGATAACAAAAAACCAATGCTGTCCTCAAATCATAGTTCGAAGGGACAAAACTCGACATATTTAAAGTTATAGAAAAACATATGTAAAGTTATAGAAAGTTCCGCTTGTATGGAACTTGGGTTATTGTGTGTTGAAAATCTTTGTCAGCTATTCTTCATTGAAGCAATCTTGCGTTCCCTAAACTGATGGCTAACACCATCTATAGGCAAATTCCGGTTTCATACTTCTACACCTTGTATATTGCGTGTGATAGGGTGATAATATGTGTATATGCACAATAATGTCCTCTTTGTTATCTTCGTTAATTTTTATTAATATCGCAACGCTATTTGGGTGTGTTAACCCTTTTCACTCGAGATACTTTGCTCGCCACTTAAAAGTGATGAGCGAGGGTCACCTCTCGAGTGCAAAGGGTTAATAATTAATTCCTTTTAGATGATAATCTGTTCCTACCAGATAAAAATCTACGTCAAACGATGCAAGTATGAGTAATAACCACGTTTCATAATTACGAGAAGAACGATAATTAATAAACTTAATATTCATTTGTTACCGACGTAACGCGAACGTTGATGAGAAAACGAAAGAAATTTTGAAATCCTTGTCACGTCGCGATAATTCATGAAAATATGCAAGTGCGCCTCGGAGCGACTATGTACGTTCGACGAAGAAGATCATTTCGTAGATGTGCGTTCGGGCGTCTGTGTGCGCGACAAGAAAGAGGAAACGGAATAGAGAAGAGATAAAAGAAGGATATGAGGAAGAAGACGAAGAGCTCGCGTGGAGTTTTGCGCGAGGAAACGGTCTGCCACCTGTCTGTTACGAGACGGAGAACGACGGCGAGAAGTCTTCTCTCTCTCTCTCTCTCTTCTCTACAAGAGTTGTAATATAATTGCCGAAGAGTGCAGGGTCCGATACTCGGTCCTTCCATCTTCGTCGCGACGTTGTCGTCGCTGGTACGGAACATCGTCGTCGATTTTGCAATTTCTTTTTTTCTTATTATTCTTTTTCTTCTCTTTCATTCGAACTTCCACAATACGAACCGCAGGAATGAGCTAACCCGACTCTTGGAGGACTCGAGAGAAAATTCCTTCGCAACAGTCTGGCACACTTGAGATCCGTCCTCGGAGTCTTCGAATCGTCGAGTGGTTATCCACTCTGTACTTCAAGTTTTGCATCGAATGTGGCGACGTCCCGGTCTGCACGTATACATGCTTGTATATTTATATGCGTGTGTGTATACATATATATACATACACGCATGGACTTGTATACTCAATGACGTGCGAAGCAACGAGCTAAGTTGTTACGCAGAAGGAAGTCTTCCGTCATCGACGATGCTACGATCGAGAGTTTTGTCTTTGGCTAGTAGAAAAAAAAGCCCGCGACCATCGACACGAAAGATACGTCAAGCGCGAAAAGAGCTTCTGGTATCGATACGCATATACGTCACGCATGCGCACACAAGCCGATCTGCTCTCGCTCTCGTAATTATGTGCAAAACGCTCTTGACCGGATCGAACGCCGAGCGATCGGGAACTCGTAACTTCCGGGTCTGTTCGCACAGTTCTTCCGGATTGTATTCAATCGGTTGTTTATTTCACGAAGAGATTTGAAATGAGGAAGAAGTCTGCAGAAATGGAAGTTAGGGAAAGGATAGCGTTACAAGGATTTGGACACTTACAACATCCGTGTTTGTCCAACAATTTATCATAAAACGCAAATGTTACAATCATTTTCCCGATGATCCGCACTCTATTCATCAAAAATCCAGTGGACGTAAAAATTGTAACGTTTCTCAACGTTTTGCCTTTATTCCGGTTATAAATATCCAATTACTAAACAGACGTGGGGAAATGGACGAACGTATAGGAGATACGTTACCTTCCAAACGTTATTAGGTGCGAGGGACAGAGACGCTCTGCTATCTCATCGCGCAGCGATTGTGAGAGTGATCTCCGTGAGAATCGAGATTTAATTAGCTGACCCGTGTATATAACGAACACGGCACAGCTGGCCGACGAGAAGAGTACGCTAATGTAGCTCTAATGTCGTCAAGCTAGGCCTTTATGTGTGCGGACTCTCGCACCACCACGACCAGTTTATGCATCGCGATGCCTTCTCTATGTGAGTCTGCGAATTTTCTTTTATAGTGCCCTTCGCGTTGTTCCTGCACGGAGCATACTTTGCCGTGACTCTAACAGTGCTCTACTTGGTTCGTGCTTTACTGCCTAGAATGTTTCATACATAGTGAGTGCCAATCTAACGTTTTACTTCTATTACGCTGTCAATTTTTTTCCTTTGCTCTCGGCTCGCACACTGTCGACCACGAGAGTTACGAGAACCATTTTCATTAGAAATTATCCGTGCTGAAGAAGTTAACTGCTGTCTTATAACGCAGTCCTCTTTAAGCGGGTGCGCTACAAATCCACTCCTGTGTTCGAGCCAGGATCTCTCCCTCTCTCTCTCTTTCTCTCTTACTGTCTCTCGCTATATCTGTACTATTAATAGGAAAAACAAAAGCATAAAAGCCTGGTTAATGTTCATGCTAGTTGGCTATGTCCCAGGCTCATGATACACGCGAGGGATGATAAAAAGATATCAATTAAGCTGGAATCTCGACATGAATTTATTTTCATGGAATTAATGTCATATTTATCCGTCAATTATTCATCTTTTCACCACTAAATGCAAATTTTGTTCCTTTTATAATCGTGACGCATTTCGCACTTTATTTTCTGATGGATACATTTTTTTAACAGGGAGGTGGAAAGTTTTTTTTAGCCAAACCCACTTGTTAAGAGTCAGTGTTACATGCGACGAGCGATTCGAAAATGAGATTCGTATACTCTCTTCGAAACTGAGCAATTGATCGCGTTCATATTTTGAAGGCATCTAGAGAATTGTGGCAAAAACACTGTATTTTTTCAAAATTGTTGCTATAATTGTCTAGATAGCCTCAAAAGTTTAACGCTCACTACTGGAAAAAGTACGCATGACGTTTTCTAATAACTCTTCCTCTGCAACACTATTATCAAAATTTTGAAAAAAGTAAACATTTAGTCATTTTTCGCCATAATTCTCTAGGTAACCTCAAAATTTGAACGCGATCGGTTGCTCAGTGCCGGAGAAATTACGAATCGCGTTTTCGAATCGTTCGTCGTCTGTAACATTGACTCTTGACGTATTTAGGAAATCGTGAATTTTCTATATAAAAGGAATTTGATTATAAAAGGAATTTTTTATTATAAAAGGAATTTTTCCAAAATTGTTGCTATAATTGTCTAGGTAGCCTCAAAACTTTAACGCTCACTACCGGAGAAAGTACGCATGACGTTTTCGAATAACTCTTCGTCTGCAACACTATTGTCAAAATTTTGAAAAAAGAAAGCATTTAATCACTTTTCGCCATAATTCTCTAGGTACCCTCAAAATTTGAATGCGATCGGTTGCTCAGTGCCGGAGAAATTACGAATCGCGTTTTCGAATCGTTCGTCGTCTGTAACACTGACTCTTGACGTACTTAGGAAATCGTGAATTTTCTATATAAAAGGAATTTGAGTAAAACAACAAGATTTTTTTGTCGTAAATCGCTATTAAGTGTTAGAAGTGCAAGAACGCGTAGACAGGTAGCGCTTCATGCAAGAGTAAATTTACGTAGGTCGGAATCACCGCGTAGTTCGCTCGCGAACGCTGCCTCATACGGTTGCGCCAATGAGGTTTACCGGTAATGAGATGATTGGTCACACCGAGTGGGCCTCGTGCACCTCGTCGAGCTTCTCTTTCTCTCTTCCTCTTTCGCCTCTCACCAGCTGTTGCTGCTTGCTTTTCGCTACCTATACGGGCATGTTCTTTCTATCTACATATATGTACGCAAGTGTAATAACACTCGAGTACAGTATACTCGAAGAGGCATTACACATACGAGAACGAACGATATAAACACCGAAGCCAACGAGATCGCGTGGCTAACGTAGAATCGAGTCTTTTAAACTTTCAACGCCATCAAGCAACGTGTGCTCACCATACGTTCGTAGCATCGTATCGAGGCATAATTTCGCACAAATTAAAGTAGCACGAGCAAAGAAGAGGGCGGAATTAATTTAACACCAAAGGATAATGCACGAGCGATCAATAATTAGCAAAAAAAAAAAAGTTACATACACGTATCGGTAAGTCGATCGCTATTGCATCGCGTTGTTTGAGATCTTATAGACATACTGATTGGTACGATCTCCTGTTTACACGATGACGGTGCATCCTTCGAAGCAGATACACTGTTATTGTCGAAGTATTTCAAGTTACACCGGATTTCTTTTTACTCACAAATTCATCGCGCATCTCCGACAGCCACTTCGCTTTCGCATACCACCGAGCCGATACCGCGACGAATTTCGAGGATGTGCGAACCGAAGCGAAGAGACGAAAGGAGAGCCCGAAGAAAATTTGTATACGGGGGAGAGAATTTCTTTGGCGAGCCGTGAAACCGCGAATCTCATTATTTTTCCCGCACAGTCGAATGTGCTTACTCTTGTGAATTCATACACTGTATCCTGCGATTCTCACTCAGAAAGTGGAAAAAGAACGGACCGGATAAGAGCTAAGCGTGAGCAGCGAGTAGATCGTGGATGCAGTGTTCTATATGCAAGAAAACTATAACGAAGTGGAGCTTGTAATTGGAATTATTCATGCCATGGAAAGAATTCTTGCGATCGATGATCAAGCGATCCGCGATGTGAACTGTGTTCGTTTATTGAAAGAAAAAGACGACTCCATTTCCCATTGAAGTGGGATGTCAACGCTCGATGTGGCCATTTGATTTGACAATACGTTTTTTATATAATTTTATAATCAATTTCAATAATTATTAAGTTTATTATCTCATTTTGTATGAAATTGAAAACTTTTTTTGAAGTTCTCTGATGTTTTTCACGTCAGATTTCAGTACAATTTAAAAACGCTTTTAACATATCTGAGAATATTGTGTCATTATCTGCAACTTATATTTTCACTGGGAAGAACAAAAAAATCATTTTTTTATATAATTAATGAAATTCCCAATAAACAAAGTAGCAACTACTGTCAAATTTGTGCCTTTCGACAAAAACAAAATCGTTTCTTCAAATTGTTTTTAATCTCACCCCTCACAAAATACCATAATATTAAAATATAAACAATACTGAAAAGCAATAATACCTGACACGAAACTAAACGAATGAAAACATTTGTGCAAAAATGTGCCCGAAATATCATCGAATATTCCCAAAAAAATCGTCAAAAATTATGAAACACGTGTCAAATTAAAAAAAAGTATTCAGATCCACGTAGAACGGTCTGTATACGAAAATAAATAGATAAATTTAAAAAGCGGATTCTGCATCATCTTCCTGACGCGGAAACAAGACGCGTGTACCTGCAATCCCGATGCAACAAGAGAGCATCGTCTTTTCCCGGTCGTAGTGCGCGCACGCACACACGCACGTACGGACAACATGTCGAGCCGAAGGAACGTGCGCGAGTCGATTATGAAATCATAAACTGGTAGGTGGTCCCGGTCGATTAGTGTGTATATGGCAAACTCTCTTACTCGCCTTCGCCATCGTGCGTCTCGTCTCGTATATATATAATAATGCATTTACACATACCTATAAGTGTATTATAATATGGCAATAGCATACGCGATATAAGCTGTGTGCGAATGAGAGCGAGAGAGGAGTCTTTAAGCAAGGTATTTGCGCCGTGTTGCATCGGGCTTCCGTAGCTGCTGATGGTCCGTTCTCTTGGCTTCTTCAGTGGCGCGCGGTGGCCGCTTCTCGGGTGAGCCAGGGTCGAGCTCTCGGGTGAATCTCGCGAGATATCGGTATTATACATATATATATATACAAATATGTGTATGTACGTGTGTTAGTGTGTATATAAATACAGTACCTGGGGTTCGGCGCGCTATCCACCGGGCCCCATAGCGATAAAGGGCCCCAAACTTATTAAAGGAATTCCATGCTCGAACGAACGATCCTCAGGCTGCGATTAAAGTGCGTCTCGATCTCTCTCCTCTCCCTCTCCCAGTCCTTTCCGTTCATCGTCTCTTGGTATTCGTATATTGGACCCCCTTATACGACCGCGTTCGCTCTCACCGCGCCGAGGAATATAACCCCGCGGCGGGGTGCAACTTAAGTGCTCGGGTGTGTACCGAGGTATAGATCGAGAGAAAAGTTGCTCTCGCTCCTTCTTACTCTTACACTATATATGTATAGACATATATACAGACATATATATGTATGTATAAAATACGCGATCTCCCCTCGTGCATTCTCTATGCGGCGTATGCGTTGTTTTTCTGTTTCTCTATGTTTGTGCGATCGTAGCGCGGCTATATAATATATTTCTATATATATATATTGTGCGAGTTCGTGTCAAGAGGTGAAGGCTCACTGCGGCCTTGAAGAGAGCATCGTGAACATGCGTTCCTCTCTCTCTCTCTCTCTCCTTCCCCCTCACCCCTTTTTCTATCTCACTTGGTTCTCTTCTGAAACATATACACACACCTATACGTACAAATGAGAATGCGAGCACTATTCTCAGAGAGAACGGCCACCTCTCGTCGTGGGGGACCACCCGATGGTGCATAAGTACCGTTTTCTTCTCTATCTCTATCCCTCTCTTAAATACGACGGGGTAGATATATTCCGGTGTAACATATATACACGTATATGTATATATTTATTCATGGCTTTCAAGAGACCGTTCTAATAGCTCGAACTACGTTCTATTAGCTTGAACTGTATAAATCATGATTTTTTTTTCTCTCGTTTAGAAAAGCGACGTTCGAAAGAGCGTCCATAAAAGCAAGGATGTAACGCGTCGTGGTTCGAAACTAGCTAAAGTGCATTTTAAAAATTTTATCGACTTTTTTCCAATGAACGTCGAACGAATTATTATGAAAATTTTATTCGATATCCTTGAGATTCGATAGCGACGAGGTTTGTTAATTATTTTTGTTTTCTTTTTTGATATTTAGGTAGACGATAGCAAATTGTTTTTCACAAAGCGGTATGAGATTCGACTCTTTAATTTGTCTCACGATTTAACGCCTCTCGATTATAAATCGAAAGATAGCTTTCGCACCTCGAGCTGGTTTGTACGCGTCTTGGCGAATATATAAACATGTGAATTTATGAGAATCACAGCGCGCGCGAGCGCACCATCATCATCATCATCACCCCGTTTTCTCGCTGCTAATTGTCTCGTTACCCGAGGATAATCATCGCGATTGCCGCGGCGTGATACTCGACTAGCTAGAACGGGTGTGTGTCGGCTCGAGGTTTTTCCAACTTGAGCCACGACGCCCCGGAGCCCTGGAAGGAAATGAACTCGCCGGAACCGCTTTTTGCGAACGGACGCGACGAGAACTCTGTTACCATTATATATATATATATATATATATGTGTGTGTGTATACACATAAATACGGACAAGTGCACTATATATAAATACATAGTCGATCGTTAATACGACTGACGGCATTATGGTTTATGGATGCGACCTCATTGGAGTTACCCCGTATCACGCGTTTATATCTCTCGCTTGTCATCATCGCGTCGTACGAACGCGATATTGCCAAACAAAAAATTTAAAAGTGCATCACCCGTAAAAGGTATAAAGAGATTCCACGCGGAATTAAACTCGTTAATTGTTGAAACTCCGATTCTTACAATTTAAGTCCAATCTCGATGATAAAAAGCACAAGAAAATAATCAATTTCGTACCACACGATTAACCATTTGTCTCGACGAATAAAAAGAAATATTGTTTGATACAAAGTGTCGATGAGATTGAATCAGATGTTTCTTTATTATCGTCCGAGTCGATTCGCAGCAATCGAATCGGGAACTCGATTGCTTCCAGTAATTTCCTCGAGAGGCCTCTCTTATTTGGACCCAAATTTCTAATTACACCGGGCAGAGCAAATTTGAAATTAAAGTAACCCCGTTATAAAACCGAGCTGCGTTTCAGATTTTTTGTATCGGATCGCTGATGATTCGAGGAGATCAGTGAAGATTTTCAAATTACAAATGCCCCGCCGATTAAACGATCGTGGCGCTCTCTCGCGGCACTTCAATGTACCAAAGGTATCCATAAGTGCGTAGGTTTACTTTCACGTGCATTCATCGAAAAATCCATTCGCGTGTGTCATGTATACCCTCCACGATCCTCCCCGCCTTGACCCTCGCTCCCCCCATTATCATCGCTCGAGTTTTTTCCCCCAACGTTGGTGCCATCAACACCGGCAAAGGTGATCAGAATTTTGCCCATCAACACCGTCGTGAATCGGCGGCAGGCTTAAACCAAGCTCACAAACCGGTTCACATCAGATTGGTATAGGGAAAGGGAAAATGGCCGTTGTGTGCGGTAAAGAGAGACGGAGAGGGAATTTCGAAGTCGCGATGGAATGGAGTTCGAGGGTAGTACGCCTTCGAACGAGAGGACCTTTCGCATATCGTCGCGGATCGAGATCGACCGAGCTCGATGGACGGAAACTAACGCGTCTGTTCGTCATATTTGCTATTTACAGTGTGAATCGCATAAAGTGTCGCACAGCGAATTCTGAGGTAGATGAGGCCATTACAAACAAAAGTTGCAAATATACATTAGGGATATTGTCAATAGTTTACGAGATATAAATATTTAAAGTTGGTCCAATCGGAGCGCGCCGAGAAGCGTTGAAGCCGCCCACCCCCCACCCTAGCCCTAGATATAGCATATATTAGGGCGTTACATTTGGGTTCACAAAATCCAGAGCAGTAAATTTTATTGATTGTATTAGTTCGCAGTAATTTTTGTCCGTGGTCATTGGTTGCTCTGAATTTTGCCGAGCGTGCCAATAAGCGTTGAAGCCGCCCACCTCCACCCCCATCCTAGCCGTAGATATAGCATAGATTAAGGCGTTACATTTGGGTTTGCAAAATTCAGGGCAGTCAATTAGATTGCTTGTATTTTTCCGCAGTCGTTTTTTTTCTCGGGCATTGACTGCTCTGAATTTTGGCCAACGTGCCGACAAGCGTTGAAGTCACCCACTCCCCGACTAAATTCAGAGCAGCGAATGCCCGAGAAAAAAAAATGACTGCGGAAAAATAGAAGCAATCTAATTGACAGCTCTGAATTTTGCAAACCCAAACGTAACGCCCTAATCTATGCTATATCTACGGCTAGGTTGGGGGTGGGCGGCTTGAACGCTTCTCAGCGCGCTCTGATTGGACCAATTTTAAAACTTTATATCTCGTAAACTATTAACAATATCCCTAATGTATATTTGCAACTTTTGTTTGTAATGATCTCATCTACCTTGCAATGAAGCCTGTTACACCTTACGAAATTCACCCTGTACATATATACAGGATACTAATCTAAGAACTTATTTGGACAAAGAAAATCGTTATTTTCTAATCGCTCTGCGATGTAAATTGGCCGAATTATTAATTCGCAAAGTTTAAAAGTTTGAGCTATCAATCCAATTAAACGGCTTATTGATAAAATGCCGGGATTGTAGGCTCGAGCCCAAACAGGCATTTCGTTTTTCAAAGACTGTTGCTGTTCTTGTAGAACTTGAAAAAATAAATATTAATAAACAAACGAGTCGACGTAGTAGAAGAATATTCGTTTTTATCACGCAGCAGTCCGGGAGAGGGTTTAATGTTATTGCTTAAACTTTCAAACTTTTCGAATTAATATTCCGGCCGCAATTAATATTTACTTATCAATACAGGAAAATTAAAAAAAGATCGTTTTGCTTATACCAATGTCAACTACCTAGCTACTTTCCATGACCGAATAGTGACAAAAAGCCATAAAAATGTTAAAACGCAGACACTACCGATGGCAGCGCGCAAGTTTATCGAGAATCGCATCGGATCCTCGTCGATGCGTCATACACCCAAACATTTATTTTTACCCAAACATCGTTCACCGTTAACAGTTTCCAATGCGATAAAACAAAACGAATCGTCCTATCATGATATTTCCGTGGTTTGCCCTTTGTTTCGTCTTTCAATTCGTCTTGTCTCCAGAAATATCGGCTGGAGTCATCTGCACATCGGTGACGAACTTATAACGTGATTAAGCACACAAATTTATAACGAGATTCGTACTTGCGATACATCCACAGAGACCGAATAAGAATCATCATGCAAGGAATATCCCTCCGTCTCTGCATAACGATGATACATATACATATATTATGTGTGCCTTTCGCGTCAGACATTTTCGGTCTCGTCTCAAAACGATCCTCCCTCTCTCGTCAGCCTGAAAGACCGAGGAAAGAGCCGCGATACTATTTTCGTTCCCCGCTAACGCAAGCAGAACGTTGGAGGATTCTCGTTCTTGCGTTTGTACGTGAAACGTATTACATATACATATTCATACATGCATACATACATACATATATATATACGTACGTTTGGCCAGTGTAAATCAAGCAGCTGCGACGCCCGACGACTGATTCTGCAGTGCAACGCGGTCAGTCCAACGTGCAGACATATATGTATATAGACTTTGCATATATACTTGTATATCGTGTTACTGGTACTACCGATGCTGCTATATATTACATATAGATATATCACAAGCAGCATGCGACCCACGCATTTCGCATTATATCAGTCGGAGCTCTCACGGCATATTTATTACCCCCGAGCCGCCTAGATTGGAACAAATGCCGTGCGCCTCTGCCGGTTCCACGCGGTACGTATTATCTCCACGCACGACCCTTCGACTCCCTGTTTCTAATGTCTATCTCTCTCTCTCGTCCCGTGTATTATCATTCGGCGGAAGAGAAAACGAGGCGATTCGGGTCAGGGGTGCAATGTGAGATTACAGTCTGAGGGGCGTGGTGTTTCGGGCATTGAAAATTTACATTGATCGAACTCTGGCCAAAAAGTTATCACGGTTTTGATATATTGTCACTTGCGTTTGTATTTGGGAAGAAAACGCAATGGTCGCATTCAACGCATGGAAAAGTTGTGGGTTTATACGAACGCCATGTTTTCTGGCAAAAATATTGACGCTTTATTGGAACAACTGTTGCGAGATGTCCTTTATCGCTGTTTTGTTATGGTTATATGCTACACGGAATCGCAATGACTTTTTATGAAAGTGAATATGTATACAGGGTGAATTTCATAAGATGTAACAGGGTTTATTTTAAGGTAGATGGGATTATTACAAACAAAAGTTGCAAATATACATTGGGGATATTTTAAATAGTTTACGAGATATGAATTTTTGAAGTTGGTCCAATCGGAGCGCACCGAGAAGCGTTGGAACCGCCCACTGCTTGTCTTAGCAGCCAATACCCGAGAAATAAAACTGACTGCGTAAAATATAATAAACAAAATTGACTGCTCTGAATTTCGCAACCCCAAATGTAACGCTCTACACAGTGCTATCTCTACAGCTAGGGCGGGAGTGGGCGGCTCCAATGTTTCTCGGCGCACTCTGATTGGACCAACTTTAATAATTCATATCTCGTAAGCTATTCACAATAACCCTAATGTATATTTGCAACTTTTGTTTGTAATGATCCCATTTATCTTAAAATAAAGTCTGTTACACCTTATGAAATTCACCCTGTATGACGGATTAATTTTAATCCTTTGTAGATTTCGTTATAACTTTGTATACATAGCATTTATAATCGTGATTAAATATTCGCTACATTGCGAGTGAATCTTGTATACAAAGCATTTACAATCGTGATTAAATATTGGCTATATTGCGAGTGATCTCCGTATCACGTTCGCAAATTAAAAATTGCCAGTACTCACTCAGCAAAGCATTCAGCGGAAAAAGGCATCGAGTACTAAATGCGGCCAATGACTTTTTGGCCAATTCAATATTCGTCAGCGTTCCTCGATTATTTCGTTATTCGCGAAGAAAAAATTATCAGTATCGCTTCTTCGTTTCGATATCGAGTCATGGTGAAAATTAATTCGATTCTACACGAACAAAAATGTAATAAAACAAACATACAAAACCAGGAGTTCTCTCGAGTTGTTCGAAATCGCGTGAGTGTCACAATCAATGTTACTCCCTCCTCCTCCTCTTCCCGAATATTCTCCCAAGAGTCAAGATCGCTAAATTAACAGCGTCCGTATCGGTCCCATAGCCTCTCGGACTAGTAGAACCGAAATAAATAAGTTACGATCACGCGCGCAATGTCTCCCCGTTCTCTCGCTCCTCTCAACCAACGTAACAGTCTCCTCACCCCAAGGGCCACGAATACGTCCTTATATGCATATAGATCGAAAAAACCATTCCCAAAAGAGAGAACGAAAAACGTCGCGCCTTCTTTTTGATAATAATGCGTGCGTGTGCTCCGTTTGCGTATTAATGTCCGGTTACACGCACGCGATTTTTCGGTTCCACGTTCGCATCAGCGAGAGACGAACGAGAGGACGAAAAAATAAAAAATAAAAACACGAGAAATAAGAAGAAGAAGGAAACGAAAAAGACTGCAGCCTCCCTCCAACCAACAGCGTAATATTGCCAAACATTTTTCGGGATGGTCTTTATACGAAGGGTAAGCGACTCTCCCGTTCCCTTTTTCCTGCGGAACATTCTTCGAACTTCATTCCATTTATACTTCAGCTATATAGAACTCTGTCGTATAAGTATACGTATGGTACACAGGCGTGCCAACACACACACACACACACACACACACACACACACACACACACACACACACACACACACACACACACACGCGCGCGCGCACATACATATGTGTTTGTAGTGGAAGATCGAGAACGTCACTGAATATTAGCCGAGTGTATCGAAGTTCCCGAGAGAGAAATGCATCGCGGCGTTGAAACGGGAAGAGAAGAGGATGGAGGGCGGTTGCGTGCGCCTTGAGGCCGTAAATGGGAGTACGGAACGAGGAAGGGGTGAGGGGATAGTCGCTGTTCTACCACCATTGATAATAACGTACGCACTCGTTTATGTACGCAGAAATAAAGTACGAGAGGTTCACGCATGATCGCACCGTACACTGTAGTATAGAAAAAAAACGCTCTATACCGGTATATACGTATATAACGAGAGCATACGCACCGTGATATCCGGAGCAGTTAAGGCCAGATACGGCCTCACCGAGAAAAAGATAGAGAAAGAGGAGAAGGAAGGAGGAAGAGTATAGAGAGCGCTGCTGAGGGAGGATTTGTGGGACCGCGGGGTGATTGCCATGGTCGGCGAGCCTGCTGCCCCACGTTCATTACCGATCGCGCCATTAATCTGCTTGGCCAGCACCAAGGGAGTAGCAAACCGGGCGCACCAACGGCAGCAAAGAGAAAGAGAGAGAGAGAGAGAGAGGGAGGATAAGAGAAGCATATCTCTCGTCTGCTTGGTGCGTCTGATGGTTCGCTCAGAAAGAGAGAGAGAAAGAGAGAAAGCAGTAAATATCTCTCGAGATACGATCTTCGAGTCTCTTCACGGTCGTCGTCTCGTCTCTCGCTTATGTATGTATATATGTATATATATTTATATATGTAGGTATATATACATACACACATATATATATCTATAAATGTATATATTCACCGCTTTTACCCCGCGAACGGAAGTGCTAGATGGTTTTTTCCAAGTCGTATTATCGACGTACGCACAACCGCCGACGGCGTTATCGGTATGGTAAGAATATAAATATATTCGCGATTGGAAAACGATGGGAGAAACGATATATGCGAAATGTCACCTTATCGATCTCACTGTATGGGAATTGAAATTATTAATCGATCCTGTGACAAATTAAAACTTTCGACGGATAAAAGGATTTTTTGTTTGGTGAACGAGTAAGATAAATGGAAAGCCGATGTTGGTGAAGTTTTATCGTCGTCGTTATTCGTCTCGATAGTAACGATTTATCGATATCGATTCTCGCATAATTAAGTACCGCAACGTAATTATTTGATTTCATTTTTATTTTGATCAATTACGAAACACGTTTATAAGACTAATTAGGCTACTTAGTTGCGAGCTGCGAGTCAAGACGACGTTGTGAAATATGTTTTTCACGTCATTCAACTCGGGATCGCGGTCTGTCCTCCATTCATGGTTTGTCATAATGTAATGGTTCGTAGAAGTGAAATTCCAATTGGTTCCGTATAGCGTGTAAGAAAAAAATAGGTGGAAAATGTTGACTTTGCTCCAGGGGAGAGCTCGCGAACGATACGCGAGTGTGAAACGCGCGACGGTATCTCACTTTATCTCTTTCGAAAAAAGTGCGAGAGAGCTCTGGCGAGCTTATGGATCGTGATCGCAGGTCCGTGTGTGCGTTACACGCGTCAGGCACTGTAATTAGATATCCCTGGAAAAATGTCAGGTGTTACGGGACTGTTGCCAGTCGGTCAGCCACAGAGAGTGTCGCACACACTGTTGTGAGAACGATATTATAGAGTCGGTACGCTAGACCGCAACTTCACAGATCGGCGACCTCTTCTATACACACGAATCGGATGGCTAAAATTCACGATCGAGAGAACAGTAACGAAACCTCGTAAAAATTTCTTCACGAATCGTATTTTCCTCGAGACGAAGAAAATATTTACGTTTCTTCCATCGGTGACTTTTTTGTGAAAATAAGGGAAGTTTACATTGTCTATAATTATTGGCGTCGATATAATTAACAAATCTAGAAAAATATTAGATAATCTCGTTTCTACATAATTGCAAATCGTTAATTGATTTAAATCGAATTCCGATATCGTTAACTTTTCGATAAATCAATCCAACCGATTTCCTCCTACGACAAGCTTGACTGTATTTGACCGAAGACCATACAAATTGAATAGCTAAAATCGACGATGGAGAGAACAGTAACAAACCCTCCTAATGAACGATCGAGCACGATCAAATTTTCTGCACGAATCGTGTTTTCCTCGAGATGAATCATTGACGAAGAAAATATTTACGTTTCTTCCATCGATGGTTCTTTTTTTAAATGAGGGAAATTCACATTGTCTACAATTATTGGCATCGATATAATTAACAGATCTAGAAAAATATTCGATAATCTCGTTTGTTCACAATTGAAAATCGTTAATTGATTTAAATCGAATTCCGGTATCGTCAACTTTTCGATAAATCGATCCAACCGATTTCCTCCTACGACAAGCTTGACTGTATTTGACCGAAGACCATACAAATTGAATAGCTAAAATCGACGATGGAGAGAACAGTAACAAACCCTCCTAATGAACGATCGAGCACGATCAAATTTTCTGCACGAATCGTGTTTTCCTCGAGATGAATCATTGACGAAGAAAATATTTACGTTTCTTCCATCGATGGCTTTTTTCAAAAATGAGGGAAATTCACATTGTCTACAATTATTGGCATCGATATAATTAACAGATCTAGAAAAATATTCGATAATCTCGTTTTTTCACAATTAAAAATCGTTAATTGATTTAAAGCGAATCCCGATATCGTCAACTTTTCGATAAATCGATTCAACCGATTTCCTCCTACGACAAGCTTTACTGTATTTGATCGAAGACCACACGAATTTAATAGCTAAAATTCACGATGGAGAGAACAATAACGAACCCTCCTAATGAACGATCGAGCACGATCAAATTTTCTGCATGAATCGTGTTTTCCTCGAGACGAATCATTGACGAAGAAAATATTAACGTTTCTTCCATCGATGGTTCTTTTTTTAAATGAGGGAAATTCACATTGTCTACAATTATTGGCATCGACATAATTAACAAATCTAGAAAAATATTCGATAATCTCCTTTTTTCACAATTGAAAATCGTTAATTGATTTAAATCGAATCCCGATATCGTGAACTTTTCGATAAATCAATCCACCCGATTTCCTCCTACGACAAGCTCGACTGTATTTGCCCGGATGACAAAATACAAAACTTCGTCGTAACGAAGTCGGCGCGACGATATATTCACGTCCGTAAGATCTCGCCGAGATAAAGCTCTTATTAACTACGGAATTACGTTACAACGTAAATATCAACACCCGCGCTTTCGATTTCGTATCAGCCTCGCCGTGCGTGCGTAACGCACAAAAAGAATTTCATCCAAGCATGTTCGTTTCATTAGAGCCCTCGCGTCATTTATATTCCCACGTAACGCGCCGTCCATTAGACACGATGTCTTTTTTTCCATCCCTTTTTCTTTCTTTTAACTAAATCATTCACAATGACCAAACCGTATTGCGTGAGTGCGATATTTATTTTATTTTTTCTTATTTATATGTGTTTAACGAGGCTTCTCGATTTATTTATTCATACGACGAATGCTTTTATACCTTTACGTATGAAAACTCAATGGCAAGAACCCTTTCGAGACGCATGCATTATACATATTACACAAATATATACGATAAATATAACGCGAAGCTGTCCCTCTCTCGTTCCCGTATCCATATATCCAGCGTCAATTCTAATTTCCCATGTTTTATTTGTAAATTAATAAATAAATTCGATCCGGTTTTCAAGCTCTCCCAAGGTAGCAGGTACCTCAATTACCGGCTGGTACCCGATCAAGGTATATTCGTATCGGTAGTCGCGACCGTATTGGTGTATAATATATACGCACGGGATATATGAGTGGCGAGAATGTCGGGAAGAAGGGTGAAGGGGGAGAAGCCCATCAGGTCGCGCCAGTGACGAACGAGATGGTGCACACGCGCTATATCAGAAGCAGCAGCAGCAGCGGCCTCACGGCTCTATGGATGAACGAACGGCTGGCAATTAAATCGGCGCGGACAATAATTAATTCATGGCGTAGGCGCCAAAGCTCGGGAATTGGAAAACACGGCGAGACCGAATGCACTCCCTCTCTCCCTTTTTCTTTTTTCATCTTGCTCGCTCTCTCTCTCTCTCTCTCTCTCTCTCTCTCTCTCTCTCTCTCTCTCTCTCTCTCTCTCTCTCTCTCTCTCTCTCTCTCTCTCTCTCTCTCTCTCTGGCTCGGGATGAATCGCATCGGGATTTTCGCGCGCGATCGCAGAGGAGAATTGACCGCGGGGCTCGCGCACTCGAGACCCGACGCTCTGGAATTATTAACGTATTTGCATCTTAATGGAACTACCGGCTCTATACCCTCGTACGCACTGGACACATCCTACACGTCATAATTCCTCTGGATACGCGAGCTTCCATTTCGCTTCTGGCCTTGCCATTTGCAGACGCGTGAATGAGATAAAAATATTTGAAAAACGTCGCTCCACTGATTTTTCGTACAATGTATCGCAATGTTGCACGAGGTAGTTACACGATCTTTGGTGTGGCCGAATCGGCGGCTGGGAAGATTTTTATCGCGATCTTAAGATTATGGGTTTGCGTTCTTATTTATCGCAATACGTTCTTGTTGTTTTCATTTTCTTGTTTACAAAACCAAAATGCTTAAACTTAAATGCTTTTAATTGTCTCTTAAATATTTAAGAGGCAGTTTAAAGTTCGTATTTAAACTATGTTTAAAAAAAATCTATCGATAAACGTTATTAATAAACAAAATGAAATTAATAAATGAAGAAATTAATAAATACTCCGTGATATCACGATTCTACGTCCAAAGAGCACATGCGCATGCGCATTATCGCAGCAGAATCGAGCGGTAATTTCGAAATCGATCAACCGATCGTAATTTTCAACCACGTAGATATAAACGCTGGATAACGATAATGCTCCGAAGCTTCCTAATTTCGATTAACAATTTAAGAAAATCTCGCAATCTCCGAGTGAATCGTGCAATTTGGAAAGTTGAAGTTGCGATCTCGGAAATAGAAGCGCTCATTGGCGAGGGCTGCTGCAATGTTGAAGAAAAGCAAGATGGCGAGAAAGAGGAAACAAGAGAGTCGAGAAAAATTAGAGAGTTTGTACGTACAGTTATTCATGAACGTACGTTGTAACAGAGCCGAGAAGACAGAGAGGTTTACAGATTCGTTTTGGGCTTGGTATGTGTGTGTGTCTGTGCAAGATGCTATTTCGGGAGAGGTCAGAGGCTGAGGTCGGTCTATCGGCCTGGTCAGCCTCCCACGAGAGTTCCTGGCATGACGCCAACTCTCTCTCTCTCTTTTCTCTCTCTCTCTCCTCTCTCTCCCTCTCTCTCTTTTACATACTTACCCATACACATACTTCTCTCTCTGTCCACCCACACAAACGCCATATATATAGCATGTGTGAGTTCGCGTGGTACGAGAGACACGAACCTCCGGTGGAAGACACACGAGAGGATCGCCCGGCATTTTTCGTAGATCCCTCGATCTTTGCGTGCCCGAGCGCCACACACACACACACACACACACACACACACAAGCACACATACACACACATAGACACACATATATACACGTATATACTCACGTATGGCGCTTGCCGGCAAGGAAGAGAAATAAAATAAAATAAAGAGTAAAAAGTGAAGAAAACAAATATAAAGATAGAGAAGCCTCAGCTCCGCCCACGCGAAGGGTGAAAAACACGCTTCGACGTCGCGAATATACCGTATCGTGGCTTAATAGGGTTGTTGGGTGTAAGCCACGCGATCGAGGGAGAGAGCGACCCGCGCCCGTCGTTTTCTTTTCTTTTTTTTTTTTGTACAGATCGTGCGATCTAACGAATTCCAATGGGTAGGAGCTACTTTGCTTATAACCGGCAGCGAAGGAAGCCAAAACGCACCTATCTCGCGTGTAAGAAAATTCCGAGGCGAGGGCGATCAATCTGTAGGCAGAATTGAGCAATTAAGGCACGTGTACCGGAACAAAATTGTTAATCATCAATATCTTACGATTGCACGTTATAGCCTATATCTTTATGTAGAGACGGACACGCTTATATGTATATCGAGTCATTTACATTACGTATGTATATACGATATATATGCATATCGTATAACGTAGGTATAATATTCACAGCGGGAAATTGTATCTCTAAAAAATTATCGAATTGCTTGGTACAAGCGTCATAAGCGTGAAAATTATCGTCTTCTAGCTCATTAAGATACGTACTTGCAATTTACGTGAGGTTGCATTTTTATTTTATCTCTTGCATTGACGAGAAATCTGCATCTAATGTCACGCTCTACAGCTTCAGAGGTCTCTCTATCTCTCTCTCTCTCTCCCCCTCTCTTTTATTATTATTATTATTATTATTATTATTATTATTATTATTATTATTATTATTATTATTGTTGTTGTTGTTGTTGTTGTTGGTGTTGTTATTATTATTGCTATTATATTAGTATTATATTAGTATAAATATTATTAATATTATTATTATTATTATTATTATTAATTATTTTTTATCTTCATTTATATCATATCATATGTCGCTTTCTCTCTGTTTCTTTTTCCCACCATTCTTCGTAGATCTGCATAACTTTGTAACCAAATCATTAGCACAGCTATAGGTAAAGTTCCTATTACTTAGGGTCGCTCTTACTGCGATGCGATCACACCTTGCTCACAAAGAAACACATACACGTAGGTACATACCCGCGGATCATTCGATCGAGCGCGAGTTTTCACGGAACGAGCTTGCGAGAGAACGCGCGAGAGCTCGCGGTTCGATCTTGGCGCAAGGCCAAGGAAAAGGGTGGCGTGGGTGATGCAGATAGACGAACAACGTTCTGGAAGAAATGAGAGGATGAGGGTGGGAGTGCGCCAAGAGAAAGAGAGAGGGAGAGAGAGAGAGAGCTGACCCGAACGAGAGATCTCGTCGTTCCGTTTAATTCTCCTTGCACTCCCTCGACCTCCTCTTCTTCTTCTTCTTCTTCTTCTTCTTCTTCGTCTTCTTCCTCATCTTCTTCGTCTTCTGCTTCGTCTTTGTCGCAGTCATCGTTGTCTTATAACGTTGGTTTTCTCTTACACTTTCTCTCTCTTCTCTCTCTCTCTCTCTCTCTCTCTCTCTCTCTCTCTCTCTCCCTCTCTCTCTCCCTCTCTCTCTCATATACACAATATCTTCTCGAAATATCTTTGCCCTCTACTGACCTGGCTGCCCTCGCTCTCAACAGTCACCATTTAACCCACTGAATTCATTCGAATCATCCAAATGTACTAACTTCTCTCTTAGTACGATCTGTTAAAAAAAAAATAACACGAAGAAACTTTTTAAATTAGACATCGATTTTTTTTAATTACTTTATAATTAAATTCAACTTAGGTATGATTAAATTATTCAAATTGAATTACGAGCTGTAAGTTCACTATTAATTCAGCTACCACGTAAATTATTTAATTAACAATTAAATCCACGAGCATTAAAATTTGCGGTGTAAAAAAAAGTTCAAGATCGACGCGTTTTAAGCCAGCGTATTCTTAATTGTAGAATTATAATCACACACATATATATATATACATAGTGAATCATCCAGTCTTCCCCGTATATCGTCAATTTCGTAAAAAGCCTCGATGTAAGTACTCGAACCAAGAAATTAGCACGATTAGTCGTCCGGCTAATTCCCTCGATTTACTAACTCTCGGTCCTCAAAGCGGCGAGGATAAACAGAGCGAGAGATCGGCAAAAGACGCGGAGCAAGACTTCTCTCGGGTTATATACGACGATTTCTCTCGAGTTAACGTCGATAGAAATCGAAATCGATCGATCGATCGTCCTCTCGTCTGCCTCTCGTTCCTTCTTTCTCTCTTCTCTTGGTAGCCAACTTGGGTCAAACGGATAGCGCGATTCATCGTAATGCATCCCGACACGATTTTCCCTTCCCTTTCCTCTCAGCCTCTTACTACCCTCGGCAGGCCCTCCTTCTCCTCTCCTCAACTCATTCCTTCGTCAATCGGTGCGTGGTGCAGCCACAAGACTGCGGTAAAAGACCGATGCGATTCCATCCGGCGCGATATTGCCTCTCGATCGAGGACGAGGATAACGATCGATCGCCTCGTTTCCGTCTGCGATCGTTCGATCTTGCCACTCACCGCGCCCTTTCTCATATACATATGTATATATGTATATGTGCGCATGTGTGTGTATGTATATATGTATATATGTGTATGGATGCTTCTACGCGCTTCATACCTCATCCTCTCGCTTCTGTAGAATCATCGATGCACGTGTAGCCTTGATGAGGTGAGAAATGATGGAAATTTCAGTTGCAAGGTGGTACACGACCTTCTCGCGGCGGTGGGCCTGTAACATTATTTCTCTCTCATCGCGCATCGTATCATGTTTAGTCTGATGTATATTTTGTACTTGCTCGTGGAGAAAATACATCGAGAGCATGGAAGATCGAAACGGATCTCGGAGGGTTAATTAAATTTTACAAGACGATGCGAAACACGAACGGATTTAAACGTATATCGCGAGAGATATACGACTATTAATTTTGGTGCAGCCCTTGTCATTTTCAAAAATTGCCCATCACATGCACCCTTATTTGTGAACAGGGTAGGTACTACTGTTATGGGAAGGAAGTTAAAGGAAACATTTTAAAAAATCCACTTTTTCAAACCAAATTAATTTCGATAAATAAAGGAAATGATCGGAAATAGCAGTTTCGAAAAATTGGATAAATTTTATTAACCAAAGTGGACGTTTAATGATCGTCATTGAAAGGGTTCTCGGAGGGTTAATTAAATTTTATAAGACGATATGAAACAAGAAGAAATGCAAACGTATATAGCGAGAGATATACGACTATTAATTTTGGTGTAGCCCTTTTCATCCTCGAAAATTGCCCACCCCTTGCACCCTTATTTATGAACTAGGTACGTACTACTGTTATGGGAAGGAAGTTAAAGTAAACATTTTAAAAAATCCATTTTGTTTCAAAGCAAATTAATTTCGATAAATAAAAGGAATGTTCGCAAATAGCAGTTTCGAAAAATTGGATAAATTTTATTAACCAAAGTGGACGTTTAATGATCGCCATTGAAAGGGTTCTCGGAGGATTAATTAAATTTTACAAGACGATATGAAACAAGAAGGAACACAAACGTATATAGCGAGAGATATACGACTATTAATTTTCGTGCAGCACTTGTCATCCTCCAAAATTTCCCACCCCATGCACCCTTATTTATGAACAAGGTACGTACTACTGTTATGGCAAGGAAGTTAAAGGAAACATTTTAAAAAATCCATTTTTTTCAAATCAAATTAAATACAGGGAATGGTTAGAAATAGCAGTTTTGAAAAATTGGATAAATTTTATTAAATAAAGTCGACGTTTAATGATCGTGTAACAGCTTCGAGACACGTTTAAATAATTTTATTTACCCGTCGGTTTGATATCCATAATCATTTTTTCGTTATTATAAGAGACTATCGTTTCTATTTAAAACCTCTAATGCACGATCACTTCAAAATCGACCACTTTAGCAATCAGCGGATTTCGTATCTACGCGTATAATATTTCATCCTCATATATTTACCGCGATGATTACACGCTTCTGTACGGATATAGAATTCAATGACACCAATACGATCGGATAATAATGATTGTGCTGCGAATTTCCCCACAGTTATACGTTTTCTGGCAACGAGTGTGTAAACACTTTTGAGCGAGCGTCGGTGCGTTACACATAAGCTGCATTCCTAGCGTTCGCGAGTTTATATCAGTTGGACTAAAACGTGATGAAGCAGGGAAAGAGAGAGGGAGAGAGATACAGTGCCTCGTGTCCGAGAAAATTACTGATATAATTCTCGAAGCAGCACACCAGTGATAATTACAAACGCGGTCGATAAAGTGAGAATAAATTGAAAATAAAATGCGAATGAGAATGGGTTTGTTCGAAATTCGTGATTTTGCGAGTAGAACGAGTGACTCGTGGTAAAAAGCAGGGGGGTCGTTGACTCTGGACCGCTCAAATTACTCCGACGAAATTGGCGCGTTCGCAAACGCGCCAGCTCTCGTGGTTATACATACAAGTGCCTTCTCTCTCACTCTGTCTCTCTGTCTTCTGCCCTGCATTTCGTCTAAATCTCTGCCGCATAGCGGAACGCGTATGAACAACATAATATAATGCTTTCGGTCGACATGCGCGCTTATCCTAAAATAAGAGATCAGCTTAAATGTACAATTCCACGAGGCAATTGACAGGAATTAATTCTCGCGAGGTGCACACTCGGGCATGACGATCGGCTCGATTATTTATGATTGTCATAAAGTTTCGTGAATGAGCCTGTCAGCGTTGCTTGATACAGGTGCATTTCTCTAGAAGTGGTTGCAAGGGGATGCTGAGTATAATATATTGGCTTCGCGAAGAGCCTGCGTTATGTATGACAATTTTTTTGAGTCAACTTGGCTAAGATGCGTGTCACACAAATTCTAATAAATTATGCAGTTAATGGGATGCGCTACTAAACGTATACAAGCATACAGAGATCCGTGTGAAATTGAAAGATCTTGCGAAAACAAAAATTTCTCCAGTACAAACTCCGCACAAATGTTTCCTTTTTTTAGAAATCTTAATTACAAAACTTAAAAATCGAACACGATAAAATTCCACTCGTAATACAAAAACCAAAATAGCTTCAAGAATTGGTTTTCTCGCACGATAATTTGGCTAAAACGTTCTCAAAAAAATTAATTCGAACAAAAATTACAAATTAAGAAAATCCGAAACAAAAAAATTGAAGAAAAGGATATTTCCGTTCACATTTGCGTAATTGTACATTGAGCCAATAAACGAGCATCTGCGTTTGAAACTAAGAACGACAAAATGATGTACTCAACAGCACGACTTACAACTGCACCAAGAGAGTTTCCAAAGTGATACAAACTCTCCTGTACACGCATATGCATCACGAGATCATAAAGAAAGGATGCTCAATGTACTTTCGAGTTATAGCAAGAAATCTCCTCCACCCCTCTATATGCACCCCCAAAAAAGAAGAAGAACAAGAAGCTGAAGAAGAAGAAGAAGAAGAAGGACAGGAAGAAGAAACACATCAGCAACGATTACGCAGTTTCTCTCCAAAGTCGTATAGATAGTAGTAAATGTATAGTGGCAAGACTAAGATAGGCCTGGGGAGCTCAAGTGCCCTTACGGAAGAGAAAGACCCCCCAGGGTTCGATTCAGCAATGCTCCTTTTGCGGGTTCCAGGTGTATGTATAAACGTCCCCTGCTAACTTCGACCAACGTGCGCACGCGTTTACGTACATATAGCTATACCTTAATATACAAGCCTGAAAAGCGGGACAGTCATTGGCACATCTTTCTGTCCAATGCGATTAACTAATGACACGGCCAATAACTGTTGGTATTTCTCATGTTATATATATACATATATAATATGTATGTGTTGGTGTGTTTGTGCATAAGCGTATGTGTATACGTGTTGGTAAGTGTGTAAGATGGCAATATGGGGACTATAAGAAACAAACGTACATGCGACACCGAGCTCAAACATATTCTATGTTGCCTGTCGGTGCGGAGCATTAACTCCGAAGCATAACCGTATGATATTACGGTCGTTCCCCGAGGGTAACGCCTGAACTCCTCCTTCATCTCCACCTTCGCATCTCACCTCTTCTCGTTTTATATAGGCGTATATATGTATATGTATACACACCTGCAACGCCAGCAATAACAGCAGCAGCAGCAGCAGGGGCAAAAGCAACAACGACGCCTCTCTCTCTCTCTCTCTCTCTCTCTCTCTCTCTCTCTCTCTCTGTCTCACTTTCTCTGTCTCTCTTGCTCTTTTCGTCTCTATCTTTCTTTCTTCCTCTCATCGTGATTCTTCCCGGCGCTCGCGTTTTCAAGCCGCGCGGACTCTCGAGGAGGGCGCGTGGGCAGGCGTGAAATACTGCGGCACGATCGACATTTTATAGTAGAGAGAAACGAGAGGATGAGAGGAAAAGACAGTGTAGAGAGACTTCCCCGTAGGGACGACACAACGAGGGGTATAGCGACTACTCGATGAGACACGAGACGAAGAAGGACGAAAGATTCGAGGGATGCGTCCTGGCGAAACGATTAAAAATATACCAAGTTCCTATGTGTGTATGTGTATATATATATAAATGGGAGGATTGTGTTCGTTGCAAAGACCTTATAATACGACGATCCGACCCCTGAAACCGCGCACGAGGCCCTCGCGTGCAGTGATAATTAATTCACGGCATTCGGGACGGTAACACACACGATAGACGTGTTATCGCGGTTCTCGCGATTCGCTCCCATCCAGGATGAACAGGGAGAGAAAGAGAGAGATAAATAGAAAGGCCGAGTGAAAACAGAGGAAGAGTGGAAGGGTTAGGAAGCAACAATATTCCGGTAGTGATATGTACATATATATATATATATATATACAGGGTGTCTCAAAAATGCATGACCTTCAACGACCTGCGCGTAATTGACGATGTCACGAATACATGTGCCAAGTCCGCACGGTCAATTCGCGATAGTTTTTAAATGAGCGACTTTCGAAGTTGGCCAATCGGCGAGCAGAATCCCCCGCGGCTCGAACGCGATCGAATGGAACTTTGCTCGTGCTATGACGGTGCATGAGCTAATTGTGAACGAAATACGTTCAATGTTCCTTTAAACTTCAGCTAAGAGTTCCTAACCTCCCGATTGCGCTCAAACGCGGCGGAGTCCAAGCTCTCTGATTGGATAACTTGAAACGTGTCTCATTTAAAAACTATTGGGAGTTTGGCATTCAAACTTCGCACGTGAATTCGTGAGAACGCCAACTGCACGCTGGTATCAGACAATCCAAAACTTTTCCGACACCCTATATATGATATATATATATATATATATATACATGAAATAAAAAAGAGGATATTGGAGAGTCCTCTCGTAGCAAACTATACACATGTATAGACAGACAGTGGGAGGGAGTGTGCGAAAAGGTTAAGAGAACGAAGAAGAAGGAATCTTCTTACTCTCTCTTCTTTCTCTCGTTCTCGCAGTGAATAATTTATTCGAGCGCGGAAGCGTGGCGTTTTAATCCTCCCACCGTTTACTTTTTGTGCTCGTTGCTTCCACTGCAACTTTATTTAAATACGAATCTCTCATCTGACCAGTAATGAGAAAAGGACGGAAGGATCGAAATCGTCCGTCGCGAAAATTTATACACATTTCCCAGAGGAATTCCTGTGTGTGGGAACGTAGGGACGTAAAAGGCATTTATTTGCATAGTTGGAGAACGAAGGTTGGTTCGTCACAATATTACTATTGTTATCATTTAATAAGAGTTAGGAGGAATTATTATTACTATGTATGCGAAAAACGGTTTAATCGATCAAGCACGTAAACCAATAACGAGGTAACTTTCTTTAAAATATAATTTATAATTTAATTACCAAATTATTTAAAAAATTTACAAATTTTCATCGATAAATTATCAGTAACTTTGGAACAGAAAGTAAACGTCATCTCATCTCCCAAAAAGTAAAATTTCAGTCTAAAAGCGTCTTCGAACGTGGCCCAATTCTTCAATCTAGATTTTCTAAATCCTCTTTTAACATCCTCACATTTTCCATCGTAATGTCAATGACGAGTAAAGCCAACCGGCTTTTCACCGCAGCAAAATTCAATTTATCGATTCGCGAATGAGTGACGAACAAATCACTGCAGGCTACTACAAACGAAGCCGAATGGGGGAAAGGACGAGTACCTTCTTCGATCCCAGCCTCGCAATTCCATCTCTTATATATATATATATATCCTCCGCCGCTTGAAAGAGAAGACCGCGCAATGCGACTATATTCCGAACATCCGGTGAATAAAGAGAAAAATAAAAGAATAAACTCGATGGAGTCAGCACAGTCGGACACTCGCGGAAAGGAATTGGGAGGGGTAGAGAAAGAGGAGAAAGGGGGAAAAGGGTTCTCGATGCAAACGAGGCAACCAGCAGAATCGATTTCTTCTCGTCGCTAATGAAGGAATCGTCTTCTCTCGGGATCGACTTTGTAATTAACCCGGTCCACGTGAGAAGCCGGGCTCGCGCGACTACGGTCAATGAAACTCTTTCCCTGCATCTCGCATCAATGTGCGCGCATTCCCTCTATACACACACACATATATATATATATATATATACGTAAAAGCTTCGATTCTTCCTTAAGGTCCATTCGCCGTCTCGCTCTCGCAAATTTATATTCTCGTCGTTTCGTCTCTTTTATCGCTCCGACACTAATACACACACACACATACACACACTCGATATATAAGGGCTCTTACATACATCTTCGGTACCTCCTTCTATACTCGTGTCTACCTATACACACACACACACACACATGTGCATATATGTGTATATACGTTTGTAGGTGCACAGTAGTATACATAATACGAGACTCGAGCACCACCGGGTTCGATCGTGGCTCCCGGGGGCCACGTCGCGGAAAGTAATTACAATAATGAATGTTTATTTTCGCAATCAGCTCATCCGCGCGGTAGGTAGACGTGCCTTTGCCTTTACGTTAGTCGAGTTTCTCCAACCCTCGGGCACGCCGGTGGTCGCGCGCGGCTTCTCTCTCTCTCTCTCTCTCTCTCTCTCTCTCGCTCGCTCTCTTTCTCTCTTTCCCTTCAAGAACACTCGAGAAAAGATACGAGATGTGCGCAACAGCTAGCAAGCTCTCGCAACAACGTCTCCGCACTCTTGTCATTCGAAGCACGATTTCTCATCGAGTTCTCATCTCCGACCCTTCTGCACTTCGATTCAATTTTTCATTTATTCGTTCGTTTTATTTTTTTGTTTTCTTTTTTTTTTTTTGTTAATTGTTTCTTTCTTTCTTTTTTATCGGTAGAAAGAAACGCGATCGACAAGCCAACGTCTCCATTTCCTACCGACGAGATGATACATGCGCGGGAGAGTGACTGCCAATTTGCCTCGAATTAAGGACGTAATTGTTGCGTTTAAGTACACACATTTGAGAAAATGTATATAATGAAGAGCGCGAGCAATATTTTTTTACCGTGCGTGAATCATCGTCGAGTGGGAGAATATCGAAATGAAAATGTGTAATCTTACGATTCTCGTTACATCGCTGCACGATTACGGTTAAAGCAATATCTCTCTCTCTCTCTCTCTCTCTATATATATATATATATATATATATATATATAATCGCGAGAGACGAGCTCATCCACAGCATCCGCGAAGATCGTGGCGCCTCGAGGCATCGATACACGTCGCTATTTTTTTACTCACAAAATAAATACCAAAAGTACTCACATTTATACATTGTACATATAAGTATATTTCTTCAGACCCTTTGAAATCGAGCAACCGGGACGTGTGTTCGGTGGTACGCCGACACAAATGTACGTAAATTTACGCTCCCATTAATTGCAGGTTACTTCTTCGCCGTGTGCTTACGCATCGAGATACCAAAAGTGGCACAAAAAACGAAATGCCGCGCCCGGAGCAAAAGTTCATCGAATTCACGTTATAGCTATATACATATATCTACATATAGAAAAAATATATATATCATATGATATATAATATAACATTATTATTATATTAATATATTAATATAATATAATAAATTAATATAATATAATATAATATAATATAATATAATATAATATAATATAATATAATATAATATAATATAATATAATATAATATAATATAATATAATATAATATAATATAATATAATATAATATAATATAATATAATATAATATAATATAATATAATATAATATAATATAATATAATATAATATATTAATATTATATTAAATATGATATAATATAATATAATATATTAGTATTATACAATATAAATATGATATAATATGATATAATATCATATTTATATTATATAATATTAATATATTATATTATATTATATCATATTATATAATATAATATTAATATATTAATATAAGAATAATGTTATATTATATATCATATGATATACATATATATATATATATATATATATATATATATATATATATATATATATATATATATACGGGTGCGTGTGTGTGCCTAATACACATACAGATGTTGGATATCGCGTTGTTGATGCGCATACAAGATGTAGAGTCCGAGGCTTGATTACGTCGAACCACAGAGAAAGAGAGAAGGAGAAAACAAATAAAAAGCAAACGAGAAATAAGAAGATATCGAGAATAAGAGCCGAAGGAGCAAAAGGCAAAGCAAAAAAGGAATGCACATTTATGTGTATATCTATATTTAGCGAGGTACTACGCGGAGGCTGAGCAAATGCTATACCAGTAGTGCACCTTTGCACTACAGTGCACTCCGAACCAGTTACGAGAGAGCCACTATACTACACAACGTGTATGGCAATATAAAAGAGAGAAAGAGAGAGAAAGAAAAAGAGAGAAAGGGCGAGAGAAGAACTTGGGCCTCTGGACTCTCCGTGTCCGCGCGAGGTCGGGGTGAACGCCCAACGCTTTAAAGAGAGCAAACCGATGCGCCCGATACCGCGCAATGCGCGCGCCTCCGACCTCTCGAGATTCTCTCCTATACAATTCTAGAATGCAGAATAAACACCATGTGCGTAAGGATATTTGTTCTTAACGATTTTTTTTTAAATCACGAATCTTTATTACTCGGAAAAATGAGAGATGTAATTAGAAAAATAGTCGCGAGGCCAAAAGTCATTGCATTTTTTATCAAATGAATTAACATACAATTCTAGAATGCGAAATAAATACCATGTGCGCAAGGATATTTGATTTCGACGAATTTTAATAATCACGAATCTTTATTACTCGGAAAAATGACAGGCGCAATTAGAAAAATAGTCGACTGGTCAAAAGTCATTGCGTTTTTATCAAATGGATTGACATACAATTCTACAAAGAGAAATTAATACCATGTGCGTAAAGATATTTGTTTTCAACGATTTTTTAAAATCATCAATCTTTATTACACGGAAAAATGAGAGGTGTAATTAGAAAAATAGTCGCGAGGCCAAAAGTCATTACGTTTTTATCAAATGGATTAACCTACAATTCTAAAATGCTGATTAAAATTTTTTTCTTAAAGATTTAAAAAAAAACACGAATTTTTATTACTCGGAAAAATGACAGGAAACGCAATTAATGTTTTGATCAAGACGCTAGTAGGGAGATCCGACGTCAGGCACGAGCTTAAAAATGAAATGTTCGTACATTGAAACGTCGCGACGATAACCAGCTGGACTTATGAAGATCGATCATACAAGAATTTTAATGATTGTGAGAAAAAACAATGTTTGTACTTTTATTTTTATACGTATCGGGATTTAACTAGATTAGGGTGTTGTACAAGCCATCGTATTCCGTGCAAGCGAGATAGCGAAGACTGAATCACAAGGACGGGCGATCGATCAGTGCATTAAGTACGCACGGATGATCTTCTCGGGTGACTGCACCTTGGGAATGTACACCCTAACGCATCGCATCCCGATCCTCGTACCTGATACAGATTTTTGTATTAGCCTCGGATCATTTCAACCTCTATAATAATCGAAAGAAAAGCAAAAAATGATATACATTAAAATTGTTCTTAGTAAAAAAAACACAGACAATCATACATTCATCTCATAAAACGGAACACTTCCTGCCACAGCTAGAAAGATAAAGATACAAAAATCGTGAGTCATTTAAAAAAAATATATTTTTATCTTCTTGATCATCGTGATTGTCATGAATTATCAAAATTTGTGAATTTCCTGTATAATTAATATTGATGATAATTAATATCACGGATCGTGATCCTCTCGCAATTTTATCCCGAGCAACATTGTCGTAACCGTGTTATATATATATTAAAGTATAAAAGGGGTAACGAGGATGCACATTGAGAGGACGCGACCGACTTAGCTCGTGAAACGACATATGCTGAGCGAGAGAAGGACTGTACGGGAAATTTAACAGAATCCGCGGGTATATGCGGCATATATGTATATATATGTATGCTTAATCATGTATACATGGTATATTATTATCTTATGTGTGATACCTCCCGACGCGAAGAAGCCGTGAATAATTTTTTTTTTTTTTTTTTCATTTTTTTTCTTATTTTATTTCTTTTTCTTATCTTCGCAGTTTACCAAGCTCGTAAGAAAAAGCCCCGGTAAGCTGGTAATTTATACAGTTATTGTATAATTTTTCAAAGTAAATGCATCGTCATTCGACGATTGTAGCCCTTTGAGAAACGATCGAGTGTTAATATCTATCGACACACTTTTGCGAGTCTCTTTCTAAATGCGATTTACTGTACATAATGCCGTATAACAGGTCGATTACTGACAAATGTAGTTAACGGATGATATCACGTTGAGGAAGATCGAGAGAGGCTTACGACGAGAAATTAATGGTGAAGTTGCATCTCGGAAGAGAGAGAGAGAGAGAGAGAGAGAGAGAGAGAGAGAGAGAGAGAGAGGAAGAGAATAAGACAGAGATAAAAAAAAGCAAAACGCTGTCTCTGGATCGTTACTCGTCCCAGCTATTTTCTTAAACACGTCTTAAATTCCAACTAATAATTGACCAGCTGAACGAAATGGGCGGCGATACTGGAATTATGCAAATCTCTCGTCAGATCGACATCGTGTCCTGAGGGCGAGCAGGACGACGCGCTCAACACGCACATCACTCGCGAATGTGCGGTGAATCGGCGAGAACGAAAAAAGAGAGGAAGAGAGAGAGAGAGATAGGTGCGAATAAAGACAGAGAGCGAAATTAAGAGAACGTAGAGGAAAGATAGATGGAAAATCTGCAAAAAGATTATCGACCAAGGATTTCGCCAAATTGTTCAATTTTCAACAATTTTCTTAAAACTGTTCTCAAATTTCACGATCCTGAAAATTAATTTTTTTACCATTTATCGATATGATTCGAAGGAGGTCCTCGCGGTAACTGGACTATAATACAAACTAAGATTGTGTGGTCCGATATAGATGTAAACTACTTGGAAAATGGAATGGCAAATCTGGAAAAAGATTATCGCTCAAAGATTTCACCAAATTATTCAATTTTCATTTTTCAAAAATTTTCTTAGAACTGTTCTCAAAGTCCACGCTCCTGAAAGTGAATTTTTTACCATTTATGGATATGATTCAAACGAGGTCTTCGCGGTAACTCGACTATAATACAAACTAATTGTAAGGTTGTGTGGTCCGATAATGATGTAAACTACTTGAAAAATGGAATGGGAAATCTGCAAAAAGATTATCGACCAAAGATTTCACCAAATTGTTCGATTTTCAATTTTCAACAATTTTCTTAAAACTGTTTTCAATTTCCACGCTCCTGAAAATTAATTTTTTTACCATTTATCGATATGATTCAAACGAGGTCTTCTTGGTAACTCGACTATAATACATACTAAGATTGTGTATGGTAAGATTATGTAGTCGAATGCAAACGTGCACTACTTGAAAAATGGAATGGGAAATCTGCAAAAAGATTATCGACCAAAGATTTCACCAAATTGTTCGATTTTCAATTTTCAACAATTTTCTTAAAACTGTTCTCAAATTCCACGCTCCTAAAAATTAATATTTTTACCATTTATCGATGTGATTCAAACGAGGTCTTCGTGGTAACTGGACTATAATACATACTAAGATTGTGTGATCCGATATAGACGTTACACTACTTGATCGGTGATCGTCGAGTGTAGTACGAGTAAGCTGCATTCGATTTCTACCCAGCAGCAGTGCATTATACCGGATACGAAGTTGTTTAACCTCAGGCGGACCGTCGTCACTGGCCCGATATCGGTTTGCGCTTATACGTATATGCTTACATATATATAGTAATGCCATATGGTGCAGAGGTCAAAGATAAAAGGACGAGATAAGGCCCAGGGTGATAGGTACAAAGCCTACACCTTAACCGCGTAGTGTGTGCGTGACACATATACACGAAGGCAGGTGAACCTAGTGTAAAGAGAAGAGTCGATAACCGTTCGCTATCTTATCTCTGAAAACGTACAGTCCGAGCTGCGATATTGTACAACGAGCTGGCTTATAATACGCGCTCGCGAACACATTCGATAGAGAGCCGGATTCTAACGCTTGACCGGTTACGTATGTATGTGTTCTTCGTGTATTGGTATACAGTACATTCACGTTACAATCGTAAAACTAACGGCCATCATTACATCCTGCCGGTTGTACAGTGAAACTTCCAATGAGTTAATCGATCGTAGGAAACATTCTTTTTTTTCATCGATTCGATTTAAATCGTTTTACGTTCTACTCTGACCAAAAGTTTTATAGAATTTAACTAATATAATTAATTGTTCAATTAATTAATCGTGAGACATTTGGATGAAATTTGCCATTCGGAAAATTTGTCAATTTGAGAAAGACTCGTTTTAAATCGCTCTATGTTTCATTTTGATCAAAAGCTTTATAAAATTTGACTAATATAATTAATTGTTCAATTAATTTATCATAAGACATTTGGATGGAATTTTTCGTCAAAAGACTCGTTTTAAATCGTTTTATGTTTCACTTCGATCGAAATCTTTATAGAATTTGATTAATGTAATTAATTGTTCGATTTAATTGATCGTAAGAGATATGGATGGAATTTAAATTCAAAAAATTTGTAAACTTGAGAAATGTTCGACTGTACTTCCCAGAGAGCATCGTGCTCACGTCGCAATAATGATATCCGCATGGATTGGCAGAACTAAATAGAATCGTTGTACATTTCGTATCTGCACTGGTAATCTCGTGCAAATTTATCCAGACGAGGTTAAACGTAATTTTTGTAATCCGAACCGATAAAATGTTACGTTGACGCGTCTGCGCAAGACGCGTTTAAGCCCTCGCATTTCGCGTCCTCTGCGTCAAATCGACGAATATACACCTTTTTGTTAAGCCGGCCAGAAAGTCATTGCGTTTTTTTACCGATAGGCAAACGCGCCCATACGATAAAAACGCTCTTACTTTTTATTCAAGCAAAATTTTTCTCAGTTTTTAAGTAACCATGAGTCATTTTTCTAACATTTTCGTAGATTGCGGTGTACTTTCTTATCGCTTAGATTACAGTCTCGTGAAAAATTCCTCTCGATCCAACTGTGATGTTTTTTTTCCTCTTTCCTTCCTAAACAAAAACATTCACCAAATCATCTTAGTCACCATCCTTGCAAATATTTGGCACCCAAACCATCTCAGCCTTCGCTACAAAATCGTCAAGCCACCAAATCGTCCGTGTCTCTCGGATATTTTTACAGACGTTAATGATCGTTCATTCAGATCCCCAAAAATTTGCACGGAAACCTGCAACGCTACGAGTCGTCCAATTATGTATTACAGTCGTACGCATCTCGTGGATTACATCATGCAAAAAGTGGGACGCACGAGTCTACGAGACGACTAGGGCAATATCCATAGATATTTATACGTGTACGAAGCTCGAACGGAGAGTGCGATGTGGTATCTTTCGGAGCTCGACTATCAAAAGTGGCACACAAGTTTTACGCACGGACGAATGCAATATATAGTCCACATGGGTATTGAAATTCTGACATGTATATATATATATATAACATACATATAACATACATATAATTATATTTAATTTATTAAATTTTATTTATTAAATAATATTATTATATATAGGTATATATATATATATATATATATATATATATATATATATATATATGTCACATGTTGTCGTACACGTGTGTATCATTTATACAGTGTTGTACCATAATATTCACCGAGTGATGGTGGTGGTGGTTTCTGACTTGCTATCAGGCAGCGCACGCGGCCTCTATGGTATAATGCACTTCCGCTCTTCGTCTCGTTGGCCCTCCACGCTCTGCCCTCTTCTCCTCCTCAGCACTCGCGTATGATCGTATACATATATGTATATATATATATACATATATGTATATATATATATATGTATAACTATGTATATCGCACATGTGCCGACCTCACACTACACACACGATATTTCTATCGCTTTGCTAGAGCTGCATAACCACAGCAGCACACAAACGGTACACGCCCTCGCGATTCTCCTTCTCTCTTTCCCTCCCTCTCTCAAGAACTTTATTTCGAGAACACAAGGGGAACACAAGCATTTATACACACGCGCACTTTCCTGTAAACTCGCGCACGAAAAGCGTAAACTCGCGAGATCGCGAGAGTTGGGTCGTTGGGTCTTTCGCGAAAATCTTTCGAGCCTCGCTGAGATCTTAGGTGAGCGTCGATAATTTAGAAAAATTCATTCGTTAACGAAATAACGCGAGAATGAATTAGCGATGATCGATCCATCGATCATTTCGAGAAATTTCGTCTTTTTTTTTGGCGTTCTTTCTTTTTGAAAAATACACGCTCTTTCGCGATTTGGTTGGAGACGCGAGTTAGTCGCCGACGCGAAACATCGATGACACGGGTCTCTCGACGTCTCGTCGGGCGACGAGGCGGCGATTCGAAAGAGCACCGAGTTCGACGAGGCGGCTCACGCTCTCGTTTTTCCCTCTGTGCTATGATACGTGGGTGGATTCACCGACGAGAGAGCAAGACGGCGAAAGAGACCAAGGAAAGAAAGTAAGAGAGAGAGAGAGAACACACGGACTGTATTTATTCTGCGATAGTGTCACCAAACACCATCCTATAGGTTCTATATTTATCTAAGTGGATCCACGTGCGCTCCGAGCGCCGTGCAGCAGCATCGCGACTGCGACAGCCGCGGTTTCGCGCGACCAATATGTATTCGGTATCTGCACAGGCCTGTATACCCGCACGAGGAACAAGGGGCATCACTATGGGTGGCTTACATTCGCGCACTCACACACCGATTAACTCGGTGTACGCGTCTAACGTGACCGACCTGAGAAAAATAAGAAATTTTCGCAAAATATTCGAAAATATTTGGCAACGTTAAAACTTTTTTTTATTATTTTGCATAAATATTTGGATGAAAATATTGACAACCCTGTCATTGTACTGGGAACGAATAATTCTTAATGACATTTCATTAATGGCTAATTAATTTTTGTAATACGAGATTTGTCATTGCTTTTTTAAAATTTTTTTTTGGCTGACTAACCTTTCGAAGCTAGCTCGACGTTAACTCTCCCATCGTTCGTCATCGGGTCGTGGATAGCCTGAACGTGTCACTTCACTTCACTACACAGTACGATCAAATTTGCGCAATGTTTCATCTCAAATTGCTTTTTTTTATAACGATCCGTTCTTTTATGATTTTTGTATTAAAAGAAGACATTTTTTTATAAAGATCTTTTTTCACATAGCGAACAATGATTGCTGTTTTTTTTTTTTTGTAACGGGTGGAAGTGAACCGTCGTAAGGAAAAATAAGGATGAACTCAAGTTTGTAAATTCATTTGCACTCGATCGTGTGCGATGTCAAAAATCGAATTGCAACTTTGCATTGCGCGGCACACGCGAGAACGTGCATACGTTCGAGCTTTCGGCGCGTTGACTGAAAGCTGCGATATTAGAACCGGCGTCCCCGCGCGGGGGTGGACGCTCTCGCGGGTGAGCACTCTCGATCATCGATCGAAATAAATAGAGCGTGGAACGAGAGAGAGGGATAACCGCGAGATTCTTGACCGCCGACGTATTGTTCCCAAATTTTGTGCTGCGATGAGTTTTGATGAAATTCATAAAAAGTCAACGGTCTAAAACAATTAAAACATTAGTGTCAAGCAACAACTTTAAGGCGGGACCATACTGCAACGTTCAGTAAAATAAGCTTTTTTTGTGAATCTTTTAAATTTACTTAATGTTTTTTTGGACTCGATTAAAATCACGTTATTCCATATACATTAAAATTGATTCGAGTTATTTTTTATTGAAAAGAAAAGATAATTCGAGCTATAATAGTCGATTATGTAAATTTTCTGCACGAAATTATTTGTAAGTGTAACTATAATTATCGTTGAAGGTAGTCGTTTTTTTTTAATTTGCGAATTCTTAAAACATCTTGAAATATTTTGGGTGAAAACAATACTTTCTATTTCGAAAAATAAACAAAATCGAGAACGACTACGCTCAATAATGTCTATAACAATAAAAACGAATTTCATAAAAACAAATTATTCGCAAAAAGTGCTTTCGGGAATAATTTATTGTAATTCAACAATTGTTTTTGTTTCAATTACAATTTATTTGAATCTGCCTTAAGGTACGTAGATTAACATGTCTCTAATTGATCCTAAATAAAAACCATAAAGTAAATTTTAAAAATTCCTGAAAAAAAAACTGTTTTATCTCACCGTTATCGCGACCAAAAGATCGTTTAAAAAACAATGTAACTGAAAGACAATTAGTTAACACTCCAGCAGATAAACTAAAATCACAAATGTTATCTTCGAAAAATTCCGATAAAATTCGTTGCCGGGTAAAAATAGTTTCACATCTCGCCTTTTTTCCTTTTTTAGAAAACAAAATTTCTCGTAACCACCGAGATCTATACACTATCGAGACAGGTCGATTCAAATGCCAGGCGATTGTTCGTTCACACCGTTGGAACGAGGCGATTCTAATCGTTCGTACGATTCGTCGGTTCACCGAGCGATTATAAGCTCGCGTAAGGTGTCGCTAGGTACGAGACGGCTTGAGCCGCGACGATAAATACGTACACACGCGTACGTCGGTTACGAACGTAATCTACGATCGTAATTCGCGACACAAGCCACGATCTGAAACTTCGAGATAACGAACCTATATACAATATATACGTGTACATACCTGTACATAAAAGCGAATCAAAGTGATTTTCCTGTCGAGGATAGAATTGACCATTACAACTAAATATCCCGATAGATTACGAGCCCCGATAAAATTAGAAATTTCCTACCCTCCACTCGCGACAATTGATTATGATAAACACCTGCAATTTTCACCGTAAAACCAATGAAACTTAGCGAGACACGTTCGGGAGAGAAACGATATTGGTAAAACTCGCAATTTCGTTCAATCATTTGGGGGTGAGGCAGGAAAAGGAAGGGGAGGGTGAAATTTATATTCGATATATTTATGGGTACCCGTGTCATTACGTCCCCGGCAGCGTCACCGTGGCGAGGCTAAGGGAGACCAGGAAGCGAATAGATACGTTGAAATAAATCGCCGAATATATCTCTTCGATCTCTCGGTTAAGATCTCACTCCGATATCGCGTGTACGGTACAGCCTCGGGGTCTAAATTACCAGCCGTTAGGACCTCAAGAACTGAATTACCGGTTAACACCGTACTCTACGCTCGTGTCAGGTAGCCAAGGAGAAAAAAAAGCGGAGCAGAACGAAAGACTGTGAGGAAAAAAGGGGAGAGAGAAGGCAAGAGTTTTGCCAGAGTACAAAATCGTAATGCTGGTAGAACCTGGACACTTTCCGCTATGAATAAAAATGACGCTTGGTGTATCGCGGTAGGCACTGCTATATGGCTCGACTACCTCGAGACGGCTATAATAATACTTCGAATACGGGGTATAAAATATATACGTACAAGTGAGAGAGTACGTATATTAAGTATTATGTAGGTACGTACAGAAGCGTTAGTCAGTAATACAGTGATAGTGGTACAGCCATGGTCAGCCATGCGCGAATCATCTACTAGCACTAGCTGAAAATACGAAACTCTTGTACAACTTCGATCCACAACTCCTCGCATAAACTATACAGTTCGCAAATATGAAATGAATTTTTCACTTTAATCGAATCGCGAAGTAAACTTTTTCTCCATACAAACAAATCGTCCGCAATTTCCAACTCGGAATTGTACTAAAAATAACTTTTCATTCGATTTTTAGAAAGTAGACAATAGTTTTTCAAACGCGTCGTTTCATCCCGTTTATAAACTTGTTTCCCCCCTCGTCGTGTCTCTTTATTCCTGACTTTCTCAATTAAGGATCGTAAACAATGCCTCAAGGTTGAAGAAAACTAAGTTTTTTTTTTCCCCCTGGAATTATTAATCCAGCGATCCACATCTCGTAAATGTCTCGCTAAGTGTACGCTGTATTTATCTGGTTACATCGTTTCCCGTCAGAGGGCAGCAGCGTCCGGTGAACGCGCGGTCAGCAAGGAGAAAAGGCGAGTAGTCAGTAGATACGGCAAGGAGAGATCAGACTCCTGGGCAACGAATGATGAGTTATCGAAAAGGATTTTAAAAATCGAAGCTACCGCACAAAGCTCCCGTAATACATGATTTGTTTCAAGATTTTTAAGACGTACGTACACGTTACATTATATTCTAATATATATAAACAAAAAAAAATATAGCATACGAGCAGATTTATACATATACACTTTTTCTCGTGTTCTGTGGAGGTTAGTGGAGATAACGATTTGTCGGACGTGGGGCAATTCGTTATAAATACATACCCGGGCACATAAAACCAAGCTGTTCTCTCGGTGAAAATCCCTCTCCCTCAATCTCCCTCCTCTTTCACGTAGATGCCGAGAGATATTGAAACACACGTTGGTGCTCCGGATTATTGTACCCTCTCTCGCTCTCTTCCTTTCTTTCCTTCCCTTCTCTCTCACTCTCGCGTCCTGCGGTCCTATCGAACACACCGTATGGTCACGGATCGAATAATTCTTTACACTTGTGCGGGTATTACCGCGGGTAAAGACCACGCGCGCGCGGCATCCACGCGAATGAGAAGAAAAGAAAAAAGAAACAAAAAGAAGGAATAAAAAAAAAGAAAAAAAGGGAGCAGTAAATGGTACACGGGCGTGTGTTGGACCGACCGCGGCGCGTTCACGTTTTACGTGCCGCGCACCAGTAGTTATGCATACAAATTTTTCTTTCCCTCTCCTTCCTCTTTTCTTTTTTCTCTTCATCGTTTTTTTGTAGCATTTGTATATCGCATCGGAACGCGAAATAATGCGCAGCCTCCGTTAAGAGAGACCAAACTATATGTATAAACGTTCATACGCGCGCACACACACACACACACACACACACACACACACACACACACACACACACACACACGCACGCACACACACACACACACACACACACACACACACACACACACACACACACACACACACACACACACACACACACACACACACACACACACACACACACACACACACACACACACACACACACACATACACACGCGCGCGCGCGCGCACACACACACACAGGCGCGCACGCGCACAGACACACGCTCACACACATATATATATGGGTGTGTGTACGTTGGTCGATATCGTTATCGGGCTTTGTTATAACGGTGCACCAGCATCACTAGAGAGAGTCGGGTATGTACTCTTCGCTATCGGAGATCGATCGGCCAAAGGAAATCGGCCGCACGTGCGCGCACCCGCGCACAGAAGCAAAGTTGAAATAGACCAAGTTATGTATTAGCTTATGGGCAATAGTAGCCTGTATAGTTATAAATCGCGTGCCAACGTTTCGTTCCTCCTTTCGTATAATTTTATATCTTTACGTTATACACACAACATACATATATATAGAGAGTTTTGTCGTCGTCTCTCGCAAATCGCGAGCGGTGAATAAACTGCACGGTCATTTGCAGATCTCTATATATACGTATGTACATATAGACTTCAATCAGCGATCAAGCGAGCGAGAGAGGATATCTCGATGCTCTCTCGTCTCGCCTCGTTGATCGTTTCGCGAATCGCTAAGATAGAAGTCGTGTTACGAACTTTTATCGAAAATGATCGAAGCTCGTTTCTCGAATATGTATACACCGTATTATATATAGATATATGTATATGTACATAAACAAATATATAAGGTGTTCCAGAAGTCTTGGATCATCTGGTATCTGCGTGTAGTTAGCGATGTTACGAATTCACCTGCGAAGTCCGAACGTTCGATTCGCGATAGTTTTTAAACGAGTGACGTTTCAAGTTGTCCAATCAGGAAATTAGAATTGATAGCGTTCTAACGAGGTCAAGAGGATAACAGCGCATGTCACAAGTTTATCCCATTTTCGTATTTTAACGAATCTGGCTCGTAGTGAAGATTTCGGCTCAAATGTAAACGTTAAGAGACTCGTGAAATGATTTTTCTCCCGTAACAAGCGTGGCTGGGATAAAAGCATCTGTTTGAAATAATTTAAGCGAGGACACAGGCTTATTAAAAGTATTTTCTATTATATTTGACGACAAGTTTTGGGAAATACTTGTTAATGAAACAAATCTCTACAGGTCGTCTCTGCAATCTCTACAATCTATCTACGGCTCGTGGTCTACAATCTCTATACGGCTCGTATTGCGACTGCTTTCGAGAATCTCTATGGCATGTTTACTGTCCGGATTTCGTCGCGCTAAATGGCACGGTTTAATAGTTACGAACTCACTGATCGTAGTTAGTTCGGAGTTTGCCCACGCATTGCAACAGGACGATGTCCTTTTTAATTTCTTGATTACGCTCGAATCCGCCCGATCGCAGCTCTCTCATTGGACAATGCTCCAAACTCTCTATGGTGAATCGATCATGCGCACTTCGCGCGTCAATTCGTGGCGCCACCTGTTACCCGCAGGTTTCAAACACCGTGCGACTTCTGAGACACCCTGTAGTTATATATATGTAACCGGTAGAGACGAAAGGAGTTAATATACGAGGACGAAGTATATGCGTGTGAGGCAGCCCTGTCGCGCGGCTTATCGAAGCGCACGCAAAGGGCCAAGCAGCGATCGGAGCTCATTGATCCCGACTTCGCAGCTTCGGATCGAGAGGAAGATTTTTATTATTATTCTTTACTTTTCAAATATTTTGTTTTCGATTTTTTTTTGTTTTGTTATTTTTGTTTTTCCTAGACACGAATGACGCGTCACGAAGGTACCAACTTCGACTTAGTCCTCGTTCTCGTCGTCGTCAAACGGGTTTCGTTCCTCAAGGCGTAAATAAGTAATAACCGAGAGGTACGTACGTGCGTATAAATATATATGTATATGCATATACTCCTGCTATGTATATAGCTATGTAAACCTGTATGACACGACTGTGAGTTCGTTCAGAGAGATGAACGATACGGTATCGCTCTTGCTCCTTCGTTTCATCTCAATGTCAATATTCCAGTACGTAAGACTGATTTAACTATGCTCTGCTTCTCTTCTTTCTTTTCCATTGCGATATTTAATATTTCCGTGAACGCTAGGCGTTCGATTTCGTTGTTTTTTCTCACTCTGATTGAAAAGGAGACAGGCTTTCGCTCAAAGGCAATGTTATCGTTTATTAGTATTTACGATGTACATACGTTTTAATTAATTATAAATGCGTCAGCAATATTGCCACGATAATTTATATCACTTTCGCAAATTTATTTCCAAAACATGTTTCCAATATTCGATAATAGCCACGGGTAAAAAGTTTCCAAAATCCTTCGACTCTTCTGCATTTTCATGATCGAATATTCGCTCTTAAATTCAATAATCGCCCAGACCGATGAATCTCGTCTGTCACGAAACACCGTTCACCTGTCGATATCTATCTACATTTTTCCATGTATGTCGCACGTCGGAGATAATATTGTAACATGCTTTTTATAAACGTATTTCTATGCATATGCATGTGTCAACTTCGATTTATACCGTCTAGAGAGAGAGAGAGAGAGAGAGAGAGAGAGAGACAGGCAGATAGACAGAGAAAAAGGATGGAGAACGGAACAGAGATAAAACTATCGACTATCGACATCGAAAAGCTTCGAGTCTCGCCACCCTTTTGTGTATCACCAGAGAGCAACGGCTCTATTAAGACCCTCTCCTTATCAGTCGCGTTTTTATCGCGACTGTACCAGCACAATATTCAGTAATTATCTCAGATCGAAAAGGAAAAAAGTACGCCGGAGAAAAAAGATTATCAACTGCGTTCAAGCGGAGGATTGTTGATACATTTGACCGTAGCTTTCTCGCCGATATAGATATGCGCGTCTTGTATCTCACGTATACGTTGCAACAGAGAGTCCGTTGTGTAAAAGGATCGACTGATAGCCGATACGATATGCAGAACAGATCGTATCTTACGCGTGTAACAGTAAATCTTGCCGTGTCATTTTCCACCTTGAGAAAGAAATGCCGCGTCGTTAGACAGCGCGTTAGACGAACGATACGGTGCGTGTATCGTGTTTTGTTTGTATTATCATTACGTCGCCAGTATCGTTCGTCGTTTGCTTATAGGCTCGTCGTGTTTTCGTTCGCGTTTTCTGGCTGTGACTTTAGATCAATGTTAATGCTCGCTAATTAGCTAACGACGTTACCCAGGAGTATTACATTATCTCCTCGGTACGTACGATCGTTTATCTTCGTACAACGCGGATTCGTGCAACGCGGATGTATTAGCTTTGACAATTTGTTATTATTATTTTTATGTTCGTTACATTTATTTCGTTCAATATTTGGATTTTTTATCCGCCATTTAAAAAACATGAAATTAATCGGGCGTTTGATCAAACCGGTAAAACTCTCACGATTCGTCGATATTTTTCGATCGACCCGGGCCAAAATAATTAATATCACCCTGCCGGAATACTTTTCGTATAAATTCGAACCACGCGTCGATAAAAGTCACGAGAAAAACAGAAAAAAAAGAAAATCGTTCGATTAAGGGAGCTTTCCAGTGTGAAATTTTCAAAAAATCGATTTTTTTTTTGCTTTATCGAATTGAGCACGATCTTTTCGAAGAAGCAGAAGGGATATTGTATGGACCTGGCATCGCTGATTGACCGTAAGTAAACGATTTACCTAAAATTTCCTCACTTGAAACTTTGAACGCGTTTTTCTCGAAACAGCATTTTTCAAAACGGTGTCCAACTTTGAGAGCAGAGTTTTAAAGCTATCGAGTTGAATTTTTTACACAATATTCTTAACGTCATTGTTTATCGTGCTATGGAAGCTTTTTTTTTGACATCTTCCTATTTTTTTGTAAAAAAAACTGCCAAAAAAAATGCTAAAATCGATACTTTTTGTTCAAACCGGCGCCATTTTTGCAAAAAAAAAAAAAAAAAAGCCTCCATAGCACGAAAGCCAATTATATACCGATCAATAATCTTTTTGTGTTTTTTGTTTCAGATCAAAATTGTGACCCCCAACGTGGACACCACATCCAAGTGCATTTTCTGCAACAATTGTTTCATCATTTTTATAGATATTAATTAATAAATAAATCGATCTTTAAAAAATTGTTTTGTATTCTTCAATACCCAATTAATATACAAAAAAAAAACCAGACCGATTAGATTATTTTTTCTTTAAAAAAAAAAATCGCGAAAAACAGCGATTTTTCGGGCTGTCACACTGGAAAGCTCCCTTAATATTCACAAGATCAAAAAAATTGACCAGTAGCGTAATTTTGGCAATTTTTTATTATTATTGTTATGTTTATTCGCGTATGCAAGATTCGATATTAAAACTATATTTCCAACATTTATTTCGTTCAATATTGAGATTTTCACCTCCATTAAAAAAAATGATATTAATTGTACGTTTGATCGAACCGGTACAACTCTCACGATTCGCCGATATTGTTCAATCGACCCGGGCCAAAATAATTAATATCACCCTGCTGGAATACTTTTTGTATAAATTCGAACCACGCGTCGATAAAAGTCACGAGAAAAAAACAGAAAAAAAAAGAAAATCGTTCGATTAATATTCGCAAGATCAAAAAAATTGATCAATTGCGTAATTTTGACAACTTTTTATTATTATTGTTATGTTTATTCGCGTATGCAAGATTTGATATTAAAACTATATTTCCAACTGTAAGGTGTTTTTATGCGTCCCAGCCTCTTTTACAGGATGGATGGTCAAATAAAAGGCAAACCACGTTTGATCTTGGATACTTTATTATATAGTTGCTACGCGTGATCGGGTCGAACTGACTTGAGACGAGCGCGTCTCGTCAACCGTCGTTGATTTCGGTCATATGCTTATGATTATAATATAATAATTATAATACAATGCGCGACGCGGGCTTGGACATTCTTATTGTATATCGCCTGGTGACAAACCGTAATTACCGATCATCTATCCCCAATAATGAGTCGCGTATCACAGTCGGCCAGACCTGACGCAAGTCCGTACCGGACTTCATACTATAAAAACGTACATACCATACATCACACATATAATCTACGTACACAAAATTAACCTACGTACATGTGTATACAACCTATTCTCATATACATTATTTCTCTGTTTACTTTATTATTTCACACACTCTTATCTACTTATTTTATTCAAATCATTCGTGAGAACGCCAGGGTCTCATCAAGTCCATATGTTTCCTTTATCAATTGAAGTTGTGTGGACCATTGCGCAAAAGTATCGTTGGTGCCATGGAACGTATTGAGGAGCTCACCGAGAGCCTTAACATTCGGCACTGGTCTTTCGACCTTCATTGACTCCGTGTTCGAACGCCTACCCTCCATCAACCGGCGGTTCTCATTTCGAGCTATATCTAATTCTCTCTGCAATACTGCTCGTTCCCGCCGTAACAGGTCTAATTCGCGTTGTGCGATATCATATCCGGCGTTCTCGGTATTGATATTGTTGGCTTCCTCATTTTCAATATCGTTCCTAATACCCCTTGCTGGAGTATCTTCGACGCAAAGTTCACTACTCGGTTGTTTCAACCACTCACCGGTCGGGTCCGCCGCTTGTATTCGCATGATAAGCTCAGGCTTGGTACCACCGATCGGTTGTCCGAGATTACGAAAAATCTCTTTCAATTCGGCGACATGGAAACTAGACGGTTCTCGCATTTTAGTAATATACTCTACTCACACTTTATGAAGAGTATTATGACTGCCGTCTCGCGCGCACTAAATCTGTGGTGTACTCTATCACTGTCCGAGAGTATACAACACATATACTTATTTCGGCCACGAGTGCGTCATACACACGCACACGTAACGATTTTCTGGTCAACTACGCCTTGTGCAAAAACTAAGATCTCGAACGGGTCACCTGATCGACAGCAAAAGTCCCGTATGTCGACACTGCCGATTTCTTGAATATCAACACTTTGTGATATTATATTACAACCAACAGCCGCTCTTAGCACGCGGCGCTACGGTCAATCCGGAAGTACGTACAAAGCGTCACCTCGATTCCTATCGAGGATCACGTCACTTCCGACTAACCGTTGGTTTTCTCACGTGTTTCCACCAAGATATTCACGAACGTGATCCTGTCGAATGCACATAAAACGCAACCGTATATATTTCGCGTCAGCGCGTTTTCTGATCGGGAAAGTACATGAAAAAACGAGACCGTTGATAACTCTTTTTCCAATGTACTTCTCGCAACTCGTTCCACGCGGTCGTTCAACGGTTTCGCGATTATGGACGCCACGTTTTATTCACTCGACTTACTCTTTCGATCACGCGGATAAAACAACCCTCTTTGTGGGCGTGGGTTCGAATCCCACTTCTGAAATCTGTAAGGTGTTTTTATGCGTCCCAGCCTCTTTTACAGGATGGATGGTCAAATAAAAGGCAAACCACGTTTGATCTTGGATACTTTATTATATAGTTGCTACGCGTGATCGGGTCGAACTGACTTGAGACGAGCGCATCTCGTCAACCGTCGTTGATTTCGGTCATATGCTTATGATTATAATATAATAATTATAATACAATGCGCGACGCGGGCTTGGACATTCTTATTGTATATCGCCTGGTGACAAACCGTAATTACCGATCATCTATCCCCAATAATGAGTCGCGTATCACACAACATTTATTTCGTTCAATATTTGGATTTTTCCTTCTCTATTTAAAAAAAATGATATTAATTGTACGTTTGATCGAACCGGTAGAACTCTCACGATTCGCCGATATTTTTCGATCGACCCGGGCCAAAATAATTAATATTACCCTGCCGGAATACTTTTCGTATAAATTCGAACCACGCGTTCGATAAAAGTCAAGAGAAAAAAAGGAGGAAAAAGAAAAACGTTCGATTAATATTCGCAAGAACGAAGAAATTGACCAATTGCGTAAAAGCGTTTCTCAAATGTCGCGACGTCGTTAAGGGTGTCCGGTAATAAAATCGTAAAACTCGTCCAATTCCAAGTTCAATCTCTTCGATACAGAGATATAATATTATACCACGTATCGGGCACAAACTGGTGTACCATAAACGCGACGTTGGTAGAGGACAAAACGGAAAACAGCCCCGCCGTGGTGCGCAGCACGATCCCGTCCCTCCTCGACCCCTTGCACCAGCTTGCAGGATCTCGCAGGACGACGACGGTATATTTAAGCCCTCGTCTCACCCCACCCTCCTCAACCCTCTCTCGCTATGTTCCTCTCGTTCCCCGTTTCCTCGGGCGTTAATGGTAAACCGCTTTGAGCGGGGCTCGAGCGGCATGGGGAGGAGGGAGGGAGGATGAAAAGCGAGTCGTTAACGTCGCTCGATCGTATGCACGACCTCGACGCTCCAATTCGCTGTTAATTGGGCGACATTTCGCGGCGCTTTTTACATATATACTCTCTTTATACCCACGTACACACACGTATTAATGTATAAATGTAAATATACATATATATATATATATGTATATATAGTGTACCGAGTAGGGATATAAGCGTATCTCCGCGAGTGCATGGAACATAAATTATCACGATTATCGAGTAGCCCAAGAAGCCGATTCCACCAGCTAATTACGACTTGCGTGAATTTCCACATTTGCCTTTTTTTCATCCTTTATTTCTATATACACGTACTCGCACATGTTCGTACGTATGAAAGAAAAAGGAATTAAAGTCAAGAGAAAAAAAATGACTAAGGTGATACACGCGGCGTTCTTCGTGGAGACGGACAACTTTTTTTTTCGCTTTTTATCCTTTTTTTTAGGAGCATTCCGATGTTTTCCATTATTTGCCAGTTTGCAGAACCACTTAGAAGCAACGTCCGTAAATTATTTATCGATAAGTTTCCGAATTGCGATTCATTTTTCAAGATTCGTACGTTACGTGGAGCAAATCGTGGAAAAAAAAAGATTGCGATACGAAAAAAAGCTTTGAGATTTTTATGCAATTTTGTAATTTAAGAAAAGCAGCGATTTTACAATGAACGTCCTATATATGCGTGTAAGAAACCTTTTCGTTCCCTCGAATTTTGTCACTTTTCATCACGAAATTGACCACCATTGCGTCGAATAATTTTGTTCGTTCCTCGTTGATTATCGCAGGCTTGCGTTATTCGAGGGGAGAACTCTAACTGGTTTAAGCGGTTACTCCGCCCTTGAGTGTCGAGAGAACGATAGAGAAATTCCACCTGGATTAGAGGGTCGAGAATGGCTTGTACAATTTTGCCTATATCGTAAAGAGAGAAGAGGGATGTCACTAAAGGGACGTACCTCGTGACAGCCCTCCAGTATGCGATAATCTACATGCGCGTCAGAGGTCTCGTTCAAATGAGAATTTCCTTTCTCGCTCCCTTGCTTCACCAGCCTTTATGAAACCTCATTTTGCCTTGCCCATATCGCGAAGGGAACGAAGAGAAAATAGATATCGGCAATCTATCAAGCTCATCCGTCCAATTAGCTCGCGACGCCGCAACCACCTTGATTTTCTTTTTTAATTTTTTTTCTTTTCTCGAGGTCGCACATGTTGGGAGTGTAAGTTAATAAACGATAACGGCCTGGTGAGAATATGAACGTTCTCGTACGTCGCTAATTAATTTGTATAATATTCATGCCGGCAGCTTTTGATTTTCTACAAAAATGAACAATGTGCGATTAAAACAAGGCAAGTACTTAGCAGCGATTAATTTACTTTTGCGCTCGAAGATTATACTCGGATTCTAAAACGTAAACTGTTTACACTTTGTAGTCACGTGCAAAAGTTAATTTCGACAAACAAGCAGAGAAAATCGTATATTTAAAAATATCTTTTTTCTTCAATTAATAATAATTGAATTAAAATGCTTAATTTGTTCAGCGTTAATTGGTTTAATAATAAACTATGTTTATATCCTTGATACAATCGATAAAATAATGAATTTGTATCCGATGTAATTTTTGAACGCGACTGTCTATCGACCGAACATCCTCAATTCCAAGATTTTTTTTCTTCAAATCCGAATTAAAAGTTTTAATCTAAAACTCGTTTTCTGAATCGCAAAGTATTCCACAGTTTAAACACCTGATATTTGACGATAAGCTAAAAACGGTAGCCAGATTCTCTCAACAGCTGCAAGTGTGTCTAAGCTGTGGCTCTCCCATGGCAACGGAAAATCGTCGAGTTCTCTCGACTACTATGTAACCTTGCAATGGAGAGAGAATGAGAGAAAGAGAGCCGAGCTATTCATTCAAATTGCTTTCAACAGCCGCAAATACGAGAAAGAGAAGAAAGAGAGGAAGAAAGAGAAAGAGATAGGAAATTTTTATTTAAGGTGTAAAGTACTCGAGATGTAACTATGTAATGTGTTGCACCGTACTTCCCATGTGCGTATGAAAATATATACACACGTATATGTATGACTATGTATTTACTATAGTGCAAGTCGGTTCAGAGGGGTTCTTCGAGACTCCAGCGAACTGTTGATGCTCATATGCTTCTCGGTTGTGTTCCTCGACTATCCCCGAGGGCCTTTTCTCTGCTAAGCTTCGGTCTCTCCCGTATCTTCGTAGGCCCGCAGGAGAGGCGAGAACAGAGCAGCAATTTGCGTAATTGCGATGTCGGTGCTTCGACGATATCCTCTTTGCAAGAGAGCGTCTCCTCGAGAACCACCTCGCTTTGGGCTTTTGTGTTGCGTCTCCTCTTCGAGACGGAGAAGAGAAAGAGAGAGAAAGAGAGAGAGAGAGAGAGAGAGAGAGAGAGAGAGAGAGAGAGAGAGAGAGAGTGGAAGAAGCTCTCGTGCTTTTTCCTTCTTCTTCGCATCTTCAACCTTCTTATTCGCTCTTCGTCCTCACTTCGACCTCTTCTCGGCCGACTTTATAAACGCCTCGATGAAAAATTTCGCAGCTTTTATGCGAGGCTGGCATTCTTCTCCTTTATCGTTTTCTTCTTTATTCCCTCGTTCTTCTTGCCCTTTACGTCACCTTCCTTCTTCCTTTTCTTTCTTCCACTCGCCTATAAAATGCATTTTATAAAAATGTATGTGGTCGATGAATTTTATAATGAATTGACAAAAATTCAACCATAGAACTATGATATTGCGTGAGAAGAATTGTGATTTAGCATAACTCGGGAGTTTGCTAGTTTTGTTCGTTGTTTCGTTAAATCGCGAATTAATAAATTTATGGGAAGTCCATGTGAGCAAGACGATTTGAAGTGCACGGGGACCAAACGAATGCGAACTGAGAGTGAAACATGAGAGGTCGAAGAAGAGAGACGGAGAGAAGAAGAACGGCGGCAAATGCGGCAGCAGCAGATCTGAAGATGGAATGCGCGGGGTCTCCAAAGGAGGAGCCGTCGGCGGTGAAAAATCACGCACCCCGCTATACACTCGCCATGCCCGAGCATCTGCTCTACATACCCTGGCTCTCAACCTTCGCTCGATTTTCTCCTACGTTCGCCTCTTGAGATCGCCTTATCATAACCGAATCGGAGACTAAATTTGTTTGCGTCTCATCCCCGGCGATAAACACCTTAAACTTTATACCATACGGTCATTCTTAACATTAAAAATTAATAATTAACAAACAAAATTCGATCATAATTTCATATTGAATTATTTCCAAATTTTCGACAACAAAAACTTGACGATTTTTGTGCAAATATCTGTCTAATACAATTTTTTCTATGTAACGAATTAGGGAATTAGGGTCAAAGGTCACATGATGTGAAAGCAAACAGAGATTTTTGTTCTACGCTCTTGCTGACACAAAAAAACATTGTTTTTTTTAAGATAAAATTGAAAAAATGGGAAAAGGCGGGGTTGTCTTTGAGAACCACGAGGCGGAATCGCTCGGAGTGTGTGGTGAAGCAGAGCAAGATATACGTGATGTACTTGGCTGGGCTACCGGTCGGTCGGGTCGGGTCGCTGTTCTCGTGTGTTTCATTTCTATCGTTTTCTTCTCTTTTTTTGTTCTTTGTCTCTTTTTCCTGTTCCTCTCGCTCCCGCGGGCTGTTGCCTTCTCTCACTCTTTTCACCTCCGCGACCGGGAACTATCGCGAAGTCTCGTGCTCTCTTTGTATCTCCCATAGTCAACGCAGCCTCTTTCGTACTTCTTCTTCTTCTTCTTCTTCATCTTCTTCTTCCTTCTTCTTCTTCTTCTTCTCTCACTCCTGCTTCTGCCTCGCAGCCGTACTCACTCCGGAGAGTTGTTGTTCGATTGTTTTATTACTTTTATAAACGCCGACGCCGCCACCGGCAGCATCGACCAGGGCGCTTTCTTTGTTGGTCCCGCGTATCGCGATGCATCGGTACGTCAGCTTAAAAGTTGAGTCCTGGCACTGGACCATTGTTGACTCGTGAACAAAAATTGCCATTTTAATTTGAATATTGTCTTCGAACTCGAGCGTCACGACGTCACTACGACGACATCTGGTGGATTTTAGACAATACCCTGCTCGATCCCTTACATGAAAAAACTGAAACAGTGTAAAAGTAAGAATCAATAAAACTTTGAAAATAATTATCGATCATAAGATTTCGATAAGCAGCTGAAATAAAATCCACGAAGACTCTTCAAAATAATTGACAATTTATTTAATTAACCCCTCGTTCTTTCTACTCTCATCCCTAAATAAAAAGGATTCACAATTGTTTTTTTATCTTGTGAGTTCGTTCTCATCTTTTTTACATGAATATTTATTATCTTGTACTTTTATACATTATCGCTTTTTTTTATTATCTATTTTCGCATTTATTTTCTTCTCTTTTATTTCTTGCTCGTTAAGCACGCGCGGGTAGAGCACCCGGGCTCATAGCTCTAGGCCCTGCGCACTCGGTGCATCCCCCATGGGAATCGATACCCAACTAGGGTAACTCCCGTTTGGCCGAAGCGAATGCGCAACAGTTTGGTTGACACCACGAGGAATACAAGCGAGTTAAATCCTCACGCTGTCTAATCGCGGTGTACCTAATCAACTTCTTACATTCTGTTACGCACTAACGATTAAATACTTTGAGAGTTTCTCGAGAACTAGATTATCGTTGCTCTTTACGGCGAGAGAAAGAGAGCAAGAGAGTCAGAGGCAGAGAGATAAAACTCGTTATTTGACATGGAGGGTGAAAACGTCACGAGGGAAGAAACGGAAATTCCGGAGCAACGTACGAGTCTCCTCGTTCCATTGGAATTCAACATGAACGTTAATGTCGGTATAAATCTCAGTATCGTTCTGATACTAATGATATTCAGCGGTCTCTTGTTTCTCCCTTCGAAAATGCTACTGGATACGTCGTACGAAGTACCAGAGAACGCCAGCAACGTGACCGAAATTTCCATCGACAAGACAAACTTCTTGAATTCACTGAAATTAAGAGAAAAACAATTATGCCCTGGGCTCAATTATCAGAACTGGCTATTGTCAATTTTCTTCAGCAATTACGATCGCAACTGTACGTACGTGAGAAAACGTGCTAAAAGACTCGACGAAAGAATTGGCGCTGTAAAAAAAGACGAGAGAAACGTTTGCACGAGCGATAAGAAGAAAACGATACTTCCTTACGATTATAACGATACGATCGGTGCGGATACGAAACCAAAATCACCAAAATACGTACCAGTGACCGGACACATTCTCGCTATGATGCTCGTTGGTTCGGCCGTTGCCGCTTTCGTCGAAGTACTTCGCATACGTTTCATCAACCCAAAGGTATCGAAACGCGATTTTACGAATCATCCGTTACTTTTTTTCTTCTATGTATCATTCGCATCTCTCTTTTTTCCCTTCTTTCTCCTACCCTCGCGGAGTAAACTGACCGAAGGTATGTCACGCATCGATGCGCAGGCTCCGGCCAAAATGAAGGCCACAAGTTCACAGGACATTTTCAGGACATGTCACGACTTTGGGTAATAGATAAAAATTAAATAAAAATAATAAAACAAATTAGAAGATAATAAAGACGAATTAATAATTATGATCATATAATCATATAATATAATATAATTAATAATTATGATCATATAATATAATATATAATATAATTATGATCATATAATATAATTAATAATTATGATCATATAATTATTATCAATTGCATAAATGCAATTAAACAAAAAAGACAATCGTACGTGTTCGATAACAGTCTGATTTAAATCCAGAGACGAGAGAACGAAACGTTGATCCTTCACCAACTTTTGGATTCTCGATCGACTTTGAATATTTAAATCAGAGGTCACGAACTATAATGATAAAACGAAATCAATAAAAATAATTTCCAAATCGATAAAACGTAATAATTGTGATAATAAATGTAATTTACAAAAATCGATAATTTATTCAATTTGTAACATCAAATAAAATATGTTCGATGAGAAATGAAACAACGATAAATTGTGTATTGCGCGCGACGAAAGTTGGTAAGGTCTACGAGGCTGACTTTCTCTCCTTTTTTTTGTATTTTATATGTCTTTCTCTTTCGATTTGTATCGATATTTTGTGTCTAATCAATCTACTTCTCTCTCTCTCTCTCTTTGTCTATCCGTCTTTCTTCATCAAAACTCTGGCATAACATCTCGCTTCTTTCTCTATTTCGAAGAATGAGGAGTTACTTAATCGTCATTCCTGAAAATTCAGGATAACGCCGGTGTTGAAACCACCGGTTCGAGGAAGGGGTCGACTGTTGAATTAATGTTTCCGGGACGCTTTTTGTCCCGGGAGAAGATGAAGAGTCAGAGGTCGTTCGAAATACAGGGAATACATCGATCCGCACTGCGATTACTCGGTACGACAGTTCAAACAACGAGAACACTCTTAATTCGTAGAAATAATGATAACGAAGACAACGTTAACGATTCATAATTTACACATTCCCGAAGAGATCGAAGAGACACGAGACAGAAAAAAACATACGAATTTAAAACAAAGTTAAACAAAACAAAACAAACGACAACACTCGTCGGAGAGCGAATTTTCTTTTTTACGAAGAAGAACGGGCGAATTGCGTGTAACGGATCTGTTACAGGTGCTCGTCCACCGCCATTTATAAGACGCTCGTCTTTCCCAATTTATGAAGTGGCGGCTATGAATTCGACGACCACTAGCGATACACCAGCGTCGCGAACAATGTCGAGACGTACGTCGATCAATTCCGAAGCAATTGCCGATTCTGGAATGGCAACTCTTCATCGACGTGCACGCTTGATACGTCGTCACTGAGACCACCGAGCGGCTTTTGTGTGTCATAAAGATTATGATACTCCTTTCGTACACTCTAGCTCGTCCTTTTGTATTGGAACGATCACCCAAAAATTGGGGAGCCTTGCATTGGAAAAATCAAGGAGTCGAGGAATGAGGCCATTCGTGGATTTTCCAGATCTGAAAAAACAGGAGATGTACGGGTTTATGATATGACAGGTTTTTTGCCACTTAAGGCCATCGAGTATATCCAATGTCGGTCGAAAGACTTCAAATGCTATTTGATAATGTCTGATGATACTGAATGGATTTGGATTTCTTTAATACGATTTTCAGGTAATGGTTAATTTATCGAAAAGTTTCAATTCATGTATAGAGTAGTTTCTATTCAATCACAAGGGCATCTGATCTCTGTTTAATTACAGGTCCTGAATGTGAAGAAAGAAGACAACGAGGAACATCACATATAGCGTCCATGCATTCTTGTACAAGACTCCGAGTTGTAAAGTATATAAGTTTTTGAGATTTCAATATCGTTTGTCAACCATGTATCATATGATTAGGACATGGTACTTGATGACTTTTCTCTTTTTTCGGACACCTTTTACGCAACATGCTTTACGTTGCACAAATATTTAAAATAAGAGATAAACAATGTTTGACGAGTGACAAAAGACATAATGTGGCTTTGAGGAAACGAGTGTGTCACATACTATTCATTGTTTCAATTTCAGGTAATATGCAAGATAATACAAACAACTGTGAATAATGTTTTTTTAATCGACGGTATGTTGACATTTCGCAAGGAAAAAATCCACATCGTCTTGTCTGAATTCTCTTTCTTGATATATCTAAACAGATGCCTTCAATAGAGTGTGAAGACTCCTATGTTCGACCTGATATTTACGAATTTTATGGTATTGTTTAGTCGTTGATGCTTTCGGTTGATCGAAAGTTTATATCTTGTCGTGATTGTTGCGAAATAGTAACCATAATTCTTGATATTTGACAATATTATAATCGAGCCATTTATGCTCAAATGCAAATCTTTTCATATATTTGCTATACTGCATAATTTGCTGACGATTCGAATTTTTGCTTCGCTTTAAACTTACAGTTAGTGTCGGTTTCATTGTCTAAAGCCATTAATTCAATTTCGTCACTGTTCCGCACCCGACTAACTAATGTATCTACCGGTAGTAGCTCTAGTTTCGCAAGCTATGGTCGCACTTAACCTGCAAACATTAATTAAATCGATGAGTTATAATTTCTGAAATATGATGAAAGAAATGCATGTTTCGAGTCAACGTTATTATTAACAATAAGGTTTTGAAGATTACACCGGGAGTGATAAGATCGTTTCCTCAATTGTAACGTTACGCGTAACTCCAATATACGATCGAATTAACTGTCAACTTTGTGGGATTTATTGATGTACACATATATACGAAAGAGCGTCAGTCCATCAACAGGGTAAGATCGTTGTGGAATTTATACGTGTGTCGACAAAGAAATGAATATCAACGATTTCCTCGGCTGATTTAACAGCATTCTCTACGTGATATCTCTACGATAGCAATATTTTCGAAATATATGCAAATTACTGTACCAAATGGACATACTGCTGAAGTTTACTTCACACGTAATTCCCTACGAACCGTTAATTTCTTGCATCTGATTCTTACACTCGCAGAACCAAAGTAAACAGAAAATTAACATGCCAAAATGTATGAAAGCGCTGAAAGATGGCGACTCTTCGTACGTGAAAGTAGCGAACTACATCATGAAGGTGGTTCGATCGAACATGTAGACCCCTTACCGTTTGTCGGTCAGCAAGGAATGAGAAGCGACAGGTCGGTAAAATTTTCATGCTGTAGCTATAGCACGATGAATTATTCAGATTACTCGGTGTATAAAAATCAAGATTGTTTAAGATGATTGGTGTTTTGAAACGCTGGAAAAAAAACTACAAATTTTATTATACAATTACACCGATGTTTTTATAGTTTAACTGATATATTGCTCGCTTAGGAGAAATTCGGAACGGGGAAATCCAAGTATCTTAAAATACAATTATTTCAAAATCTAAAGTTCAAAGTACGCGCCTTTTCTGACGATCGACAAGCAAACTTTCTCCCTTATCGGTCGCGAACGATTGTGGCGCCCGCATCGATAGATTCTCTCGCCGTCCGTTCTGATGGCGCCACCCTCAAGGCCATCTCGCTCGTCCTCCAGCAAGGAACGCGCAGAAAAACGGAATCTTGAATTAAACGTATCGTGCTTTACAGTTTCATTAAAAGCTTGTTATCGGCGGGCGGAAAATGTGCTAAATCGTGCGTTAAACGTGTACAATAATCAACGTCTAACAATACGCAACGTGATTGTACGTCTAAAGCGGTTAGCTTGTTGCACAGTTGCCAAGGCGACTGACGTGTGCTATGAAAGGAGGCCGATTACCAAACGCACGATACTATTTGAACTCGTTTTATTCTGTCGACACGTCGATGCTTCGAATGCGCACAAAGTGAGATTTAAGATGGACTTTACGGTCTTAGGACACTACGATTCATCTATTGAGGTTGATGCTAGTGGCGAACAAAATTTGCTGTGTAAGTTCTTTTTTTTTCTCGTCACCAACGACGACGCCGACGCTTTCTTTCTCACTCGTTCACTCTGTTTTTCTCTCTCGTTCCGTGTGTTTACGAGGCCACAAGATCTTTCGACGCTTCGCAAGGCCATCGTTTTTATAACTTTACTGGCCACAATGGTCCGTCGACACATTGTTTTTTTCGCTCGTCGCCTTTGTATTATTTTCTGACATGACTACTTTACAAAGATCGATTCGTTGTAGCGTCACCACGCGTCGTATTTTTTTTCATTTTTTCATTCCACTGTACGCATTTCGTCATTTGTCATCCCAGCTGACGCTCAGCTGTGCTTGGATATGCACAGCTGTACAGATGCATTTTGCTCCCGAGCACACACATCGTCTATGGGTTATCTTTTTAATATGTTTTGAACGATATTTGTTTTTATTAAGAGTTTTTGTTTACGTGATGTTTTCCACCAACGGGATCGGTTCCGATAATTTTTTATTTATTCACTTTCTTTTTTACTGGCCGATTTGTGGAATAGAATTATAACCTAATTTCGCATCTTCGAGTATTTCATTGAATGTTCTGTTTTTATCTTCGCAAAACTTTCTAATACACTCATAAAAGTAATGTTTGCCATGGTTTCTCTGTCTTTCCAGGGGAAGAATCTAACTATGATTTGTCCGTGGAAGGATTCGTTCCGTCTAACGAATCGTTTGGCGAGGAGTATGAAGGCGCAGAGTTTCATGAAACTAGAACTCTGCTTGCCGATGGAGGTCATAGATTTGGAGTTTCCACTGTGACTTTTGACACGATGGAAGAACTCATGTGGATGGGAAACCAAGGGGTACTTTTCATTTTTCTTTCCAAGCTATATAACTATTAACTACAGTTAGAGAGGTTGTGTCATGTAAAATCAATTTTCAGGGACACGTAACGTCTTATTATGGATCTAGTTTACAAAAATATACGTCGTTTCAAGTTCATGCCACTCAAGAGGTTCGGCATATACATCCTGTTGATGAGGGTATATTAGTATTGACCCAGAGTTCTCTGAGATGTCAGCTAAGAAGAGGAATACCTCTCTTCACGCATACGTACGAAACGTTATCATAACAAATATCATCATAACATAAGAGATATTTGTCATAGAATGGAATTGATTGTATTGCAGATCGCAGAATATGATCGATATGCAGTGCATGCTACAAAGCTCAGGAAATCAATTGTTGATGGGAGGACATCAGGAGAAAATAATTGACTTTAATCTCACGAGAGGCAAAGAGACAGGCTTGATAAACGTTGGCGAACACGGCTGCGCTATACTGAGAAAACACAGTAAATTCGTGTGTGCTGGAAATCCCGCTGGGAGAATAGATCTCAGAGATCCAAACACTCTTGCCATCGAACACACTCTCGATACCCACAGTGGTTCCCTGAGTGACTTTGATGTGCAAGGCAATTATCTCGTCACTTGCGGTTTCAGCAACAGGTAGGGAAAAATTGTGCTGAGCCAAGAAGTTGGTAAATTTCTTTTATACGTGATTACAAACGCGGACACTGAAAAAATGCCAACGAGCAGTATTCGTTCCGTTTAAAATCGTTTACCCATTGAATTTATATCATCACATTTTCAATATTTGCTTAGCAATGTCGAATGCGGTTATTCAAAAACAAAAAACCGTCTTGCATACGTCGTATGATACTAACATGAAATTCTCTCAAAATGTATAATGCACAAAGCATTGATAGTAATTGAACTTATGAATGTAGTCGACAGGGGCTTTCGGTAGATCGATTCTTGATGGTGTATGACTTGAGACAAATGAGAGCATTGGCTCCTGTTACAACTTTGGTATACCCGCTCCTTCTGAAGTTCCTTCCTAGCTACTCTAGTCGTCTAGCAGTTGTATCCCCTATGGGCCAAATGCAACTACTCGACACTATTTATGCTGACGTTCAACCGTCCTTAACTTGTCTATATCAGGTAATCAAAAAAAGATCAAAGATTATATACGTATAATAATTGCGAAACGTGCTTCGTGCACGATAATTCGCGATAACATTACTCTTTGTAATCTACATGATGATGTGTAATGAATACAGGTGGCCACTGGTGGTGCTATGGTGCTTTCTTTCGATGTGTCGCCGACATCCAAATGTCTAAGTTTTGGCGATTCGGCCGGATCTCTCCACCTCATGGCAACTAACAGTCCAGATCCGCAATTCAATGCTTTTTCAAGGTTAGTGAATAATGCTACTCTTTATCGAAATATCGTTATCGGAAGAAAAAAAAATTGTATCGACGTAGACCTACAGAGTTTGCCGATCCAGTTGAAACACTCGACCCTATAACGCTCGATGATAATGTAACACCATTGAGCACCATACCGATGATGTATGCCGGTCTCTCGCTCGTGAGCGATTGGCCCGAGGAATTCTTGAAAAAAATTTATCGGTACGTTTTTCCGATTATTGATGAGAATAACGGGCGAATGCCTTGTACGTTAGATTATTCTAAAGAAAGTTTTTGCCGAAATTCGTAATTCACGGTGCTAATATACAGCTGTGATATCTGTAGGAGAACCCCAGCGATTGATCCGGAAATTTTGCGCACTATGAAGATGCAAGGAACGATCGGTTACGCGCCAAATCCACAAGCATTTCGCCGAAATCAAGTGAGAAAACAATACTCTCCCCCGCTAGTACCGTTTACGCCTCAGCCTTTCCTCAAATTTCCATGATATACTAAACAATTTTCACGTTCTTCCCGAAGTTTCTTCGTTGCCGTCATGAATTTGTTTAGCATTGTTAGGAATTATCTGATACAGTGTTTTCTTATATAAATGTTAGGAAGGAGAATCTGTCCCTGACAAAATAATGAAAAAAAAACGACAGCAATACGGTCGATAGTCTGATTTTGCTCCGGCTGATGATAAAATTCATTACGCCGATTGTGATATATTACCAATGCGCCCAAGTATTTTTGACGCTGTGGTATTAAAACATATAAGAATTATTGTTAAACTTGTTGCGCTATACAATAAATACCAGTGAGAGCTTTGAAAAAATGCTTGAGAGCTATATAAGGTCGTGTTCGATGAATCGCCAAAGCTCAATGTGATTACACAGTAATAAATTGCTATAAAAATAAAAGTGAGAGAAAAATTAATACACTGACAAGACTGATCCGGCTATTGTCACAATAATAATTCGTAGTCTATAAAGCGTGTTGCGAGAAAATGTGATATGATACTTTAATAAGCTAGTCGGCTGTAAGTTTCGTAGCTTCGGCGTAACGTTGCAATTTCCCTTTTTTCATCCTTTCATTCAAAACATACATCGACATGTTGCGATGTCGATGCGGATCTGTTTCCTTCCTCTTGTCCCAATCACCTAGTAATTGTTTCTTTCTGCAAGATCCTACGCATTTTTTCTTCTGTCTTTCTTTCTGTTTTTGGTTAATTATGATTATGCATAAATAATACATAGCTATTGTTACGACTCACGAAAAATATGTATAATCGAAATTGTATTTGGATACAATAAAGGCTCTATGAGATATGCATATGGCTAACTTTAATATTTTTTACGCTTGCTAACACTCCAAGTGCTCTTGTTCATTCAGAAGTTTTCTTTTTTCTTTCATGATTTCTGGTTTTAATGAAATTACAGAATGCTTCTTAATGAATGAGATGAATGTGCACTGTATGGTACAAGGAATATTTGAATTTTACGTAACTTTATTTCGTTTTCGTTTGTAAAAGTGAGTTTGTAAATTTTGCATTTTTTTGCAGATTCCATACAATCTGGAAAAACGACGTGGCTTGGTAACGAAACTTTTCGCTGGTGAATCACGGTCTAAGCCGGAAGACGGCAATTTCGTAGCAATCCCAAAGCGTTACCGCAAAATCGAGGTCAAATACTCGAGACTTGGTTACGACGAATTCGACTTTGACCAATATAATTTAACAAGTTTCTCTGGCCTCGAAGCTACCCTTCCCAACAGTTATTGCAATGCCATGATTCAGGTAAGCTCAACATTCCAAATTTTACAAATATCGATGCAAAACGGTCGTACAAAAAAAATAATTCAATCGTCATTTTTAACAGCTGCTCTACTACTGCGATCCCGTTAGAATAGCTCTGCTCTCCCACTCGTGCCAGAAAGAATTTTGTCTTTCTTGCGAATTGGGCTTCTTGTTTCATATGTTGGACACATCGAGAGGCGTGCCTTGCCAGGCCGCAAATTTTTTGAGAGCTTTCAGAACTGTACCCGAAGCCGCCGCTCTGGGGCTTATTCTGAGTGATCTTCATCCCGAGGCGAAGCGGAAAATCAGTCTGATTAGACTCATACAGGTATAGGCATCTTGTGAAATCAAATATCGCTTAGAAAAATGGGTCTAGCCTTAAATACTTGCTCAGGAATGAATGGAGATTCGTTTTTCAATGCGGCGACTAATTGTTATTGGATATTTTACAGAGTTGGAATAGATTCATCCTGCATCAGATGCACTACGAGATATTAGAGACGAAAAAACGCCAGCAAGAAGAGGAAGAAGCAGCACGGTTGAAACTCGGCCCGAAATGCCCACAATTTGTATACAACGAGCAAGATTTTCCTAGCATACTGCAAGATCTCGGTTCGCGTTACAAGAGCCACGATGTTGAAAAAAAGAAACGAAGGAAGCAAGAGGAGGATGGTAAATATATGTGGATTACATCGAAAGGTAAACACAATTCATGTGTAACCCTATGCACTGGGCACTTTTTTGTGTTTATTTTTCATACCTTTGTACCGTTTATCTCCGAAAGAAAAAAAAACACTTTTTTCTCAACTCAATTTGGCTGCAGCGATATATCCGAAGGATACCAAGAGGATTTCTGTCACGTTTGTTACCAATGTAAGCATCGCGATAAATATCGCCTAATGAGCGTAGTTGATTTTTCGCGTTATTTCCGTAGACATCGGAATTGATCGTAGAGTCCTTTCGCAACTTCTTGTATTCTTTAGGATATTGCAACTGACGCACATTTTATAGCGAATTACAATCGCCTCGAGAAGATTCTCGAAGATATATAATTATTAGTTTTCTATCATTATTTTTTCAAGTTCTTGCACGTTTCGCGATTAAAACTCCAAGAGCCATAATTTTTTTAGTTCCACTTTTTCATTATTCTATTAATTCTTGTACTTGCATACGTTTCTTAGTACGCTTTGTATTTATGAGATTCTCGTTAAGTGAAATCTAGTAATATCATTAATTGCGCTTGCGATGTCAGCTAAACAATTATTCTTGGGTGACAATTTTCCCTCGGGGGCTCACCTCTGGATTGACAGGTAATAAATCCATGTTCCTACATGTATTTGGTAATTTTGTTGATGTACTCAAGAATAGGATACCGAACGAAGGACCGAACGCGGCAAACAGAAAGATTTACGTATGTACAGAAAACTTGGTTACGTACACTAAAAAATCGCTAGTGATTATTCCGTTTTTCTTCTATTTTTATTCTGTGTCCAGTATTGTTCCCCCAGTGTCGTACAATTTAAATTGAACTGCCATTCGTGTAAAAAGCAAGCTTCGCCATTTAATGCTATTTTTGTTTTCTTCGTTTTCGTGACGCAGATAATACCAGCAAAAAATCCCCCGAAGAACCGGAAGTTCGCGACGATGAAACAGATGTCAGTCGTACCTTTGGTGCCGAACAGATGCACATTCATCGTTGTCTGAAATGCGGCCAAGAAGCTTCGAAAAATTCCATCATGCTGCTTTGCAATTTGGTTTATCCGGAAACGACAAGCACCAGTAAGTTAAACTTGTACAACGGTTACCTTCGTACATCGAAAGACAACGCGGTTTCTTTTTTTTATAGATGAAGAAATTCCATTCACTAAAGTGCTTGCGCGTAGCTTGAAACCTGAACAAATAACACCAGCTTGGTGTGACAAATGCCAAAAATTTGCGCCGACACTACAATCACGACGATTGACCAAATTACCTCAGATACTAGCGCTTAATTGCGGCTTGGATACGCCACAGGTAACGTGAAGATCTATAAGTCAGCAATTCTCAATTAAACTATCGTTGAAGCTTAAAGTGCATGCAAGGAAGTCAGATGACCATTAGGATATGACCAAACGCTTTCGTTACCGACAAAGATTGCTCTGCACGCCACTTAACAAAATAACAATATGTTTGTCGAAATACTGTACCTGCTACCATGTTTTTTGCAACAATTTTACAATCAGCAACTTAAAAGAATCTGAAACACTTCCTCGATAAGTCATAATATTGGGCAGGTTGCCTTCGCATGAATGCAAAAGATTCATAGAAATGAAAATCTGGTTCTTTTTCTGAGATATTCTTTTCGACGGGTTAAAAAAAAGGCTTCCGATTTTGTGAAAAGGTTGCATTATCATGTTAATGCCAGAAACAATATTTTCAGGAAAAGAAATTTTGGCAAACACAAATGGATATCGTCGTTCAGAAAATTATGAACGGAAAGGACAGCAGTCCTTCCTCGAGTCCAGTACCAAATACAATAAAATTATGCCGTTATGGAACTAATTGTATAAGAGCCGGTTGCAGATTCAGGCACATTGGCAAGGATGCAGGTACATGGTTTTCAGAGGTATTTTTTTTCAAAAATGCATTATGTCTAAATCGAAATTATTCGCTCTTAGAACCAACAACTCACACTCCACCGGCACCACCTGTGTCTACCGTTCAAGCCCCAACACCTCCAAGTCATCTCTACTATTCGCATTCGTGGATTCCTCATGTGATTGAAGTGACACTCGACGAAAACGGCGAGTTATCAGTTGACAAACTCGACAAGCTCAGTCCCACCGATGATAGCAATGGCAATACGAGCAAAGGAAAAATTGTAATCGAGAATGGTCAGGGTAACAATTTACAACTGGATTCAGAAAATGATGTGGAAAAATCGAACGAAGTTACATCCGGCACGAGTGAACATTGCGAGATCAAGGAAACTGAAAATTTAGCAGGGAATGGTGAAAATTTGCGTAATATCACAACTGTTCAATATATTCTAAGTGCGGTTGTGTGTTACATCGACGACAAAGCGAGTGATGATCGAAGACACGTTGTGGCGCTCATTCGTGTCAGTCCCGAGTATCACGAAAGATCGACCGGTAGCGCAGTTGCCCAATGGTATATCTTCAATGATTTCAGGTAATCTTTTTCGTTTTTGATTTTGAGTGCTGTTAGGTCCACAATATTTTCTTACAATATATTCGCTGCCTCAGTATATCAGCAGTAACTCCTCAAGAAGCAGTTTGGTTTAATCTGGATTGGAAAGTACCTTGCATTCTGCATTACACAGTAGCGCGTTCGCCCGAGCCTACTCCGTTCGTCAGCCCCTTAACGTACGATGTCTTTGGCGAGGATAAATGCATCGCACGAAGCGGCGGAACTCGTGGAATAACCTTTACACCTCTGACATCGGATGAAATGCCAAAGAAAGGTAAATTACAGCTACAAACCTAATTCGCATATTTTTTTTCATTCTTCTTGATCAATAAGAAAATTAAAATACATCCCAATAACGTTTTTCAGGAGAATTGGTTGGAATCGATGCAGAATTTGTGACCCTGAATCAGAAAGAATCTGAACTTCGTAGCGATGGCAAAATGTCGACAATTAAACCGAGCCACATGTCAGTCGCCAGGATAACTTGTATCCGTGGGTAGGTCATTTTTTCATTCCTTATGAGGGAAACTAACTAATATGCAATGTAGAGTAAATTACACAATGGAACAATGTATATCTGTCCACATAGGCACGGAGCATTGGAGGGCACGCCATTCATAGATGACTACATAAGTACCCAAGAACAGGTTGTCGATTACTTGACGAAATTTAGTGGAATACAACCCGGTGATTTGGATGCCAATTTCAGTAGCAAGCATCTTACAACGCTCAAATCTACCTACCAAAAATTACGATTTCTAGTAGACAACGGAATTATATTCGTAGGACATGGACTGAAGAATGACTTTCGGTATCAATGAATTTAATTTTTTTGATGTATCATACAATTACACTACAATTGAGTACATATGACTTTTCTTTTCGCAGAGTTATTAATTTAGTTGTTCCACCGGAACAGATCGTAGATACAGTACTATTATTTCACTTGCCCCATCGTCGTATGGTCTCACTACGGTTCTTGACCTGGCACTTTTTGGGTAAAAAAATACAATCCGAAACTCATGATTCAACCGAAGATGCAAAAGCAGCCCTCGAGCTCTATCACAAATGGGAAGAGCTCGAGAGAAGTAAAAAACTCCTACCCGCACTCGAAGAATTATATACAGTTGGAAATGATTTGCAATGGAAGGTGATTATATTTTCGAAAGAATGTAAAAGATCTTAAAAATGGTGGAAAATTTTCTTTATCGAAATGCATTTCTTTTTCTCTACAGGTGCCCGAGAGCTGATCCAAGGAGAACACATCGACGTCCCAAGATCCCGAATCTGTGATGTAATTACGAACGGAACACAAGGCAACTACAATCTTATTTCGCAGCAGTGAGTGGGCGATCGATGCTTTTTTTTTATTTTAACGTTACGAGAGAAAAAGAAAAACGAGTCCATCGATTAATAATCGATTTTGCGTGTTGTGAAAGCTTCATTCTACGTAATTTTATATCCAATTATCTCCGAAGACGATAGATATTCGGGTGACGAAAAGAATGTTTTGCGTCTTCAAATACATCATGTAAATGTGTAAATGTGCCAAGTTTCAATCGTCGCGGAATAATTCGATGAAAAATTAGGCATCTCAAATGAAACATAAAGGGTGAACACTTGGGCATAATCTTCCAAAAGGATCCACTCATTGCTTTACCGAGATGAATATCAAATTTGTAACATCATCTCATCACCATACAATTTTTACGGGTCACAAAAATTCCTCCGTCGAGATTCATTCGGTTGTGAATAAGCACATTCTCATCAGTTCAAGAACACACATCAACCTTCATGAATTCCATTGCGATGAGAACAATACAAGCAATTGAGATTACTCGAATTCTGTATAAAGCGGAAAGTTGAAGTTGTAATAAATCAGAATTCTAATCCACGGATCACGTAGTGAACATACCTGTGGACGTGCATTCGTGTGTGTATGTGTGCTGGTATGTGTGTAAGTGTATGTGTGTATAGGAGAAAAAATTGTCAATGCGTTGAATGAGCGAATCAGATCAGGATGTACGTCATTCTCAACAGCAGCAAATGTTTTTCGTTCATCCCCCTTAATCGTCACGAACCTAACATTAATGTTACAGATGTGTTTGTACATAATAATGTAGCACCATTTTTATCAAATAAGGGAGTTGCTACAATTCGATACTGCCCGAAAGATACGATAGATTCCATCGGTTGTTTAATTTAGCCAAAGAGTTCTAACGGGTCACGGATCCTCGAATCGATCAACGAAAAACAAAAAAAGAATTCGCCGAAGCAATAATACACGAATACCATATTTACAATGAATGTTGTAAAAAACCCTGTACGTATCACATTCATGGTCACATTCGTTTCCGCAATTTGTTATTCAATAACTGAAGTGATCCGATGGTCGTAAATGTCATTTAAACATTTTAATCTTCAATCATGTCAAGATTTGGCTTCCATGCGAAACGGTGGGGAATCGGCGAGTGACCGTTCCAAGCAAAACATAAATGAATGAAAAGTAATAATCGTCACGTCTAAGGATAATAGACATATTTTACAAAACAAAAATCTGACAATTGTATACTTCTAGACTATTTTTATATACGTTTTAAGAGGGAAAGACAAGAGAGAAAGGGAGAAAGGAAAGAAAGAAGAATAAGTAAAAAATTAGAGAACAGAACGAGTCTATTGTAAAGTATATTTTTGGACATTTGGACGATCTTATTTTTTTCTTTTGTAATCGCTGTCACGACGATTCCGATAAGTATATACTAATGGCTGCTAATTAAAACGAGTGAGATCGGTAACACGTAGTCAATAGTTATTGTGCATTTTTTTACATCTGTTGCTGTTACGTCACTGTGATTTCCAATAAATGTTTTTATAATACTCGTATTTCCATCTACTGACCGTCAACGACTCGTAGAGGAAAAAGATTTGGAGGAGGGACCAAAATAAGCATGTTCTCTATTTTGAATTAATGTAAGTAATTTATTTCTTGTTTTTTTTTTCTTTTAATCTTAAACCTTAACACTGTATATACACGTCAGTTCTGCGTTCCCCGTATGGAACGATGATATCAACCGACACTCGCTAAACGTTCATTTTTTTAAATTTGCTTATGTGTTTTTTTATTATTGCAATATTTAAACTACTCCGTAAGTTTAGTAGGGAATTAATAATTTACAGATTGTACACACATATCTGGACCATCTCCGAGGGTCCAGTATTCTCTCTCCCGTCGCGAGTGTTTCGGGTGTACGCTAAAAACAACGTAACTCTAGAGTATTTCTTCTTTTATAATAAATAATCGTTTCCGCATGAAAATTTCGGAAAACGCTCCACGAACCACGTTTCCGGGGAAATCTTATACGATCCAGCGATGATACGATTTTTCCAAACATTCGTCGCGATATAAAACTGCTGTTTAAAATATCATTTGTCCGAAAAAAACAAATGATAAGATGCAATGATAAAAGATGGAATAAAACGTCGTTAAGCTTTTAATTGTCGCTCTGCCCAGGAGCTCGCGAAGAAAACAGTTCGTATCGTATTTTAGTCGTATGCTCCCACAGCTAACAAGTACAAAAAATACAATAGTAATATTATATGTGTGTAATATGTATTATACATAAAACCACATGCGAATAAGAATGGTGCGCGCAGATAAACCCTCACGTACGTACGACTTATATATAAATTACATCACGTTATTTTTCAATTACACATTTTATTCGAAAGTGGATATTAAAGAATTCCGAAATCAATTGATAACGAGCATGCTGATAGTTGTTACAAAGAAAAGAAATAAAGACTATTCGTTTTGAATATAAAGTGTCCCGTACGTGAGGGATTAAGAAGGTAATATAAAAACGTTTCTGACTAGAAACTTGTAAAATCGAGCTGTAGGAGCTGGAAGGAGTATTCAATGGCAGTAAAATTGTATAAAAAAAAACGATAAAGAAATGTCAATTGCGTCACCCGTGAATAAAAATGTCGTTGGAAACTTATCGAATTTTGATTCGTTCTCGTGTACAATGTGACGCCTTAAATTTGACTATCGTGTACAAGGGACAACGTTTGATCACCAGGAATGTCGATGATTAGTATCGACAAACCGTTCGATTGTCACGTAACTCTCGTTGATGAACTTTTTATCAGCTGAACAGAACAAAAACATATCCTTCGAGTGTTCAGACATTCTTGACAAATTCCACGAAACTGAAGGCACGATGGTGACTGGCATGCTTCCTTTTGACGCGTTTTTTTTCACAGATCGTGTTACAGGAGTGCGAAAAGACAACTTCAAAGGGTCTCTTAAAGATGATCATCCCCGTGGAAGTGACCGTTTCTGTTCAACGGTTGTCTTTCCGGCGCGTCCGTCGGTCTGTTTCTCTTAAAGAATCCACACTGTAAAAAAGAAATTACCATCATGAGTAACAAGAATCTAATCTCTATAGACGTTGGAAAAGTCGGTAGACACGTTTCATAATTACGTTCTACAATTGAAACAAAATTAACGTACTTTGTATAACAACAAGATGAGAAGAAGAAGAATGATTGTTCCGGCACAAGCGGAAAGTACGACGACCCAAAGTGGCACGACATCCGCTTCCGGAGCGGGTGCCTTTGGCTGCAGACTCGTGTAGATTTCATGACTCTTAACAATATCACTGGCAGGCTTTCCGACAGAAGGTAGTCTCGTGACTTTCGATACCAACTGTGTCGAAACCTTGAGTTCTTCGTTGAAAGCAATTTTCTTCAATGTCGCAGCTTTCGCTCGGTATCTCGCGCTTATCCAAGCTTCCTCATCTTTCTCAAGACGCCCAAGGGTACAGCGCAAACTTACGCAACGAGCAGCTTCGCACATTGGCAAAACGGAGTCTCCGTCTTTTCTGCTGTCAGCCGCATAATCGGTGCCGAAATCGTCACCGTCGTTTTGCGCTTCCCTCTCGCGAAGCCTGCGTTGTTTTTCGTACTTTTGGAAATCTTGAACGCTACTCGCATCATTCCCTCGTCTATGACGAGAGCCACGCTCATGAATGTCCGAATCGTCGCGATACATCCGTAAATTCTCATGCCTAGCGGCTGCTCCTGGATTTTCACCAGCGACGTAAACACGCGAACCATGTTGGTTTTCGAACGTACGCTTCTCCTCGTGACTTCTTGTATTATGACTCTCGTACTCTCTGTCGTATTCTTTGCCACGATTCGAAGTTTCCTCTGACCAGGATCTCTCGTAACCACCGTGTCTCCTGTTTTCAGCATTGCCACGATTTTCGGAGCTTGAGGCGAACGACGAACCACCATCATGACTCGTTACAAATTCACCGTCGTGACTCGTCGTAAATCCACCATCTTGTCTTGTCGCAAAGCTGCTACTTTGCTTCGTCACAATTCCGCCATCTTGTCTTGTCACGAAAGTGCCATCTTGTCTTGTCGAGAAACCACCGTCCTGTCTACTTGCACCACCTCCACGAGTCGTGTAGGTGCGTTCTTCCGTGTATGTGTAAGAACTCTCCAGAGGAAATCTGCGACCGTCTTTCAGCTGTATATATCCTTTGCCATCTTCTGTGACAACTATAAGACCCTCGATTCTAATAAAATGTCGATCGTAAGATTCATCGGTACGATCGACGGAATAACTTTGCCCGCCGAAACGATTCTCGAGTGGAAACATCGAGCCGTCCTTAAATTCTATGTATTCTTTATTATCGGCGGATACTCGGAATCTACCCAAAAATTGAAGGTACTTCTTCCCTTCTCGATTGTAAACCTCGTAACCAACGGCGTCTCTGGTCAGTGCACTGAGAATTCTTTCCAGATCTTGAGCGGATGTGACGTTTCTCAGACGATAACTAAAGTCCGGGATACCAACGTTGTCCTCGCGATCGCCACTAATAGAATCCTCGTTGTGTCGTATTCCAGTTGAAAGAACGGAACCACCACCTCTCGAACCACCGTGAGAAAATGAACCTTCGCTGCTCTCGAAGTGTCTCTCAGTTCCATAAATATAGTCCTTGGACCTTTGGTGTCCTCGCGCTTCTTCTTCCTCCTGCTTTCGTCTCTCAATCATCATTCTTTCTTCCTCCTCGCGACGCTTCTCAAATTGTATTCTTTCCTCCTCTCGTTGCCTGTTTTGGTCATATGTCTGCTCGGTTACAGTTCTCGATACATTGACAGCTGTTATGACACCACCACGATTCGTCCAGTCGTCATCAACTATCGTGACCTCGCCATTCGCACCGTGGATTACGCTGTGAGTTCTGTTCTCTTCGTGAAAGTTTCCACCGTCAGTTGCAAAACCGCCGCCAGGCCTCTGAGTCACTCTATCGCCCGAATTACTACCCTGTGTGTATATTTTTTCATCACCACTCGACCACGAGTGACCACTGTTCGTAATAACGGTGCTGCCTTGCTTCTTTCGTCCTGCGTACGAACCATCAAAAGTATTCCAACTGCTACGGTGTTTCTGTTCCAGTTTGAGACTAAGCGGATTCGCGTTTGCTGTCCCGCAAACAATCGGACCCGAAGTTTCCGGCTGTTCGAGAAGATAAATCAGATCATCTCGGGCCAATGTTGCTGCTGGCCATACGAGGAATATTTCAGCCTCCTCGATCCTCGATGGACCGCGATTTCTTATCGTATAATTATGCGTAAAAGCTGGTCCATACTCGAGTTCCGTTGTCACATTCGTCGATGTGTAATTTTCAGGATTGTAATAGAGATCTTTGGGTTTGCTCTCACCTTCTATCAACAATTCCGTCTCTACCCATATTTTCAGTGAAAGATGCTGCTTATTGTCATGGGTCGTTGAAAATGGTTCGGAATTGGACGAGTTAACGTCCATTTCGAACTCGTACGAAGATATCTCGTCCTGTATGGTCATAGGCTGTAACAATACCGTGAAATGTACGAGATTTCCATTTGGCAGTGGATTGCCAATGTCGCACTTGAGAGTATTGTTGTTTGATTGTTTCGGTGGTGAACAATGAACAGGTATCTCAGCTTTGTCGATTCTCTCGATTTTAATGTAATCGATACCAGGCGGAAGCATAAGATTGTAGGTTGCCTCGAAAGCATCTTCATATGCATTTTGTACTGTCACATCGAGCTCGATTTTCTTATCAGAACCAAGAAGATATTTGATGACGTTTGATTTGCAGGTCAGCTGAAGATCCGGTGTACAGATGTTATCGGAGCCACAATTTTTAAAGATCGAGACAGTGTCCTTCCGCGACGAAGTCGTAGCCATTACAGGACGAAGAATCAACGAAGGATCTCGCGGTCGATCATCTATCCATCTCTCGTCAGCCAAACCAATTCGCATCTCAGCATCGAGGGATGTCAGCTTGTCGCGAATATTTGGTGTAACATAAACCTGACAAAACATAAACAACCAAAATGAAATGAGATGACTGTTCCAAATTTGATGAATCCTTATTATTTCAACCGTCTCTTATTTCAATTGTGTACAATTACATCAATTACAATTCAATTGTGTACAAAATCCAATATTACAAAAACAGAACTTCCAAATGCGATCTTACTCACCTTAACAGTGCGACAGTATTGCTGATTGCGATCGACCGTGATCGTTTGATTCATCGTGTGTCTACCTTCAAGCTCGAGGAAGCACATTCGTGGACTCTTCGTCTTTTTAACGTCGAGAACATATTGTACATTGAAATTATATCTCTGTAGTACACCGTCCCCGGTATACTTGAAGCAAGCTTTCAATTGCAGACAAGTTACTCGTGTTCCGTCTGACAGAACGCACTGTCTGTCATCGAGAGATATGAGCTTCGAGGATGAGCTAAACTGTACATAAGTGTCGGGCGGTACCATCTTGATGACAGGTCGTGATCTAAAGAACATCGCAGCGCCGGTCTCGTAAGAACCTACAACCATATCGGGATAGAGATTTCCATCGAGATCCAGACCACCGGCGATCGAGAAACCGAACGTCTGTACGCGAGTCGGAAGTTCTTCGGCATGAATAACTTGGGAATATTTCTGAAGAAGACCTTCGGCCGAGCCCTGATAGATGTAAACGGCACCCCGACCCTCGGAACCAGCGTATGGTGCACCCACGGCAAAGTCACCGTATCCATCCCGGTCAATGTCACCGAGATAAGCCAGTGAGAGGCCGAAACGACCACGATTCGCTTCGCCATCCCTGCAAATAGGTCAAAATTATGATGATTAAAAAAAACAACTTATTATTATTTTATCTCGATAGCTTTTGTCAAAAATGTCTCAATCTTATTGAGGCTTGTTGAGACTGATATAGAAGTTCAAAAAATTTAAATACTAACAATACTAGGTGCTAGACTTTGCATCCTCATTCATGAAAAATGAAATAAAATTTCTATCATTGTACGAAATTCTCAACTTCCTATTTCCTTATTTCTAGTTCGTCTATAATGGTCTTGAACTTCCAAGTTGAAAGACCTTTCAATCCATGGTGTTCTATTTGATACATCAACTTCGAATCAATAGTTTCAGTTAATGAATTTATGAACGAATATTTATTTAATAATTGCTAACACAATTTACCAACCTTTCGTCATATAGATCGTATTTGTTCGGTCCTTTGCCGTAGAATACGTAAATACGTCCGGTTTCGAAGTTCATCTCGGGATTGTCGGGTATTGTGAACATCGGTGCTCCGACGATGAGATCATCCAAGCCATCATTGTCAATATCTCCAGCTGCCAGAGCATACCCGAAATAACTGCCCATTTGTGCTCCCGTTATGTTGCGAACATTCGTCATCTTCGAAGTTAGGAGTACCACCTTTGGACAACGCAGAATTACAATTAAGGAGTGTTGGAACAAAGCTGATTCAAGGATCGAATTTCAGTTTTTGGGACATCGAAAATCGCTCCTCCATATCAGAAGAACATCATGCCACGTTTTATTCGCGATTTTTACAAAACTCCTCAAAGTATTTTTAAAAATTCGGATAATTGACAGTATCACTTTTGGCCGGATCAATATCCGGTTCAGTTTTTTATCAATATATAAAACTGAGATTGTGATTTTTCAGTTTGAATCCTAAAAATTGCTGGGTCAAGTTCATCAGCTTTTAAAGTTTGATTTACATAATTACTCGGTCTTGACATTATCGATCGGGTGGGAAAACTTAGATCTCCATCAGTTTCGATTCGCTGTTAATTATTTACAAAATTTATGTATTACCTTTCCGTGAAGATCCGATCCTCTTGGCATTCCAACAGCAGTTCCACTGTCTCCATCCCCAACGAAATCTCCCGCAGTAACGGAATACCCCAAATAACTGTCATCCTCCCACTTTGGAGCTTCTTTCGTAAATAATACTTTGTCACGATTGTTCACTTTCTGCGTATACGTTTGACCTGCGAAATTAGCCAAGACATTCCATTAAAAAACAAACGAAAAATTCTATCGATTCGCCACTTTTTGCGCTATGCATTTACTATTTTAATTCAGCGTTTAATTTTAGCGTTGAAGCGCGGTATGTGCCGTTCATATTAATATAATTTTGTATCGCAATTATTTTAGTCGATCTTGCGATCGCTTTATTATAAAGCTTTTGTATTATCAAAATTATTTTCAACAGTTCCTTGTTCGATAGAGCTACTTGTTGACTTATCGAAAGGAACAGCTTTATCGAGAAAGCTATCTATTCTCTCAAGAGATTCAATGTTTTGCTTCTGTTCAAATTATTTTTGTTTAATGTTCGAGTCACTTAAATTGTAATGAATTATTTGCTACGCCACGTCTGCTGATTATACTGCGACAAGATCTGCAAACGAGAAGAAGCTGTAAGAAAAGCTCGCCCACACCGGTTAAACCACCCTCGACTTCAACCCGCTGGCAGTTAAACGCATCGAATTATTATTTTTGTTTTACGTAAAAAAAACAGTGAAAACTAAAAAAATCTACACTACGTTTCAACATCGAGACGCACATCGACGTGTATTTTGTTCTGTTTAAACAAAGAAAATTGATCGACAGCAAAATTAATTTACTGTTATTGATTAGAGCGGGGTTATCATAGTTAATAACGATACGAAGAAAACAAAAAAAAAAACAAAAATACAAAACTAAATACTCGTAATATGTATATTAATGCAATTAGCAGCACTGCCAAGCCGGGGTGTCAAGGGGGTGGAGACGTAAATAAATAAAAATTCGTCGGTGCAAAGGGTTGGTCGAAACACGCGTGTGTATGGATCCATCTATCAATTTTTTTATCAACAACACCACAAATTACATCAGGAACATTCTCTGCAAGGTCAAGCCCTTTTTCCAAAACTTTTCACGCTTTTTTATAATTTGCCAGTGTCCACGTACCACTTGAAAATACTCCTCCTCAATTTTTTCAATACTTTTTTGATTCAACCATTTTTGACATTTCTTTTAACTCAATGTATTTTCGAGAGAGAATTTGGCATTTTTTTTATTATTATCAAATATCATATTTTTCATATCATATTCTTAAATAACATTTTCGTTCGTTCATTGCGATGCTTTTAATTTACTTTTTTGTTTACTGTTATAAAAATAGATTATACGACTATTCAATCTGTTTCTCTTTTTATTTGGGCATAGATTTTCCTGAAAAATAGACGTTCGCTCGAAAATGAATGGATAACTATTTTTTATTGACGAAAGTTACTGTCAAGTGGCAAATCGACAAATTAAAAAAAAAGAAAAGTTTTGAAAATACACTAACTGACTGCACAAAGCATGTCTCAACTAAGAGTTTGTCGAATCTATACAGAACGCAACGTGTTTAATCTTTCGACGTGATTAAGCAAAAAAAACAAGGAGTTTGGCGCGAAAGAAAAACAACTTTACGGTTAATAATTTGTATCGCCTGAAAAATATTCAATAAACAATAAAATCCTGTATAGAGGCAACGTAATGTTAATATGGCGCAATATTCGTCAAATAAATCCAAGGACGTCAAAAAATACATATTAAGTTGCGAATACAGGGTGGTATGTATGTGGGGCGCTGGCATTGCGTTTTGCGTGTATAGTAGGGGATCGCCTGGGACGTTCATGGTACCTGCAAAGACACCGAAAGGCTCTTGACGGGGTGGTGCAAACGGAAAATCGTTTGAGCTTCTCTCAATCGAGTACAGCTGACCTGTAATATTTGCAATAAAAGAATATCCATCAAGTTCGTGTCGTATCCTCGTTGGTAAAGACAAGAAGAGGAAAACAACTTTAGTATGTTCCTTATCTTGCCAAACATCCTAGATCCGATTAATTCAACGCATTTATGCGTATACTCGTGTCTTTTTTCTTTTTAATGGATAAAGAGATATATACAGTTTTTGATAACCAAGATGATGAAATTAATGTCTCACCTTGCCAGTACCAGCTGCCTGGAGCGCCGACGAACACTCTCTCACCATCCTGGAACGAGAAAAAAGAAAAAGAACACCGTTATAGCGTCGAATGTAATTAATACAAACTCAAGCTTATCGAGATAGTGGGAAAGCACTCAGCTCGACATTTACGATATACAGTCGCACTAGACCGCGTCGATGACATTTTCCCAGTGAACCCCGTTTATTTTTAGCTTGATACTTGCGTGTATGTATATTTACTCAGATATGCGTTTGAACAATAAACTAGAGGAACTAAAAAAAATTTGAGTTTACAAAAAAATGATTTTTCATGTTTTACTTTGACAAAATTTTTGGCTTCTTTACAATTAGAATCTTTCAGGGATCTTTCAGGGGGTCTTTGTTAATTAATTATTTACACTTTTTGAATTTTCAAAGCTGATATTGTTTATAAAAAAGATTGTCGAATTTTAGCCAATTTTTGGATGTTAAAATCTTTCAAGACTTCTTCAGGACTTAAAACGTTTCTCAAAATATGTGGACGCGTCGACCAATAAGAGATGAACGAGGCGATAATATTACCGCAGTAAATATTCCGGCATCGTGGAATGCGAGAAAGATCTCTGTTGAAAATTTATTAGAGGCAGGAAATGACGTTGACTGTAAGTAGTGAGCGATAGTGCGTTAGATCGTGCTCTCTTATCACAGTTTAGGGCTAATGACACTGAGATGCGTGGGGCTGTAATTACCACACAAATTACTTCAATCTTACGGGACATCACTTAAAATCGCATAAACGCACAAACGCAGTTTAAATGAAGCAATTAAACTTATCGGTTCAATCTTGCAAAGATTTCCGATACGTGAAAAAAAATTACGAATTTCCCAAATTAGTTCCAAGTGAACGTAAATAAAAAGTCATAAAACTAGCAATAAGTCTAAAGACGGAAAAACACTTTAACGTCTTAAGATAAAAGTATTCGTTTCAAAAACTTGCAATTAAAATTTCTTTCAAGATGAAAAAATTGTGTAATAAGCAGATTTTTTTTTCAAGAAACGTTTAGCAAAATGTACAACGTGATACAAAATCTTCGATGCGTTGGTTTGAGTAATGAGAATGTAATGTTCGTAAGCAAGTCGAGAGCTAGCGCGAAATTACGTACGCCAGGAAAATCTGCATAAACTTCTTGCCCACGCGTATCGTCTAGTTACGTTTAATTATAGCCCATCGAGGCAAAGCGTGTGTATAGCTCTCTCGCCCCGAGTTATATCTCGATGTGAGCTGTACGTGGTTTCAATTGGTAATCCACGTAATGCGAGACACAAGCCTTCCATATCGAGTCACAGAAATCTCAAACGGGTGATCTCCACACCCATATCGGTGTGTCATAAAATCATGTTCAATGTTTTATTTTCGTTGCAACGATGACCGTGATAATAATTAGAAATCTCTGATTTGTTGACTGTTTCTTTAGGTTACACGTTCGCACTTCAGTGAAGAGCTGTATTAAGGCAGAAGCCTTTTCGAGACTACTTAATACAGGCCCGAGAAAGCACATCGAGTACCACTTGAAAACAAGGATATTATTTTCGTTGGTACGATCTTTCCCATGAGGCCTCTGCACTATACATACGACAAAGTGGGGTAAGTAAATGATGATTTCCAGTAAAGCGATTGATGTGTTTATCGATGTAACGTCACTTATTTTATTGCAATTAAATTTGTGACTGATTTGAAAATTGAGCAGTCATCGATCGAATTCATATAATAAAATTTAACGAAATTTATATCCGTCGCAAATACGATATTATTGAAACTAACCAAATTTTTCATTTTTTTTCTATAAAAATTAGTAACTTATTTCATTCTGATTAAATTTATGTGAGTGATTTGAAAATTGAGCGGTCATCGACGGAATTTGTATAATCAAATTTAACGAAGTTTATATCTATCGCAAATACGATATTATTGAAACTAACCAAATTTTCCATTTTTTTTCTATAAAAATTAGCAACTTCTATTCTGAGTAAATTTATGTGGCTGATTTGAAAATCGAGCAGTCATCGATCGAATTGATATAATCAAATTTAAAGAATTTTATTTCCGCTGCAAATACGATATTTCGAACCTAACCAAATTTTTCATTTTTTTTTCTATAAAAATAAGTAACTTATTTTATTCTGATTAAATTTATAGGACTAATTTGAAAATCGAGCAGTCATCGATCGACTTCATATAATCAAATTTAAACAAATTTATATCCATCGCAAATACGATATTATTGAACCTAATCAAATTTTCCATTTTTTTTCTATAAAGATTAGCAAAATTTGATCCACAACCGGAAGTTGGATATCAAAATAAGAAACGGAAATTTACGTCGTTTCGTACGTAACTTGGGTATAAGGCCGTGACCTTTAAGAAAACGCGCGTTACCGTTTATGGTTCACGCATCGTAACGGTAACTTAAGACACTCTAGCGCACTTATGGCCGAGCATAATGGTATACGTATCTAGGGATAAGTATACGTCTATGCACTCAAGATGCATTGAACAAACGGCAGTAAAGATATGCACAATGCAATACTACAACTCGCTCCTCCTTCATCATTTTTCAATGAACTCCTTCTGGGAACTCCTCAGAAGCAATAATGGCAATAATATATTAGAATCGTTGTATCAAATATAAATAAATCCGTTTGTATTCTTCTATTTCATTGTAAATAAAAAATTTCAATTTAATGAAATTTTATTACCTTAAGAAATAAATAAATTATTTCCACCTAACATTTTTCTTGATAAAAACTCATACAATTTATATATATGTGGCTGTGACAATAATGTATTAGAATCGCTCTATAAAATATAAATAAATCCTTTTTTACTCTTCAATTTCATTACAAAAAAAAGTTTTAATTTAATGAAATTTTATTACCTTAAGAAATAAATAAATTATTTCGATCTAACATTTTTCTTGATAAAGACACACACACACACACATAGGTATATATATATATATATATATATATATATATATATATATATATATATATATATATATATATATATATATACCTATGTGTGTGTGTGTGTGTTTATAAATGTTTTCTTGCATTCAAGGACTGAGAGTCATCGAATTTCCCCGGTAGCGCGACGGGCGTGCTATATATCCCATCTATATTCAGGAATGAGCTGCATCAGCGAGTGGGCCCTCGAGACTCGCAACACTCGTCGGTGTTTAACTCTCCCGCCTTAATGTTTGATCGTACACGCCATATGACATATTTAAAACACACATACATATATTCCCGAGATATACTTTTCTGCCGCTCGCGCCTACACGTTAAAAAACGCTTGGGCACACAAGTAACCTACCCACGGATGATGAAAAGAGTGTTACAATATACGATATAATGTGTATAGAGGCGCGAGACGAGATGAAGAAGAATTGGCAAAGAATTACAAGCGTAGATGACACTTCGTTGAACACGAATGGGCAAGGCGATATCAAAAGCGTTGTTTCAATTCGGTTGTGAAAGATGTTCATTCGAGCGAATTGCATCTATGTAGATGCATCCTTGTAAATTTCACGTCTCTCGCATTTCGTTTATCACGAGAAAGAGAGTTCGCCGTGCATCGTTTATAAAACGCGCTGTCGCAAAGGGAAAAGAGGAAAAGAAAAGATTGGAGTAAGTCCGAGGGAGAGTGAGGGAGGAAGGGGGAGGGAAAGAAAGAGAGAGAGACTATGGTATAGAAAGGCGCCGGTGACCGGGGAGAGCACCAAACACGACGCGTAGGTGGTCTCTCAGCGAGGAGGGAACACGCAGAACGGTGACAGAACGAAATGTCCTCGCCTTAAATGGCCGTCTCGGAAACTTCTTCGCTCTCCAACTCGCGCGCGCTCTTTAGATCTGTTCGTTTTATAAATCTTTTTATATTAAACCCGGCTTTCTTTTTCTATTTTGAAATTTCATTGTAAGGCGCAGCTACGCCTCGCAATCATTTGTATCGAATAAACGAAAATGAATTTACAATTAGTAGGAATCGTTCGATATTCATAATTTTCTATAAACTAATAATAATACCAATAATAACAATAAATCGGTTTCATAAGATTTGGAGATTTCATTAAAGTCAATTTCTTTATCTCAGATCGGCTCGTTTTATAATTTTTTTTATATAAACCCGGGTGTCTGTTTCTATTTTGAAATTTCATTGTATCAAATAAACGAAAATGAATTTACAATTAGTAGGAATCGTTCGATATTCATAATTTCCTATAAACTAATAATAACAATAAATCGGTTTCATCAGATTTAGAGATTTCATTAAAGTCAATTTCTTTATCTCAGATCGGCTCGTTTTATAATTCTTTTTATATCAGCCCGGGTTTCGTTTTCTATTTTAAAATTTCATTGTAGGGCGTAGCTACGCCTCGCAATCATTTATTTGTATAAAATAAACGAAAATGAATTTTCTATTAGTAGGAATCGTTCGATATTCATAATTTCCTATAAACTAATAATAACAATAATAATACTAATAATAACAATAAATCGGTTTCATCAGATTTAGAGATTTCATTAAAGTCAATTTCTTTATCTCAGATCGGCTCGTTTTATAATTCTTTTTATATAAACCCGGGTGTATGTTTCTATTTTGAAATTTCATTGTATCAAATAAACGAAAATGAATTTTCAATTAGTAAAAATCGTTCACTATTCATAATTTTCCATAAACTAATAATAACAATAATAACACCAACAATAACAATAAATCGGTTTCATAAGATTTAGAGATTTCATTAAAGTCTATTTCTTCATCTTCCGCTTCATCCTGCGGTGCTTCATCTTTCTCAAGTGGAGAGAGAGTCTCAAGAGACCGGCGAGTTGCAATGCGAGATAAAATATAATATACTAGACATATAGATCGTTTCTTTTTTTAATATATAACGTCTACGAAGCACAGGACGAAGTAGCGGAGTCAACAAACTCACAATTCAGAGTACAACGAGGATGATAAAATGTTTATCGGATGTGTTTCGTTGCTAGTCGCGTTACGAAACGCCACGGGTTGCGGAACTTTGGGCACCTGCGAACACATATTCGCTGAGACCGTGCCAGTAGATTAGGGTGGCGCCAGGCCAGACACGATTTTGCAGTAGTCGCAGTCGATTCACCGCAATGTCTATCTTCCCCTCGAAATTCTCCCTACACAAGTTATACTCGAAATATATATATATATATATATATATATATATATATATATATATATATATATATGCGTGTGTGTGTGTGTGTCCGGGGGTGTATGTGAATATGTACACGTATATGTGCGTGTGTATAGAGGGAAGAAACGTCGGGATTCGAATGCACGCCCGCGCACAAGTTATTTATCGTCAAACACAAATATTATTTGTGCAACGGTAGTCCTGAAGCGAATGGAACAAACGTGGCGCGGGTGCATCAGGGTTCGCACGGTCTTCGAACAATGGAGGGACCTTTGCAGTCGAGAGAGCGTCCGAGAGACAACAATATCAACATGTGTGTGCGGTATTTTCTCTCTCGTTTCGTCTCTCTCTCTCTTGTTCTCTTTGTGCTAGCTCTGTCGCGTTTATACAGACACACATATATATATATATATGTATACGTACATATTCTTGCGTCGGTGGGTGCATCGAGCGTGACTTCTGTACCGGCGCCAGAAACGACTGGAGCCAAAATCGTTTATAATACATATCGTGGCAGCGGACACATTTTACCATAGCCACTTGCATATATGTGCCCATCGAGCGACTCTCCTTAGAGAATGTTTGATTTTAAGTATACTTCTAGAAAGTTATGGAATTTAACGTGAAATATTTCAATTAAATCTTCTCGAATTATATCAAATTAATCCGAGACTTCGTTCTGATCTGGACATCTTTCGAGTTCTGCGCTATCCTTCTCCGTACGTCACAAATCGAGAATTTCAGTTTTAATAAATTATTCTGTGATTTTAAAAAATTTTAAATGTAAATTAAAATTATAAATTCGATTAATTACGAAATTAAATAAATTCTATTCATCACTGTATGAAGAATCGCGATGAAACTGATACAACCACGACGATCCTCATTTTCAAATTTGCTCGTACGTATTCCTCTTCTTACGCTCATAAACGGATTTATAAATACAATGTTATGAAATCCGATAAAATAAAATGATCTTGTTGTCATCGGTCGTCGAGTTTAAATACGGCAGCAACGACAAAACGAACCACGATTGCCGTTTATGGTTTGACGTGCTCGCGCTTATATATATATATATATATACGTTTACCCTTACGAATAACGGCGGGGGAGTACCCCACGTACATAAATATAAATATATAATAAAATATCAACACAGTGATGCACGTGCTTGTCGCTGGCGTATGTTGGTAATACACGAGAGACAAGAGGTGAGTTGGTGGTAGAGAGGGGAGGGTATAACACGAGATACCCCCTACCGAGAAGTCATCTCTTTCGCCCTATCTCTCTCTCTTGCGTGTACTTACAAGATAAAAATTTGCAACTGGAACAATGCATGCAGTGACCGCGCTTCTTGCTCTCGGATATCCAACTATATGTAGCTCGCATTCTTATATTATACTTATATATATATATATGTATATGTCGTCTGTCTTTTGCGTACGGCCTAACATACATATATATATGTAAATATAATACGATATAATATAATATAATATAATATAATAAAATATAATATAATATAATATAATATAGTATAATATAATATGATATGATATAATATAATATAATATAATGTAATATAATATAATATGATATAGTATAATATAATATAATATGATATGATATAATATAATATAATATGATATAATATAATATAGTATAATATAATATAATATAATATAATATAATATAATATAATATAATATAATATAATATAATATAATATGATATAATATAATATAATGTAATATAATATAATATAATATGATATAATATAATATAATATAATGTAATATAATATTATATATATATATATATATATATATATATATATGTATATACAACTGCAGTTGCAGTCGCAGTTGCACGCTCCGCGGCAACAGTCCTTCTTTCCGTTCGTTTCTCTGACGTCCGCAAGGGAAACGCTCACGACCCACACGAATTGTGTACCCTGGCGCCGAGATCTTCTCCCCCCTTCCGCCATATCGTCGAAGAAAAGAACGTTTTAGCCGTGTCCCAACCACAAGATTGAAATATAACGCGCTCCAAATATGTATAAGAGCTCTCTTCGAACGCCGATCTCTCGCGTATGTGTGCGTTCTGCTTCGGGAGAGAAACGTTGCGAAATTTATGACGAGGAGTCCAGCCGCGGTTCCCGCGACTTGTACAAGTCGTTATATCTAAACGTATATATATGTATTCTCTTATATCGTGATACAAGAGAAGCCGGGGTCAGTTGCATCGAGTGTCAACCACTCTTCTCCGTTTTCCCGGTAACATCTTACTCTTTCGTTCTGATAAAGAACTTTTATTTTTTCTATCGTAACGTTTGACTTTAATTTATTTTTAATTGAAACATCGACCTACTTTTATATAAAATATATACTTTTTGTTTGTTTATACATGAACCAAAATTTTTTAAATTATATATAATCAATATTGAAAAAAAAGATCGGAATGATAAAATGAGATTATAAAATAATTCTTTTATCCGAGAAGGGATAAATCCTGCAAACATCCCGTGGACGACAAGAAACGCTCGTACGACAAAAACGCGTTCGAGTACCGTTGAATCTTTCGCGTAACGCGATCTTTATGTAGGATAGGCATAACACGCGTATATCACCACAGAGATACGAGTCGTGCGTGCAAGTGTCCTCGCAGCAAAGATAGAGATAAAGAAAAGCGCGTATTTTCTTACGAGAAAATTCATTATTATTCTAGAGACAATCGCGACTTCGCTATTGGATTAGAATCGCGAATTGCGTTAGGGAAACAACAAAGAAACGTTTTTTCCTACAAATCTTTAGTACGAAGTTGGACAATATCGACAACTACTTTTCAAAAACCTAGACGTGTATTTTTGTTTAATCTCAACTGGAACAAATTTCAATATTTTTCTTACTTCATTATTCTCAAAATAATCAATTTAACAGATTTGAATGATTTTTTCGTAATGCATTGAGAGGATAACCCTCACCTTGCCCGCCTTAAAAATGGCTTCTAGCTTAGATCTCGACTTCATTCTACCCGAAGGAAAAAAGATGCGGAGGAGAAAGAAGAATCGATAATAGAAAGGCGAGAGAGATCGAACGATGAGTCCTGTGCCACCGCGACGTTATACGGACGTTTTCAAGCCCGATCTTAGGCCAGATAACTCAAAGAGAGACGTATAAAAGCCACAGTAGAGATCGATCGAAGCGGATCGATCGTCGATCGTGTTTCCCGTCGATCGGTTCGATCGCCCCGCTAAATCACTATACATACGTACCGTCGCTGCGTGTACCGAGATTTAGTGGAAGGGACGTTCGCGAAACGACAGTTCATCGTATATACATGTATATTATGGACATAAAGGACAATAGCATTTGTATGCGCTCGGTTAGCCTAAGTAGAGACTGAATTTGCCTAAAAAATCGTCCTCGAGCAGGAATACTCTTTGACGTCGTAATAATATAATACCGTCCAAAGAAAATAACTTCCCCGCGTTAAAAAGAATTTTTAGAAACATATAAATAATCAAATTTACTTTATACCAAAAATATACGAAGCGAGCCAAAATGTTAAATTAATTAAATTAAACAATTAATTAATTAAAAAATTTATCAAATGTGCAAAAGTTTGAAAAAAGTATCAGAGTTCTGAAATTTATATCAAATTTAGTATCGAAATTGGAATTTAATTTTTTACAGCTGTGATTAGATCGACGTTGTTCCGAAATATTCGGCTATTTCGACACTCTTTGCACAAGGGATGAAGAATTGTTAGGGGATGCGCTCATCGAGTCGTATTAACATTGAATGCTCTCGTGAGAGAAATCTCGTCTCGAGCGGTTTAAGCTCCTTCGCTCCGATTTCTCTCCTCCTTCTTCTTCTTCTTCTTCCTCTTCTTTCATCGCGGGGAGATACATGCATTAAACATCCAACGTATAGTGGTACACTACATGGCATATATATAGCGGTAGAGACAATTCTGAATTATACATCGGTCGGAGATACCTCTCGGCTGAGTGCTCGTGGATTGTCCCACTATTTCTTTGGCGGTGATCGGACTGACCGAGTACTCGATACATGTATATCGTATACGTATCGATACAAATCCATTGGAGTAGTGTGTGTATTACAATAGCAAAAGGCAAGTACGTCCTACCACGTGATTGAGGAATCTGCCTGGATCGAACAGTAGCAAATGCTCGTGGAATTCAAGTTCTCCAGGTTACGAAGAATTAACACAAGATCGCAAATGCTGACAAAAAATTTAATTCCAGTAACACACTGAACGCAACTTCCATTGAGATAGCGACTTCATGAGCGAAGGCTATTTTTCTTTAACGTGTAAAAGGGAAAACTGTATTCGATTCCTCCCTCTAGTTATTGATCGAATATTCATTTTATCAAAGTTTTTGAAAATTTTCTTTTTATTCGTAAATTTATGAGATTTTTAAAAATGTCTTAAGGATTCGTGACGAATGTTTGAGCTTGTTGGGTTTTTTTGATGTTGTATGGTTGGGGTTTCAGTGATTTTCCGTACGTGATATATTCGCGTGTAGACTTGGGGTATTCCAGCAAACACTGGCGAAATCTCGAGCTCGAGTGTAAAGTTGGAATACGCATTTCTCGCCATATTCGGAGCGTGGATACACCACCAATATACTCCTTCTCGCTGTCTCTCGAGTCTGTGTACGAACAACTCTTAACTCTTGCCACAACACGAGCTTGCAACACTCGCTCGCCTCGTTCGTTTGTAAAGGATTTGTTGGAAGAGTCGATCGTACGTTTATAAACGTCGGACTGCGGTGGCGTGCGAAACTTTATAGCGAGAGTCGACAAACGCTGCGATAGTTCGCATTAAAATTCAAGCGTCCGAGAAGGTTATAGAGAGGTGTGCGGCTCGATGGCAAACAACTTCGGACGCTTTCGAACCTGTCCGACTTTCAATCCTTTTTTTCACGGATTTTTCTCCCTCAAATGGTGACTCGATTATGACCATTCGAGTCGAAATTAAAACGCTAATTACAAAGTTAATCATAAACGATTATTATTAAAGAAACGTTAACATTTATTTTAGAGAGACTCGTCAATTATTTGATAAAATAAGAATTGAAATCGAATGATAAAGAACTAGAGGTGTTATTTCTTTTTAATTTTTAAGTACGATTGGATGATCGATGTCGTTAGATTTATTTCCATTTTTATTTGACCTCAACCTGGACTCGATTATGACCATTCGAGTCGAAATTAAAACGCTAATTACAAAATTAATCATAAACAATTATTATTATAGAAACGTTAACATTTATTTCAGGGAAACTCGTCAATTATTTGATAAAATAAGAATTGATATCGAATGATAAAGAACTAGAGGTGTTATTTCTTTTTAGTTTTTAAGTACGATTGGATGATCGAGGTTATTAGATTTATTTTATTTTTGATTTGAACTCAACCTGGACTTGATTATGACCATCCGAGTCGAAATTAGAACGCTAATTACAAAATTAATCATAAACGATTATTACTATAGAAACGTTAACATTTATTTTAGAGAGACTCGTGTATCATTTGATAAAATAAAAATTGATATCGAATGATAAAGAACTAGAGGTGTTATTCCTTTTTAGTTTTTAAGTGCGATTGGATGATCGAGGTTATTAGATTTATTTTATTTTTGATTTGAACTCAACCTGTGCTCGTGGATTATTTGATAAAATAAGAATTGAAATGGAATGATAAAGAACGAGAGGTGTTATTTTTGCTTCGTTTTTAAGTATAGTACGATTGGATGATCGATGTCGTTAGATTAATTTTATTTTTGATTTGAACTCACCCTGGACAGTGCCGCGGCAAAACCAGCCTGACAGGACCCCTGCTTGTGGTATCCATAGTTCTCTGAAACGGAAACACGCAATTATCGCAAACCGTTCGTCGTCAGTCGGAACGAGTTCCAGTCGAATAAAGAGAGACTTCAGAAGTGTCATATCGTATCTTGTCCATTGTAAGCCGGACCCTCTTGGTTAAGTAACTTGTTCCAATTGAGGCCACTGATATCATACATAAAAATATATACACAAACCGTCGTGCTTAAAAAAAACGTACAAGTATCACGAGCAATAAATCTTTTATTCTTCTGTATTTCTTCTTGTTGTTTTGATTTTATTCGTACATTTTTATAACAACGACCGTTTTACAACAAACAAAAAACCCAGAATTCTTAGAACCGCATCTCTCTCGTTTATCCAACTCTAGTAATGTTGTACGATCCAATGAATCGACTCTATTATACATTCGCGGCGTGACTTTCGTCGAGAAAAAGATGAAGCCAAAGAACTCTATTACATAGGCTCGAGAGAGAGCGCGAGAAATTCTTACGGTGCATATTGCCTCTCGAGTATCGAGAATTATCGTCTAGGAAGTCAAATTGTCCACGCATCGCTAGGAGCCCCGTCACGAAAAGCCACGCGTCATTAATCCGCGATCGATTCTGTCCCCGTGACGACTTGGTCGTGTCGCGAACACGCTTTCTTCCATTCGTATTCGATATACAAATGCACTTACACACACATACACACAAATGTATACTCGAAGAACTGGCAATCGTAAAAGAAGCACAATCCCCTTCGATTTTCCTTTGTTCTTCCTCTGTCGATGCTTCTGACATTTCGCGCATAAATGTGTTATACGCTACGCGACTTTAGAACAATTTCTTTTTATCCTGACGTATTTAATGGTTCAGGAAATGAAAAAAGAAAATTATAAAATGCCTCGCTTCCTCGTACTTTGCGTTCTCTGTTTCACGATGGGTTCGTTGGCCTTTGCATTGACTCGCGGTACCATATTACCAGTTATGATTTCACGTGGTCTCACGGGGCGGTGGAAAGCGTGGTTTTGCCGACGTAAGGCGCGCTATATGATATTTCAGTAAGAACGAGGTATATGCAATACAACACCGCGATTCTCGGGAGAAAAATGAGTGTACGAAAAGGTGGAATTAAATGCCCTTCTCGAAGACGACGTAGGATCTCAATCTTTTTTTTTTAATAAACAATGTTTCTTGCAAATTTAATCTTGTCGAATTTGAATGAAATCCTCAAATAGGAATTAAGTTCTGAACATTGAGTAAATGATGATCGAAGCGCAAATAATCAATTCAGATTTATCGATTATTTTATAAAGGTTGTTGCGCCAGGGTACAAATCATCACTATTCTCAATGTCTGTAAGAAATATTTCGCTGAGAAGAAGGAAAATTGACAATAATATTATAATCTTGTCTCACTCTATAAATAATATTTATTATTAATTAACGTAAACAGAAAAATATTTCGTGTACTAAACGTAGTCAAGAAGTTTAAAAAAAATTATGTTTCTTGCAAATTTAGTCTTGTCGAATATTAATGAAATCCACAAACAACAATTAAGTTATGAACGTAGACGAGAAGTTTAAAAACAATTATGTTCCTTGAAAATTTAATCTTGTCGAATTTGAATGAAATCCACAAATAGGAATTAAGTTCTGAACATTGAGTAAATGATGATCGAAGGGCAAATAATCAATTCAGATTTATCGATTATTTTATAAAGGTTGTTGCGCCAGGGTACAAATCATCACGATCCTCAATGTCTGTAAGAAATCTTTCGTCGAGACGAAGGAAAATTGACAATAATATTATAATGTTGTCTCACTTGATCAATAATATTTATTATTAATTAACGTAAACAGAAAAATATTTCGCGTACTAAACGTAGCCAAGAAGTTAAAAAAAAAATTATGTTTCTTGCAAATTTAGTCTTGTCGAATATTAATGAAATCCACAAACAACAATTAAGTTCTGAACGTAGACGAGAAGTTTACAAAAAATTATGTTTCTTGCAAATTGAATCTTGTCGAATTTGAATGAAATCCGCAAATAGCAATTAAGTTCTGAACATTGAGTAAATGATGATCGAAGGGCAAATAATCAATTCAGATTTATCGATTATTTTATAAAGGTTGTTATGCCAGGGTATAAATTATCGCGAATCAATAATATTATAATCTTGTCTCACTCAATAAATAACATTTATCATTAATTAACGTAAACATAAAAATATTTCATGTTCTAAACATAGCCAAGAAGTTTTTAAAAAATGACCAATTTTACACGGAACGTCCCATATACGTCGTACGTTTTATAATCTCATAAAATCCTGAACGCATTGTAGTAAAATTGTATATCTACGTCGAGGATATTCGATACTCCATTAAATGTATTACGTTACTTTCTACACTCTCGCGTGACGAAATGTATCAGTTTAGCACATTATTATACAACGTTTCACGACAATCTGCTTTGTTACTAGCTCCGAACTCTGACGGGAGAGGATTATACGCGAACGCCCATGGATAATTAGCTTGGCGCTCGCCTCTCTCGGGGATTAATTACCGGCGTTAATACGTTTGTATAATACGACGGCTGCAGCAAGCCGCGAAGCATGCACGCAGGGGTCGGTAATGTTCCGACAGCCGGCCGCCCCACGAGCCCGTGTGATGCAGACTGCATTATTACATGTACACATGCACAAATGCTCGTCGACGCAATAATGTGTGAGAGTCTCGTTTTTCCTCACGAGAAAACGGTACGTGTATATCCTCGAGTCTCGAATATCCGGTGATGTCTGTTCGCGTTTGGCACGTTTAGTATCCTCGATCCTTGTACGAACACTTGGGAATGAGCACGACCGAACGAAAGAAAAAATTCCAAAGATTTATAACGAGAAAATTAATCATGAATAATTGCGAATATCTCGAATTGATTATTGACAAAAATTTCTTCTGAAACTAATAGCGTTTCGCTAGAATACTTTTTTAATTTTCAGGATAAAAAAATTGCTGTATTGATTAATGTAAGTAATATAAAATAAATCTTGGAATAGAAAAATTGTAATTAAGCAAATTTATTCAAAATAATTAATTTTAGAATATTTAGTTACAATTTTCAGCAAGTTTCGAAAATTTATCTCGCAGAGTTTATCGTTATATCGTGCACGACATGACGTTGATACGACCATGCGCATAGTTTCTCGGCTGCATCGACCTGCCAGTCACGCGATTGTATCAATCAAGACCGGGCAGACTGCACTCGAGGGCCAGTGGCAAACGAATCAATGAAATGAAAAAAAAAAAAACAACCTACAAGTTCCAACCATTAGTACGTTGATCTTATAGTCAAGAGAGAAAGGGTGCACGAAAGAAATTACGAATCTCAGCTAGCGGGGTAATTCGTGTCGGACAACGATCGTAATCGTCTTCGCGGAAATGGATGATAAAATTTCGTGATTTCTTTTTAATAGCTCGCCAGTCATTGAATCTTTCGACACGTGCGATGAGAGATCCGTCCAGTGATTTTTTAAGAAAAAAAATCAGCTATGTATATGCGGGTCGAATATTTTATACACTTACTGATCGTTATAATAGACGAATGGTCTAGACTATTAAATGAGTTGTGCCTGTGAATATAGAGAAGAAAGCCACTGAGCTAAGAATCGTAATAGATCCATTCCCGTTAACCGCGTTACGCGGCCGAATGAATGAAGTTACTGTGTCTCATATAACGGCGAGGCGATATCACTATATAGATACAATAAACATATAGCAACGAGCAATATCATGCTCTTAAGCGCGCGTGGGTGCGCAAATGCACGAGGAAACGCAACGTGGATGCGAAAAGCGTGAATATAAATCTCCATGGTGTTGACGATTATATTCTCGTTAATATTGATTTTATCATTGTCATTATCGTAATTTCACTTGTATCGAACGATAGCGATTACTTTTGTTTTCGTTTCATTTCCGGGCTTCGATACGAACGTTGAGAAAAAAAGAAATAATGATCGAAGCAGCCGAACGAGCGCGACAGAACGCGAAGTAGCGAAGGCGCGAAATGGAATGCGCGCTCTCTCGTAGCCATTCGCCTGCCTCTCTGATCGGCAACACGATCGTAATTCAAGTAGGATCAAGTGTTAATTGGCCCCGCCGTCGTCAGCGAAACGCCGGCCCATTCTCGTTCTCGCTCTTTCCGTCTTATGGCCCTTCATTCCTGTTTTTCTTTCTTTCCTCGTTCTCCCTTCGACAATTTTTTCCTTCGTTTTCTCGTACGATGATTTATACGTCAGGCGCATTTCAAGATCTTCGAACTTGACGCGACGAGAGTAAATGAGACGCGAGTTTAGGAAGATCGTGGTAACGTGGGTCGTACGCTCCATTCCTGTTTGCGAATCGCGGTGGTGTGAGAGTCGAATGATATGTATTTCCCGCTTGGTCGCGATTCCCCCAAGTGCGCGCGATACACGCGAGACCCAATTTCTATATTTATCGAGCAATGATTCGCCGATGCGCGCGATTTTCAACAAACGTTATTTTCCCAGTGAATTGAGAAAATAAAAAGCTACAATCTATTTCTCAATTTGTGACGATAATTAATTAACATCGAATTTTCATTCCTATTGTTAACTTGGGAGATTTCTGTTCCCTCCTATGTGAACAAAAAATAAACTGTCCTTCGGTATAAACAAAAAGTTGGTTTTGCAAAAAGTCAAACATAGTCCTCTTAAATCACGCCTTCCTGGAAATAAAAAAGCCCGCTTATTGTGCGTGTAGCACTTTCGAGAGGATGTAATTGCGGCGCTTAATTCTCTCCATTTTTGCCGGCGTCTCAGGATGCGAGGTGATAGATGACTCTGTCCCTCTCTCTCTCTCTCTTTCCCATGTCGTAGGTAGAAAGAAAGGTATATACGGGCATATAAGACTAAAAACGTACATAACATACTCGGGAGGACAAAGAATGAATGGCGGTGAGCGCGGGACATTAGCAGGCTCGGTCTCTCGCAAAACACCCCAGCGACGGGTGTTCCTTTTTCTTGCCAAAAAAGGGACGGCAATGACGACTATACGCAGGGTCCGAGCGAGCAAGGAACATCAGCTCGCGAATGGTGAAGAGAAAGGAGAGAAAAAAGAAATTGACGCAACGAACGTCGCTCTCGTACGCGATGATACGGGGAATGAAACGCGCCCTCTACTGGACGCAGTGTGCGTCGTCTCCTCGCCGTGCGCGCCGCGACGATCCGAGACGTCTCTAAAAAGCGCTCGATTCTCCGTCTGTTCTACGATTCTCGGGAAATATTTCTTCTTCTCTTCTCTACCATCCTCCTCCTCCTACTCTTTTAGCTTCTATTCGTACAAATTGTTTAATTGCAGGCGTCTGTGCTCTTTCTATCTCTCTTACAGTCTTTCTTTCTATATATATGTGTATATATAGGACTATACGGCGCGTCTCTTGAAGATCGCGGTTAGCTTTTCTCGCGAAGTATATGGCGCGGGGTGATTGCTCGACGATATGAGCTCACTGGCCCCTGGAGAATCTCTCGCCGAGTTCCTCGAGTCTTCTGGGCTTCCGCAATTTTCACCAAAGCGACCTGCTGAAATTTCAGAAAATTTATAGATCTCGCACTTCAACCGGGAGAATGTGCTCACGAAATTTTCTCAAGACGCTTCCATATCCCACTTTTTTACCCTCGAACCCAAAAACATGAACCATGAAGCTGCAAATCTCATATTTATAGATGCGCTCAATTAGGGGAAAGCTCGTTTCCCTTCTCTCCCTCTCTCGTTCGCTGTGTGTTCCTGGATCTTTACTTACAACTCTCGGCACACTCTCCGAATAAAAAACCCTCCCGGGTTAGGGAGTTTGTGTGTTATACGAGGAGAACACATGTTCTTGTAATTATAGGAAGAACGACGAGGAGATGAGAGAGAGAAGGAGTCACGGTTGTGGTATATGGGCGTGCACTGTTCACGAAAAGTTGTCATGGGAGTTGTACAAAGTCAGGTTCTAATACAGTACAGATGGTGTTCTAGCGGTGGCATAAATAGGTGGCTATTAGAGCAATTATTTCGTCATGTTCGAATGCGTTTTACAGGAGATAGGTCACTGTAATAGCTATATTTAACTTTTCTATTAATATGAAATTGCAGCGTATTGATAATTTCTGCATCAAGAAATTTGAAACTCGTTTTATTATCATATTCTTTTAATTTCCAATAATCGAGTTCGATATTTCTGTTCCGGATCAAAGTTGCGCTAATCGAACATAAATCATATTTTAATCGCGAATTTGAATCTAATTTTCCATTTTGAAAAATCTCCGATTGATTAATCCGATACAAAATTTTATTTTACACTTAATTTTGAAAAAGACGCAGCGTTTCAAGACTAGATTTGATTAAATGAACCGATAAAACGCACTTTCATTTTTTTGCTCAATTTTCTTTAATGTTTTTGAACTTTGACGAGTTAATACTTTTGGGAATAAAAAGAATATTACCGCTGGCAAGTGTTGAGACGAAGAGAGGACGAGAAAACCTATCGGTTTTAACGACAGGCCGAGTATCCCGTCGTGCTGAATCCGGAGGCCGGAAACTGGCTCTCCTCACTTTTAAGACCGGACCGTTGAGCACGTGCGTAACACCGAGAAAGTCTCCTCGACTGTCTCTGGTACGCGCGGAATAGCCCGTGGCTCATCGCGTGCGTGCGAACGACGCAGATGCGACTACTCCGTTAATCGCAGGAAAGTGTGTTCGGGAGGGTTGAAATTGAAGAAGAAAAAAAGTGCCGACTTACCGGATGTTATTTGCATCCGGAAAATAAAAGTCTCTGTGCTTGTATAGCGGGTCTCGCTGTGATGAGCACTTGAACACCGTGGATAAAACTCTTCGGAGATTCGTGCACTTAAAAGTCATCAGGCAGTTGATATATCTGTACGTATGCGTTGCTGATCCTTGGAACAAGTATCTTCGAGTGCAAACTATGTAAGCATCGTGTAAAAATATTTTCACAAGAGTTCTCACCGTCTCGTTATAGACGTTAATAATACATTTATCAATTTCAATCAAAAACGATTAAATTTTTACAAAAATCGATCGTTTAAAAATTTCAATTTTAGATCGATCTTTTAAAGTTTCAATTTTAGATCGATTTATTAAGTTTTAATTTAATTCGTTAATTGAAAAATAAATATTTCAATTAAATTAGTTCGTGTGATCATGAAAATTCTGGTTTCTTCACGCGGTAACAACAAATACCGGTATTCGTTACATCGTGTAAAAGCATTTTCACGAGAGTTCTCACCGTCTCGTTATAAACGTTAATAATACATTTATCAATTTCAATCAAAACTGCTTAAATTTTCACAAAAATCGCGCTTTTAAAAAAATCTGTTTCAATTTTAGATCGCTCCATTAAGTTTTAATGTAAATCATTAATTGAAAAATAAACATTTCATTTAAATTAATTCGTGTGATCGTGATAATTCTGGTTTCTTCACGCGGTAACACGCTTTCCATGGAAAACATTTATATGCGAAAAAGAGTTGCTTTAAAGTTTCAAAAATATATTAAAATTTTTTATTGAAGAACTGAATAATGTAAAAAAAAAAAAATTCTCAAGAGCTATTCTTTTTCCACACGGGTTGCCGTGTGCGCGCAGAAAAAATGAATGAATTTTTGCATATAATTATTGTTCATGGGTGCGGTATTCCGGCAGATGTAAGAATGCGTCATGCTTTCCTAATTTTCTGACAATGAGTCACGTACAGTTCTTTATTATTCGGATTTCGTTGTGAACGTTTTATCCGAAACGTCGGAGAGCGTGCTCGTAAAAAAAGAAATTCCATTGACAGGAAGCTGGTATGCAACGGAACGTCGATAACTACACGGTAGTGATAACGAATGAAATAGGCGATTTGGGCGAGGGAAGACAAGGCGGAATGCTCTAACAGGGGCCTAGACGCTCATTATCGGAGGAAAGCGAGAGTGAGAGCGGAAGGGGTGAAAGTGCTTTCTAAACCGATAAATCGACCGAAGGAAGTTAAACTTCAGGGATGCATTAATTTTGATAACAGCCGCAAATGTACAATCGTTTTCCATGAAAAATCACCACAAACTTTTTAATATCTTTATTTTCTTCGTTTCGCTTTCAATTGTTACCAAAAAACATGAAAAAATATGAAAAAATCATGAGATATTTCAAATTATCTTTACGAGCCCGGACGAGAGAATATTTCTGCGGGTGAATAAATTTTCTGTTTACATGCAAAACAGACTCGGTATTAATAGTTCTCTTGTTATTTAAATCCTCGCTGTATCTCTACCAACCTGAGTGTTACCGCGCCAGGAAGTATCCCGTTACGAAATATATTTATGTTTCTCGTGTACTTAAAGATGTCCAGGGTCTGGACGAAGGACCTGCCATATGTCGCGCACGAGAAAAATTCTTTCTCATGTTCTCTTTGGCAAGACCGCTGACTTTTCAAGAAAAATAAAATAAAACGGGCGTTCTTCAAAGTGCACGAGAACGGTTTACACGCTCGAGTCTATTTTCCCGCGCCGCACTCATACTTTTTCAGGGTTCAATTGTTTACGTCATTCCTGGGATATTTTGGTCTGGTGTTGAGTGTTTGAAATATTTACAATTTGGTCAAGACTGAGAGTTGCCAGAGACGCGAGAAGGAAGGGACGAGATGTTTCCACGGTTAAACCTCCGTTCCTCGTTTAAAATAAATTTCATTTATTTTACAAGGAAAAGCAGACGCGCAAAGGTTTTTTCTTCCTCATACTTGGGGAGAAAAAAGAAAAATACTTACTCGTACGACATGGTGAAAATTCACGTGCCGTCGTGAAGTTCGTGAGGAAACATGTGCCGACTGGATCTCTTTGATTGCCAAATGCGAGACCGTGACTGTCGTTCATTACGTTGTAACCGGGGCCAACGCCGAAGAAGACGTATCTCGGTGCGCATGCCTGAAAGAAGAAAAATACAACGTTGGAATAAAAATTCATATGTATTATCGAACAAAATTTATTTTAATAACATAACTGGTTTAAATTATTTTTCATTACGATATAAAAACTATTATAATTGCATGGAAAACAGTATTTCTAAAACGACTTGTTTAACAAAGATCAGTATTTTTTTAAATTATCAATAATTTGATTAGAAACTGATTTTAAATAAATTTTCCTTCCTGTTCCCAATAACGTAATTGCACCAAATTATTTTTCATTGCAATATAAAAACCATTATAATTGCAAGAAAACAATATTTTCAAAATTATCGATATTTGTTTAACAAAGATCAGCATTTGTTTAAAATTATCAATAATTCGATTAGAAACTGATTTTAAACAAGGTTTCCTTCCTTTTCCCAATAACATAATTGGACCAAATTATTTTTCATTGCAATATAAAAACCATTATAGTTGCAAGGAAAACAATATTTTCAAAATTATCGATATTTGTTTAACAAAGATCAGCATTTTTTAAAAATTATCAATAACTTGATTAGAAACTGATTTTAAACAAGGTTTCCTTCCTTTTCCCAATAACATAATTGGACCAAATTATTTTTCATTGCAATATAAAAACCATTATAGTTGCAAGGAAAACAATATTTTCAAAATTATCGATATTTGTTTAACAAAGATCAGCATTTGTTTAAAATTATCAATAATTTGACTAGAAACTGATTTTAAACAATATTTCCTTCGACCAGTGATCTCCGACCTCGATGAAGCGACGCGTTTAAAAATTGAAATGACCACAGTCGAGACATAGCCTCGTACGAGAGGTCATGAGAAAATAACTTGATTGAGTTTCATGGTTCCTATTTCGGGCGGTGCACAATGATTCTGCGGATTATTGCGTAATAACAGAGCTTCGATGCTGCATGTCCGAGCAACGACCACGCAGATAAAGAGAAAAAGACAGACATATACCCAACGATACGACCTCAATATAATTTTTTTTTTTTTCGCCGTAATGACGATGACCGTGACTTTTACGCTCCACAGCTATTACGAATACTTACACACGGTACGTATAGGTATACGATATACCATGTCGTGTATTATAATTTATGCAACGTGGCTTCTTCGTCTGGAACGAGAGGGAAAAGAAAGGGAAAGATGATACCTTGGTATTACACATAAATATATTTAACGTATCCTGTGGGATTAAAATTGTTGGGAGGGTGCATGCAGGGACACATGCAGCGGAAGCGACCTAACGAACATTTTAATCTCTCAATCGAGCTTCACGTTCTTATTTAAAATAGCTCTGTATCCATGCACGACTCGCTTTCTCTATGAATTAATTTTTTTCGACAGCCTCTCAATTCCCTTTTAAACTTTTCCAATTTGTGATAATGATAAAAATAGCTTTTCACAATTGTTTCGTTTATTTTTATTGTTTTATTGATTTTATTTATTGCTAGATCAACGAACCGCTCATTGACAATCAATTAAGTTTAAATTGCAGCTGGCAACAATTATCGAGCGATTACAAATCGATCAAGCAATTGGTCGAGTATTCGCTGCCTCGTTCAATTGGGACTAACGATATTTTACTGCTTCGACACTTTTACAATGTTTTTTTTGCGACTCGAGAGATCAGTCGTTCGGTATTTACGCCGGTTTTTCTCGGCATCCTCGAGGGTATAATTATCTAGTGAAATTCTTGGTATGCGCTCGGTTGAACTCGTCTATCAGCGTCGAATTCGACTCGAGCAACGGCAAAGGAAGCTGCGAGCTACGAGACGGAGGTCCAGCGTACCTCAAACGATGCCTCGCTTATCGGATGTTTCTTATCGCAACCCTGTCAATGCTACTTGATAACATTGTTTCGAGCATAGTGCCTCGAATATTTTTAATTTTCTCCATTGCGTTCAGACACGAGGAAGGAAAGTTTTTCAGAAATCACTAAATACGCCCAATCGTTGAAACGAAGAAAATAAAAATTACATTCAGTTGTAGAAACTATCGATCATCAAATTACCATCTAATTCGATAAAAAATCTTGACCCCTTGATCGACCGAAATCGATCATCGCGTTTTTTTTCAATCGAGCGCAATGCTTCTTTCTCCCTCCATCGATTTTCGAATCGAACTAAGATTTTTCGATTGGGATTGAGATATCAAATACGAATGGAACGATAATTCGATGCGACAAGATGGAAAGTTAACCTGCCTATCCGTCTCGTTTAGCCAAGACCCGAGATTCGAGCGATCTCAATACGAAGGAAAGAGAGAAAGAGATGCGAGGATAAAAAGAGAGAGAGAGAGAAAGAAAAAGGAGAGAGAGAGAAAGGACAACGAGTAAATTGGACGTAACGACAGGGCGTTTGTCCAACGTCCCTCTCCGGACTGGTATTATTCCCGGGGTCTCTTTCTTCGTCTTCTCGCGGTCGCGACACCGACGTGCAACGAAGAGTTGCGCCAGTGAATAAAGTACTTATAATAAAAACAAGAAAAATAAAATTAAAAAAAAATGAAAACAAAGAAAATAACGAAAGATAGAATTAAGAAGCAAGTCCGCACTGCGGGCAATCCGAACAGTCGCAATTTATCCATTGCGCTAGTTGAGCTCAATCGGCCAGGGATATAAAACCGCGACACTGACAGACGAGAGACACGACCATTTAACATTATTCCTATATCTATATATTCGTTACTCGAGTTTATAGCGAGAGGAAACTGTTGTCGACCCTGAAAGTTCTACTACAGACATTACTAAACGTAAGTACGATGTAGACAATAATGCGAAAGAAGCGAAGTTTGTTAAGGACCCTCGAAGAGGTTCGAAGCGAGAACGCGTTTTGCCCCAAGGGGAGATTATTAGTCATTGCCGCGGCAATCAGCACTCGAGAATCCTTATTTGTCTCTTCTCTTTTACGATATCGCATCGTCCATGCTCTCTCCCACAGGTCTCGGTCCATCGCGCGCGTGTGCCCGTAAAAGCGATAGTGACGGAACGACCGAGTCGTGTCATCGGATGCGAAAAAGGAAGAACGAAAAATTCTGGAATCCTCGAGACTTTATCTCTCTCGCGTGCGTTCTAGACACTTATCTCTTTCTCTTTCTATCTTATTGACGATCTATACGGATTCTCGTGTTACGTGTTCACGTCCAAGATCGAGAGAGGAACTGCTGTTGATCGTACGTAACAGCTGCTCGCAAGTCCCCGAAGGGAATCGACTAACGCATCGACACACTGCTCGTGGCTAAAGAGGCACCCTCCATCTCACGTTGAAGAATATACCTATACTTAAATAACGCGTGTATATTGAGTTACCGAGGTAAATCGATTGGGACGTCGACAGTGACAGCGCACGCAATAGACAGCTGCTATCATTGACTAGTTCGTCGATTCGTACGTATATGAAAGCGCTCGCACATTTTTCCTTAATTATCTCTGGACTTTAATGCGAACGAGTACGTTCTATGTGCGTGCCATTCTACGCGTGGTTACGTTTTTTTAAATACTGTGGCGTATACGGGCGATATTAAATTTGTATGAGGGTCGCAAATTCTCACAGTGGGAATTTCGCACAGTTGGCGACTGTTGGAATTTCGTTCAAAAGAAAAAATGTTGTATTTAATATTGTTCTCTGTGTCAGTCACAAGAAATATTCTATTTATTATTATTTGATTGGGGCAATGAAATATATTGGGATTTTTATTACTTTGTTATTTTGAAATGGAATATTTAATTTAATATTTGATTAATTTGATTAATTTGATTAATTTGATTAATTTTATAAATTTTATAAATTTTATTAATTTTATTAATTTTATTAATTTCATTAATTTCATTAATTTTATTAATTTTATTAATTTTATTAATTTTATTTGCTTCAATAGTTTGTTAATTAGAAACATTGTTCTTCATCGGATGAAAACCCTTTTAAAAAAACCAAACATATTAATCAAAACATTCTTGAGTCGATGAAAGAAATTAAAATCGGGTGGGATTGGGGATTAAAAAATGTTTTTTTGGGGGGATTTTGCAGTTACAGTTTTCGAGTTTTGCGAGCGACTATACGCCAGAAGAGAATTATTATACCATGCCCAGCACACTTCGCATTTTATTATCCATTCAAGCTGGACCTCCGCAGTAGTCCCAAAAGTAAGGGAGCGCGAGCGCGTGCTTCATTAATGGTTTTCTTCAGGGCGGCTCGTCTCTCTGTCGAATTCAAAGCACCTTGCTCACGCGCTCTAATTACAGCATTCTTCTTTAATGTCTTCAGTTGTTCTGCCTTATTATGTGCTCCAGGCTCTCTTAATCTCTCTATCTCACTCCCTCCATCTCTCTCTCTCTCTCTCTCTCTCTCTCTCTCTCTCTCTCTCTCTCTCTCTCTCTCTCTCTCTTTTACTCTTGGTAGCTCGGGCGAGAGTACCTTAGCCAAACCCGCATGCAGACGAGATACCGATACGCAGTTTCGACAGGCATCTCCGATGTTCACGCTCTGTTACGCACGTGTGCACGTACGTATTCAAAGTGCTCATAAAAAACGCGCTGGCAAAAAATCTTTACATTTTATTTTGTACTTCAACCACAATTTCGTAAATTTGCCCAATAACCGGTTCATCAATCGTTAAAAGCACTTTCAAAATATATATTTTATAAACATCGCGTTTTTCTAAAACTTTGTTTATTTTTATTAACTCCCGGGGAATATGTCGAACGTTTTTCATTAAAACAAGATTGCGCGCGGTTCGCTCATATCGTCATGTGGGCTATCGCTTTCAGGCCACTGAAAGAGAGCGAAAAAGAGAAGGAGAGAGAGAGAGCTTTCAAAGGGAAGTTATTTTTGGGCGCGAATGAGGTCATCTCGGGGTCGAACTGATGCACACACACACCCGCGATCACAACTCCGCACCTCGTATCCTTCCTGAAAAGCTGTCGCGCTGGTCGTCGAGCTTTTTGACGTCCCGCTAAACAAAATTAGTCAACTGGACTAAATTTAAGTTCATTAATGTAAAAAATAAAGTTCCTCGATTCTATTAAATGAGATCCTTCGAATTATTTTCGAAGATTGCAGTCGCAAGCCTGAGAAATTTTATTTTTTTGACGTCCTCCTAAACAAAATTAGTCATCTGGGCTAAATTTAAGTTCATTAATGTACAAGATAAAGTTCCTCGATTCTATTAAATGAGATCCTTCGAATTATTTTCGAAAATTGCAGTCGCAAGCCTGAGAAATTTTATTTTTTTGACGTCCCGCTAAACAAAATTAGTCATCTGGGCTAAATTTAAGTTCATTAATGTAAAAAATAAAGTTCCTTGATTCCATTAAATGAGATCCTTCGAATTATTTTCGGAAATTGCAGTCGCAACCCTGAGAAATTTTATTTTTTTGATGTCCCCTTAAACAAAATTAGTCAACTGGACTAAATTTAAGTTCATTAATGTAAAAAATAAAGTTCCTTGATTCCATTAAATGAGATTCTTCGAATTATTTTCGGAAATTGCAGTCGCAAGCCTGAAAAATTTTATTTTTTTGATGTCCCCCTAAACAAAATTAGTCAACTGGACTAAATTTAAGTTCATTAATGTAAAAAATAAAGTTCCTTGATTCTATTAAATGAGATCCTTCGAATTATTTTCGGAAATTGCAGTCGCAAGCCTGAAAATTTTTATTTTTTTGATCAAGAATTCCTACAATTATTCGTGGAGATAAAACCGCAGTGAATTGAAATGAAATTAAAAACACGTTTTTTTATCCGTTTTAACGTTGTAATTTATTAACTCAAGTACGATACTCATGGGAGTGATTCCCTTCGTATTAACTCACACGTAATGCGTTTGTCGTCGCGGTTGACACTTCGTTCGAGCTGTGGGAATATCAGACGTTTAGAACGTTTGAAGGGTGTATGAACTTTCGTGCTGCAAGTCTCGGGACGAATCGAAATTACTACAAGCTGCGACGAAGCTAAATGTTTGGTGTACGGTTTGTCGTACACTGCACAGGAGTTGGAGCTGCTCTCGTCGTAAAGGGAGTCGTGAGAAAGAGATTGAGGAGAGAAGAGCGAGAGTTCGTATAATCGAAGAAACCTCAGAAGCCAGAAGTCCTCTTTCAGCTTGAAGAGCATGTTCCATCGAGCTCCACGCCTTATATGGAACGTTACGTGACAAATCCATCAAAATCTCGCGACGATTTCACGACAAATCTACCATATTGATTTTTTAAATAACAATATCAATCGAAAAACAAGTTCTAGTTTATAAAAACTGCAAAAATCCAAAAAATTCTAATAAAATATAAAATAGTCTGATTGAACATTATTAAAAGATAAGAATTTTACAGTTGTGAAAATCAAACGTACAATACAATACAAAATCTATTATATTAAAATACAATTTTGTCAAAACAAGGTCAGAAAAATTGAAAAAAAAACAGGAATTCGTTTACCAAGGAGAACTTTTGCATAAAAAATTACGAAAGTCAATCCTGAAATATGATTGCAACATTTCGTCCGAACTCTCATGGAAGATCCGATGCGTGTATACCCCAACTCTTTTCTCTGTCTGCTTAAAGTGTGGCACGAGTACCTTCACGTACAAAGAGAAATTATACACTGCAAAAAAACATCCGAAATGCGCACTGTTACCAAAAAGCGAAATGGTCTGGTAATGGCCCATCGTAAAGCATCGCATTCTTCACACATACGAGCCCAAATACACACAAAGAAAAATGAAAAGAATGTACAAAAAAAACGTGCAGTACTTCCAGTTTACTATTCATTCTCAAATTAGAGATGTTACTGCCAAAAAGAACGAAAACGTCAACTGTGAGAAAAACGACAAAGTGTCAGGTGAAAGCTGAAAAGATTGCCCTGCGGACTAACTAGTAGTCCCTGTCTTAAAAAAAATCCTATAAAATATACGTAATGCCTGTAATTTCCTCCTCATTCTCCGAATCCCGAGATGTTTGCCGAATTTTCGTTTCGTACTGTTTTTTAAAAATATTTTTGAACGAAGCAATAAAAGCGCATTTGCTGGCGAATTTGTGAGTCTCTCGTGAAGCTGTGTGTTGAGTGTATGAGAGTAAAAATCGTCTGGCATGGGAACGAGAGGGATATTTACGTCGGTTGGCGAGGCTGTAGATAGAGGCCAAGAAGGTGTACACTTTCGAGGTTGACTCACCCCGTGACACTACACTGACTCATTTAATTATTTATAGATATATATATAATGTATAGTCAAGTTTATATGGGAGAGGTGTCATGATTGAAACACTTAGTGAATTTGTCAACGAATGTTTAAAAATAAATTCCTTAAGTCCCTGAAGGTCACAAGGATTATTAATGGACTAGCTTGATAAATAATCCCCCCGATTTTTTTCAAAACCTGACCGATAGACGAATCGATCATGAAGTTTAATAACTGCTCCTAATATATCCATTTCCGTCTCGCCATTTTGAACGAGCGTGTACAATTTGTCGTTGACAAAGAAGTTCAAAAATTTGAAAAATGTTGTTTATTCCAAATGATTCGTCCTAAGGCGTGTCGACGGGGTTAATAGACCGGGAAGTGATGCTGAAAGTTCTCGACGTTCTTTACTCCCAGCTGATATAAATGATGGTGCTAGATACGCACAAATTATACAGCTCCTCCTACCCCGTCGTCGCTTTAGCGCGGATGATTTATAATCGCTTCGGGGATGAGCCGAGAGAGGCCGTATAACCACAGCCGTATAATCCATACGACAAGTTCTATGGTATTTAGTGGCATAACGGAACGATGAGTCTTTAAGCGGGTTATGTGGGGAAAAGTGAACTGGAGAAGAATTCTCCAACATGGCGGATGTTACTATATGATAGTGAGAGGGAGGGTTGACTATAGCTCGAGTCCTCGATCGGTTTTGCAGACACGGCACACACGAGAGAAAGAAAGAGAGAATGAGAGAAAGAGAAAGAAGCCAGGATCGGGAGAGAAGAGCGCGACAAAAAGCAACCGTTTAGCGAGCGTCGCAATTTGTCCCCGTTGACAAAACATACGAGAGGAATGCGTATTGTCCAAGGAGTGTGTGGTATAAAATAAAAGCCCTTTATCTCTTTTTATCGCGTCCTCTAGTGCCTCTATTCTCTATATATACGCTGAATCATCCGCACGTGGAATATATACACGATGCATTGTACAAAAATACAAGCGATACATTGGAAACGATTCTCAATGGAGCGTCAATCTAGAAAGGAATAAAGAAAAGTTAGAATGCAAATTCATGGTTGCTTATTTTTTGTTTTGTATATTTAAAAAAAATCCGCGTTTTCCTCCGATTTTTCCTCCCCTGACTTAAACCATCGATCTGACAAACTTTTCATCTTAGGGAAACAACTCGATCTCGCTCCTTTCAATTTACGAAAAGCTTCCTGCATTTTATCTATTTGATTTATAAATTGCATTGATAAAAATAATTAACGTAATATAGAAATACATTTCTATATTCTCGATATATATGCTAAATCATTCGCACGTGGAATATATACACGATGCATTGTACAAAAATGCAATCGATACATTGCAAACGATTCTCAATGGAGCGTCAATCTAGAAAGGAATAAAAAAAAGTTAGAATAAAGATGCAAATTCATGGTTGCTTATTTTTTGTTTTGTATATTTAAAAAAGATTCGCGTTTTCCTCCGATTTTTCCTCCCCTGACTTAAACCATCGATCTGACAAACTTTTTATCTTAGGGAAGCAACTCGATCTCGCTCCTTTCAGTTTACGAAAAGCTTCCTGCACTTTATCTCTTTGATTTATAAATTGCATTCATAAAAATTTGTTGTTTTGTATATTTAAAAAAGATCCGCGTTTTCCTCCGATTTTTCCTCCCCTGACTTAAACCATCGATCTGACAAACTTTTCATCTTAGGGAAACAATTCGATCGAGGTCCTTTCAATTTATGAAAAGCTTCCTGCACTTTATCTCTTTGATTTATAAATTGCATTGATAAAAATAAGAAACGTGATATAAAAATAAACAATAGGGTTTGTATTGTCTTTATAAGAGCTCAAGCTGAACGGACAATGGCGCGAGTTTATCCCGCAAATACATATGGATATATATATATGATTGTTTGTGTATATAAAGCAAGTGTTTCTCGTTTTCTTCATGGTCCACCTCCGCGCTTGTCTTTCTCGAGACTTGCCCAGGGAATTCCCAAAAAGGTGCGATTCGCGACGCGAGCAGCCGATTTCGATCGATTGAAATAGAGAGGCGGAGGCGAAAGACCTCCTTCGGGACCGGCGAAGGAGGAAGAACACCGAGAAGAAATCTCTGTCGCTCCCTCGTTCTCTCTTTCTCCGTGTCTCTTTTCCAGCGCGCCAAAGTGGAAAAGGAACGAAGAGGACAGGCGAGAGGGATGTTGGAAGGAAACAAGGAGAGGTTTTCATACAAGGCTCTGCTTTCAACTCGGGTCATTGAGGTCGCGATTGTCTTTTCTCCTCTCTCCTCCGTCGTGTTTGCCGTTTAGTCTCGCATACGAAGCGCCCTCTTGCGAGCTCGCCGAAGAGGTCCTTTAGCCGTCTCGCTTCTTCCTTTCTTCTTCTGCTTTTTTTCTATTTTTTATACTCTTGAGACAACGCGCGCGCCCTCTTTTAATCGATGCTTTTTGCGAGGAACGACAGCAGCAGCGAAGCCGCCAACAGTTTTATCGTCATGGGTTCGCCATATTTTACCCTCGATTGTCTCTTCTTTCGGGTATGTTAGCCTCTCCCTCTTTCTCTTTCTCTTTGCGTATTTCCAATGAAGAACAAATCTCGGAACTCCCGCGAGCCAAACTTCTCGCCCGTACCCGCGAACGATTTTTGCTTTTTTTTCATTTTATTCTTCACCCTCCCCAAAAAGACTCGAGCACTTTTTGCGACTACCGATTGCCGATCTACAAGCTTCTCCCGACGTTTCAAACTCCATTTTTGTCGTTGTTACTTCGATCGCAAAACCTCGACAAATATCGAACGTTTCCTTTTTCAGAAACACGACGTTTTTTTTTTATTCTTCCTCGTTTTTATCGTTGCGATCGACTTGGTCTTTCGCGACGGGGGAGAACACGATAGGAAGACGAGATATCGGACAAATTTGTCGCCGGCTAGTAAATTATAACATTGACGATGGGCGATGCATCAGCGCGAGCTAAAATTCATTCCGTTTGATCTCCGGCTACTTTTTTCGTGACTCCCTCTCTCGATTGGACAGGGCCAAAAAAACGGGAAAAGAATCGCGAGAACTCGCGAGAAGAGAATCAAAGGATTTGCGAGGGGAATGAAAAAAAAGGGTTGAAAAGAGGACCTGCGGTTATAGGGATGCATCTCGGATGAGAACGCGGCGGGGGAGAGAGAAACAGAGAGAGAAAGAGTGAGACGAGGGACCCTTGGAACGTAAAACATCTGTCGGCAAATCTACTAGGCCGCATCTCCAAAATACGAGAGATGCCAAGGCGATCGTGAGAGAGAAACAGAAACGAAGAAAAAGAGAGATAGCGGGCCCTTTCGTTGGTGAGTCCAGAGAGAACGATGGGACGATATATATATATATATATATATATATATATATATATATATATATATATATATATATACATAATGCGCAGAATGAGAGAACGACACGCGGGCTTGAGGTACGAAGATCACAGAGAGAAAATACGAGGGAAGAGAGGGAGAAAGAGGAAGAGAGGGAGAGAGAGGGATGCGAATGGATCGCAGAGGTTGAAAAAAATGAACGCGAATATAACGCGCATAGGGCGGACGTCCGCTGGAAGATAGAAAGATGAAGGCCGCCCCTCCCTGAAGAAGAGGAGTAGAAGGAAGAAGATGGAGAAAGGAACGAGGCGAAGAAAAGAAGCCACTGTGAATTAAGCAATGGGGGTGAGGGAG